>WWNC01000087.1:1431250-2061875 GCA_011125475.1 Melanerpes aurifrons | reverse complement strand
CCTAACTTGGGTTTAGCAGCTAGGTCACTTCAAGTGCATTGGGTCAATACTCAACCTCATTTCTTCCAGCAGCAAAGAAGCAGAACCCTCAACAATGCAACTCCCTTTCTTCTCCCCTTGCTACAGCTTTGGTTTGGCTGAAATCAGAACCAAGTGCAATTCTAAAATATCAAGGTGGAATCAAAAGGAAAAAACATACATAATTGAGAAGAGGGGAAGCACCAAAAACCTCTCAAATTAGTACATCATCAATTTGACTGGCACTGTAGAAGCTACAGCTTTCCAAGGCCACAAAGTTCTTCCTTTTCTTTTGCCTAGTGAAGCAGTGTAATGGCAGGCAAAGGAGTTACCTTGATCAGCAATCACAGAATCACAGAATCACCAAGGTTGGAAGAGACCTCAAAGATCTTTGAGTCCAACCTGTCACCATAGACCTCATGACTAAACCATGGCACCAAGTGCCACATCCAATCCCCTCTTGAACACCTCCAGGGATGGGGACTCCACCACCTCCCCAGGCAGCGCACTCCAATGGCAAACAACTCTCTTAGTGAAGAACTTTCTCCTCCCTCCAGCCTAAACTTCCCCTGGCACAGCTTGAGACTGTGTCCTCTTGTTCTGGTGCTGGCTGCCTGGGAGAAGAGACCAACCCCCACCTGGCTACAACCTCCCTTCAGGGAGCTGGAGAGAGCAATGAGGTCTCCCCTGAGCCTCCTCTTCTCCAGGCTAAGCAACCCCAGCTCCCTCAGCCTCTCCTCATAGGGCTGTGCCCAAGGGCTCTCCCCAGCCTCGCTGCCCTTCTCTGGACACCCTCAGGTGTCTCAATGTCCTTCTTAAACTGCATCTCCCTTCCTAAATACTGCAGGCTTCAGGTGGATGCATAATGCCTATGCCAGAACAGAACAAGTGAGGCATGAATGCAGAGCATCAAGAGGCAGTTCCATTATGAAGTGGAGAGAGCAGAGATTGCTCATCAAAAGAGAGCAAATAAACACACACAAATGAAATGGAAACAGAAAGGAAGAAGCAACCATGCCTTACCTGGCTGCTCAGCTAAGGAGTAAGACTTAAGGAGTAAGACTTAAGGAGTAAGAGATACTATATCACAGAATTGTTTGGGTTGGAAGGGACCACCAAAGGTCATCTAATTCAGCTCCCCCAGAGTGGGCACAAACATCCTCCACTAGATCAGGTTGTTCAGAGGCTTGTAAAGCCTGATCTTGAATATATCCAGGGATAGGGCCTGAAGTACCTGCCTGGGCAACCTCATGAGATTCTCCTCAGCCCGCTTGTCCAGCCTGTCCTGGTCTTTCAGGATGGTGTCCCATCCTTCAGACTGATCAACTGCACCTCTCAGCTTGGTATCTGTAAATCTACTGAGGGTCATCTAGTTCCAACCCCTCCACCAAGGGCAGGAACATCTTCCTCTAGACCAGCTTGCTTGAGGCCCCTTCCAGGTTAGACTTGAACACTTCCAGGGCAACCTGTTCCAGTGTCTCCCCACCTTCACTGGAAAGAAATTCTTCTTCATCTCCAGTCCAAATCTCCCCTCTTCCATCTCAAAGCCTTTGCCCCTCATCCTATCAGAAGTTAGGCCACACCTTGAGTCCTGTGTCCAGTTCTGGGCTCCTCAGGTTAGGAAAGATGTTGAGATACTGGAAGGTGTCCAGAGAAGGGCAACAAAGCTGGGGAGGGGTTTGGAGCACAGCCCTGTGAGGAGAGGCTGAGGGAGCTGGGGTTGCTTAGCCTGGAGAAGAGGAGGCTCAGGGGAGACCTTCTTGCTCTCTCCAACTCCCTGAAGGGAGGTTGCAGCCAGGTAGGGGTTGGTCTCTTCTCCCAGGCACCCAGCAGCAGAACAAGAGGACACAGTCTCAAGCTATGCCAGGGGAGGTTTCGGCTGGATGTTAAGAAGAAATTCTTCCCATCAAGAGAGATTGGCCATTGGAATGTGCTGCCCAGGGAGGTGGTGGAGTCACCATCATTGGAGGTGTTTAGGCAGAGCCTGGATGAGGCACTCGGTGCCATGGTTTAGTTGATTAGATGGTGTAGGGTGACAGGTTGGACTCAATGATCTCTGAGGTCTTTTCCAACCTGGTGTTTTGTATTGTGTTGCATTCTATTCTATTCTATTCTATTCTATTCTATTCTATTCTATTCTATTCTATTCTATTCTATTCTATTCTATTCTATTCTAAAGAAGCCCTTGTACAAAGCCTGTCCCCAGGAAAGGACTTTCTTACATTTATCTGTGCCTATGCACTTTGTTATGTTTAACTGTGTTGCTGACACTCATTATGTCTTACTGTAAGATGTGGCACAGCTCTGTGAGCTGACATAGATCTGAAACACATGAACGAGTTCACAGTGGGATACCAAGCTACTATGTCTTGTTGCTTTGTACGGCAACAGTTTCTAAGGCCTCACACAGTAAGACTGCAGCCCTGGGCAGCCTAAAATAAATTAGGCAGATGAGGCAGGGTTGGATTTGTCTTTCTTTTCTTTTCTTTTCTTTTCTTTTCTTTTCTTTTCTTTTCTTTTCTTTTCTTTTCTTTTCTTTTCTTTTCTTTTCTTTTCTTTTCTTTTCTTTTCTTTTCTTTTCTTTTCTTTTCTTTTCTTTTCTTTTCTTTTCTTTTCTTTTCTTTTCTTTCCTTTCCTTTCCTTTCCTTTCCTTTCCTTTCCTTTCCTTTCCTTTCCTTTCCTTTCCTTTCCTTTCCTTTCCTTTCCTTTCCTTTCCTTTCCTTTCCTTTCCTTTCCTTTCCTTTCCTTTCCTTTCCTTTCCTTTCCTTTCCTTTCCTTTCCTTTCCTTTCCTTTCCTTTCCTTTCCTTTCCTTTCCTTTCCTTTCCTTTTCCTTCCCCTTCCCTTCCCTTCCCTTCCCTTCCCTTCCCTTCCCTTCCCTTCCCTTCCCTTCCCAAACCTTCCCTTCCCAAACCTTCCCTTCCCCCTTCCCTTCCCCTTCCCTTCCCTTCCCTTCCCTTCCCTTCCCTTCCCTTCCCTTCCCTTCCCTTCCCTTCCCTTCCCTTCCCTTCCCTTCCCTTCCCTTCCCTTCCCTTCCCTTCCCCTTCCCTTCCCTTCCCTTCCCTTCCCTTCCCTTCCCTTCCCTTCCCTTCCCCCTTCCCTTCCCTTCCCTTCCCTTCCCTTCCCTTCCTTCCCTTCCCTTCCCTTCCCTTCCCTTCCTTCCCTTCCCTTCCCTTCCCTTCCCCCTTCCCTTTCCCTTTCCCTTCCCCCTTCCTTTCCCTTTCCCTTTCCCTTTCCCTTTCCCTTTCCCTTTCCCTTTCCCTTTCCCTTTCCCTTTCCCTTTCCCTTTCCCTTTCCTTTCCTCTTTCCTTTTCCTTTCCTCTTCTCTTTCCTTTCCTCTTTCCTTTCCTTTCTTTTCTTTGTCTCTTTCAGTTATTCAGTTCCTTGGTCATAAATCTTAATATAGTTTAAAAAATACAAAAGGCAATGGGCACAAACTTAACCAAAAGGAATTCCGCAACAACAGAAGGGGAACATCTTTACTGTGAGGATGGCAGATCACTGGAGCAGGCTGCCCAGTGGGGTGGAGGAGTTTCCATCTCTGGAGCCATTCAAAACCTGACTGCATGCCACCCTGTGCAACCTGTTCTGGCAGGGGTGTTAGGCCAGATGAGCTTTACAGGTCCCTTCCAACCCAAACCAGACTGAGTTCCTATGACCATATGATGTTCCCCACCCATCCCAGCAGCCACTGCACCCGGCACCAGTGACTCTGTGACATCAGCCCCAGGGTCTAGGGTACCACGGCAACGTGAGTCCTGTGGGCACAGTCGGCTGCTGCTCTGCTGGCAGCAAGAGCTTGGTTCTCGAAGCTGACCTTTGCCAACTGCAATGAAGACTTTCCTGCCCCTCCTTGTCCTGCTGGCCCTGTGCCAGCCTGTGCTCGCCCTCTGGAACTACTGTGGGTAAGCAGGGCAAGGCTCTGGGAGGGAGCCTGGGCAACCCTGATGGGCTTCACTGGAGGGTTCTTGCTTGTCCCCTGTGCCCACACCACAGCTCCCCAAAGCCCATGTGGGAGCTTCAGCTCCTGGGCAGCAGCTGGGCTGCTGGCACAGCTCCTCTGTGGAGCTAAAGCAGAGCCAGGGGCCGACAGATGGACAGACAGGCACCCCATGGGCGGCTCTGGCCCCGCTGTCCCTGCCAGGTGGGCTAGGGAGGGCAGAGGGCAGCAGCCCCCGAGCAGGACTCTCCTGAGTTTGTGGTTGCAGAAGCACCTGTGGGTTCCGGCCCATGGCCTCCTACTATGGGATGTCGCGCGTCGTGGGTGGCGTCACCGCCCAGCCGGGGGCTTGGCCCTGGATGGTCAGTGTCCAGCAAGCTGTGGCAGGAGGAATTGGGCACATCTGTGGAGGGTCCCTGATCAGCTCCCAGTGGGTGCTCACAGCAGCCCACTGCTTCGTGGGGACTGGGTAAGGAGGAACACCCCACGGGCATCTCCCCACAGCGCCGGCAGCTGCCCCTGCTGCTCCCTCCCATCCCTGCTCCTTGCTGCATGCCCAGCGCCTGGGCACTGCCCAGCCCAGCTGAGAGAGTGCTCAGCAGAGGGCTGGGCTGGTGCCAGAGCTCCCCAGCAGCCTCCAGCTCAACCTTCCTTGCACCCAAGGCGACGCTGGGGCAGAAGTAGCCTCCACAGCGTTGCTTTGCTCTCTCCCCTGGCAAGCGGAGGGCAGGGAAGCACTGGGCTGCCGCAGGGCAGGGCTGAGCTCCCTCTGAGCCCCCTCTGCACCCCCTCCTTGCACCTCCAGCCACACCTATTACGTGGTGGCCGGGATCACCTACTTCAATAACCCGGGCCCCGAGGCCCAGCTGCGCCACGTCAGGCGGATCCTGCTGCACCGAGGCTACGACAACGACACCATGAGCAACGACATCGCCCTGCTGGAGCTGGACCGGCCTGTGCAGTGTGGCTACCACGTGCAGCTGGCCTGCGTGCCCGACGCCTCCGTGCGCGTCTCGGAGCTCACCAACTGCTGGGTCAGCGGCTGGGGCTCCACCAGAGCCAGATGTGAGTGCCTGGCACGGCCTCCGCCCTGCTGCTGGGGACGCAGCTTGGGCTTGCTGAGGGCAGAGGGCAAAGCCAGAGCCAGGCTGTGGGGTGCAGAGATGTCTCTAGAGAGACTGGTCCCAGCCGTGGCCCAAAGGGTGCCAGGGGCACGGTGCTCAGCAGGTGCAAGGCCAAGCCCTTGGGAAGGGATTCACCCCGACAGGGAGCCTGGCTGCCAGCTGCTGGGGGCTAATTCCTCTCTGTGCTCACAGCTGGGCATTTACCACTGGGGCTGCAGGAGGCCAAGGTCTACCTCATCAACCTCCAAGTCTGCAACAGCAGCCACTGGTACGCAGGAGCCGTCCACAGCCACAACCTCTGTGCTGGCTACCCCCAGGGTCGCATCGACACCTGCCAGGTAGGAGCCTGCTACAAGTCAAGCCCAGCAGTGCCAGCAGCCCCAGCATGGCCACCCAAGCAGCCCCTGGCATGGGCTTGTTCTGGCCACTTGCCATTGGTTCCTCACCACTCCTGGGGGCCCCCTCCCCTTCCCCAGCCACGGTGTCTTGCCCTGTGCCACCCTTGTCCCCAGTCACCTGGCACTGTGCCCACAAAGCCCAACCCCTGCTCCTGGCAGCCCATCGCTCCACATCCCAGCCCTGGAATGTCTCTGTGCCACACTCCAGCACCAGTGTGCAGAGATGGCCAAACCCCCCCACCTCACACACCCACCACCTCCTCCCAGACAAGACCCTGAAACTCCAGCACCTGAGCAGAGCCTTGCTGGGCATGGATCCAGCTCTGGAAGGTGCTGCCATAGAGAAGGAGCTGGCCCCAGTGCTGACCAGGGCCACCCAACCTCCCCTGAAGCCTCTCTCCTCCCCTCCAGGGTGACAGTGGTGGCCCTCTGGTGTGCCAGGCCAAGAACGCTGACTACTTCTGGCTGGTGGGGGTGACCAGCTGGGGAACAGGCTGTGCCAGAGTAAGGAAGCCTGGCATCTACACCTCCACCCAGCACTTCTACAACTGGATTCTGGTCCAGATGGGACTATACCCACAAGTAAGGGGGACTGCAGCAGCACAGCCTTGGAGCTCTTCTCCGATGGCCTCAATGTCCACTCAGCGCCCAGCACCCACACCCTTGGGCTCTCTGCAGGAGAACGAGGTGTGAGCAGCAGAAGGCACTGGGCCTGGGAATTCTGCTGGGAACCACCACCATTTCCTCCTGGGGCAATTCCAGCTGGGCTAGAGCCTGCAACTCCAGTGTCCATGTCCCACTCTGTTCTGGACCCTGCTTCCTCTCCTCCTTTAGATGCTCACAGGAGTGCTGAATTTCTCTTAGCTCTGAAAATAAAGCTTTGGACAACATTTCTCATTGCATTGTCATGAAACAAAGCAAACAAAAGGCTTCTGTGCTGGGTAGCTGTGCAGTCTGCTGGGTGAAAACACTGCCTGGGCAGCTGGGTCCAAAGAGTGGTGGTGAATGGAGTAAAATCCAGCTGGCAGTCAATCACAAGTGGTGTTCCTGAGGGATCAATGTTGGGATCACTTCTGTTTAACATCTTGATCAATGATCTTGATAATGCCTGTGGAGGGTGCCAAGTTTGCCTGGAGAAGAGGAGGCTCAGGGGAGACCTTCTTGCTCTCTACATCTACCTGGAGGGAGGTTGTAGCCAGGTGGGGGTTGGTCTCTTCTCCCAGGCAAGCAGCACCAGAACAAGAGGACACAGTCTCAAGCTGTGCCAGGGGAGGTTTAGGCTGGAGGTGAGGAGAAAGTTCTTCCCAGAAAGAGTAATTGCCCATTGGGATGTGCTTCCCAGGGAGGTGGTGGAGTCCCCATCCCTGGAGGTGTTCAAGAGGGGATTGGATGTGGCACTTGGTGCCATGGTCTAGTCAGGAGGTGTTGGGTGACAGGTTGGACTTGATGACCTCTGAGGTCTTTTCCAGCCTTATTCTATGATTCTATGATTCTAAGTTGGGTAGGAGTGTTGATCTGCTTGAGGGTAAGGAGGCTCCACAAGGTTACTTGGACAGGCTGGACTGATGAGCCTGTGCCAGTGGTATGCTCACACAAATGTTGGAGCTCTCCTAGTTGGTGTGGCCAGCACCCAGGTGCCAGGCTGCAGACTGGGTCCTGCTCTTCCAGTGCTCAGCACTCTGGTGGCTGTGTGCCCAGGTCCAGGATCCCCTGCACCTGGTGACAAAGCTCCAGGAGGAGAAGGCTGGTCCATGGTCCCACTGCTGAGGATGGACCTGTCCCAAAACACCCAAAAGCCTGCACTGGAACACTCCTCTTCACACACCTGGTAACAGTGTGCAGAGATGGCAGAGAGCTCCACCTCACAGAAAAGCTCTTGGAGCTCTAGCACCTGAGCAGAGCCTTCCTGTGCACGGAGCTGTCTTCTCCCTCTCTGTCTTCTCTTGCCAAGATTAGAACATTTCTCTTATGAGGAAAGCCTGAGGGACTGGGGCTGTTTAGCCTAGAGAAGAGAGAAATGAGGTGAGGGTCCTATGAATGCTCACAAATATTGGAGAGAGGGGTTCCAGAAGAAGGGCTCAGTCTCTGTTCCAGTGGTGCCCAGTGGCAAGACAAGAGGTAATGCACACAAACTTGAACATAGGCAGTTCCATCTAAACATGGGGAGGAACTTCAATGCTTTCAGCATGCTAGAGCACTGGAACAGGCTGCCCAGAGGGGTGGAGGAGCCTCTGCCTCTGGAGTTAAGCAAAGCATGCCTGGACACCATCCTGAGCAACCTGCTCTAGGTGAACCTGCTCTGGCAGAGAGGTTGGGCTGGGTTGATCTCTAAAAGTCCCTTCCAAATCCTACCATCCAAATCCTACCAGCCTGGAGTGGGTCCAAAGAAGAGCAGCTGGGGAAAGGTCTGAAGAACAGGTCTGGTGAGGAGCAGCTGGGGGAACTTGGGGTTGTTGGAAAAGATGAGACTGAGGGGAGACTTTCTGACTCTCTACAGCTCCCTGAAAGGAGGTTGGAGCCAGGTGGGGTCTTCTCCCTAGTAACAAGTGATAGTGGGAGAGGAAATGACTTAGAATTGCACCAGGGGAGGGTTAGATTGGATATGAGAAGAAACTTCTTGACTGAAGGGGTTTTTAACCACTAGTACCATCTCCCCAGGAAGGTGGCTGAATCCCCATCCCTGGAGGTGGTTCAAAATGGCAGAGGGCTGTGGGTTAGCAGCAGCCTTGGCAGAGCTAGAGAATGGTTGGACTGGAGGATCTGAAAGATCTTTCCCAACTACCAGCACCAGAACAAGAGGACACAGTCTCAAGCTGTGCCAGGGGAGGTTTAGGCTGGATGTTAGGAATAAATTCTTCCCAGAAAGAGAGATTGGCCATTGGAATGTGCTGCCCAGGGAGGTGGTGGAGTCACCATCACTGGAGGTGTTTAGGAAGAGCCTGGATGAGGCACTTCGTGCCATGGTTCAGTTGATCAGATGGTGGTTGGGTCATAGGTTGGACTTGATGATCTCCAAGGTCTTTCCCAAACTGATTAATTCTTTCTATTCTATTCTATTCAAGTCTCAAACAATGGTGAGTTTCTTCCATTCCATTCCATCCCATTCCATTTAGAGAAGGGCAACGAAGTTGGTGAGGGGTTTGGAACACAAACCCTGTGAGGAGAGACTGAAGGAGCTGGGGTTGCTTAGCCTGGAGAAGAGGAGGCTCAGGGGTGACCTTCTCACTCTCTACAACTACCTTAAGGGAGGTTGTAGACAGGTGGATGTTGGTCTCTTCTCCCAGCCACCCAGCCCCAGAACAAGAGGACACAGTCTCAAGTTGTGCCAGGGGAGGTTTAGGCTGGATGTTAGGAAGAAGTTCTATACAGAGAGAGTGATTGCCCATTGGAATGTGCTGCCCAGGGAGGTGGTGAAGTGACCATCATTGGAGGTGTTCAGGAGGAGACTTGATGGGGTGCTTGGTGCCATGGGTTAGTTGTTTAGGTGGGTTGGATTGGTTGATGGGTTGGACGCGATGATCTTGAAGGTCTCTTCCAACCTGGTCTATTCCATTCCATTCCATTCCATTCCATTCCATTCCATTCCATTCCATTCCATTGTCAAACAATGAGTTTAAAACCAGTAGTAATGCCAAACTGAACTGAGAGAGAAAAAAACTCCACCCTGTACTTTGCAAGGCTGGTACAAACACACCTCCTCCTGACAGCATTTCAAAGGGAAAGGAAACCTTTAGCAAGTTCAAGGATTTCATGTTTGGAGTGATATTTATACCTGATGCTTGTTTGGTTTTTTTCTTGCTTGATTCAGAAATGGAAGTGTTCAGTTTAGTACAACTTGCCCCTAGGAGATCTCTGTATTGTTTTTTCCTCTTAACAAAGTGGGACACAAGTTTACCAAAGGAAAACTCTTGAGTGGAGGAGGATCTGGATTGGCTTGTGGGGGAAGGGAAACAAAGGTATGAAAGAGCCTTTGGTTGTAAGTGAAGCCAGAAGGTCTGTCTGGAAAGGATGGATGGATGGATGGATGGATGGATGGATGGATGGATGGATGGATGGATGGGCTGTGCCTCCCCTGCAGGTCTGTGCATTTCTATTACAAAGCAGTATTAGAAATTATAAAGCAATAGTATAAACTCCTTAGGGATGAGGAGCTTGTTAATGTTGTGCAGCCTCAGAAGGGTTAAATCACTCAGGAAGCTCAACAGCTCAGAGATGGAGACTCCACCACCTCTCTGGACAGCCAGTTCCAGTGCTTGGCCACTCTCAAAGTAAAGACGTTTCTCCTTTTCCAGGCTAAGCAACCCCAGCTCCCTCAGTCTTTCCTCACAGGGCTGTGTTCCAAACCCCTCACCAACTTCGTTGCCCTTCTCTGGACTTGTTCCAGCAAGTCAACCTCCTTCCTAAACTGAGGAGCCCAGAACTGGACACAGGACTCAAGGTGTGGCCTAACCAGTGCAGTGTACAGGGGCAGAATAACCTCCCTGCTCCTGCTGGCCACACTGTTCCTGATGCAGGCCAGGATGCCATTGGCCCTCTTGGCTGCCTGGGCACACTGAGCACCACTGACAAAAGCCTGCTCCCATCCTCCTGACACCCACATTTAAGTATTTCTAAGCATTGATGAGATCCCCTCTCAGTCTTCCCTTTTCCAGCCTAAAAAGACCCAATTCCCTCAGTCTCTCCTTGTAAGAGAGATGTTCCTGCCCCCTAATCATTTCCATAACCCTTTTCTGCACCCTCTCCAGCAAGTCCATGTCCTTCTTGAACCAGGGAGCCCAGAACTGGACACAGTATTCCAGATGTGGCCTCACCAGCACAGAGTAGAGGGGAAGGAGAACCTCCCTTGACTTGACCATACTCCTCTTAGAGTCACTGTCCCTGGAAATGTTTAAAAAAGCCTGGATGAGGCACTTGGTGCCATGGTTTAGTTTCTTGGATGGTGTTGGGTGATAGGTTGGACTTGATGATTTCAAAGCTCTTTTCCAACCTGGTTAATTCTGTGATCTGTGATTCTGTGATCCTGTTGTGAGCTCCCACATTTGCACTGACAAAGGCCTCCAGCCTAGAGCAGGGCTTGGATTGTCTTAATGTTTTGTGCAGTGGTTAGGATCATTGATTTCTTGTAGCCTTGCTGTCACTTTATGTTTCATTACAATGCAAATATTCAGTCATTTTAATATGCTCAGAGAGTAAAGGGAATAGGGAGTTGATTATAAAACTTAACAAGAAGCTCCCAGACAAATGATCTTTTCAAGAAGTGGTAAGCAAGAAGGTCAATGCTTTAAAAATCAATGTCTAAGCTGCTCAAAATTAAGCTTAAAAGCATACCCTCAACTGTACTGTGTATAGATTCATAGAATGGCTTAGGTTGGAAGGGACCTTAAAGCCAGAGGAGAACAGAACAGAACAGAACAGAACAGAACAGAAGAATAGAATAGAATAGAATAGAATAGACCAGGTTGGAAAAGAGCTTCAAGATCATCAAGTCCAACCTATCATCCAACACCACCTAAGCAACTAACCCATGGCACCAAGCACCCTATCAAGTCTCCTCCTGAACAACTCCAGTGATGGTGACTCCACCACCTCCCTGGGCAGCACATTCCAATGGTCAATCACTCTCTCTGTCAAGAATTCCTTCCTACCATCCAGTCTAAACCTCCCCTGGCACAGCTTGAGACTGTGTCCTCTTGTTCTGGTGCTGGTTGCCTGGGAGAAGAGACCAATCCCCACTTGGGTACAACCTCCCTTCAGGGAGTTGGAGAGAGCAAGAAGGTCTCCCCTGAGCCTCCTCTTCTCCAGGCTAAGCAACCCCAGCTCCCTCAGTCTCTCCACATAGGGCTTGTGCTCCAAATCCCTCATTAACTTTGTTGCCCTTCTCTGGACAACTTCCAGCAAGTCAACATCTTTCCTGAACTGAGGGTGATCTAGTTCTGAACCCCCTTCCATGGGCAGGGACACTTCCCACCAGCCCAGGTTGCTCAAGGCCTCACCCAACATCTCCAGGGAGGGAACATCCACAACCTCCCTGGGCAACCTGTTCCAGTGTCTCACCACCCTCACTCTAAAGTATTTATTCCTATTCTCCAGTCTAAATCTGCCCTCTTTCACCTCAAACCCATTCCCTCTTGCCCTGTCACTACAAGTCCTTGTCAAAAGTCCCTTTTTGGCTTCCTTGTAGGCTCCCTTCAGGCACTGGAAGGCTGCTCTAAGCTCTTCTGCAGGCTGAACAGCCCCAACTCTCCCAACTCGTCCTCAAAGGGAAGGTTCTTCAGCCAGAGGAGAGCCTCCAGTGCTCTCCTCTGGACCCACTCCAACAGTTTTGTGTCCTTCACGTGTCAGGGGTCGCAGGACTGAACACAGTGCTCCAGGTGGGGTCTCAGCAGAGCAGAGCAGAGCAGAGGGGCAGAACCACCTCCCTCATCTTGCTGGTCACACTGCTTTTCATGCAGCCCAGGAGTTGGTTGGCCTTCTGGGCTACAGGAAAAGCAAAGCCATTTGGACATCTAGGAAGCAGCCTCAGCTCCTGCCAGTTTTGTTACGCTGAAAGAACCCTCAGAAGATGTTCAGAACACAAGGAAGAGTGAAATCTCTGGATGCTGCAGCTGCTCCAGGGCTCCCTTTGGGGAGAATAAAGGCAGCTCTCACTCTGTGGCACCTGCATTAACAAATTCCTTTAGCTAATGAGGCTGCACACAGCATCCACGTGGGACATATGCCAGCAAAGAGAAAGATGAAAGCAGGTAATACTTTTTTCCTCCCCTTCAGACTCTAAAGGAAAGTTCCATCTCCAGACTTCAGTATTATGCTCACCATTTCCCAGTCTATTCATGCCCTCAGCTCTTTCAAGGAAGGAAGCAGTGACCAGGATACAAAGAATGAAGGATCCTCAGAGAGACACCACAAAGAAAGCAGATTGTCTTTTCTTTTTCCCCCTTTCCCCCCAACTTTTTGTCACCACTTAAAATCCAGAAACACAGCCCAGGCAGGCAAAGGGATGAGAATTTCCCCTACCTCAAATAAAGGCTTCCAAATTAATTCAGATTTTGGTCAGTTTTAATGTGATCCTGGAAAGAGATTTCTAGCCTTAAAGAAGAAAGGCTTTGCAGAGCCTGTCCACTCCCTTTTGAGTCCCAGCCCTCAGCTATTGATGGACATTGATCAGATCCCTCTCAGCCTTCTCCTCTCCACACTAATCAGCCCCAGGGCTCTCAGTGTCTCTCCACAGGGTAGATGCTCAAGTCCCTAAATCATCCTCGTGGCTCTACCTTGGACTCTCTCCAGCAGGTCTCTGTCTCTGGGGAGCCCAATACTGGACACAGCATTGCAGCTGTGGTCTCAGCAGGGCAGAGCAGAAGGGAGAACAACCTCCCCAGCCCTGCTGGCCACACTTTTCTTGCTGCCCCCAGGATGCCTTTGGCTTTCTTGGCCACAAGGGCTCCTTGCTGTCCCATGCAGAACTTGCTGCCCACCAGCACTCCAAGGCCTTTCTCCATGGAGCTGCTTTCCAGCAGGGCAGCTCCTAACCTGGCCTGGTGCCTGCAGGACCCTGCCCTTGTCCTTATTGAACTTCATGAGGTCAGTCCCCACTTTTCTTGCTGCACTCCAGGATACCATTGGCTCTCTTGGTCACAAGGACACATTGCTGTCCTGTGTGAGCTCCTTGATCTTTAAGAAAGCAGGCAGGCTGGAAGAAAATTTGCAGTAGTTAGCTGGTCACAGCCTCTGCTCTGTCCTGCTGAGACCACACCTGCAATGCCGTGTCCCATCTGGGGCTCACCAGCTCAAGGGATCTGCTGGAGAGTGTCCAACAGAGAGCTATGAGGATGATGAAGGGACTTGACCATCTCTTCTGTGAAGAGAGACTGAGAGCCCTGGGACTGTTTAGTCTGCAGAGGAGAAGGCTGAAAGGGGACTTTATCAATGTCTATCAATATCTGAGGGGTGGGGGTCAGGAGGAAAGGGCCAGGCTCTTTTTGGTGGTGCCCAGTGATAGGGCAAGGAACAATAGGTACAAGCTGGAACCCAGGAGGTTCCATGTCAAAACAAGGAGAAACTTTTTATACTGTGAGGATGTTGGAGGGCTGGAGCAGGCTGCCCAGAGAGGCTGTGGAGTCTCCTGCTCTGGAGCCCTTCCAGCCCCACCTGGAAGCATTCCTGTGCAGACTACCCTGGGTGATCCTGCTTTGGCAGGAGGCTTGGACCTGATGACCTCTGGAGGCCCCTTCCAACCTCTAATGTACTGTGCCACCGTGATACTGTCATATGGAGTTCCTGGTGAGTTCAGAGATGCTGAAAATACTGCAGGAAGTAAAGGTGGGCTTGGAAAGCTGAAGGGGTTTGTCTGGAGGTCATGACAGACATTGTGGCTTGGAGAAAAATTTAGCCTGAGCACTGCCCTTCAAACCAGGGTGCAAAAATCTCTGGGACTACACTGCCATGGGCTTAGCCAATGGAGGTGGTGGAGTCATCATCACTGGAGGTGTTCAAGAAGAGACTGGATGAGGCACTTGGTGCCATGGTTTAGTTGATCAGATGGTGCTGGGTGATAGGTTGGACTTGATGATCTCAAAGGTCTTTTCCAACCTGGTCTGGTCTGGTCCATTCCATTCCATTCCATTCCATTCCATTCCATTCCAACTCTGGAGGTTCCAGAATTGTGTAGATTTGGCAATGTGGGACATGGTTTAATGGCCATGGGGGTGTTTGCTTCATGGTAGCACTTGATGATCTTAGAGGTCCTTTCCAGCTGAAACACTTTCATGTAGTCACTGGAGAGTATTTGCCTGAACCTGCCCTCTTTCTGCTGGAGTCTTCTGATGTTATTACAACATCAGGCCACACAAATCTTAAATTGCAGGTTGCTGCAGCTCTTCAGTGCCTCTGATTGTGAAGGATCCTGGCTGATGAAGCTGCTCTTACCCACTTTATGTATAAATGGCATCAGTCCCCTTTGAAATGCAAAATGATAAGTCTGAAATGTGCTTCTGAAAACAACAAGCAAACCCTTTAATCTACCTAAGGGAAAACCAGAGACAATTCCTCCCCAAAATTCCTCCCTATATATTCATCCTTTGGGTATCTAATGATAATTTCAATCCTGGGGTGTATTCAGAGGAGTGTGTCCAGCAGATCCAGGGAGGTTCTCCTCCCCCTCTGCTCTGCCCTCCTGAGACCTCACCTGGAATATTGCATCCAACTCTGGGCTCCCCAGTTCAGGAGGGACAGGGATCTGCTGGAGAGAGTCCAAGGGAGGGCTCCAAGGATGCTGAAGGGACTGCAGCACTGCCTGGGGAGGAGAGGCTGAGAGCCCTGGGGCTGTTTAGTCTGGAGACTGAGAGAGGATCTGATCAATGCCTATCAATAGCTGAGGGCTGGGGGTCAGGAGGGAGGGGACAAGCTCTGCTCAGTTGCACCCTGGGATAGGACAAAGAGCAATGGATATAAACTACAGGTTTCAGGTTGGACTTGATGACTTTGAGGTGTCTTCCAACCTTGGTGATACTGTGATACAGCAAAAGTGGTTCCACCTCAACATGAGGAGGAACTTCTTCACTGTGAGGGTCACAGAGCACTGGAGCAGGCTTCCCAGAGAGGTTGTGGAGTCTCCATCTGTGGAGCCTTTGCAGCCCTGTCTGGATGTGTTCCTGTGTGACCTGTGCTGGATTCTATGCTCCTGTGCTGGCAGGGGAGGTTGGACTGGAAGACCTCCAGAGGTCCCTTCCAACCCCTAACATCCTGTGAGGCTGTGATCCCTACATTTCCACACACCTGAGGACTGGCTGATGTGGAACAGAATGCCTGAGATCTGTTTTCCCAGTGGAAGGAAAGCTCAGAGGAAGAAGAATGTTGGTAGCCCACAGCCAAGTCTAACATTTCATGTGCTTTTACAGTGCCTTTCCATGTAGTAACAGCAACAGCAGTGGCAAGAGTTCTGTAGCAGCTCAATCTGTGCTCTCAGAAGAGATTAACAGTTGCATGTTTCAGAATGAGACAGGGGTTTGGGTTGGGATTTTGGTTCTTTCTTTCTTTCTTTCTTCCCCCCCTTGAAATAGCAAATACAGCAATTATTTCTGTAAAGCCTCCTGCATTGTATGCACAAACATTTTCTCAGTAGCTTGACAGCCAGGTGTAAGGAAGGAGGCAAATGGAATGGATTGGCAAATTATTCTCCCATTGCTGTGAGCAAAATGCTTTCTTTCTGTTGCTAAGCAAATTAAAGCACCGCAGAGTCACAGAATGGTAGGGGCTGGAAGGCACCTCTGAAGCTTCTCCAGTCCAACCCCCCTGCCACAGCAGGGTCAGCTAAAGCAGGTCACACAGGAACACATCCAAGTCGGCTTTGAAAGTCTCCATAGATGGAAACTCCACCACCTCTCTGGGCAGCCTGTTTCCCCCTAGCAGCAAAGAATTTCCTTCCCATGCTTAGATGGGGCTTCCTATGTTCAGGTTCATGCTCATTACCTCTTGTCCTGTCACTGGGAAGCACTGAGAAGAGTCTACCCCACCTTCCTTACACCCACCCCTTGATAATTGTAAGCATTGATCCCCCTTCAGCCTCCTATTCTCCAGCCTAAACAGCCCCAGGTCTCAGTCTCTTCTTACATGAGAGATAGAATCATTGAATCATAGAATCAATAAGGTTGGAAAAGACCTCAGAGATCATAAAGTCCAACCTGTCACATAGGACCTCATGACTAACTAAACCATGACTTCAAGTGCCACATCCAATCCTGTTTTGAACACCTTCAGGGATAGGGACTCCACCACCTCCCTGGGCAGCACATCCCAAGGGCCAATTACTCTTTCTGGGAAGAATTTCTTCCTCACCTCAAGCCTAAACCTCCCCTGGCACAGCTTCAGACTGTGTCCTCTTGTTCTGCTGCTGGGTGCCTGCCTGGGAGACCAACCCCCACCTGGCTACAACCTCCCTTCAGGGAGTTGTAGAGAGCAAGAAGGTCTCCCCTGAACCTCCTCTTCTCCAGGCTAAGCAACCCCAGCTCCCTCAGCCTCTCCTCACAGGGCTGTGCTCCAGACCCCTCCCCAGCTTTGTTGCCCTTCTCTGGACACCTTCCAGCATCTCAACATCTTTCCTAAACTGAGGACCCAGAACTGGACACAGGACTCAAGGTGTGGCCTAACCAGTGCTAAGTAGAGGGCAGAATGACTTCCCTGCTCCTGCTGGCCACACCACCACCTCAATGTTCTTCTTGGAGTAAGGGCCTCAATTGCATTCCATTCCATTCCATTCCATTCCATTCCATTCCATTCCATTCCATTCCATTCCATTCCATTCCATTCCACTCTATTCTATTCTATTCCATTCCATTCCAGTCCAGTCCATTCCATTCCATTCCATTCCATTCCATTCCATTCCATTCCATTCCATTCCATTCCATTCCATTCCATTCCATTCCATTCCATTCCATCCATTCCATTCCATCCATTCCATTCTATACCATCTAGCTGTTTTTTTAAGCTTGCTTATATTAATCTGAGCCATTGCTCCCATGAAAAATGTATTGTGCTGACAGGAAATGATTTATATGTGGAGCATTCTAACGTGACCAAAGAGTGGTAGTGTGAGAGACTGAGCTCGAAGAAAATTTACTGTTCCAGTGCAATTACAAATGCCAAAAAGAAATTAAAATTAAAACAAAAAAATAAAAAGAAGAAGAAGAAGGAAAGGCTCTGATGATGCTATAAAAAACCCTAACCAGATTGTAGAATCAGGCTCCATGCTGATACTCCTTAGGCTGAAACCCGAAATGAAGTTAACTCTTGCTGGGCTTTTATCACAGTATCATAGTATGATAGCACCAGACAGGGTTGGAAGGGACCACAAGGATCATCTAGTTCCAACCCCCTGACATGGGCAGGGACACCCCACACTAGATCAGCCTGGCCACAGCCTCAGCCAGCCTGGGCTTAAACACCTCCAGGGACAGGGCCCCAACCACCTCCCTGGACAACCCATTCCAGGGCTTCACCACTCTCATGGGGAAGAACTTCCTCCTCCCCTCCAGCCTCAATCTCCCCACCTCCAGCTTCCTTCCATTCCCCCTAGTCCTATCACTCCCTGAGATCCTGAGCAGAGTTGCCTGGGAGAAGAGACCAACCCCCAGCTGGCTACAACCTCCCTTCAGGGAGTTGGAGAGAACAAGAAGGTCTCCCCTGAGCCTCTTCTTCTCCAGGCTAAGCAACCCCAGCTCCCTCAGCCTCTCCTCACAGGGCTGTGTTCCAAACCCCTCACCAACTTCATTGCCCTTCTCTGGACTCGCTCCAGCAAGTCAACCTCCTTCCTAAACTGAGGGGCCCAGAACTGGACACAGGACTCAAGGTGTGGCCTAACCAGTGCAGTGTACAGGGGCACAATGACCTCCCTGCTCCTGCTGGCCACACTGTTCTGATGCAGGCCAGGATGCCATTGGCCCTCTTGGCCGCCTGGGCACATTGCAGGCTCATGTTCAGCCTACCATCGACCAGTATCCCCAGGTCCCTCTCTGCCTGGCTGCTCTCAGCCACTCTGACCCCAGCCTGTAGCACTGCCTGGGGTTGCTGTGGCCAATGTGCAGAACCCGGCACTTGGATGTGTTAAATCTGCTCTGGCAGGGGGGTTGGACTTGATCTCTGGAGGTCCCTTTCAACCCCTAATACCCTGTGAGCCTGTGAATGACTCTCAAAACTCACAGAATCCCAGCATGGCTCAGGTCAGAAGGAGATCACCCAGTCCAACCCCTCTGCTAAAGGAGGGTCACCCACAGCAGCTTGCCCAGGATCACAATGTCCAGGGGGGTTTGGAATCTCTCCAGAGGAAGAGACTCCACAGCCTCTCTGGGCAGCCTGCTCCAGGGCTCCAGCACCCTCTCAGCAAAAAGTTTTTCCTCCTGTTCAGATGTCACCTTCTGGGTTTGAGTTTGTGCCTGTTGCTCCTTGTCCTGTTGCTGGACAGCACTCGATAGAGTCTGCCCCCAGGATCTTGCCCTTCCTCACCATGCCTCCCCACAAACACTTCTTTAGCTCTTGCTGAGCATTGAGAAGATCCTCTCTCACAAGATCAGTGTCCAGGTAGGTTTGGAATCTCTCCAGAGGAGACTCCACAACCTCTCTGGGCAGCCTGCTCCAGGGCTCTGGGACTGTTACAGGGAAGAAGTTCGTCCTCATGTTGAGGTGGAACCTCCTGTGCTGCAGTTTCCATCCATTGCCCCTTGTCCTATCACAGGATGCAACTGAGCAGAGCCTGTCCACTGCCTTTTGAGCCCCAGCCCTCAGATATTGATAGATATTGATCAGATCCCCTCTCAGCCTTCTCCTCTCCAGACTAAACAGCCCCAGGGCTCTCAGCCTCTCCTCCCCAGGCAGTGCTGCAGTCCCTTCAGCATCCTTGGAGCCCTCCCTTGGACTCTCTTCAGTAGATCCCTGTCCCTCCTGAACTGGGCAGCCCAGAGCTGGAGGCAGGTCTTTTCCAATCAATACAACTCTGTGATTCTTTGATTCTATGGTTATATGGTTCCCTTCCTTCCTGACACCCAGCCCTCAGATATTTCTAGACATTGATCAGCTCCCCTCCCAGTCTTGCCCTCCACCTCCTCCTGCACACAAGCCACACGTTTGTCCACCAGGCTCCAGCCTGGGATCCAAAGCTGTGGGGATTTGCAGGTGTTCAATTAGTCACCAGAGGGAGCCCATATTATTCCATAGACACAAGAAGAACACAAAACCAGAGGAGGGGAGATTCACTTCTAGGGTGACAGAGGGAGAGAATCGCTGTTTTTCACACAAACTCCCACACTCCTTCCCTCCCCTCCCCAACCCCCCCCCCAGCCCCCTTCCCTCTTTGACAATCAGACACCAGCAGTTTGCTGCACAGTGCAGGCTGGGGTTTTTTTTTCTGCACCACAAATATAAAGTCAGTCTTGAGGAAGATGAGCACAAACCCTCTTCTTCTTGGGCTATAAATGTGCTTTTCTTATTTGCTGATGTATTACAGAAGGCTGCCAAGGGCTCTGTATTCCTTAATATACAGCAATAAAATGCAAATGCTGGTACAGCAAACTCCCAATTATCCCAGAGCCACTTGGGTGACACCCAATATGTCTTCTCCCAGGCAAGCAGCACCAGAACAAGAGGACACAGTCTGAAGCTGTGCCAGGGGAGGTTTAGGCTGGATGTTAGGAAGAATTTCTTCCCAGAAAGAGAGATTGGCCACTAGGATGTGCTGCCCAGGGAGGTGGTGGAGTCACCATCCCTGGAGGTATCATAGTATAGTATCATAGTATCAGTCAGGGTTGGAAGGGACCACAAGGATCATTGAGTTCCAACCCCCCTGACATGGGCAGGGACACCCCACACTAGATCAGCCTGGCCACAGCCTCAGCCAGCCTGGGCTTAAACACCTCCAGGGACAGGGCCTCAACTACCTCCCTGGACAACCCATTGCAGGGCTTCACCACTCTCATGGGGAAGAACTTCCTCCTCACCTCCAGCCTCAATCTCCCCACCTCCAGCTTCAGGTTTTTAGGAAGAGCCTGGATGAGGCACTTGGTGCCATGGTTTAGTTGATTAGATGGTGTTGGGTGATAGGGTGGACTGGATGATCTCAAAGGTCTTTTCCAACCTGGTTAATCCTATCCTGTCCTATCCTATCCTATCCTATCCTATCCTATCCTATCCTATCCTATATACAATAGTAGGGAGCATGAGATCAGACATCTTGCCTGTGGGAGCACTTGCCTTATGAGGAGAGGCTGAGAGTCCTGGGTCTGGTTATTCTGGAGAAGTGAAGACTTAGAGGGGATTTAACAAATGTTCATAGATATCTGAGGGCTGGGGCTCATGAGGGAGGGGACAGGCTCTGCTCAGTTGCACCCTGGGATAGGACAAGGAGCAATGAATGTAAGCTGCAGCACAGGAGGTTCCACCTCAACACAAGGGGGAACTTCTTTACTCTAAGGGTCACAGAGCACTGAACAGGCTGCCCAGAGAGGTTGTGGATTCTCCTTCTGTGGAGCCTTTGCAGCCCTGTCTGGATGTGTTCCTGTGTGACCTGTGCTGGATTCTCTGCTCCTGCTCTGGCAGGGAGGTAGACTGGAAGATCTCCAGAGGTCCCTTCCAACCCCTGGCACCCTGTGAGCTGTGAAGACCACCATGGCCAGAGTGTCATGTCCTCAGGTTTCTTGAACACCTCCAGGGATGGTGACTCCACCACCTCCCTGGGCTGCCTGTTCTGGCAGCTCTGATGGGTGTACAGAGCATCCTCCCTATGAGTGCACTCCCAGAATCAACCTTGAAAGGTTAGTGTGACGTCAGACATGGGAACAACTAAGTCTGACCTACTGAGATGAATAAGGTGTGTTTGGAATCTCTCTAGGGAAGGAGCCTTCACCACCTCTCTGGGCAGCCTGAGGGGCCTCCTGCCCAGGGAGGTGGTGGAGTCCCCATCCCTGGAGGTGTTCAAGAGGGGATTGGATGTGGCACTTGGTGCCATGGTCTAGTCATGAGGTCTGTGGTGACAGGTTGGACTTGATGACCTCTTTGGGTCCCTTCTAACCCCTGACATCCTGGGATCCTGTGACTTATTAGAGGAGGATCACAGAATCACAGAATCACCCAGGTTGGAAGAGACCCCCAAGATCATCAAGTCCAACCTAACTAACAATGCAAGGTTCTGTACCAGGGGTTGTCAGTGCAAGGGGTTGCTCACTGTGTGATTCCTCTCATATCCCTCTGCCACCTGGGAAATGCTACCTGAACTGAAAGCAGCTTTTTGATCCTCCTGCCTCAGCTCTCTCAGCCCCCAGCTGCTGTTCTCCTTCCTCACTTTGTCAACAACAACAAAAAGGGATTTTGCTACAAGTGGTGGGGTTTTTGTTGTGTGAGTGTGCTAATGACTTGCTGATTCTATTTGGATATCTTTCTCAGTTATTTACCAGGGGACTGGCATCAAATGTATCACATTTCACTCAGCAGCATTTGCTGGTAGCACTCTCTGTGGAGATTTCTCTGTTTTGCCAATGAAGTGGAAGGGGGGTTGGGAGGGAGGAGGAAGGCAAAGCTCATTTATCAGATTTCAAAACCTTCTTCCCAGAACTGCAGTGACAAAAGAACTCTGCTTTGGGTTGCACTGGGAGGTTTGGTATCAAGACCCTACCTGATTCATATGGTGTGCCAGGTCAAGGGAGGTTCTCCTCCTCCTCTAGTCTGCCCTGGTGAGACCACATTTGGAGCATTTAGTCCAGTTCTGGGCCCCCCAGTTCAAGAGGGACAAGGACACACTACAGAGAGTCCAGTGGAGGCTGTGAGGATGATGGAGTTGGAACATCTGTGTGATGAGGAAAGGCTGAGATGCTAGGGGCTGGTTAGCCTGGAGCAGAGCAGACTGAGAGGGGATCTGATCAATGCTTAGAAATATCTGTGAAGTCTGGTGTCAAGAAGCAGGGGCCAGGCTCTTTTCAGTGGTGTCATGTGGCAGGACACAAACTGGAAGAGGGGAAGTTCCACCTCAACATGAGGAAAAACATCACTGCAATGGAGCAGGCTGCCCAGAGAGGTTGTGGAGTCTGCTTCTCTGGAGCCTTTCCAGCCCTGTCTGGATGTGTTCCTGTGTGACCTGCCCTGGGTGCTCCTGCTCTGGCAGGGCAATTGGTCTGGATGATCTCTATAGGTCCCATCTAACCCCCAGCATTCTATGATTCAAGCAGATATTCAAGCCAGTCTTTGAGGGAACTCTGCCATTGTTAGCCTTTATAACCCTTCCTCTTTTCACATATGAATCCTCCTGCAGGCATCTCCAAATGATCACAGTATTGCAGATGGCTTTGTTTAATAGGAACCCATCATGGGCAGTGGAGCTGTCTTCCTGCCTAACAGAAGCTATCCTCCTCTCTGCCTTCACCCCTTAATTGCAAGGCAATTAAATTCCCCACCCTTTGCAGTATGTGTGTCCAGAAGGACACAGCTCATCATATCATCTCTTGTTTTTCTTTCCTCCTGCTTTTGTGATGTGCTTAGCAAGATGTGTCTGAGGGGGGCCTACAAGAAAGCTGGGGAGGGACTTTTGAGGGTGTCAGGGAGGGATAGGACTGGGGGGATGGAGCAAAACTGGAAGTGGGGAGCTTGAGATTGGATGTGAGGAAGAAGTTGTTCCCAGGAGGGTGGTGAGAGCCTGGCCCAGGTTGCCCAGGGAGGTGGTGGAAGCCTCCTGCCTGGAGGTGTTTGCAGCCAGGCTGGAGGTGGCTGTGAGCAACCTGCTGTGGTGTGAGGTGTCCCTGCCCATGGCAGGGGCCTTGAACTGGATAAATCTCGAGGTCTTTTCCAACCCTGACAGGACTATGATTCTATGTAGGTACCTGGAGGTGGTGACTGACAGCTGCCTAAACACGAGCCAGCAGTGTGCCCAGGTGCCCAAGAAGGCCAATGGCATCCTGGCCTGCATCAAGAATAGTGTGGCCAGCAGGAGCAGGGAAGTCATTGTGCCCTGTGCTCAGCATTGGTTAGGCTACACCTTGAGTCCTGTGTCCAGTTCTGGGCTCCTCAGTTTGAGAAGGACATTGAGAGACTTGAAGGTGTCCAGAGAAGGGCAGTGAGGCTGGGGAGGGGTCTGGAGCACAGCCCTGTGAGGAGAGGCTGAGGGAGCTGGGGTTGCTTAGCCTAGAGAAGAGGAGGTTCAGGGGTGACCTCATTGCTCTCTCCAACTCCCTGAAGGGAGGTTTTAGCCAGGTGGGGGTTGGTCTCTTCTCCCAGGCACCCAGCACCAGAACAAGAGGACACAGTCTCAAGCTGTGCCAGGGGAAGTTTAGCCTCAAGGTGAGGAGGATATTCTTCCCAGAGAGAGTTGTTAGCCATTGGGATGTGCTGCCCAGGGAGGTGGTGGAGTCCCCATCCCTGGAGGTGTCCAAGAGGGGATTGGATGTGGCACTTGGTGCCATGGTCTAGTCAGGAGGTCTGTGGCGAGAAGTTGGACTTGAAGATCTTTGAGGTCTCTTCCAACCTTGGTGATTCTGTGATTCTGTACCATTTCTCTCTCCTCATGGAGATGGAGTTTTCTTCCTTAATTGTTCTTTTTCTAAGCTTTACAGCTTAGCTGGTCAGAGTTTCCTTGCATCATTGCATGGAACAAACCCACGTGAAATAACTTCCTGTTCCTCACCCCAATGCTGTAGTTTGGGGATGAATCCAGTGATACCACAGGTGAAGGGTAAAGTATGTCTGGGATGGATAAGCACTGATTTCAAGGTGGGGGTGGGGGTGAAAACTCCATCTCCCACAAGGCTGGACCAGGATATCCAATACTTAGTTTTAGATAGGATCTCCAGCATTTGAAGAATCAATATTGTACAGTAAGGAGGAAATGATCTGCAATGCTCTGGGTGTGATGTTTAACCCCAGCCACAAATGCTGGCATGATTATAAACTGGTTTCATCCAAGTGGTTTTTACAGCACAGCTATTGAGATCTGCACTAAACTGGAACTGCAGGCTTGGTTTGCCAGCAAAGATGGGCAGAGGTTTTGTTTCTGGCACTGAGAATGTCTTTGCAGCCTGAACAGTTGCTGCTCTGCTGTGAGCCCAGTTCCTAGTGACAGACCTGATGCCAGAGGCATCAGCAGGATGGCTAAGTGAAGAAGTTGGGTTTCCTTCTCTGTTCTGCAGTCTGTGTCCTCATATGAGAGGTAGGACACAGTAAGGTGTGGTCACAGTGTGCTTATCCAAGCCAGAATATTACCTTATTATCCAGTGAAAAAGAAATTGAGACACCTGAAGGCGTCCAGAGAAGGGCAACAAAGCTGGGGAGAGGTCTGGAGCACAGCCCTGTGAGGAGAGGCTGAGGGAGCTGGGGTTGTTTAGCCTGGAGAAGAGGAGGCTCAGGGGAGACCTCATTGCTCTCTCCAACTCCCTGAAGGGAGGTTGTAGTCAGGTAGGGGTTGGTCTCTTCTCCCAGGCAACCAGCACCAGAACAAGAGGACACAGTCTCAAGCTTCACAGGGGGAAGTTTAGGCTTGAGGTGAGGAGAAAGTTCTTCCCAGAAAGAGTAATTGCCCATTGGGATGTGCTGTCCAGGGAGGTGGTGCAGTCCCCATCCCTGGAGGTGTTCAAGAGGGGATTGCACATGGCACTTGGTGCCATGGTTTAGTCATGAGGTCTGTGGTGACAGATTGGACTTGCTGATCTCTGAGGTCTTTTCCAACATTATTGATGCTCTGATTCTATGATTCTATGATCTCCTTCTCCCAGACTGAATTCAAATATAAAGGGGCTGAAGGGCCCTCAGTCCCTTCCAACCCTGACAATTCTGTGATTCTGTGATAAGATTAAGAAGAGTGTGGGAGAAGAAGGAAGAGAATTGTTGAATACACTTTTTTCCCCTTAAAAGCTGTAATGAATGGAGTTTGTCTCTTGAGAAAGCAGCCAGGCTTACACTCCCCAGCCTCATCAGTTAATGTAGTTTATGTGTCTCCATTAGCATGCTTGCTCACTCAGCAACCTTCTACCATCCTCCCCTCAGTAGCAAGTGCATTGCTAACCTTTGGCAGCAGGCTGCTGAATTAAGGTTATTAGCTGCCCTTGCTGATTTTTCCTACAATTCTTTGGCTTTAGAGTCTCCTAATCAAGTGTTCTAAAAGTGATTTCACTGCAGTCTTCCCTGATGATATTTTCTTCTTTTAAGCGTGCTTTTCCCTCTCCTGAACACTCAGCACATCTCCACCTCATGGTAAGACACATTCCAAAGAGTGCTGGTGGCCAAACTTTGTGACACTTTTGAGGGTTCCCAGGGATGATAAGTTGGATATAACAGAGCTGGTGGACTCCTGGAACTCCTGGCTCCCCCTCTACTCTGCTCTGGTGAGACCCCCACCTGGAGTACTGCCTCCAGTTCTGGAGCCTCTATTGCAGGAAGGAGCTGGAGGTGTTGGAAGGTATCCAGAGAAGGACCACAAGAATGAGCAGAGGGCTGGAGCTGCTCTGCCAGGAGGACAGACTGAGAGAGTTGGGGTTGTGCAGGCTGGAGAGGAGAAGGCTCCAAGGAGACCTTCTTGTGGCCTTCCAGTATCTGAAGGGGGCTACAGATGGTTTAGGGTGTCAGGGAGGGATGGGACTGGGGGCAATGGAACAAAACTAGAAATGGAGAGATTCAGGATGGATGTGAGGAAGAAGTTCTTCCCCATGAGGGTGGTGAGAGACTGGCACAAGTTGCCCAGGGAGGTGGTGGAAGCCTCATCCTTGGAGGTTTTTGCAGCCAGGCTGGATGTGGCTGTGAGCAACCTGCTGTGGTGTGAGGTGTCCCTGCCCATGGTTGGAACTGGCTGATCCTTGAGGTCCCTTCCAACCCTGACAGTTCTATGATTCCATGATTCTAAGGGAGGGAAGTGCTGATTATCATATAATGCAGATCATTATGTACAAAATAGGCACCAAGAGGGCAGAACCTGCTTGGGCTTCATCTCTCACTGGTATGAGAGGGAAAGGACTCAGGCATGGATAATTAATTACAAGCTGCAGATGTCTTGCCTCCTTCCTCTCCTTCCACCACCCTGAATAAGAAAGCAGCAATGCCCTGAGAACAGACTCAGAGCATGGAAAGCTCACTGCTGTCTGCAGTAAAAGAGCTTCTCAGGAGTTTCCTGTTCCGCCGCAGTTCCGCGTGTGCGGCGTGGGGAGATGCGGCCGCTGACGGAGGCGGAGACGCGGGCGGTGTTGGAGAAGCTGGGGCAATACATCGGTGAGAACATCCAGCTGCTGGTGGACCGGCCCGATGGCATGTGCTGCTTCTGCCTGCACCGTGACCGTGTCTACTACCTGAGGGAGAAGCTGCTGAAGGTGGCTGCAAGCATCCCATGGAGAGCCTGGTGTCACTGGGCACCTGCTTCAGGAAGTTCACCAAGTCGCAGAAGTTCCGGCCCGGTGTCACAGCCCTGGACTTTCTGGCACCCTACACCAAGTACAGAGTGTGGGTAATGCCTGGCTCGGAGCAGTCCTTCCTCTATGGCAACCATGTCCTGAAGTCAGGCCTGGGCCGCATCACAGAGAACACAGCCCAGTACCAGGGTGTGGTGGTGTCCTCTATGGCTGACGTCCCACTGGACTTTGGGGTGGCTGCCAAGTCCACACAGGAGTGCCGGAAGGTGGACCCCATGGCCATAGTTGTGTTCCACCAGGCTGATGTGGGAGAATATGTGCGGAATGAGGACACGCTGACCTAAGGGACCTCCAGCACTCTGAAGACAGGAGTATTCCTGGGCAGAATGGACCTTGTCCTGCACCATCAGTGCAGCAGCATTACAAGGAACCACAGGGAGCCCACCTCAAACAGGGAGCAGAGGCTGGGAGCTGCCAGTAGGCACTCCCCTTTTCCTGGGGGGCTGCTGCCAGTAGGAGGAGGTGCTAACTCTGTCCCCCTGTCACCATATAAAGCCTGTTCCTTTTCCAGGAGCAAACATTTCTTTTTTTTTTTTTTACTGTGTCCAGTTCTGGGCCCCTCAGTTTAAGAAGGACATTGAAACACTTGAACGTGTCCAGAGAAGGGCAACAAGGCTGGGGAGAGGCTTTGAGCACAGCCCTGTGAGGAGAGGCTGAGGGAGCTGGGGTTGTTCAGCCTGGAGAAGAGGAGGCTCATTGCCCTCTACAACTACCTGAAGGGAGGTTGTAGCCAGGAAGGGGTTGGTCTCTTCTCCCAGGCACCCAGCAGCTGAACAAGAGGACACAGTCTCAAGCTGTGGCAGGGGAAGTTTAGGCTGGAGGTGAGGAGAAAGTTCTTCACTGAGAGAGTCATTCGTCATTGGAATGTGCTGCCCAGGGAGGTGATGGAGTCCCCATCCCTGGCGGTGTTCAAGAGGGGATTGGATGTGGCACTTAGTGCCATGGTTTAGTCATGAGGTCTGTGGTGACAGGTTGGACTCGATGATCCTCAAGGTCTCTTCCAACCTTAGTTATACTGTGATAGTGTGATACTGTGAGTTAAATTCTGAGCCCACTCTGCACCCTTTATTAGAATCTTTTACTGACAGGATCCTTGGGGAATGTGCCCTTTCTGTATTCTGCTGATCTAATTACTTTAGTTTCTTTCCAAAAGCAGGTGGAAATCCATTGTCTGCACAGGTATTTTGATGGTCATAGAATCAAGCATGGCTCAGGTTGGAAGGGACCTCAGAGGTCATCTACTCCAACCCCCCTGCCATGGCCAAAGACACTTCTCCACCAGACTTAGTTGCCCAAGACCTCATCCAGTCTGGCCTTGAACACCTCCAGGGAGGAAGGAATCTACAAGGTCCCTGGGCAGCCTATTCCAGAGCCTCACCACCCTCATAGTGAAGAACTTCTTTCTAAGATCCAATCTCAACCTGCTCTGTCTCAGCTTCAAATCATGAACAACCACAATAATTTAGGGAACCACCACAATCTAAGGAAGTGTGGCTCACATCCCTACTCCCTTTGAGCTACTCACACTGTCATGATTCCTTTTCTCCTTCAGCTTCTTAGTATTTCCTTCCCTATTTTTGTCTTCTAACATATATTTAAAAACCTCTTTTGTTTATCATAGAATCATAGAATCAGTCAGGGTTGGAAGGGACCACAAGGATCATCTAGTTCCAGCCCCCCTGCCATGGGCAGGGACACCCCACACTAGATCAGCCTGGGCAGAGACTCATCCAGCCTGGGCTGAAACACCTCCAGGGACAGGGCCTCAACCACCTCCCTGGACAACCCATTGCAGGGCTTCATCACTCTCATGGGGAAGAACTTCCTCCTCACCTCCAGCCTGAATCTCCCCACCTCCAGTTTCATTCCATTCCCCCTAGTCCTAGCACTCCCTCAGATCCTGAGCAGTCCCTCCCCAGCCTTCCTGGAGCCCCCTTCAGATCCTGGAAGGCCACAATGAGGTCAGCTGGGAGCCTTCTCTTCTGCAGACTGAACAGCCCCAACTCCTTCAGTCTGTCCTCACAGGAGAGGTGCTCCAGCCCTCTGCTCATCCTCCTGGCCCTTCTCTGGACACCTTCCAGCACCTCCACATCCCTCTTGCAATAGGGGCTCCAGACCTGGAGGCAGTACTCCAGGTGGGGTCTCAGCAGAGCTGAGCAGAGGGGGAGGATCACCTCCCTTGCCCTGCTGGCCACACTTCTCCTGATGCAGCCCAGGATCTGATTGGCTTTGTGGGCTGCAAGTGCACACTGAGAGCTCCTGTTGAGCTGCACCACACAGCTTGGTGTCATCAGCAAACTTGCTGAGGGTGCACTCAATGTCTTCATATTCTTTGGCTGTGCTGCTTCATTATTCCCATTTGTCCTTTCAAGTGTCCTCTTTATAGTCCCTTGGCTTCTTCACATCACATTCCAGCAGTGCAGCAGATCTTTTCTTTCCTAGCATTTGTAAGGCTCTGCTTTGCTCCCATTTAACCCAAAGGACACATCAATCATCATGCTTGGGTTTACATCATGCCATAGTCACCTTCTAAGCTTCTCTGTGCTACCTCCTCAGCCTTTGGTCAATTTTTGTCAGCTCTCTTTTCAATAAGCACTGCCCTGTTTATATTGCTCCTTACATGGTTAATGGCATCAAAGGGACTGGTTGAAGGTTTAATTAACCTGCCTTGCTGTTCAAAATACCACCCTAGGGGAATTTGGAACTCTATTGAATAATAGAAATAATAATTATTGTGTTGTTAATGGTCCCTAAGAGTCATTTTCTTTACCTCATCTTGTTCATTTGACATGCCAGATGAATCACACAAGAGTAGGGGTGGGAAGGGACCTCCAGAGATCATTGAGTCCAACCCCCCTGCCAAGGCAGGATCACTTAGGGCAGGTTGCACAGCAGAGCAGCCACATAGATGGATCTTGAAAACCTCCCCAGAAGGAGACTCCACCACCTCTCTGGGCAGCCTGCCCCAGGGCTCTCTCACTCTCACTGTAAAGAAGCTTCTCCTCATGTTAAGGGAGAGCTTCCTGGATTTTGGCTTGTACCTGTTGCTCCTTGTCCTTTCACTGGGCACCACTGAGAAGAGCCTGGGGCCTTCATCTTGACACCCACCCCTCAGATATTTATAGATGCTAGAAAGATCCCCTCTCAGTCTTCTCTCCTACAGACTGAACAGCCCCAGGGCTCTCAGCCTTCACTCACCAGGCAGTACTCCAGGCCCTTCAACATCCTCATGGCCTCTCTTCAACTCTCTCCACTAGTTCTCTCTGTCCCTCTTCATCTGGAGAGCCCAGAGTCATAGAATTACCAGGGTTGGAAGGGAACCCAAGGCTCAGCCAGTCCCAACCCCCCTGCCATGGGCAGGGACACCTCACACTACAGCAGCTTGCTCACAGCCACATCCAGCCTGGCTGCAAACACCTCCAGGCAGGAGGCTTCCACCACCTCCCTGGGCAACCTGTGCCAGGCTCTCACCACCCTCATGGGGAACAACTTCTTCCTAACATCCAATCTGAACTGGATACAACACTCCATACTTGATCTCACCAGGGCAGAATAGATGTTATCTGCTTCTTGGTACCTCCTGAACATTGTTTTTCCTCCTTTTATCTTGTACTCCTCAGATGCAATAATTCATTTGCTGTGAGCTCATGTCTTCAATTCCTGCTGTGATTTTTGTTCCTTGGGAACACTTTGCCACCTTGCACCGAAGGATGATGAATCTGGAATAATCAAATCTGTAACTGAACAAATCAATTCAAACTCCAAGAGATCTGCAGAAACTCGGCATCTTTTACCTTTCTCTTTTCATACATTCACATAATTGTTTCACTTGAAAAGGACCTCCAAGGTCATCCAGTCCAACCATCAACCCAACACCACCATGGCCACTAAACCACATCTCCAAGTGCTACATCCAAGCATTTCTTCAACACCTTCAGGGATGGGGACTCCTCCACCTCCCTGGGCAGCACATTCCAATGGCCGACGTGATGATCTTGAAGGTCTCTTCCAACCTGGTCTATTCTATTCTACTCTACTCTACTCTACTCTACTCTACTCTACTCTACTCTACTCTACTCTACTCTACTCTACTCTATTCTTTATGAGAAGAACTTTCTCCTCACCTCCAGCCTCAACTTCCTCTGGTGCAGCTTGAGACTGTGTCCTCTTGTTCTGGTGCTGGGTGCCTGGGAGAAGAGACCAACCCCCACCTGGCTACAATCTCCCTTCAGGTAGTTGTAGAGAGCAGTAAGGTCTCCCTGAGCCTCCTTTTCTCCAGGCAATAATGAATCCAGGCTCTGCTAGCCCCATACTGCAGATACAGTGTGCATGATTCAAGTGCCATGCAGTTGTAGCAGCATTCCCCGTCCATGAGCAGCTAGGGATGAAAAGTCCTAAGTGTCTCATTGCTGGTGTGGTGGTTTAACTCTTAACTGGGAGTTAAGATCTCAGATGGGGGCAAGGTTGAGAATCTCTCCCCCACTCCCCCCATACTCCCTCCCAGCAGAGAGGGGGAAAAAAAGGAAGGAGCAAATCCACCAAGCAATAATTTGGAGTCGGTCTGGAAGTAGAGGGGTAAAGAGTTGTCTTTGAACAATATATATATAACAACAACAGGTAAGGTTCACAAGGGCAAGGAACAAGGATGGATGGGAGGGGGACAAAGAAGAAGAATACAAAACCAGTCTCTCTCTGAAGAGGCACAGAGGCAGCAGGGAGAAGGATCAGGCCTGACCACATGACAGAGGAGCAGGAGGGCAGCTGCAGTAGCTCTCATCCAGGAGAGGCAGGAGCCAAAAGGAGAGCTAATGACTGCAATGTCTTGCCTTTTATACCCTAGCTGGGCAGGGAGGGGGGAGTGGAACAGACTCAGCTTTCCAGGGGGAAACTGCCCTGCAGGGAGGGCACAGCACTCACAAGCCCTCCTCACTTTGTTTTCAGAATGGGCATTAACCCACCCCAGCTGGGCTGCACACAGCCACATCTGCAAGGACTCTGACTCTCTGTTTGTGTGTGTATGTGTGTGTGTGTGTGTGTTCAGCTCCTCTGAGCTCAGGCCTCCAGGATCCTGCTTCTTGGTTCTCAGCAGGTGGGCATAAATAACAGCAAGGTGCATTTTGGTCCTCTTCTGACTGGGAGATTGTTTGCATATTTCATAACACATTTTCAGCCCAGTTCCTCTGCAGCTTGGCTGGAGCTGGGCAGCAGCTTCTGTCCACAATGATATTTCCCCATTCAAAGCAGTTGCAGCACTAATAAAGAAGGGAGTTGTGTTTGATGAGAGAGAGCTCTGCAAAGACTCACTGAGCACTCATCTGCAATTGGTGGGGTTTGATGCTCTCCCACGGCGTTAGCAGAGGCCTTTGATCAGGCTCTCCGAAGGAGCACATTATTACAGCTCCATTCAGCTGAAACCAGGACAACTCACAGGAGCTGCCTTCTGCACAGTGCACACCTCAGGGAAAGAAGAGCAGGAAGAGATCTGGAGCTCTGAGAACACCAGCAGAAGGGAAATGATAGAATCATAGGCTCCACCAGGTTGGAAAAGACCTCAGGGATCATCAAGTCTAACCTATTACCTAATACCTAACACCTCCTCACAACTAAACCATGGCTCCAAGTGCCACATCCAAGCCTTTTGTGAACACCTCCAGGGGCAGGGACTCCACCACCTCCCCACATTCCATGGTCAATTATTCTTTCTGGGAAGAACTTTCTCCTCACCTCCAGCCTAAACTTCCCCTGGCACAGCTTGAGACTGTGTCCTCTTGTTCTGGTGCTGGCTGCCTGGGAGAAGAGACCAACCCCCACCTGCCTACAACCTCCCTTCAGGGAGTTGCAGAGAGCAAGAAGGTCTCCCCTGAGCCTCCTCTTCTCCAGGCTAAACAACTCCAGCTCCCTCAGCCTCTCCTCACAGGGCTGTGCCCCAGACCCCTCCCCAGCCTTGTTGCCCTTCTCTGGACATGTTCAAGTCTCTCAATGTCCTTCTTAAATTGATGTAAACATTGCACATAAGGAGTGGGTTGGGTTTTTTTCTCTGTTTGTTTGTTGGTTTTTCTGGTTTTGTTTGTTTGGGTTTTTTTCTTTGTTTTTTGGGGTGTTTGGTGTATTGTTTGGTGGGTTTTTTTTTCCTCAAGGATACATCAATTAAAAGCTGTAAAACTTAGAGATTTGTATCATGGGAAGAGGTGATTCTGCCACTTTGCTCTGGTGGGACCTCACCTGGAGTTCTGCACCCAGCTCTGGAGTCCTCGTGCCAGGAAGGCCATAGATCTGATTGAGCAGGCCATGAAAACGCCCAGGGGGTTGGAGCAGCTCTGCTACAAGGACAGGCTGAGGGAGCTGGGGGTGTTCAGCCTGCAGAAGAGAAGGCTCCAGGGACACCTAAGAGCAACCATCCAGTACCTGAAGGGGGCTACAAGAAGGATGGGGAGAAAATGTTTGCAAAAGCCTGAAGGGACAGGATGAGAGTGAAAGGCTTCAAACTAGAGCAGAGCAGATTGATATTGGATCTTAGGAACAAGTTCAGCACCATGAGGGTGGTGGAATACTGGAACAGGTTGTCCAGGGAGGTAGTTGAGGGCCCATCCCTGGAGATATTCAAGGTGAGGTTCAATGAGGCCCTGGGCAATTTGATCTAGTTGGGGATGTCCCTGCTGACTGTGGGGGGTTGGACTGGATGACCTTTGGAGGTCCCTTCCAGCCTGGAACATTCTATGATTCTCTGATTCTGTGATTCACACCAAACCTGCCATCAGCAGCTTGTTGGTCAGTTTGAGGTCACCTTCCAACTCAGACCATTCTGTGATTCTGGGATGCTGTTGTGTGGACAATCTCTGTTCCACACCCAGATGCAATGTGTGGTAGGAATTCTGTTTACTTCACATTCTTTCATGGGACATCAAGAACTGCAACTCCTTTGCTCTGATGGATCACAGCCCATCCCTGGAGAACAGAAGGCTCCAAGGAGACCTTCTTTTGGCCTTCCACTATCTGAAGGGGGCTATGGCCTTCCACTATCTGAAGGAGGCTACAGATCTTTTGGGGTGTCAGGGAGTGATATGACTAGGGGGAATGTCCAGAGAAGGACAACGAGGCTGGTGAGAGGCCTCGAGCATAAGCCCTACGAGGAGAGGCTGAGGGAGCTGGGGTTGTTTAGCCTGGAGAAGAGGAGGCTCAGGGAAGACTTCTTGCTCTCTCCAGCTCCCTGAAGGGAGGTTGTAGCCAGGTGGAGGTTGGTCTCTTCTCCCAGGCAGCCAGCACCAGAACAAGAGGACACAGTCTCAAGCTGTGCCAGGCTGGAAGTGAGGAAGAAATTCTTCCCAGCAAGACTAATTGGCCATTGGGATGTGCTGCCCAGGGAGGTGGTGGAGTCCCCATGCCTGGAGGTGTTCAAGAGGGGATTGGATGTGGCACTTGGTGCCATGGTCTAGTCATGAGGTCTGTGGTGACAGGTTGGACTTGATGATCTTTGAGATCTCTTCCAGCCTTGGTGATTCTGTGATACTGTGAAAACTAGAAATGGGTAGTTTGAGATTGGCTTTTAGGAAGAAGTTGTTCCCCATGAGGGTGGTGAGAGCCTGGCACAGGTTGCCCAGGGAGGTGGTGGAAGCCTCCTGCCTGGAGGTGTTTGCAGCCAGGCTGGATGTGGCTGTGAGCAAGCTGCTGTAGTGTGAGGTGTCCCTGCCCATGGCAGAGGGGTTGGGACTGGATGAGCTTTGAGATCACTTCCAACCTAAGCCATTCAGTGATTCTCTGTGACCTGCCCTAGATGCTCCTGCTTTGGCAGTGGGGTTGGACTGGATGATCTCTGGAGGTCCCTTCCAACGCCTATCTCTCTATGATTCCATGCAAACACTCCAGCTCACTGCATTTTCAGATGTAATGATGACTTCTAATGCTGGTTTGCTATTACTTTCTGGGTGCTCATTTGTGTTTGGCCTTGTGCATAGAATTTCTTATTATAGAAGGGCAAGGAATGATTACTGCTCCTGCAGGAGCCTCTCCATAGTGTGTTGGCTTCATTAACATTCAGGCCTAGGTGGCTGCTGAGTGGTGGAAAGTACATTACCAATACAACTGGATTGATTTTTTGTGGAACTCATTGAAGGTGAAAACATTGAGCAGAATTTGTCTAGATTCTGGAGACAGAAACCCAACCCCAGCATTTGATACTTCCCCACACAGCAGCTCCATTTGGAACACAGTTGTGCACAGACAGAGGAAACAATGGCTTGATAAACAGGCACAAAAGGTCACTTGAAGGCAGAGCAGAGTCTGATTTTGCCCAGGTGGCTTCAAAAAGCATCATTAAAACCTTTCCTAGCTTTGTCTTTTTAAAAGCTACTCCAGAGCCTATTCATGGAATCACTGGAGTCCCTGAAAGAGTAATGGGCCATTGGAATGTGCTGCCCAGAGAGGTGCTAGGCCCTGGAGGTGTTTAAGCAAAGCTTGGATGAAGCACTCAGTGCCATGGTCTGGTTGATTAGTTAGGGTTGGGTGATCAGTTGGGCTTGATCATCTTGGAGGTCTCTTCCAGCCTGGCTGATTCTGTGATGTTTAGGGCCATGAAGAACAGTGTGGCCAGCAGGTCAAGGAATGTTCTCCTCCCCTTCTACTCTGCCCTGGTGAGGCCACACCTGGAGTCCTGAGTCCAGTACTGGGCTCACCAGCACAAGAGGGACACAGAACTATTGGAGAGAGTCCCATGGAGGCTACAAAGATGCTGAGGGGGCCTGCAGCATCTCTGTCAGGAAAGGCTGAGACCCCTGAGCTGTTATAGCCTGGAGAAGAGCAGCCCCAGAGGGGATCTGATCAATGCAGATAAACGTCTAAAGGGTGGGGAGCAACAGCTCTTTTCAGTGGTGCCCGGGGACAGGGCAAGGCCAATGGGCACTAAGTGGAACTCAGGAGGCTCCATATGAACAGGATGAAAAACTTCTTTCCTGTGAGGGTGACAGAGCCCTGGAACAGGCTGCCCAGAGAGGCGGTGAAGTCGCCATCCCTGGAGGTGTTCAAGAGGGGACTGGATGTGGCACTTGGTGCCATGGTTTAGTAGTCATGAGGTCTGTGGTGACAGGTTGGACTTGATGATCTTTGAGGTCTCTTCCAACCTTAGTGATACTGTGATACTGTGGTGAAGGCTCCTTCCCTAGAGAGATTCCAAACACACCTTATTCATCTCAGTAGGTCAGACTTAGTTGTTCCCATGTCTGACGTCACACTAACCTTTCAAGGTTGATTCTGGGAGTGCACTCATAGGGAGGATGCTCTGTACACCCATCAGAGCTGCCAGAACAGGCAGCCCAGGGAGGTGGTGGAGTCACCATCCCTGGAGGTGTTCAAGAAACCTGCGGACATGACACTCTGGCCATGGTGGTCTTCACAGCTCACAGGATGCCAGGGGTTGGAAGGGACCTCTGGAGATCTTCCAGTCTACCTCCCTGCCAGAGTAGGAGCATAGAGTCCAGCACAGGTCACATAGGAACACACCCAGACAGGGCTGGAAAGGCTAAAGAGAAGGAGACTCCACAACCTCTCTGGGCAGCCTGCTCCAGGGCTCTGGGACCCTCACAGTGAAAAAGTTCCTCCTCATGTTGAGCTGGAACCTCCTGTGTTGGAGTTTCCAGGGCAGAGTAGAGGGGGAGGAGAACATTCCTTGACCTGCTGGCCACACTGTTCTTCATACACCCAAATATCACAGAATCAGCCAGGTTGGGAGAAACCTCCAAGATGATCAAGCCCAACTGATCACCCAACCCTAACTAATCAACCAGACCATGGCACTGAGTGCTTCATCCAGGCTTTGCTTAAACACCTCCTGGGACAGTGACTCCACCACCTCCCTGGGCAGCACATCCCAATGACCAATTGCTCTTTCTGGGAAGAATTTCTTTCTAAGGTCAAGACCAAACCTCCTCCTGCACAGCTTGAGGCTGTGTCCAGAAGGGAAATTATAGAACCATAGAATCACAGAATCAACCAGGTTGGAAAAGACCTCAGAGATCAGCAAGTCCAAACTATTATCTAATCCCTAACACCTCCTGACAACTAAACCATGGCTCCAAGTGCCACATCCAGTCCCCTCTTGAACACTTCCAGGGATGGGGACTCCACCACCTCCCTGGGCAGCACATTCCAATGGCCAATTAGTCTTTCTGGGAAGAACTTTCTCCTCACCTCCAGCCTGAGACTGTGTCCTCTTGTTCTGGTAATGGGTGCCTGGGAGAAGAGACCAACCCCCACTTGGCTACAACTCCCTTCAGGGAGTTGTGAACAGCAAGAAAGTCTCCCCTGTGCCTCCTCTCTTCCAGGCTAAACAACCCCAGCGCCAGCTGTAAGCAGGACTGCTGAAGGGGCAGCTGACTGCTAGGAGTATTTCCTGCCTACCTAGACTACCTAGTGACTACCTAGAGTAACCTGTGGCCACACCAATGGTACCTTATTAAGAAAGACTGTTGGAGACTGCACAGAGGTTAGCTATTCAAATAAATAAAACAGTAAAAGTTAATATCTTAGGGAACAGGTGAGAAAAAAAAGTGTTCTTTCACATTTTGGGGTCATGAACTGTGACTAAAGATCAGCCATCCCTGACCTACCTGGCTGATGGAAAACTAAGTGGGAGGATGAATCCTGATGGAGAGATAAGATGCTGCAAGAAAGCAAGGAGTAGATTGAATAATGTGTGTGGGATTGCAGCTAATTCAGAAATAAGTCATGGGCTGAAGTGTAGCCAAGGAGTGGAATATCAATGGCTTGAGCAGAAGAGTGGGAGTCAGGAGAGGAAGGGAAAAGGCAGGCTGGGTAATGGGAGGAAATGCAAATCAGCTCTGAAGCAGGAGAAAGGGATGGATAGGAGGTGATTTCAGGGGGATTGCAGATCTCTGGAAATACAATAATGAGGCATGCAGCATCCACAGCAGGGGAAGGCAGTGGCTTTGGGCAACATGGCCCCCTGACCAGCAGTGAATACTAAGTCAGATTTTCGTCCTTCCACACATAATCTTATGGACACTGCTGCAGAGCTACAAGCTGAGGGCAGAATGGCTGAGAGCTGCCAAACAGAAAGGGACCTGGAGGTGCTGATTGACAGCAGCTGAACATGAGCCAACAGTGTGCCCAGGGGGCCAAGAAGGCCAATGGCATACTGGCCTGCATCAGGAACAGTGTGGCCAGCAGGAGCAGGGAAGTCATTGTGCCCTGTGCTCAGCATTGGTTAGGCCATACCTTGAGTCCTGTCTCCAGCTCTGGGCTCCTCAGTTTAAGAAGGACATTGAGAGACTTGAAGGTGTCCAGAGAAGGGCAACAAGGCTGGGGAGGGGTCTGGAGCACAGCCCTGGGAGGAGAGGCTGAAGGAGCTGGGGTTGCTTAGCCTGGAGAAGAGGAGGCTCAGGGGAGACCTTCTTGCTCTCTCCAACTCCCTGAAGGGAGGTTGTAGCCAGGTGGGGGTTGGTCTCTTCTGCCAGACAGCCAGCACCAGAACAAGAGGACACAGTCTCAAGCTGTGCCAGGGGAAGTTTAGGCTGGAGGTGAGGAGAAAGTTCTTCCCAGCAAGAAAGATTGGCCACTGGGATGTGCTGCCCAGGGAGGTGGTGGAGTCTCCATCCCTGAAGGTGTTCAAGAGGGGATTGGATGTGGCACTTGGTGCCATGGTCTAGTCATGAGGTCTGTGGTGACAGGTTGGACTTGATGATCTCTGAGGTCTCTTCCAACCTTGGTGATACTGTGAGACTGTGACAGGATCTTCATTCTTGTTTCCTACCTTGTTTTCTCTGCCTGTATAAACACTTCACCATCTCCAAGAGGAAAGGTTCAGTGTGCAGCCAGGGGCTGTGAGCAAATGAGAGATGCTTACTGCTGTGAGCAGGGAGCCGTTCCAGAGATTTCACCACAATTACCCAGGAGGCAATCAGGAGACCTGAGCCCAGTTACCAGCATGAAGAATGACAGAAGCTCTTCTGTAACCATCCTACCTTAACCCTCCTGTCTGTTGTCTCTCTGTTTAGCCTTGGAGCAGGCAGGTTTATTGCAGAATTAGCATGCTTTTAACTAATTTTTTTGCAGCCATATGTAAGCTCCCAATTAAAGGCATTGCCTCCTACCCATATGCTCTCAGTTTTGCTTATTATGTTTGTTTTGCACATTGCCAAGAGACAGGGAGGTTCAAACATGCTCTGAGAAGCAGCAAGTGCAGTCAGCTCTCTGTTACCTGTGGGCAGGTTGTCCAGCAGACACCAACACAGAGTCAGAGGATCAGAGAACCTTGGAAGGGTCTGGGTTGGAAGGGACCTCTGAAGCTCATCCAGTCCAAACCCTCTGCACTCAGCAGGGACATCCTCCACTAGATCACAGAATCACAGAATCACCAAGGTTGGAAGAGACCTCAAAGATCATCAAGTGATCAGGTTGCCCAGAGCCCTGTCCAGCCTCACCTTGAAGATCTCCAGGGAGAAGGCTGCAGCTACCTCCCTGGGCAACCTGTTGCAGTGTTCCACCACCCTCATGGTAAAGAACTTGTTCCTCACATCCAATCTCCATCTGCTCTGCTCTAGTTTGAAGCCATTGCCCCTGGTCCTGTCCCTGCAGGCCTTTGCAAACTGTCTCTGTCCATCCTTCATGTAGCACCCTTTAGGTCCTGGCAAGCTGCTATTAGGTCTCCCTGGAGCCTTCTCTTCTCCAGACTGATCAATCCCAGCTCCCTCAGCCTGTCCTCACAGCAAACCAGCTGAAGCCTTCTCTTCTCCAGACTGAACAATCCCAGCTCCCTCAGACTGTCCTCATAGCAACCCAGCTGAAGCCTTCTCTTCTCCAGACTGAACAAACCCAGCTCTCTCAGCCTGTCCTCACAGCAAACCAGCTGAAGCCTGGCAAAGCTTATCAGCTCAGTTACAGACATGGTCTCACTTGGTCCAGATCTAACCTGAATGTCTCTATGCCATGTCTTCAGGAATAGAAAGGATCTGTTAACCCCATCCTTAGACCTTGGCACACCCCAACTGGCTTTGAACAGCTGCATGAGTTTTTCTCTTCCCCCCAGCACCCCAGCTCTCAGTACTCCACTGATTTATTGCTGCTGCATTAATGTGACTGAGTTATTTCCTGACCTCAGCTGACACCGTGAGTTATGAGATCCTGCTGGCACCAGGAGATTTATTCCCTCTGTTTTCCTGCATGTTTGATGTTTTGGAAAGGGAGAGCTTCCCCTGCCCCACTCTGAAAGGGCTGAATGTTCATTTGCCTGGGGCCAGCTGTTCCCATTTGATGTAGTTCCATTGAAGTCAGTGGGGCTACGTGAGGCAGGCAGGTGACAAGGGAGAAGATTAAATGTTCACATACTTATTTCACATTACTCTTGATCTCCAGTTAACATCACAGATGCTATTTCTACATTTGCTTTTCTGAGAAGATGTATTCCAAACACTTCCCTGGGACAGAAAAAAAAATGAAGAAAAGACTGATTCCTACAAATAAATCTGAAACCCAGCAGTTTATACAGGCTGATAGCATCACAGGCTGGGTTAGGAACTGGCTGGAGGGCTGAGCCCAGAGAGTGGTGGTGAATGGTGCCACAGCCAGCTGGCAGCCAGGCACCAGTGGTGTGCCCCAGGGATCAGTGCTGGGCCCCATCCTCTTTAACATCTTCATTGATGATCTGGATGAGGGCATTGAGTCAGTCATCAGCAAGTTTGCAGATGACACCAAGTTGGGAGCAGATGTTGGTCAGTTAGAGGGCTGAAGGGCTCTGCAGAGGGACCTTGACAGGCTGGACAGATGGGCAGAGTCCAACAGGATGGCATTCAACACATCCAAGCGCTGGGTGCTGCACTTTGGCCACAACAACCCCAGGCAGAGGGTCAGATTGACTGAGAGTTGCCAAACAGAGAGGGACCTGGGGGTGCTGATTGACAGCTGCACGAACATGAGCCAGCAGTGTGCCCAGATGGCCAAGAAGGCCAATGGCATCCTGGCCTGCATCAGGAACAGTGTGGCCAGCAGGAGCAGGGAAGTCATTGTGCCCTGGACTCAGCACTGGTTAGGCCATACCTTGAGTCCTGTGTCCAGTTCTGGGCCCCTCAGTTTAGGAAGGACATTGAGACACTTGAAGGTGTCCAGAGAAGGGCAACGAGGCTGGGGAGGGGCCTTGAGCACAGCCCTGTGAGGAGAGGCTGAGGGAGCTGGGGTTGCTTAGCCTGGAAAAGAGGAGGCTCAGGGGTGACCTCATTGCTGTCTCCAGCTCCCTGAAGGGAGGTTGTAGCCAGGTGGGGGTTGGTCTCTTCTCCCAGGCACCCAGCACCAGAACAAGAGGACACAGTCTCAGGCTCCACCAGGGGAAGTTTAGGCTGGAGGTGAGGAGAAAGTTCTTCACTTCATTGAAATGTGCTGCCCAGGGAGGTGGTGGAGTCACCATCCCTGGAGGTGTTCAGGAGGAGATTTGACAGGGTGCTTGGTGCCATGAGTTAGTTGATTAGGTGGTGTTGGATGACAGGTTGGACACGATGATCTTGAAGGTCTCTTCCAACCTGGTCTATTCTATTCTATTCTATTCTATTCTATTCTATTCTATTCTATTCTATTCTATTCTATTCTATTCTATTCTGTTCTGTTCTGTTCTGTTCTGTTCTATTCTATTCTATTCCTGTTCTGTTCTATTCCTGTTCTGTTTCGTTCCATTCCGTTCCATTCCGTTCTGTTCCATTCTATTCCCTTCAGGAAGTGGAAGGCTGCTGAAGCCTTCTCTTCTCCAGGCTGAGCAGCCCCAATTCTCCCAGCCTGTCCCCCCCAGGGGAGGCTCTTCAGCCCTCCCAACATCTTTGTGCCCCTCTCTGGTCCCACTCCAGCAGTTCCAGATCCTTCTTGGCTGGGTGCACCAGAACTGGAGGCAGTGCTGCAGGGGGAGGTCTCAGGGGACCAGAGCAGAGGGGCAGAATCCCCTCCCTTGTCCTGCTGCTCTACTCATTGGGACTCAACTTCAACAAAGGCTAAAATGAATGGCACAGAATGCAGTTAAGTTTCCTTGGGGTTTCTCCTATATTTCTTTTAACAGGCAGGGGATGTGTTTCAGTAAAATGTTCTTGGTCAAGGAAAATACTGAACAGAGGGCTCTTAATTTGCTTTATTACTGACTTGCAGAGAGTGTGAGCTTTCCAAGCAGAGAGCTCATTTGTAATTTGGGCATTTTTTAAAGCTGCACTACTCAATTAGTGCATTTGCAGTGAAATGGGCTTCATGCACACTTCACCTGAGGGAAAGCTCAGCAAACACTGAAGCAATAAACTAAAGCCAAACTTTCCCAATTCCTCTTGTAATTTACCAGCCTTGGCCACAGAAAAGAAATCTCCTGGAGCATGTCATTTGGCAGCTCTCCTTCAGCAGCAATAACTCAAAAAGAGAAACTGAAAGGTTTTAAAAGGCAATGCAAATATCACAGAATCACAGAATCACCAAGGTTGGAAGAGACCTCAGAGATCATCGAGTCCAACCTGTCACCACAGACCTCATGACTAAACCATGGCACCAAGTGCCACATCCAATCCCCTCTTGAACACCTCCAGGGATGGGGACTCCACCACCTCCCTGGGCAGCACATCCCAATATCACAGAATCACAGAATTAACCACGTTGGAGATGACCTTCAAAATCATTGAGTCCAACCTGTCACCCAACACCATCTAATCAACTAAACCATGGCACCAAGTGCCTCATCCAGGCTCTTCCTAAACACCTCCAGTGATGGTGACTCCACCACCTCCCTGGGCAGCACATCCCAATGGCCAATCTCTCTTGCTTCTTCACCTCCAGCCTGGCACAGCTTGAGACTGTGTCCTCTTGTTCTGGTGCTGGCTGCCTGGGAGAAGAGACCAACCCCCACCTGGCTCCAACCTCCCTTCAAGGAGCTGGAGAGAGCAAGAAGGTCACCTCTGAGCCTCCTCTTCTCCAGGCTAAGCAACCCCAGCTCCCTCAGCCTCTCCTTGTAGCCCGGGTGCTCCAGACCCTTCCCCAGCCTTGTTGCCCTCCTCTGGGCATGCTCCAGCCCCTCAAAGTCCTTCCTGCAAAAGAAAGGATTTTCTGTGGAAGACGCAAGATTTCTTCATGGTCGTCAAAAGCTCATCCCATCAGCAGTGTAAGAGATCAGTTTAGATACTACACCTCACACTGGGGTGTGATCTCAAGCAAGATGCATTGACTGTGTTCAGAGAAGGGCCATGAGGACAGGCTGAAAGAGTCGGGGCTGTCCCAGTTTGGAGAGGAGAAGGTTCCCAGGAGACTTAATTGTGGCCTTCCAGTGTCTGCAGGGGGCTCCAAGAAATCTGGGGAGGGACTTCTGAGGGTGTCAGGGAGGGATAGGACTGGGGGGGATGGAGCAAAACTAGAAATGGGGAGATTGAGATTGGCTGTGAGGAAGTAGTTGTTGCCCATGAGGGTGGTGAGAGCCTGGCCCTGGCTGCCCAGGGAGGTGGTGGAAGCCTCCTGCCTGGAGGTGTTTGCAGCCAGGCTGGAGGTGGCTGTGAGCAACCTACTGTGGTGTGAGGTGTCCCTACCCATGGCAGGGGGCTTGGAACTGGCTGAGCCTTGATGTCCCTTCCAGTCCTGACAATTCTGTGATTCTGTGTTGTCCCCATCCAGGTGAGTGAGAACAGTGCAAGGAAAGAAGGAAAGCATGGATGAGGCATTTGATGTGAGCTTGGGGAGGTTCACATCCCATTGTGCTGTGTGGATGAACATCAAGACAGGCTCACCCTTCAGTGCTGCCATACCTCAGAGCAGTGTCTTGTGCACACAGAGCTGAGAGAGGGGAAGCAGAGTTTGATAGGTTGCTGCTGACACAAGTTATTGCCAAGCTGCAGGGGTGGGTCTGTGAAAGAACCATCTGAAGCATCGTGGATCTGGGGAGGAGACACTTTCTGAACATGTCAGTGCTTCACAGAGTGGGAGTTCAAGACATGCACCTGGAGCTATAGCAACTGGAGGAGACAAAAGCAGCCAATTGTAGGTTATCATCATACTAATGAGTGAGGTCTGCTCCAGGCTGAACACAGGCTGGACAGAAGCAAACATCAGTACAAAGGTGCTAAGCTTGAACTCCTCCACTAGAGAAGGGAATGCAAGACTGACCTGCAATGGAGATAACTCAGATCTTTGGCAGTTAAGGTGAATATTCTCCAGCTGTTTGAAGCAGTGTTCAGCCTTCCTATTCATCAGTGCTCAGAGGTAATAAAGGTTGCAACCCATCCAGAGGCTTAACATGATGTAGTCAATCTGACTGGAACAAAGACTCCAACACCAAAGGAAGTAAAAGATGGATAAAAATTGAGTGCTGCTACCAGAATCCATCTGAAGGTTAACTTTATAATGCTTAATAGCATCTTCAATTGGAACTGTGTCAGAGGGAAGGGAGAGAAAGAAGAACTGAACCTCTGGGAATTCACGAACTGATTGCCCCTTGTAGTTGAGGGAAATCTATTTGCAGAGACAAATTGACCTTGCCAGCTAAATAGAGGCATGGCTGCTAAATGAAGTCAGCAGGCTCCAAATCTGCTGAATCACAGGTAGCTCCTGCTGCAAGGAGGGAAATGGTGGAGGCTGCTGGCAGTGGGGAAAGGACATGTTGCATAAGATCACAGAATCAACCAGGTTGGAAAAGACCTCAGAGATCATCAAGTCCAACCTAATCCCTAACACCTCCTGACAACTACACCATGGCTCCAAGTGCCACATCCAAGCCTTTTGTGAGCACCTCCAGGGATGGGGACTCCACCACCTCCCAGAGGTGTTCAAGAGGGGATTGGATGCCATGGTTTAGTAGTCATGAGGTGTTGGGTGACAGGTTGGACTTGATGACTTCTGAGGTCTCTTCCAACCTTATTGATACTGTGATTCTATGATTCCAGAACTGGACTCCCTAGTTAAGAGAAGGAATATTTCCAGCTCTTCTCTGCTGTAGAGGCCAGCTGCCTAGACTCATCATTCTCTATTCCATTCATGGAGGAGTTTCAGGCACATAAATATTTCATGAGGCTTTGGGTTGCATGCAAATCCTGCCTGATGTTTTTTCTGAGGTAAAAACCTCCCCAAGATTTAAATGAAACAAATCACAACAATCACTGCAACTATCTTGAAACTTCTTGAAGGAGCAGGCAGACAAACAAGTCATTGTTCTGTTCTCCTCTTTGCTTTCATGATGCCAGTTTTGTTTACTTCTCATCTAATTTGGGGGGTGTAGGTTGTTTGGGTTTGGTTTGCCCCTCCCCCCCCCTACCTCTAATTAGCTAATAACATGCATTCATCACAATTTCTGTGGTTACAATCTGACTTTAATTGTCTGTGGAGTGCACTGAGTGGCTTGGCAAAAGGGGAGATTTCTAACTAGAACTCATTATCTTATTGACATGCTTTTGTAAGTGGTCCTTTGGCTTTCAGAAAGGCAACATTCAGATATCTAAAGCCAGGAGCTGTAAGGGGGCTGGGAGGTGAATTTTGTTGAACCAGCTTCCCTAAAAGAGAGGAGGCTGCTGCAGATTGAGTCACTTTGCATTCCTACTACACCTACAGAGTGTTGGAGAAGCTCATCAGATGTTCTGCCTATATTTACCTACACATGGTTGCATTTCACAGCATCACAGAATGTTAGGGGCTGGAAGGAACCTTGAAAGATCACCGAGGCCAAACCCTGCCAGAGCAGGGCCACCCAGAGCAGGTCATACAGGAGCACACCCAGGTGGGCTTTGAATATCTCCAGAGGGGGAGACTCCACGACCCCTCTGGGCAGCCTGCTCCAGGCCTCTGTCACCCTCACAGGGAAAAAGTTTTCCCTCCTGTCCCCATGGCACTTCCTCTGCCTCAGCTTCCACCACTGCCCCTTGTGCTGGCATTGGGCCACGGGCCAACAACCCCATGCAGAGCTACAGGCTGAGGGCAGAGTGGCTCAGAGCAGCCACACAGAAAGGGACCTGGGGGTACTGGATGACAGCAGCTGAACAGGAGCCAGCAGTGTGCCCAGGTGGCCAAGAAGGCCAAAGGCATCCTGACCTGCATCAGGAACAGTGTGGCCAGCAGGAGCAAGGAAGTCATTGTGCCCTGTGCTCAGTGCTGCTCAGGCCACACCTGGAGTCCTGTGTCCAGTTCTGGGCTCCTCAGTTTAAGAAGGACATTGAGAGACTTGAAGGTGTCCAGAGAAGGGCAACAAAGCTGGGGAGGGGTCTGGAGCACAGCCCTGGGAGGAGAGGCTGAGGGAGCTGGGCTTGCTTAGCCTGGAGACCTTCTTGCTCTCTTCAACTCCCTGAAGGGAGGTCGTAGCCAGGTGGGGGTTGGTCTCTTCTCCCAGGCACCCAGCACCAGAATAAGAGGACACAGTCTCAAGCTGTGCCAGGGGAGGTTTAGGCTGGAGGCGAGGAGAAAGTTCTTCTCAGCAAGAGAGATTGGCCATTGGACTGTGCTGCCCAGGGAGGTGGTGGAGTCCCTGTCTCTGGAGGTGTTCAAAAAAGGCTTGGATGTGGCACTTGGAGCCATGGTTTAGTTGTCAGGAGGTGCTAGGTGTTAAGTAATAGGTTGGACTTGCTGATCTCTGAGGTCTTCTCCATCCTGGTTAATTCTATGACTCTGTGATTCTAGGGAGCATCCTATTGTCATCAAGGACACATTCTCCTCCAGAGATGATGTGAAAATCAGGAGTGCCAGGAATTATCTCAGCCCCTTCAAGACTGGAATCCTGATTTTTTTTCCTCATTTTCAATTTAAAAAAATGAAAACAAAGCAATAGAGTCAGACTTCATTGCTGCAAGTGCTTCATGAGTATTGAAATCTTTGTTTATGGAGGCAATAGAAAATCACAGAATTTTTTCAGTTGGAAAAGACCTCCAAGATCTTCCAGTCCAACCATCAACCCAACACCACCATGGCCACTAAGTCATGTCCCCAAATTCCATGGTCACACATTTCCTGAAGACTTCCAGGGATGGAGACTCCACCACCTCCCTGGGCAGCCTGTGCCAATCCCTGGCCACTCTTGCAGCAAAGACATTTATCTTAACCTCCAACCTATCTGCCCCCCGCACAATTTAAGGCCATTTCCTCTCATTCTATTACCTGATATTAAGAACAGACCAATCCCCTCTTCACTCCAACCTCTTTTCAGAGAGTTACAGAATCACAGAATTGTCAGGGTTGGAAGGGACCTCAAGGATCAGCCAGTTCCAACCCCCTGCCATGGGCAGAGACACCTCACACTGCAGCAGGTTGCTCACAGCCACATCCAGCCTGGCTGCAAACACCTCCAGGCAGGAGGCTTCCACCACCTCCCTGGGCAACCTGTGCCAGGCTCTCACCACCCTCATGGGGAACAACTTCTTCCTCACATCCAATCTCAATCTCCCCATTTCAAGTTTTGCTCCACTCCCCTCAGTCTTATCCCTCCCTGACACACTCAAAAATCTCTCCCCAGCTTTCTTGGAGCCCCCTTCAGGTACTGGAAGGCCACAATTAGGTCTCCTCAGAGCCTTCTCTTGTCCAGACTGAACAACCCCAACTCTCTCAGCCTGTCTCCATAGCAGAGCAGCTCCAGCCCTCTGCTCATCCCTTCAGATAGTTATAAAGAGCAATGAGGTCTCCCTCAGTCTCCTCTTCTCCAGACTAAACACCCCCAGCTCCCTCAGCTGCTCCTCCCCAGCCCTGCTCTCCAGACCCTTCCCCAGCTTTGTTGCCCTTCTCTAGACCTGCTGCAGCAAGTCAGTGTCTTTCCTGTAGTAAGGAAAATGAATCTACCTTGGCCTTAAGTGTTTAGAGAAATGGAAATGATGTAACTGTTTCAGGTGATCTATTAACCATTCAATGATCCCTACCATGAGCCACCAGAACAGTTTCCTACAGCTCCACACAAATCTTCACAGGGGGAATTTGAGACTATTGGGTTTTAAGCCTCCTCACAGTCCTGGCAAAGAGTTCATTTCCCAGCCTGCAGCAACCCTTCTGTACCTCTTCATCCTGCTACCACCTCTTCATTTGATCTTGTTTGTCACTTTAGAGCTGGAGACTTCCATGTTAACAGCCACAGTTCACAATATTTTGACTTTGCTGAAAACATGAGAAAGAAAGGAAATCTATTTAAGCTGCTTTCACTGCTTTCAGTCCTGAGGCTTGCAAATATTGCCCTTGATTTCTTTGGGTGGGTTTCTTTCCCCCCCCCCCACTCTTCAGCTGAATAGTTCTTATTAATGTCACTTTGACAGTCTTCAAATACTTAACAACTTCTTATTTGGAAGAAGAAAGAGTCACTTTGGATGGTCTGCAGAACAGATGTTCACAGCAGAGCTTTATTTTGCTTGGCTTACATTAAAGCACAGTCACACGTGTTGGGCAGCAGCACAGGAGAAGGACTTGGGAGGAATTTCTGTCCATGGTTTTGTTCTTCCCATAGAATCATAGAACCACTGAATTGTCAGGGTTGGAAGGGACCTCAAGGATCAGCCAGTGCCAACCCCCCTGCCATGGGCAGGGACACCTCACACTACAGCAGGTTGCTCACAGCCACATCCAGCCTGGCTGCAAACACCTCCAGGCAGGAGGCTGCCACCACCTCCCTGGGCAGCCTGTGCCAGGCTCTCACCACCCTCATGGGGAACAACTTCTTCCTCACATCCAATCTCAATCTCCCCATTTCTAGTTCTCTTCCATTCCCCCCCAGTCCTATCACTCCCTAACACCCTCAAAAGTCATTCCACAGCTTTCTTGGAGCCCCCTGCAGATCCTGCAAGGCCATAATTTGGTCTCCTCAGAGCCTTCTCCTCTCCACACTGAACAGCTCCAACTCTCTCAGTCTGTCCTCATAACAGAGCAGCTCCAGCCCTCTGCTCCTCCTCGTGGCCCTTCTCTGGACACCTTCCAACACCTCCAGATCCTTCCTGGAACAGAGGCTACAAAACAACTGATTCTTAGCTAGATTTTCATAGAATCATAGAAGCAGAGGGTTGCTTCAGTTGTAAACTCTAAGGTCACCCAGTCCAACCATTGACCAGGTTTCTTGAACAATTAGGTCTCCTGGGAGCCTTCTCTTCTCCAGCCTGAACAACCCCAATTTTCTCAGTCTGTCTCCGTAGCAGAGCAGCTCCAGCCCTCTGCTCCTCCTCATGGCCCTTCTCTGGACACCTTCCAGAACCTCCAGATCCTTCCTGTAATAGAGGCTCCAGAACTGGATGCAGTGCTGCAGGTGGGTTCTCAGCAGAGCATGATTGTGACAGCCTGGGTAAGGTGGCTGGGTTTGTCTTTCGGGGTTTTGGCTGGTGCACATTGGAAGTTCTCAGGAAGTGTTGTTCAGTAATGGTCCCACAATGTTCACATATCAGATCCCAAATACCTCTGTAAGGTGTGAACAAGAAGAGAATCAGCCATGTAGTACCTGGTGACTCTCAAACTGGTTTTGCCTGGGACAGTGTTCAGTTCATAGAGTGGTCTGGGTTGGAAGGGACCTCCAAAGGGTATACAGTCCAAGTATCTGCACTCAGCAGGGACATCCTCCACTGGATCAGGCTGCCCAGAGCCCACTCCAGCCTCACCTGGAATAGCTCCAGGGGTGGAGCCTCAACCACCTCCCTGGGCAACCTGTTGCAGTGTTCCACCATCCTCATAGTAAAGAACTTGTTCCTCACATCCAATCTAAATCTACTCTGCTCTAGTTTGAAGCCATTGCCCCTCACCCTGTCCCTGCAGGCCTTTGCTAACAGTCTCTCTGCATCCTTCTTTAGCCCCTTTCAGGTACTGGATGGTTGCTCTCAGGTCTCCCTGAAGCCTTCTCTTCTCCAGGCTGAACACCCCCAGCTCTCTCAGCCAGTCCTCATAGCAGAGCTGCTCCAACTCCCTGAGCATTCTCATGGCCCTCCTCTGGACCCATAATTTTCTTCACTGTAGCTGCTGTGGTGCTACACATTGGATTTGTGACAAGGATAGTGTTGATCTTTCACTTAGGTCATGTTTTAGCTACTGCTGAGCAGTGTTTGCAGAGCATGAAGGCATTTTCTGCTGCTCACATCACCAGTGAGCAGGCTGGGGGCACACAAGGAATTAGGATAGGACACAACTGGGACAGCTGCCCCCAGCCAAAGGGATATTCAGGACCATATGACATCATGCTTAGGAATAGAAATTGGAAGAAAAGGCAATTGAAGGATGTTCAAAGTTATGGCATCATCCCAAACAACTGTTCACAGGCTCACAGGAGGTTAGGGGTTGGAATGGATCTCCAAAGATCATTGAGTTCAACCCCCTGCCAGAGCAGGAGCAGAGAATCCAGCACAGGTCACACAGGAACACATCCAGGCAGGGCTGCAAAGGCTCCAGAAAAAGGGATGCCACAACCTCTCTGGGCAGCCTGCCCCTGGGCTCTGTGACCCTCACAGTGAAGAAGTTCCTCCTCATGTTGAGGTGGAACCTCCTGTGCTGCAGTTTCCATCCATTGACCCTTGTCATATCACAGGGTGCAACAGAGCAGAGCCTGTCCCTGTTCCCTCACTCCTGATCCCCAGCCATCAGGTATTGATAGACATTGATCATCTCCTCTCTCAGTCTTCAGTTCTCCAGACTAAACAGCCCCAGGGCTCTCAGCCTCTCCGCCCCAGGCAGTGCTGCAGTCCCTTCAGCATCCTTGGAGCCCTCCCTTGGACTCCCTCCAGCAGATCCCTGTCCCTCCTGAACTGGGGAGCCCAGAACTAGATACAATATTCCAGGTGAGCTCTCAGCATTGCAGAGCAGAGGGGGAGAAGAACCTCTCTGAGTCTGCTATGTGTGATGGAGCCCTGAGTTCCTTGAATGAGGAACCAAACACTACAGCCCTAGGGAAAAGAAGAAAACAAAATAAAAAGGGAAAAATCAAAGTCTGTTTGCTAAGCTGGTTAAGTGAATGTTTCCCTTCACCAGTTGAACAGTGCAAGAGCATGCACAGGATCAAAGTGGTCAAAGTTGCAGCTTGATAGCTTTCACAAGTGTCCCCATTCCTTGAGAGCCTTTTAAAACAGCTTTGATTTACAGCAGATCCCACCATGAGGAGAGGAGAGGTTCAGAGAGGAGAGGAGAGGTTCAGAGCGGAGCGAGTTCAGAGAGGAGAAGAGGGGAGAGGAGGGAGGGAGGGAGGGGAGGGGAGGGAGGGGAGAGGAGAGGGAGGAGGGGAGAGGAGAGGGGAGAGGAGAGGAGAGGAGAGGAGAGGAGAGGAGAGGAGAGGAGAGGAGAGGAGAGGGAGAGGAGAGGGAGAGGAGAGGAGAGGAGAGGAGAGGAGAGGAGAGGAGAGGAGAGGAGAGGGAGAGGAGAGGAGAGGGAGAGGAGGAGAGGAGAGGAGAGGAGAGGAGAGGAGAGGAGAGGAGGGAGAGGAGAGGAGAGGAGAGGGAGAGGAGAGGAGAGGAGAGGAGAGGAGAGGAGAGGAGAGGAGAGGAGAGGAGAGGGAGAATTAACCTGTTTGGATGAGACTTTTGAGATCACCAAGTCCAACCTATCACCCAACACCATCTAATCAACTAAACCATGGCACCAAGTGCCTCAGCCAGGGTCTTCCTAAACACCTCCAATGATGGTGACTCCACCATCTCCCTGGGCAGCACATTCCAATGGCCAATCTCTCTTTTTGGGAAGAATTTCTTCCTAACATCCAGCCTGAACCTCCCCTGGCACAACTTGAGACTGTGTCGTCTTGTTCTGGTGCTGGGTGCCTGCCAGGGAGAAGAGACCAACCCCCACCTGGCTCCAACCTCCCTTCAGGGAGTTGGAGACAGCAATGAGGTCTCCCCTGAGCCTCCTCTTCTCCAGGCTAAGCAACCCCAGCTCCCTCAGCCTCTCCTCACAGGGCTGTGCTCCAGACCCCTCCCCAGCTTTGTTAGAACCACTGCTCAAGCACATCCATTTCTAGCATATGTTTTCTGCCACCCAATTAGCCTGGGGTTCAAGGAATGTGTGAGCAAATGAAGGAAAGGGGGAGGAAAGATGACAGATCCTTTGTAAATGCAGTGTTTTGAGAAAACTTGTGACTCCATCTCAAGGTTAAGCACACACTGCACTTTCACAGTCAGCCAGGCCTGAACAAGGAGGAGGGGGTATGGAACAGAACTAGAAATGGTTAGATTGAGATTGGATGTGAGGAAGAAGTTGTTCCCCGTGAGGGTGGTGAGAGACTGGCACAGGCTGCCCAGGGAGGTGGTGGAAGCCTCATCCCTGGAGGGTTTGAAGGCCAGGCTGGTTGTGGCTGTGAGCAACCTGCTGTAGTGTGAGGTGTCCCTGCCCATGGCAGAGGGGTTGGAACTGGCTGATCCTTGAGGTCCCTTCCAACCCTCACAATTCTGTGGTTCTATAATTCTAAGTCACTAAAGCCCAAAAAGAGACAGAGAGAAAACATTTAAATAGCAGCTCCTCTGCTTTTCCATTTCCCCTGCTGGATGACACCAATTTTGTTTTCTGAGCCTGAAATGACATTGCAATCTCACAGCCCTTTCTGTTCTGTGTGCTGGAGCACAGAGATTGCTGCTTACACCTGCTCTGGGGTGTTTTCACCTTCTGTAAAGCAGGAGGCTTGCAGCAGTACTCTTGTGACAAAGAGCACAAAAACTAAAATAAAAGGAAGAGCAGGAGGGAGAGCTGCAATGAAGTGCTTTGAAACCTGGTGTGTGAAGGCTGCACTACAGCAGGGCATTCCAACTGGGATGAACACATGAGTCCTGTCCCTGAACAAGGAGAACCCCAGTCCTTGGCTGGAAGGTTTCCTCTCTGACATTTCGAAGTCTACATTTTGAAGTCTACATCATCAGTAAATTTGCTGACGACACCAAGCTGGGGGCAGGAGTTGATCTGCTGGAGGGTGGAGAGGCTCTGCAGAGGGACCTGGACAGGCTGGACAGATGGGCCGAGTCCAAGGGCAGGAGATTGAACACATTCAAGTGCCAGGTTCCGCACATTGGCCACAGCAACCCCATGTGTGGCAATGCCAGGGACGAGCAGTGTGAGCAATCTGGCAGTGCAGGCCTTGAGCCTGACATGGTGGTAGACCATAAATGCAGAATCAGCTAGCAGTGCAGCAAAGCAGTGCTGTGCCTGCAGCATGTAACTAAAACAAGACACTGGTAGCTATAAACATGGACAGTTATCCTGGGACAACAGGATATGCACCTGCATCAACAACCTCGTCGTGTTATTAGTAGTTGGACCAATAATCTGTAAGAGTGCAATGTGTGGTCACTCAGAGGGAACCAATGGAGCTGTGCCAACGAGGCTCTCCGAGTTTATATAAGTTGTAGCAGTTGCCTTGCTACGCACTTCTGCCTTTCCTGTCTCCTGTTTCTTCTACACTTTACAGTGCTATACTTACACTACAGGCCTGCTCCATAGGCCTGCACCGCAGGCCTGCACCATCGGCCTGCAACACTGGAACAATAAAGGAACAATACTTGATCACATTGGTCAGCCGTATTGATTCCTATCTCCGTCGTTCGATACCCAGGCAGTGCTACAGGGTAGGGTCAGATTGGCTGAGAGCAGCCAGGCAGAGAGGGACCTGGGGATACTGGTCGATGGTAGGCTGAACATGAGCCAGCAGTGTGCCCAGGCAGCCAAGAGGGCCAATGGTATCCTGGCCTGCATCAGGAACAGTGTGGCCAGCAGGAGCAGGGAGGTCATTCTGCCCCTGGACACTGCACTGGTTAGGTCACACCTCGAGTCCTGTGTCCAGTTCTGGGCCCCTCAGTTTAGGAAGGAGGTTGACTTGCTGGAACGAGTCCAGAGAAGGTCAACAAAGTTGGTGAGGGGTCTGGAGCACAGCCCTGTGAGGAGAAGCTGAGGGAGCTGGGGTTGCTTAGCCTGGAGTGGAGGAGGCTCAGGGGAGACCTTCTTGCTCTCTCCACAACTACCTGAAGGGAGGTTGCAGACAGGCAGAGGTTGGTCTCTCCTCCCAGGCAGCCAGTACCAGAACAAGAGGACACAGTCTCAGGCTGTGCCAGGGGAGGTTTAAGTTGGATGTTAGGAAGAAGTTCTACACAGAGAGAGTGATTGGCCATTGGAATGTGCTGCCCAGGGAGGTGGTGGAATCACCATCATTGGAGGTGTTCAGGAGGAGACTTGATAGGGTGCTTGGTGCCATGGGTTAGTTGTTTAGGTGGTGCTGGATTGGTTGATGGGTTGGACATGATGATCTCGAAGGTCTCTTACAACCTGGTTTATTCTATGTATTCTATGTAAGTATGAATACACCCAGCAGTTTAGAATCATAGAACCACAGAACTGTCAGGGTTGGAAGGGACCTCAAGGATCAGCCAGTTCCAACCCCTGCCATGGGCAGGGACACCTCACACTACAGCAGGTTGCTCACAGCCACCTCCAGCCTGGCTGCAAACACCTCCAGGCAGGAGGCTTCCACCACCTCCCTGGGCAGCCTGTGCCAGGCTCTCACCACCCTCATGGGGAACAACTTCTTCCTCACATCCAATCTCAATCTCCCCATTTCCAGTTTTGTTCCATCCCCCAGTCCTATCACTCCCTGACACCCTCAAAAGTCCCTCCCCAGCTTTCTTGGAGCCCCCTTCAGGTACTGGAAGGCCACAATTAGGTCTCCTGGGAGCCTTCTCTCCAGACTGAACAGCCCCAACTCTCTCAGTCTGTCTCCACAGAGAAAACAGAGAAGTGGCCATGTAGAGCTCTTCCCAGGGTGACACAGTGCTTCCTGGGACTCCTTTTTGCCCTGGTGAAATGTTTGGATCAACTCCAAACCTATTTCCTTCATTCTGGGAATGCACTCAGCTGTCCAGGAAAGTGCAGCAGCCATCCTCCAAACCTTCCTGGAGACTCTGCCCCAGGAAAACCAACACCTGCAGTCTGGATAATTGTCACTGGACAGTAGGATTATGTTGCACATTGGGTAACTCTCCTCTGGGGTGGCATGAGGCATGGCCTGGAGCTTGCCTTTACTGAACAAATCCACCAGTGGCAATGAATCCAATCAGGGGAGAGAGCTGATGGTATTGGGACCACCCCTTGGAAACTGGAGTGAGAATTAGAGGCTCCCTAAAGAGTTTAATAGAGAACTATATCCTCCTTTGAGCAATTCATAGGATGGTTCAGAAAGCAGCTGTAGAAAGACTCTCATTTTCTATTCAATTCTATAGATATTTCAGAGTCATTTCAGTGCAACTTGGTCCTTCCATTTCTGTAATTGGTGTGTAGTTCTGGAAAGGTTTCTTGTGTCATCCTTAGTGAATCACAGAATTGTTTCAGCTGGAAGGAGAGCATCCAGTCCAACCTTCAGCCTCAGATCACCATGGCCATTAAACCATCTCCCCAAGTGCCATGGCCAAGCATTTCTTGAGCACCTCCAGGGATGGGAACTCCACCACCCCCCTGGGCAGCCTGTGCCAATCTCTGACCACTCTTGCAGCAAAGAAATGTTTCCTCATCTCCACCCTAACTCTCCCCTGACACAATTTCAAACCATTTCCTCTCATTCTATCACCTGACACTAGGGGAAGAGACCAATCCCACCTCACTGCAACCTCCATTCAGGGAGATGGTGTCTCAGTCTGGAGAGGGAAAGAGCCTCAGCTCTTTTGAATATTCCCGTGCTGTGAAGTGAGAGGCACAAACAAGGCCAAAATGTCAACAGCTAGGCTATTGATTACATAAATAAAGAGAATGGATCAGAAGGGGAGAGAGAGAAAATAGGGAGAGAGAAGAGAGAGAGAAGAGGGAAGGAATTATATTACCACACCCCACACCCCCCAGGACAGTTTGAGTCTGTGGAGGTGTCAAGGTCCAGAGACACAGTTCTTTTAAATATTCCCGTGTTGTGAAATTAGAGGCACAAATGAGGCCAAAGTATCAACAGCTAGACTATTTATTACATAAACAAAGTGGAAATAAGAAGGGGAGAGGGAGAAAATGGAGAGGGAGAGAGAGAGAGAGAGAAGAGGGAAGGAATTAGAAGGAGAAAGTTGGAAAGAGATTATATTACCAACGGTCAGGGGTGGTGAGAGTCCAAGATGCGTTGTTTTGCCCCATGATGTTATGGTGCTGTCTTCTCTCTTCTTCTTTGACAGTGTCACTCAGGTCTTTTTATACAGTTTTTTAGTCCTCAGGCAGGTGTTGGTATGTCAGGTATTCCAGGGGCAAGGAAATAATCCAGGTATCCGTTCCCCTGGAAATCTTTCTGTGTATTGCTGTGTATGTGGGCAAGATTTTTGGATGGAGGCGGGGGGTGGAGGCCCCCATCCATTCAGACAAGCCCTCCCACATTCCTTACACAGGTGGTAAAAACCATTGTATCACCCTGCCCAGGGTACTTGATGGGCGGAGATTATCTTGCCCAGAAGGCGTGATGGCTGGGTCCTTGGGTCCATTGTTGTAGTCCCGTGTTATCACGATGCAATCACAAGCTGATTTGCATCCAGGATTGGTAGACAGGATTCTTTCCACCTTCTTTCCAGTGGCTCTGCTATCAGTTTATCTTTGTTGACTCACACCAAGAGAGACAAACTTGTTGTCTTCCACAGGAGGAAAGGTGCTGCAGGAGATGTTGGGTCTGTAGAGAAAGGGTGCTGAGTCTTTGGCCGGAGAAGAGATGTGGCCCTCTGGGCAGCCTCTTCAGCTCCATGAGTTGCAGCAGGTGGAACTTTGGACACAGAGAGAAGGTTCAGTCTGCTGCTTCCAGGCTCCAATGCCTCTTTTCTCCAGAGCAGCATTGTCCCAGGCTTTTCCTTCTCTCCTGCTTTCCTTCTCAGCGGCATTGTCCTTCTCCTGTGTTTTCCTTCTGCTGTGTTTTTGGTTCTGTGTTTTTTTTCTGCCAAGCCAGTAGTGGCTCAAGTCTTTTACACAGTTTTTAGTCCTTAGGTATGTGCCCAAGTATTGTCCCTCAGGAAATCAGGGGCCAGGAAATCATCCTCAGGTAAGTATCCAGGTATCGTTCCCCAGGAAATCTTTCTGTGCATTCCTGTGTGTTTGGGCAGGGGTCTGGATGGAAGGGGGAGGCCTCCACCTCCTCCTTCTCCATCTACCTGCCCACACACTCCTTACTCCTCAGGAAACAGGTGGTGAATCCATTGTCTCACCATCCTCCCTTTCCAGGGTACTTGATGGGTGGAGATTATCTTGTCTCATGCATACTCCCGAAGGTGGCCTCAGTCCATTGCTGTCAGGCCAGCTGTGGCCCAGTGAGCGATGTTATCTTTGCACCTTCCCAGAGTCGTTCCAGTGGCTCTGCCCAACACACATCAGCTATTGTCTGGGCAAACAGCGATTTTATCTTTGTTGAGTCACACCAGGAGAGTCTCTCACAGATGCAGAGAGCAATGAGGTCTGCCCTCAGCCTCCTCTTCTCCACACTAAACCACTCCAGCTCCATCAGCAGCTGTAGAAAGACTCTCATTGTCTATTCATTACTATAGGTCTTTCAGAGTCATTTCAGTGGAACTTGGTCCTTCCATTTCTATAATTGATGTGCAGTTCTGGAACATTTCTTGTGTCATCCTTAGTGAATCACAGAATTGTATCAGTTGGAAGGAGAGCATCCTGTCCAACCTTCAGCCTAAGATCAACATGGCCATTAAACCATCTCCCCAAGTGCCATGGCCAAGAATTTCTTCAACACCCCCAGGGATGGGAACTCCACCACCCCCCTGGGCAGCCTGTGCCAATCCCTGACCACTCTAACCTGATATTTTCAATGCATTTAATTTGAGAAGAGTTCAGTTTGATCTTTACTTTATTTTAGGGCAACAAAGCTGGGGAGGGGTCTGGAGCACAGCCTTGTGAGGAGAGGCTGAGGGAGCTGGGGTTGCTTAGCCTGGAGAAGAGGAGGCTCAGGGCAGACCTTCTTGCTCTCTCCAACTCCCTGAAGGGAGGTTGTAGCCAGGTGGGGGTTGGTCTCTTCTTCCAGGCAGCCAGCACCAGAACAAGAGGACACAGCCTCAAGCTGTGCCAGGGGAGATTTAGGCTGGAGGTGAGGAGAAAGTTCTTCATAGAAAGAGAGATTGGCCATTGGGATGTGCTGCCCAGGGAGGTGGTAGAGTCCCTGTCCCTGGAGGTGTTCAAAAAAGGATTGGATGTGGCACTTGGAGCCATGGTTTAGTTGCCAGGAGGTGTTAGGTTGTTAGGTAATAGGTTGGACTTGATGATCTCGAAGGTCTTTTCCCTTGTGGGGATAGGCTGAGAGATTTGGGTTGTTCTGCCTGGTTTAGTTGATTGGTTAGGGTTGGGTGATAGGTTGGACTTGATGATCTTGGAGGTCTCTTCCAAGCTGGCTGATTCTGTGTAATTCTATGAAAACATACACAGACAGAGGAATTCCAAGGGATCGGTAAGGAGTTCAAATCCTTCCTAGTCTTCTTCAACCCCACTCTGCTTGCAGCCAGCTTCTGGTTCAGCTTGGGGGACTTGTAGCCACAATATATAGACAGAAATTAATGGAACTACTGATAAAATAAGAATGAAACAGGAAGAGATTTCCACCTGGGACAGCACAAGGTAAGCTGTGCATAGCAGGTTGTGCCATCATGCTTCTTATCTTAGATAAATGGCCAGAACCTCTGGAAAGCATATGGCTTAAGCAAATTAAGAGAGCCTGGAATTGTTTACTAATGAAGGAAAAAAAACCCAGGCAAACAACCCCAAATGTATTAGCCCATCACTAAGGAAAGGGCATTGCGTGACAGCAACAGAATAAACAGATAAATCAGTCAACTCCAGTAATCCTGCCAAATAAATCATCAGCTCACTGACAATTAACTTAGCCTACTTTGACTCCTAAATCACATCCCATCCCTCTGGGCTCAGAAAAAGGCTTTGTAAAGCTTTCCATGCAATCATGTTAGTTTAAATCACCTGAATTAGCAGATAACAGATGCTATTGGCAACCTGGTTTAGTGGAAGGTGTCCCTGCCAATGGCAGGCAGAGGGAACTGAATGATCTTTAAGATCCCTTAACCCAAACTACTCTATCATAGTATCACAGAACTGTCAGGGTTGGAAGGGACCTCAAGGATCATTCACTTCCAACCCCCCTGCCATGGGCAGGGACACCTCACACCACAGCAGGTTGCTCACAGCCACCTCCAGCCTGGCTGCAAACACCTCCAGGCAGGAGGCTTCCACCACCTCCCTGGGCAACCTGGGCCAATCTCTCATGGGAAGAACTTCTTCCTAACATCCAATCTGAATCTCTCCATCTCTAGTTTGCTCCATCCCCCCCAGTCCTATCCTCCCTGACACCCTCAAAAGTCCCTCCCCAGCTTTCTTAGAGCCCCCTTCAGATCCTGGAAGGCCACAAGGTCTCCTGGGAGCCTTCTCTTCTCCAGCCTGCACAACCCCAACTCCCTCAGTCTGTCCTCACAGCAGAGCAGCTCCAGCCCTCTGCTCATCCTCATGGCCCTTCTCTGGACACCCTGCAGCATTTCCAGGTTATTTCTGTCATTCTATGCTTTACTCTCAGAGGGAAAAGTAATTAGGTAGAAAGACCAAAGGTTGTTAAGTTTTGTTGTCTTCTCATGTTTGTTTTTTTAAGCCTAGGCCTAGAAGAGGCTGTTGTAAAGTTGGGATCGAGGGTCCTCACAGCTTGTCCAATCCAGGTAAGAAGTAGGCTTCTGTACAAGAAGCAGACTGACTATTCAACACAGCCAGGCATTGGTCCAAGATCTTCAGTGAATTCAATAATTCACCCTCTAGACTGTCCAGAAAGTCCTAACACTCATGGCTTCAAGTTACAGAAGGGTAGGTTCACGTTGGACATTACAGAATCACAGAATCACCAAGGTTGGAAGAGACCTCAAAGATCATTGAGTCCAACCTGTCACCACAGACCTCAGGGCTAGACCATGGCACCAAGTGCCACACCCAATCCCCTCTTGAACACCTCCAGGCATGGGGACTCCACCACCTCCCTGGGCAGCACATTCCAATGGCTAACAACTCTCTCAGTGAAGAACTTTCTCCTCACCTCCAGCCTAAATTTCCCCTGGCATGGCTTGAGACTGTGTCCTCTTGTTCTGGTGCTGGCTGCCTGGGAAAAGAGACCAACCCCCACCTGGCTACAACCTCCCTTCAGGGAGTTGGAGAGAGCAAGAAGGTCTCCCCTGAGCCTCCTCTTCTCCAGGCTAAGCAACCCCAGCTCCCTCAGCCTCTCCTCACAGGGCTGTGCTCAAGGCCTCTCCCCAGCCTTGTTGCCCTTCTCTGGACACCTTCAAGTCTCTCAATGTCCTTCTTAAACTGAGGAGCCCAGAACTGGACACAGGACTCCAGGTGTGGCCTAACCAGTGCAGTGTACAAGGGGCACAATGACTTCCCTGCTCCTGATGGCCACACTATTCCTAATGCAGGCCAGGATGCCATTGGCCTTCTTGGCCACCTGGGCACACTGCTGGCTCATGTTTAGGCAGCTGTCAATCAGCACCCCCAGGTCCCTCTCTGTTTGGCAGCTCTCAGCCACTCTGACCCCAGCCTGTAGCTCTGCATGAGGTTGTTGTGGCCAAAGTGCAGCACCTGGCACTTGGATTTGTTAGAAGCAACTTCTCACCTGAGAGGGTTCTCCTTCACTGGCTCAGGTTGTCCAGAGAGGTGACTGGATCCCCATCTCTGGAGGTGTTGATAAGAGGCAGAGATATGGTGCTGAGGGATGTGGGTGTACACCCAAGTTGGCAGAGTTAAAGAATGGTTGGACCTGATGACCTTCAAGATCCTTTCCAACTGAAACACTTCTATGATTCTATGACTCTGGCTAGTGCTAGGAACAGGACTCTGAAGTTTTCCAGTGTCAGGAGCCTGGGTTACCAATGTCTCTCTTTTATGCTGCACCCATAGGCTGCTTAGCTTGTGAGGCCAGCTGAAGGATTTAGGCTGAGCCTTTCTGTGAAGCTTTCCTGGGAGAAGAAGTTCAGTGATGCTTTTATCTATTGTTCTACTGCCTCAGAGCTCTAAAGAGAGATAATTATTTGGCCAGTGCTGAATTAATCAGCAGGCACACACTGCTGAGCAAAAACCAACTTGACTCTTCCCTTTTGGAAAGCTGGGTGAGAATAATTATCTAATTTACAGACAGTGCAGAAAATGGCTGTAATAAATGATAGTCCCTATTCAGAGCAGAACACATCACACAGTGAGAGTAAAAGACAGTTAATTGTGCAGCATGAGGGGCTAGGGGGGGTGGTGGTGGTGAGTAGGGGCACAGAAATAGGATGCAATTTGCAAAACAGAAAACATACTTCAGAGAGGCATCTCTAAAATGCATCTCTAAATATAGAGAGATGAGAGACAAGAGAACTAAACCCACAGGCTTGAAGATCTTCAGGCCTTGAAATCCATGTCCAAACTCTACAGCTGGAGCTCATCTCCAGAAGGAAATGTCATTCCCTAAACTTTTAGTACCGTCTGAGTATAAGGAACAAGCCATCACCACTGAAATAGAATAGAATTAGAATTAGAATTAGAATTAGAATTAGAATAGAATAGAATAGAATAGAATAGAATAGAATAGAATAGACCAGGTTGGAAGAGACCTTCAAGATCATCGTGTCCAACCTATCATCCAACACTACCTAATCAACTAATCCATGCAATCAAGAACCCCATCAAGTCTCCTCCTAAACACCTCCAGGGATGGGGACTCCACCACCTCACTGGGCAGCACATTCCAATGGGCAATCACTCTCTGTATGAAGAACTTCTTGCTAACACCCAGTCTAAACCTCCCCTGGCACAGCCTGAGACTGTGTCCTCTTGTTCTGGTGCCAGGCTGCCTGGGAGAAGAGACCAACCCCCTTCAGGGAGTTGTGGAGAGCAAGAAGGTCTCCCCTGAGTCTCCTCTTCTCCAGGCTAAGCAACCCCAGCTCCCTCAGCTTCTCCTCACAGGGCTGTGCTCCAGACCCCTCCCCAGCTTTGTTGCCCTTCTCTGGACACCTTCCATCAACCTCCTTCCTAAACTCCTGGACACAGTCTTAAACTGGGATCATCGGGACCCAGAACTGGACACTGGTTGCCTGGGAGAAGAGGCCAACCCCCTCCTGGCTACAACCACCCTTCAGGTAGTTGTAGAGGGCAATGAGATCACCCCTGAGCCTCCTCTTCTCCAGGCTAAACAATCCCAGCTCCCTCAGCCTCTCCTCATAGGGCTGTGCTCAAGAAACTGAGGGGCCCAGAACTGGACACAGGACTCAAGGTGTGGCCTAACCAAAGCAGAGTACAGGGGCACAATGACCTCCCTGCTCCTGCTGGCCACACTATTCCTAATGCAGGCCAGGATGCTATTGGCCCTCCTGGCCACCTGGGCACACTGCTGGCTCATATTCAGGTGGCTGTCGATCAGCACACCCAGGTGCCTCTCTGTTTGGCAGCTCTCAGCCACTCTGACCCCAGCCTATAGCTCTGCATGGGATTGCCGTAGCCAAAGTGCAGCACTCGGCACTTGGACTTGTTGAATGCCATCCCATTGGACTCTGCCCATCTGTCCAGTCGGTCGAGGTCCCTCTGCAGAGCCTTTCTACCCTCTAACTGACTAACATCTGCCCCCTAACTTTGTGTCATCTGCAAACTTGCTGATGACTGACTCTACCCCTTCATCCAGATCATCAATGAATATGTTGAAGAGGACAGGGCCCAGCACTGATCCCTGGGGGACACCACTGGTGACTGGCCTCCAGCTGGATGTGGCACCATTCACTACCACTCTCTGGGCCCGGCCCTCCAGCCAGTTCCTAACCCAGCACAGAGTGTAATGGTCCAATCCACGGGCTGACAGCTTAGCCAGCAGTTTGCTGTGGGGGACGGTGTCAAAGGCCTTGCTGAAGTCCAGGTACACCACATCCACAGGCCTCCCCACATCCACCAGACGGGTCACCTGATCATAGAAAGAGATCAGGTTGGAGAGGCAGGATCTGCCCTTCCTGAATCCATATTGGCTGGACCTGAGCCCTTGGCCATCCTTCAGGTGCGCAGTTATTGCCGCCAGGATAATCTGCTCCATCACTTTCCCTGGCACTGAGGTCAGGCTGACAGGCCTGGAGTTTCCAGGCTCCTCCATCCGACCCTTCTTGTGGATGGGGACCACATTGGCCAGTTTCAGTCATCTGGGACCTCACCTGTGAGCCAGGACTGGAGGAAAATGATGGAGAGTGGCCTAGCTAGCACATCTGCCAACTCTCTCAGCACCCTAGGATGGATCCCATCCGGTCCCATGGACTCAAGGTGTGGCCTAACCAGTACAGTGTACAGGGGCACAATGACTTTTCCTGCTCCTGCTGGCCACACTGTTCCTGATGCAGACCAGGATGCCATTGGCCCTCTTGGCCACCTGGGCACACTGCTGGCTCCTGTTCAGCTGCTGTCACCCAGTACCCCCAGGTCCCTCTCTACCTGGCTGCTCTCAGCCACTCTGACCCCAGCCTGTAGCACTGCCTGGGGTTATTGTGGCCAATGTGTAGAACCTGGCACTTGGATGTGTTCAATCTCCTGCCCTTGGCCTCTGCCCATCTGTCCAGCTATCCAGGTCCCTCTGCAGAGCTCTCCTACCCTCTAACAGGTCAACTCCTGCTCCCAGCTTTCTGTCATCTGCAAATTTACTGATGATGGACTCCATCCCTTCATCCAGATCATCAATGAAGATGTTAAAGAGGATGGGGCCCAGCACTGATCCCTGGGGCACACCACTGGTGCCTGGCTGCCAGCTGGCTGTGGCACCATTCACCACCACTCTCTGGGCTCAGCCTCCAGCCAGTTCCTAACCCAGCTCAGGAAGCTGCTGTCCAGGCCAGGGGCTGACAGCTTGGCCAGGAGTTTGCTCTGGGGGACAGTGTCAAAGGCCTTGCTGAGGTCCAGGCAGACTACATCCCCAGTCTGCCCCACATCCACCAGGCAGTCACCTGGGCATGGAAGGAGATCAGGTTGGTCAGGCAGGACCTGCCCTTCCTAAATCCATGCTGGTTGGGTCTGATCCCTTGGCCATGCTGTAAGTGCTGTGTGATTGCACTTAAGATGTCCTGTTCCATAACCTTGCCACACTGATTTCACTTTCTTTTATCAATATTACCAGCTAAGAACAATGAAGGGCAGGAAAAAGAGCTGGAAACAGCTAAGTAGTCAAACAGCAACTCAGTTAACTCAGGGCCTTACCTGGGCACACGCTGAACATTTTCAAGGGTAGAGACTCCACAAACTCTTGGGGTTTTTAATTCCCCAATCTCTTGGGGCTAATCCTTAACCATCATCACAGCAATTATTGTTTTCTTCTTTTTTTCCCCTTTTTGTTCAACTAGAATCTCTCTCCCTGAAACTTTTACATTGCTTGAGTCTTTAGATTCTGGTCTCTTTTAGCTGCAAGTCTTCATTGTTTCTATCTCATGCTTACTTCTAGTGTAGGAGTGCTCTCCACAACATAGGTTTCATCCCAAGGGCTGTCCAGGCTTTGCATCTGAGACAATCAGGATGCATTCATCTATGACCTGCTGGAGAGCAGTGAAGGGGAAAGGGACCTGGGGGGGGGGTCCTAGTAGATGGAAGGCCGACCATGAGCCAGCAATGTGCTCTTGTGGCCAAGAAGGCCAAGGGCATCTTGGGGTGGATTAGAAGGGCTGCAGTTAGTAGGTTGACAGAGGTTGTCCTCCCCTCTACCCTCCCCTGCTGAGGCCACATCTGGAATATTGTGTCCAGTTTTGGGCCCCTCAGTTCAGGAAGGACCTCAGGGAACTGCTTGAGTCCAGCACAGAGCCACAAAGATGCTGAAGGCAGTGGAAGATCTTCCTTAGGAGGAGAGCCTGAGGGAGCTGAGGGCTCTGGAGCTTGCAGAGGAGGAACCTGAGAGGTGACCTCATTGCTGTTGCTAAAGCTGTGCAGGGTGAGTGCCCAGAGGCTGGAGCCAGGCTCTGCTGGGGGATGCCCAAGGACAGCACAAGGGGCAGTGGTGGAAGCTGAGGCAGAGGAAGTTTCATGAGGAAAACTTTTTCCCTATGAGGGTGCCAGAGCCCTGGAGCAGGCTGCCCAGGGGGGTTGTGGAGTCTCCTTCTCTGGAGACTGTCAAAACCTGTCTGGATGTGTTCCTGTGTGACCTGCTCTGGGTGACCCTGCTTTGGCAGGGGGGTTGGACTGGATGAACTTTGGAGGTCCCTTCTGCCCCCTAACATTCTGTGATTCTGTGATGAATCTGTGATTCTATTAGCCTTCCCAGACTGCAACAGACATGCTGGCCCCAAATCACAGCCCCTCTGGGTGTACCTGCCTGCACAGAAGGCAAATTCTCTGACCAGAGACCAACACTCTGAAGAGAACAAACCCCTGAAACCATTTCCATACTGTGCCTATTTCTCTCCACTGCCTCCAAAAGTTGCTGGCTCCCTTGCAGACATCTCATTCTGGATGTCTAAAATCAGATGAAATAAATCCCTCTCCCTGTACATCCATGAACTCAGCACTTATTCCTGCAAATTGCCACTTGCAGAGCACCAGGCTGCACTCTTTTATTCTGCAAGATCCTATAAGCACTCTTCAAGTGCTTTTTCCCTTCAATTCTGTCATAAAACCGAGGTGAAAACAGCAGTTCACTTTAATAACCAGCATAACATTATACTGTGGTGCACCCAAAAGCACATCTTTCATTTAATCATCATCCATACAGATGTGGGGTGTTTTTTTTTGCTCCCTTCATCTAGAAGAGCCAGGGAGTTGTTAGCTCTTCCTGTGAGTCTCCTTGCACCATATTTAACAAGAATAACATTTAACTCTGCCACTTTCACTTGGATTCAGCAAAGATACTCTGATGAAACTTTAAGGATCTGGCACAGATGTGCTGCTCTGGGAAGTATTTAAGGCCTTCTTCCTCTCTACAACTCCCTGGGTCCAGTTCTGGGCTCCTCAGTTTAGGAAAGATGTTGAGGTGCTGGAAGGTGTCCAGAGAAGGGCAACAAAGCTGGGGAGGGGTCTGGAGCACAGCCCTGGGAGGAGAGGCTGAGGGAGCTGGGGTTGCTTAGCCTGGAGAAGAGGAGGCTCAGGGGAGACCTAAGTGCTGTCTACAACTCCCTGAAGGGAGGTTGTAGCCAGGTGGGGATTGGTCTCTTCTCCCAGGCACCCAGCACCAGAACAAGAGGACACAGTCTCAAGCTGTGCCAGGGGAGGTTTAGACTGCAGGTGAGGATGAAATTCTTTCCAGAAAGAGAGTTTGCCCATGGGAATGTGCTGCCCAGGGAGGTGGTGGAGTCACCATCACTGGAGGTGTTTAGGGAGAGCCTGGATGAGGAACTTGGTGCCATGGTTTAATTGATCAGATGGTGCTGGGTGATAGGTTGGACTTGATAATATCATGGCACTTGGTGCCATGGTTTAGTAGTCACGAGATCTTGGGTGTCAGGTTGGACTTGATGATCTTTAAGGTCTCTTCCAACCTTATTGATTCTATGATTCTATGAAACTATGATTCTATGATCTCAAAGGTGTCTTCCAACCAGGTTAATTCTATTCTATTCTATTCTATTCTATTCTATTCTATTCTATTCTATTCTATTCTATTCTATTCTATTCTATTCTATTCTATTCTATTCTATTCTATTCTATTCAGTGGCGGCTCAACTCTGACACTCAACATGCCAGCTGAAGGGTTAGGGGGAAGAGAGGAACTTGCATTTACATGAATATATATAAAACACATATGTGTGCCTCAGAAATTGCCTGGTGATGAGAATCCATTCCCAGTTTGCTTATAGCTGACGAAATATATTCTCAGGTATGGGAGTCAAAGACTATAGTGCAGCATGGGATGGGCTGCCCAGGGAGGTGGTGGAGTCAGCGTCCCTGAAGGTGTTTAAGAAAGCCTGGATGAGGCACTTGGTGCCATGGACTTGTTGATTAGATAGGGTTGGGTGATAGGTTGGACTTGATGATCAGACTGAAAGAATTTGGGCTCAGACTGAAGGAGTTGGGACTGTTCAGTCTGGAGAAGAGAAGGCTCCCAGGTGACCTCATTGTGGCCTTCCAGGATCTGAAGGGGGCTACAGGAAGGCTGGGGAGGGACTGCTCACGATCTCAGGGAGTGCTAGGACTAGGGGGAATGGAATGAAGCTGGAGGTGGGGAGATTGAGGCTGGAGGTGAGGAGGAAGTTCTTCCCCATGAGAGTGGTGAAGCCCTGGAATGGGTTGTCCAGGGAGGTGGTTGAGGCCCTGTCCCTGGAGGTGTTTAAGCCCAGGCTGGCTGAGGCTGTGGCCAGGCTGATGTAGTGTGGGGTGTCCCTGCCCATGGCAGGGGGGTTGGAACTAGATGATCCTTATGGCACCAAGTGCCACATCCAATCCCCTCTTGAACACCTCCAGGGATGGGGACTCCACTACCTCCCTGGGCAGCACATTCCCATGACAAATGACTCTCTCGGTGAGGAAATTTCTCCTCACCTCCAGCTTAAACCTCCCCTGGCACAGCTTGAGACTGTGTCCTCTTGTTCTGCTGCTGGTTGCCTGGGAGAAGAGACCCACCCCTTCCTGGCTACAACCACCTGTCAGGTAGTTCTAGAGAGCAATGAGGTCACCCCTGAGCCTCCTCTTCTCCAGGCTAAGCAACCCCAGCTCCCTCAGCCTCTCCTCACAGGGCTGTGCTCAAGGCCTCTCCCCAGTCCTTGTTGCCCTTCGCTGGACACCTTCAAGTCTTTCAATGTCCTCCTTAAACTGAGGAGCCCAGAACTGGGCACAGGACTCAAGGTGTGGCCTAACCAGTGCTGAGCACAGGGTACAATGACCTCCCTGCTCATGCTGGCCACACTGCTCCTGATGCAGGCCAGGATGCCATTGGCCCTCTTGGCCACATATGCATAAAGTAACTGTGAGCAGGTTTCACAGCTGTAAAATCTCCCATGGATACTCCAACAAGAATGCAAGTTTGATTCTGCCAGACTTTTTCATGCCCCACTCAGTGAACACAGACATGTGTGGAGGCTTCCTGGAAATTCCCTCCTCTTCCCAGTACCATTGCAAAGCTTCTGGCTTTTAATGGGATTCCCATCATGTAAGCCTGAGACTTATCCTGCTGCTAACATGGATTTGCACCACTGCAATGGATGAGAAATTGCCCTTAAGCATGTATTTAAAAGAATAAAGGCATTTCATTGTTCATTTGATAAAAAGAATAGGTTGGTTTGACAGAAGCAGGGCAAGAGTGAAGGAAGGGCAAAAAGCAGCAGCAAGGACCTCCTAGATCAATGAATCCCTTAAAAAAGGAATAAAAACACATAGCTGAGTCCCTAGGTTAGTTCCTGGCTGAGCTATACAGCATCTCATTTCTCTTCAAACCCCTCAGGTCCTGGCCTGAAAACCTTTGAGGGCTGTACCCCCAAACAGTACAGAGAAGCCCTTAGCAGATAATCATGGCAACTAAGTCCTCACAATTCTTTAGAGGAGGAAGATGCAGCTTCACTTGGAACCTTTATACAACTAAATCTGATTTAAATAGATCAAGAAAATAGTCCTCCTGCAGGCAAGCACTGAAGAGCTGAAGCCACCCTTTCACTTGCTGGAAAGCAGCTCCATGGAGAAGGACCTTAGAGTCCTGGTGGACAATAAATTATCCATGGGACACCAATGTGCATGGGTGGCCAAGAAGGCTAATGGGGATCCTGGGGTGCATTCAGCAGAGTGTGGCCAGCAGATCGGGGAGGTTCTTCTTCCCTTCTACTCTGCCCTGCTGAGCACACAGCTGCAATGCTGTGTCCAATTTTAGGCTCCTTAGTTCCAGAGAGACAGAGACCTGCTGGAGAGGGTCCAACAGAGAGCCACAAGGATGATTAGAGGACTTCAACATCTGTGTGATGAAGAAAGGCTGAGAGACCTGGGGCTGTTTAATCTGGAGAAGGAGAGGGGACAGGGGATCTTATTAATCGTTATGAACACCTGCAGGGTGATTGTGAAGAAGGGGCCAAGCTCTTTTCAATGGTGTCCACTGATGGGACAAGGGACAATGGGTATAAAATGGAACCCAGGAAGTTCTACCCCAACACAAAGTAAAACTTCTTTACTGTGAGGCTGCCAAGGCCCTGGAGCAGGCTGCCCAGAGAGGTTGTGGAGTCTCTTTCACTGGTGACTTTCAAAACCCAACTTGGGTGCACACTCACATGTGTAACCTGCCCTAGGTGATCCTGCTCTGATGGGGGGGGTTGGACTGGATGGTGTATGGAAGTCTCTTGCAGCCTCTTCCATTCTGTGATTCAGTGATTCTGTTATTCCTGTGGATCACTCTCCAAGTCTAGATCCTGGTGTTTGCAGATCTGACACACCCTGTGCCTTAAGAAAGTGTCTTGAGATACAGATCTTCACTGAGCTGTTTCAACTGCAACTCTAAGTTCCTAAGAGCAGTAGATGCCTCCTCAAAGATGAAAACAAGACAGAGGTAATTAACTTTCCACTACCTCCACCTTCCTGCAACCACTTCCTCCCTCCCCCAACATCTCTTCTGTTTCTCATTGTAATGTCTGGAAGCAGAAGCAGCTATTTAGGATAGAGGAATGGAATGGAATGGAATGGAATGGAATGGAATGGAATGGAATGGAATGGAATGGGATAGGATAGGAATAGAATAGCATAGCATAGCATAGAATAGAATAGAATAGAATAGAATAGAATAGAATAGAATAGAATAGAATAGAATAGAATAGAATAGAATTAACCAGGTTGGCAAAAGAGCTTCAAGATCATAGAGTCCAACCTATCACCCAACACCATCTGATGAACTAAACCATGGCACCAGGTGCCTCATCCAGGCTCTTTCTAAACACCTCCAGGGATGGGGACTCCACCACCTCCCTGGGCAGCACATTCCAATGGCCAATCTCTCTTTCTATGATGAATTTCTTCCTGACATCCAGCCTGAACCTCCCCTGGTGCAGCTTGAGACTGTGTCCTCTTGTTCTGGTGCTGGTTGCCTGGGAGAAGAGACCACCTCCCACCTGGCTACCTGGACCAAGGTTCCTGAGCATGTCTGCTGCTAAACATCATTAGAAATAAGAAGAGGTTATGTAAGTATCAGCTAAATTAATGTAACCTACTTTCTATGCAGCACTTTTGAGTCATGCTTGTATTGAAGTCACAACTGTCCCAGAAAGTACCAAGGCATTTAAAGCAGCTCCATTCTAGTAGCCCATTTTGCCTGTCAGTCAGAACTGCACTTGAAGTTTGTAAGCCAGGCCCCATTCTGATAAGATTTCTTGCTGGTTTTCATGCAAATCTGGAGGTTTCAGAAACGTTGACACCAACACACCCAGACCACAGAGCCACTGAAGCAGCATCTGTGTTGAGCAACTACCAAAGCAAGAGACCCAAAGTGCAAAGCGATGGAATCCTGGCATTTAGGAATACTCCCCAGGCTCTCTGGCTGAAAAGAGCAGCAAGCAGATGCAAGGAACAAAAGCAAGAGCTGTATACACTGGTGCATCCTTTTAAATCTTTCAGAAAGAACCACAAACACTTAGAGTTTAACTGTTGCTCACAGCCAGGGATCTGCTTCTGTGCATCTCTTGTCACAGTCATTCACAGAGCAGCTGTTGTGAAACTCTCCTATTAAGCCTCATGACTTCAACCCAGACTACTCACAGCTCAGAAAAAAGCGTCTGCAGGTGGCCCTGTGGGACATGGGTTAGTAATCACAGAGCCACAGAGTGTTAGAAGTTGGAAGGGGTCTCCAGAGATCATCCAGACCAACCCCAACCCCCACCTGCCAAAGCAGGATCATAGGATCATAGTATCAGTCAGGGTTGGAAGGGACCACAAGGATCATCTAGCGCCAACCCCCTGCCATGGGCAGGGACACCCCACACTAGATCAGCCTGGCCAGAGCCTCAGCCAGCCTGGCCTTAAACACCTCCAGGGACAGGGCCTCAACCACCTCCCTGGACAACCCATTGCAGGGCTTCACCACTCTCATGGGGAAGAACTTCCTCCTCCCCTCCAGCCTCAATCTCCCCACCTCCAGCCAGGGCAGACCACACAGGAATGAATCTGGGAGGGTTTGGAAAGTCTCCAGAGAAGGAGACTCCACAAGCTCCCTGGGCAGCCTGCTCCAGGGCTCCAGCGCCCTCACTGTAAAGAAGTTTCTCCTCCTGTTGAGGTGAAACCTTCTCTGTTCAAGTTTGTATCCATTGGTCCTTGGCCTATTGCTGTGCACCACCCGAAAGAGCTTGGCCCACTCTGCTTGACGCCCACCCCTCAGGTATTGATAGGCATTGATCAGATCCCCTCTCAGCCTTCTCCAGACTGAACAGCCCCAGGGCTCTCAGTCTGTCTCCAAAGGGGAGGAGCTCCAGCCCTCTGCTCATCCTCATGGCCCCTCTCTGGACACCTTCCATCAGTCTTTCCTAAAGGATGAACTCTCTAATACTGCTGTCTTTGAAGGTGCTGCCAGGGGCCTGGGTATGCCAACAGGTTCTAAAAGCCCTCAGCAGCCTCTTCTTGGACCTCCACCCATCCACAAGCTCCTTTTGGTCAAGCACTGCATTTAAGCTCAGAACTTTGGTTACAGTATTTGCTTAAATAATGGAATGGAAGGGATGTCTAGGGATCATTTAGTCCAACCCCTCTGCCAAAGCAGGATCACCCAGGGCAGGTCACACAGGAGCACATCCAGGTGGGTTTTGAAAGTCTCCAGAGAAGAAGACTCCACAACCTCTCTGGGCAGCCTGCTCCAGGCCTCCAGCACCCTCACAGGAAAGAAGCATTTCCTCATGTTGAAGTGGAACTTCCTGTCTTTCAATCTGTATCCTATCAAGGGACACCACTGAAAAGAGCCTGCCCCCTTCTTCTTGGCACCCACCCTTCAGATATTTGTAAACATTCAAAAGATCTCCTCTCAACCTTCTCTTCTCCAGGCTAACCAGCCCCAGGTCTCTCAGCCTTTTCTCACCAGACACATGTTCCAGTCCCTTCATGGACTGGATGAGGCACTTGGTGCCATGGTTTAGTTGATTAGATGGTGTTGGGTGGTAGGTTGGACTGGGTGATCTCTGAGGCCTTTTCCAACCTGGTTAGTTCTGTATTCTGTATATTCCAGCTACCATAATTATGGAGGGACAGGCTATCAAGAAACCTAACAAAAGGATGAAGGGTTCACCTGGGACCTGTCAGACAATCTGAGAGTGAAGTAAACCCCTAATAATGCTCTCCCCATTCAATACCTTATCTGACTATCAGGTCTTTGTCCACCCCAAACAACAGCAAAAAGAAGAAAAGCTGCAAAATGCAGGCTAATGCCAGTGCAGTGAGACCAAAAATGTCCTTTAGATCACTTCTGTGCTGTACCTCATTCCTTATGTTTCATCCGTGTGGTGGGTTGGAAGGGAGTTAATACCGGACTCTTATCAAGTCTTCAAGGCCGAAGTCTTGGCAGAAAGCCCAGCACAGAAAAGAGTTGCTGCCCAAAGGAAAGGTGGAAGCAAGACTGCCCCAGAAGTTCCCGGAGTGCCCAGGATATCTCCCAGTTCAGAAGGTGCTTCCTCCCACTCGTCCAATGAAATTAGTTTAGACTATTCTTTCCGTTTACCAACTTCCGTCCACCATATTCCCTTTCTTAAGGGGGCAACGTCAACCGGCCACAGTCCGCCAACACTATATAAGAAATAGTCTTACACCTGCTTATAGCTCCTGTAGAGCACCTTCCAGCCATGAGAGCAGAGGTTTCATCTATCTGGGAAAGGTTCACATGAACCCAGTTTCCAGGTTTAAAGTCTCTAAAAGTATTTGGGAGTCATTTTGTAAGATGCAGCACAGGAGGTTCCACCTCAACATGAGGAGGAACTTCTTGCCTGTGAGGGTCCCAGAGGCCTGGAGCAGGCTGCCCAGAGAGGTTGTGGAGTCTCCTTCTGTGGAGCCTTTGCAGCCCTGTCTGGATGTGTTCCTGTGTGACCTGTGCTGGGTTCTGTGCTCCTGCTCTGGCAGGGGGGTTGGACTGGAAGATCTCCAGTCCAACCCCTCTGCACTCAGCAGGGACATCCCCAACTAGATCAGGTTTCCCAGAGCCCTGTCCAGCCTCACATGAATATCTCCAGGGATGGGGCCCCAGCCATCTCCCTGGGCAACCTGCTCCAGTGTTCCACCACCCTCATAGTGAAGAACTCGTTCCTCACATCCAATCTCAATCTGCTCTGCTCTAGTTTGAAGCCATTGCCCCTGGGCCTGTCACTGAAGGCCTTTGCAAACAGTCTCTCCCCATCCTTCCTGTAACCCTCTTCAGGTACTGGAAGGTTGATCTTAGGTCTCCCTGGAGCCTTCTCTTCTGCAGGCCAAACACCCCCATTTCCCTGAGTGTGTCCTTGTAGCAGAACTGCTCCAACCCCCTGATCATTTTCATGACCCCTCTCTGGACCTGCTCCATCAGGTCCATGTCCTATCGGTATTGAGTGCTCCAGAGCTTCCCCACAAGACTCAGCCAGAGAACTCCCATGTTTCTTCAGTAAAAATTCCAAGTTGGCAGACACCTTGCAGAGGGCACAGGGCCATGTGCCTGATACTCTTCATCTCATGTTGGAGATGAACTCAGAACATCTGATGGAAAGCAGCATAGGAATCTTTGACTGGCAGGCCAGCTCATGGAGGCAGCAAACTCAGAAGTGACAGCAAGCTTCTGCAAGTGCTGCCAGGAGACTCTGGACAAATGGAATACAGGTACCTGCTTGTCTTCAGTGTCAGGGAAGACCTAGAATAGAATAGAATAGAATAGAATAGAATAGAATAGAATAGAATAGAATAGAATAGAATAGAATAGAATAGAATAGAATAGACGAGACCAGGTTGGAAGAGACCTTCAAGATCATCGTGTCCAACCTATCATCCAACACCACTCAACCAACTAAACCATGCAACCAAGCACCCTATCAAGTCTCCTCCTGAACACCTCCAGTGATGGTGACTCCACCACCTCCCTGGGCAGCACATTCCAATGGGCAATCACTCTCTCTGTGTAAAACTTCCTCCTAACCTCCAGCCTGAACTTCCCCTGGTGCAGGCTAAGACTGTGTCCTCTTGTTCTGGTACTGGTTGCCTGGGAGAAGAGACCAACCTCTGCCTGTCTACAACCTCCTTACAGGTAGTTGTAGAGAGCAATAAGATCACCTCTGAGTCTCCTCTTCTCCAGGCTAAACAACCCCAGCTCCCTCAGCCTCTCCTCACAGGGCTGTGCTCCAAACCCCTCCCCAGCTTTGTTGCCCTTCTCTGGACACCTTCCAGCAAGTCAACCTCCTTCCTAAACTGAGGGGCCCAGAACTGGACACAGGACTCAAGGTGTGGCCTAACCAGTGCAGTGTACAGGGGCAGAATGACCTCCCTGCTCCTGCTGGCCACACTGTTCCTGATGCAGGCCAGGATGCCATGGCAGTAATAGAAAATGTGCATGAGGAAAGAGAGAGCTGCACAGAAGCAATGCAGGTCATGGAATGACTTGAGGCTGGCTCTGAGTGGAATAATGGATGCTAAGGACAAGCATAGGGATCCACAGCTGCTGGAGGAAGATCCTTGAACAGCAACTATGACAAGCAGAGATGAGTGCAAATAACATGCTCTCACCTGCCAGTGAAAAACCACCTTTCCCCTTGGACTTGGGAAGAAGTGATGACAGGAAAGGCAGAGATAACAGAGAAAATGAATGAATTTGTCCCGGAACTGTGAGCCTTATTCTATCAAAGAAGGTGTGAAGCTGACAGCAATATCAATGGCCTTTCCATCCAGACTTAGATGAGATCAGAGGTGCAATTCATAACCTGGATCTAAGTCTTTGTGAAAAGGAAAGTCATGGAATAGAATCAACGAACTTGGAAAAGACCTCAGAGGTCATCAAGTCCAACCTATTAACTGATACCTAACACCTCCTGACAGCTAAACCATGGCTCCAAGTGCCACATCCAAGCCTTTCTTGGACACCTTGGCTAGATGTGAGGAGGAGGTTCTTCACCATGAGTGTGGTGAGACCCTGGAATGGGTTGTCCAGGGAGGTGGTCGAGGCCCCGTCCCTGGGGGTGTTTAAGACCAGGCTGGCTGAGGCTCTGTCCAGCCTGATTTAGTGTGGGGTGTCCCTGCCCATGGTAGGGGGGTTGGAAATAGATGATCCTTGTGGTCTCTTCCAACCCTGAATGAAACTATGAAACTATGAAACCTTCAGGGACAGGGACTCCACCACCTCCCTGGGCAGCACATTCCAGTGGCCAATCTCTCTTGCTGGGAAGAATTTCTTCCTCACCTCCAGCCTCAACCTCCCCTGGCACAGCTTCAGACTGTGTCCTCTTGTTCTGGCGCTGGTTGCTTGGGAGAAGAGACCAACTCCCACCTGGCTACAACCTCCCTTCAGGGAGTTGGAGAGAGCAAGAAGGTCTCCCCTGAGCCTCCTCTTCTCCAGGCTAAGCAACCCCAGCTCCCTCAGCCTCTCCTCCCAGGGCTGTGCTCCAGACCCCTCCCCAGCTTTGTTGCCCTTCTCTGGACACCTTCAAGTGTCTCAATGTCCTTCTTAAACTGAGGGGCCCAGAACTGGACACAGGACTCAAGGTGTGTCCTAACCAGTGCTGTAGTTACCATCCCTGGAGGTGTTCAAGAGGGGATTGGACGTGGCACTTGGTGCCATGGTTTAGTAGTCATGAAGTGTTGAGTGATAGGTTGGACTTGATGATCTTTGAGGTCTGTTTCAACCTTATTGATTGTATGATTCTATGAGTGCAGGGCACAATGACTTCCCTGCTCCTGCTGGCCACACTATTGCTGATGCGGGCCAGGATGCCATTGGCCTTCTTGGTCACCTGGGCACACTGCTGTCAGTCACGCCCTAAACTGAACAGCTTGTGTTCCCCCTGCCAAGCACACAAATGTGCAGGGCTTCTGCAGATTATTGTGCCATTTCTGCAGCCCCTGTTCCATGGGTGCTGGCATGCTGCTCTGCTCAGTAAGCACCGTGCAGTTTTTAATCAAGCTTGTAATCAGTTCGACACCAAATAATGGCTGCTTCACATCTGTGCCTCCAAACTCCTTCCTCATAAAATAAGCTGTGCTCTGTTACTTGGCTCTAAGCCATTTCAGCTTCATTGAAGGCACTTCCTCAAGCCAGGAACAGCAATGGCTAAGCTTTAGGAGTCTCTGCTGTCCAATGACTGGCAGAGCATATGTCATCTGCACAGGAGCTGCACTGGCCTCACAAAAGGAAGCTGCAGATAGCTCTGCCCAATGTTACTGCCCAAACACTGAAAATCACAATCATAGAATCATAGAATCAATAAGGTTGGAAAGAACCTCAAAGATCATCAAGTCCAACCTGTCACCCAACACCTCAGCACTACTAGACCATGGCACCAAGTGCCACATCCAATCTTTTCTTGAACACCTCCAGGGATGGCAACTCCACCACCTCCCTGGGCAGCATATTCCAATGGCAAATTGCTCTCTCTGGGAAGAATTTGCTACTCATCTCCAGCCTAAACCACCCCTGGTACAATTTGAGACTGTGTCCTCTTGTTCTGGTGCTGGTTACCTGGGAGAAGAGACCAACCCCTTCCTGGCTACAACCTCCCTTCAGGGAGTTGGAGAGGTCAATGAGGTCTCCCCTGAGCCTCCTCTTCTCCAGGCTAAGCAACCCCAGCTCCCTCAGCCTCTCCTCACAGGGATGTGCTCAAGGCCTCTCCCCAGCTTTGTTGCCCTTCTCTGGACACCTTCAAGTGTCTCAATGTCCTTCTTAAATTGAGGGGCCCAGAACTGGACACAGGACTCAAGGTGTGGCCTAACCAGTGCTGAGGATAAGTGTTTTCTCTTCCCAAATGCCACTGCTTGAAAGGGATGGAGAAAGATACATTCCATTTCCCATCCCTACTACTTCATGCCATGGTTTAGTAGTCAGGAGGTCTTGGGTGACAGGTTGGACCTGATGATCCTTGAGGTCTCTTCCAACCTTATTGATTCTGTGATTCTATGATTCTATGTGTTTGATTACATGTTGTTTATAAGCCAAAATATAACTTTATTGCATTGAATAAGTGTCTGGCAGCACAAATCTGATGCAGCTGGCCATCAGGAGCTATGGCCCATTAGATAGAACCATAGGATGGTGTCAGCTTTGAAAGACCTCTAAGATCATTGAACCCAACCATCAATTCAACACCACCATGGCCATCAAACCGTGTTCCAGAGTGCCATGGCCACAGGTTTCTTGAACACCTCCAGGGGTGGTGACTCCACTACCACCCCGGGCAGCCTGTTCCAATCTCTGACCACTCTTGCAGCAAAGAAATTCCTCCCAGAATCCAATCTGACCCTCCCCTGGCTCGCCTTGAGACCATTACCTCTTGTCCTGTTAGTTGCTTGGGAGCAGAGGCCAACACCAGCCTCACAAACCTTCCTTTCAGGTAGCTCTAGAGAGCAATAAGGTTTCTTCTCATCCTCCTCTTCATCAGGCTAAACAATCCCAGCTCCCTTAGCCTCTCCTCATAAGCTCTGCTCTCAATCCCTTGTCATCTCTTAATGTGATCAGGTGATATGATCAGTGATGTCTCTTTTCCCTCTGCTAATTTTTGACTCACTCTGCAGTTTCTCTTTCTGTGGGTGTCTGGGCCAGGCTCCAGATGAGCCTCTGTGATTTTGAAGCTGAGTGTCTTGATTTACACAGGAGGCTTAAGGTTTCCACTGAGCAGCCAGCAGAATTTACACAAGTGCCTTAATAAGTTGTGTGTTAAGCTCCTGCTGAGAATCAGCAAACTTCTTGGAGAGACAATGCTGATCACAGGACATCTTGGGAGGAAAAAAAGCCCCAAACTGAAATCTATGCATTCAGAAAGGGGACAACCTGCTGCATTTTTATGTCACTCTTCTAAGTGCCCTGTGCATATCCCCATGGATGTGCAGGTGAGATGTGTTAGCACATGCTGATGGGAGCAGGCTGTGGCTACAAAGGATCACAGAACCAGAGAATGGTTTGACTTGGAGGAGACCCTTAAAAACACCCAGTCCCAACCCCCATGCCAAGGGTAGAGACACCCTCCACTAGACCAGGCTGATAAAGGCCTCATCCAACCTGACCTTGAAGACCTCCAGGGAAGGGGCAACCACAGCCTCCCTGGGCAACCTGTTCCTGTTTACCCCATGCAGAGCTACAGGCTGGGGTCAGAGTGGCTGGAGAGCTGCCAAACAGAGAGGGACCTGGGGGTGCTGATTGACAGCTCCCTAAACATGAGCCAGCAGTGTGCCCAGGGGGCCAAGAAGGCCAATGACATCCTGGCCTGCACCAGCAATAGTGTGGCCAGCAGGAGCAGGGAAGTCATTGTGCCCTGTGCTCAACACTGGTTGGGCCACACCTTGAGTCCTGTGTCCAGTTCTGGGCCCCTCAGCTTAGAAAGGACACTGAGACACTTGAAGGTGTCCAGAGAAGGGCAAAAAGGCTGGGGAGGGGTCTGGAGCACAGCCCTGTGAGGAGAGGCTGAGGGAGCTGGGGTTGCTTAGCCTGGAGAAGAGGAGGCTCAGGGGAGACCTTATTGCTCTCTACAACTACCTTAAAGGTGGTTGTAGCCAGGAAGGGGTTGGTCTCTTCTCCCAGGCACCCACCACCAGAACAAGAGGACACAGTCTCAAGCTGTGCCAGGGGAAGTTTAGGCTGGAGGTGAGGAGAAAGTTCTGCACTGAGAGTCATTCATCACTGGAATTTGCTGCCCAAGGATTTGGTGGAGTCACTATCCCTGGAGGTGTTCAGGAGGAGATTGGATGTGGCACTTGGTGCCATGGTCTAGTCATGACGACAGGCTGGACTTAATGATCTTTGAGGTCTCTTCCAACCTTTGTGATACTGTGACACTGTGACACTGTGATACTGTGATACTGTGTCTCGCCAACCTTGCTGTAAAGAATTTCCTCCTAATATTCAGTCTAAATCTCCCTCTGTTCCCTCTCATTCTATCACTACAAGCTCTTGTAGAAAGTCCCTCCCCAGCTTTCAGGTACTGGAAGGCTGCTCTAAGGTCTGCCTGGAGCCTTCTCTTCTCCAAGCTGAACAGCCCCAGCTCTCCCAGCTCTCACCATAGGAGAGGTTTCCAGCATTATGATCATCTTTGTTGCCTCTCTATAGACTCGCTCCAACAGCTTAATGTTCCTTTTTTGGGGGCCCCAGAGCTGGAGGCAGTGCTGCAGGTGGGGTCTGTGCAGAGCAGAGCAGAGGGGCAGAATCCCCTCCCTGTGCTGCTGCTCTCCTGCTCTGGCTGCAGCTCAGCACACAGCTGCCTGCTGGGCTGCCAGGGACCATTGCTGGCTCCTGGGGAGTTTGTCACCAACTGATACCCCCAAGTCCATTTCCTCAAGGCTGCTGTCAAGAGCCACTGTTTGCCCAGCCCACAGTCTTGCTTGATTAAATTTCTTTCTGAGGGAATGATATTATTTCTCCTATGCAGTGTTTCTCAGTACATAAAGGGGAAAACATAATGTATTTTCCTGGGAGAATGGGATTTATGTGCTGCAAATGTCTGATATGAGGCAATGGGTTTGTGAGAGATTACTGTCAGTGCTGCCTGTTTATGAATCAAAATCTATTCAGCAACCCTAAGCAGCTGGAAGCTGAACATCTGGGGCAAGAGTCAGCAGAAAAATTTTGCTACCTCTAGATATTGTCTTTGTGGAGGATTAGGTTATCTAGGTTGAAACACAGGCCAGCTGCAAAAAGCCAAACTGAGAAATAAACCTCCCTCAGTGGAGCCAGAACCACAAAGTTGACACAAATGGAAGCACAGAATCTGCTCCTCATGAACTCTTCCCTTCCCTTAAATAATCTGCACAGAGAGAAAAGTATCCTGCATGGACCCTCCGTGGCATGCAGCAGTGTGCTCTGGGCAAGAGATGAGGGAGGAATAGAAAGGAAAAGTCTCATTGATGGCCTACAGCTGGGGGTTATGATCCTCCCCCAGTGCAGATTCAGAAGTGGGATTTTGGGAAATGGCAACACACAGCACAGATACCCTGGGGGAAGCATCCAGCTTGGCTTGCTGAATGGGTGTGGGACTAAATGGGATAGAAATACAAAGCCATTTGCAGTCATAGAATCACAGAATTGTCAGGGTTGGAAGGGATTTCAAGGCTCAGTCAGTTCCAACCCCCTGCTATGGGCAGGGACATCTCACACTACAGCAGGTTGCTCACAGCCACATCCAGCCTGGCTGCAAAAACCTCCAAGGAAAAGGCTTCCACCACCTCCCTGGGCAACCTGTGCCAGGCTCTCACCACCCTCATGGGGAACAACTTCTTCCTAACATCCAATCTGAATCCACCCATTTCTAGTTTTGCTCCATTTCTTCTGTTGTTTCCAAAGTTATCAGTGTTTAACACAATCCTGATCCTCCTCTATACTTCCTAGAGCAATCCAGGGCTCAACAGCCCATGGCCTCTGCCATTTTGCTGTTCTCTGAAGGAAGAAGATAAAGAACAAACCAAAACAAACCACACCTGCCACACAAGATGTGATGAGAGGAAGCAACACAGTGATGAGAGGAAGCAACACAGTGATGAGAGGAAGCAACAAAGTGGTGAGAGGGAAAACAAAGTGGTGAGAGGAAAAACACAGTGGTGAGAGGGAAAACACAGTGGTGAGAGGGGAAAATACAGTGGTGAGAGGGGAAAATACAGTGGTGAGAGGGGAAAATACAGTGGTGAGAGGAAAAACACAGTGGTGAGAGGGGAACTATCTGGGGGTGTTTAAGAGCAGGCTGGATGAGGCTCTGTCCAGCCTGATCTAGTGTGGGGTGTCCCTGCCCATGGCAGGGGGGTTGGAACTAGATGATCCTTGTGGTCCCTTCCAACCCTGCCTGCTACTATGAAACTATGAAACTATGAAAACGCAGTGGTGAGAGGGGAAAATACAGTGGTGAGAGGGAAAAACACAGTGGTGAGAGGGAAAACACAGTGGTGAGAGGGAAAAATATAGTGGTGAGAGGGAAAATCACAGTGCTGAGAGGGGACAAACACAGTAGTGAGAGGGGACAAGCAGTGGTGAGAGGGAAAACAGCGGTGAGAAGGGAGACATAGTGGTGAGAGGGGAAAAACACAGTGGTGGGAGGGAAAACACAGTCGTGAGAGGGGAAAAACAGTGGTGAGAGGAGAAAATAGTGGTGAGAGGGGAAAACAGTGGTGAAAGGGCAATCTCAGTGATGAGGGAAAAACAGTGGTGAGAGGGGAAATACACAGTGGTGTGAGGAAAAGCAAAGTGGTGAGAGGAAAAGCAAAGTGGTGAGAGGGAAAAACCCACAGAATTGTAAGGGCTACTGGCAGTGGAATTTTCTGTTCTGGGATGAGCACAGGGCAGGTAACTAATAAGGTTGATGTGGTTAATTGCTGGTTGTTAGAGTGACTCATTTCCATTTGATGCATAAAAGGATGCCAATCATGGCTCACTATCTGGTCCCAGGCCTGGAGGTTCCTTCTTCACTAATTTCTTAAGTCAGTGAGGAGCTGAGAGGAGAGGGAGTGAAAAATCATAAACAGAAGGCACAGGGCAGGGCTGGGCTGCAGAAAGGCTCTGGCTTGGACTTGCTTCTGGGCACACCAAGAGCGTTACTGAATCTTCTGTGCCGTGTTGGGGTGCAGAGTAAAAGGCCACAGCTGTGGGGAGGAATGGACAGTTGAGGTGACCCTAAACTGAGCAAGAAGGGATTCCAACCCATGGATGTCATATTCAGAATAAAGCTGAGGGTCAAGCTCTCCTCCTCTCCTCTGTTCCTCTTCAATGGCCAGTGTCCAAGGAGGACTCTGTCTATCCCAAACCATGAGTTCCACAAAACAGCTCCAGAATCCAGCTCCTAAATCCAATTCCCACCTGCTGCTGACTCCAGTCAGGGACTTCAGCCACAGCTTCAGTGGTGCTGGTGACTGATTGCCCTCAGGGGTTGGGTTGGATATTGGTTTGGGTCTATTTGTAGCTGTTTCATTTTATTGTTATTATTTTCATTCAAGCTGGTTTCGTTTCTTTCCCACCCCATCAGTATGTCTCCCTTATATCCTTTCTCTTCCCTTTGGGAAGCCAGAGGGGTTCATAAGAGCCTCTGGCACTCATTAAGTGGCCAGCCCAGCCCTGACCTTTGACAGTCACATGTTGGCCAGCACTGTGCTTGGGTGGGCACACTGCTCAAACTAGCCCTTGAGTTACTGTGTTCTTATCTGCCTGCTCTGACTCCACATGACCAAATGCTTCCATTCCACTGTCACAGAATCACAGAATGTCAGGGGCTGGAAGGGACCTCAAAAGCTCATCCAGTCCAAGCCTCCTGCCAGAGCAGCACCACCTAGAGCAGATCACACAGGAACACATCCAGGCAGGTCTTGAATATCTCCAAAGAGGGAGACTCCACAATCCCCCTGGGCAGCCTGCTCCAGGCCTCTGTCACCCTCATAGGGAAATTTTTTTCCTCCTGTTTTCATGGCACTTCCTCTGCCTCAGCTTCCACCACTGCCTCTTGTGCAGTCCTTGGGCATCCCCCAGCAGAGCCTGGCTCCAGCCTCTGGGCACTCCCCCTGCACAGCTTTAGCAGCAGCAAGGAGCTCACCTCTCAGACTCCTCCTCTCCAAGCTCCAGAGCCCTCAGCTCCCTCAGGCTCTCCTCATGAGGAAGATCTTCCACTGCCTGCAGCAGCTCTGTGGCTCTCTGCTGGACTCTCTCAAGCAGTTCCCTGAGGTCCTTCCTGACCTGAGGGCTTGTAGCCAGCACTGATGGTCACAGGACATGCAGGCCAGGTGAAAGGATTGGGGACCACACTGCCAGAGGGTGGGGGGACATGAGTGACCAGGAATTCATCCCTTAGGCTAACTCACAACAAGGGGACTCATGATGTCTGCAACAAGAGGACTCCACAAGAGGAGGATTAGGTAAAAATGAAATAAAATGGAAGTTTTAAGAACCCAAAATACAGCAGTGGGCTAATGATTTGTTGTCCAGCAAACAGAGGAAATGTTCCCTGCAGGAATGAAGTAGCAATTTGTATTTTATCTGGTTTATGCAACCCTAAATATCAGGAAACATTACAGCTAATCTCTTCAATTTATAGCACCCAGATAGCTTTGGGTTTCTTTTTCTTTTGGTGCTTCTGTTGTCTGGCCTATTAAAACATACAAGCATAACAAAATAATGTCTGTGGGGGTTAATCTTCACAGCAGTGGTACCATTGCATCCCAACCTGAGAGAGGGAAATTGCCTGATATTTAAATGCCACCTCCTCAGAAATTAAATTTCCTCATATTAATAAAAGAGAGAGGCAAAATCAAAGAGAAGGGAAAAAAAGGTTTGCTTAGGCTTCTCTGCAGGGAGCAGATGTACAACACGGGAGAACAGCCTGTGACAACAGCTGTGTGCCCAGGTGGCCAAGGCGGCCAAGGGCATCCTGGCCTGCATCAGGAACAGTGTGGCCAGCAGGAGCAGGGAAGTCATTCTGCCCTATGCTCAGCACTGGTTAGGCTACACCTTGAGTCCTGTCTCCAGTTCTGGGCTCCTCAGTTTAAGAAGGACATTGAGACACTTGAAGGTGTCCAGAGAAGGGCAACAAGGCTGGGGAGGGGTCTGGAGCACATCCCTGTGAGGAGAGGTTGAGGGAGCTGGGGTTGCTTAGCCTGGAGAAGAGGAGGCTCAGGGGAGACCTTCTTGCTCTCTACAACTCCCTGAAGGGAGGCTTTTGGCTCAGTTGGTAGCACATCAGACCCTTAATGGGAAGGTCATGAGTTCAAGCCTGCAGTGGGCAGTAGTGTCCTCCCTACTCTAGTCATGAGGTCTGTGGTGACAGGTTGGACTTGATGATCTTTGAGGTCTCTTCCAACTTTAGTGATACTGAATAAGGTTGCAGCCATGTGGGGGTTGGTCTCTTCACCCAGGTGGCCAGCACAAGAACAAGAGGACACAGTCTCAAGCTGTGTCAGGGGAGGTTTAGGCTGGAGGTCAGGAGCAAGTTCTTCCCAGGAAGAGTAATTTGCCGTTGGAATGTGCTGCCCAGGGAGGTGGTGGAGTCCCCACCCCTGGAGGTGTTCAAGAGGGGATTGGATGTGGCACTTGGAGCCATGGTTTAGTTGTCAGGAGGTGTTAGGTATCAGGTCATAGGTTGGACTTGATGATCTCTGAGGTCTTTTCCAATGTGGCTGATTCTGTGATTCTATGATTCTGAAGGTTTTTTTCTGCAAGGCTGGCAGTGAATCATTTAGGCTGTTGGATGATTGTAGCCAGGTGGGGCTTGGTCTCTTCTCCCAGGCAAGCAGCAACCCCCTCTCTGGGTTTTCAGTGGTAGGAGAAAAAGCAGGTGATTTGAGCTGGATGAGGGGAGATTTAGACTGGAGGAGATTGGGAAGAAATTCTTAGCAGGGAGGATGGTAAGGCACTGGCACAGGGTGCCCAGGGAGGTTGTGGATGCTCCCTAGGTTGGATGAGACCTTGAGCAACCTGAGTTAGCAAAAGATGTCCCTGCCCATGGCAGGGCATGGGACCTGGATGGTCTTGAGGGTCCCTCCTAACCTCAACTATTCCATGAATCTGTGAACTGCTGCTGCATTTCTAAAGGCAGGCAGCAACACTGCTACACTGTGAAATTTAGCATCCTGCTAGCCCTGTGCTTCAAGCTGTCTTGCTGGGTAGCTGGGGTTAAGTTATTGTCTTTTCCTTCTACCTCAGGTAGTGAATTATTTTCCAGTGGGATATAATAAAGCTCCCAGATTGTCATTCTGATCAGTGCAAAAGTAATTTATAATTTACACTAGGCAGGAGAAGTTTAAAGAGGTCAGTGGTAATACATTGGAGCTCGCTGTATGTCATGCTAAATCCTTTTCCCCTCCTGTGTAATACCTAAACCAAGTTGACCCTTCAGCTGCCACCCTTGGGGACCCTTTCAGTGCTGGGGCATGTACCAATTGGTGCATTTGCAAAATTCCCTGCAGTGTTATCTTCTTATCACCCTCAGAAAGTCAGCTTCTACCAGGGAGGTAATGAAATCTGTCTCTCTTGCTGTATTATAGGCAGATGGAACCAAGGGGAGAAAGGGATTCAGGTTTTCTATCTCAGAACTCTGAGTCTAAAATGTGGATATTAATTCTTCCCCATGAGAGTGGTGAAGCATGGGAACAGGCTGCCCAGACAAGCTGGGGAGGTTCCCAGCCTGGAGGTGTTGAAAGCGTGGTTGGATGAGGACTTGAGCAACCTGGTCTAGCAGGAGGTGTCCCTGCCCAGGGCAGGGGCCTGGAACTAGGTGATCTGAGGTATAGGGAAGTAATCATACCCTGAGGCTGCTTGGGTGATAGGTTGGACTTGATGATCTGCTTGGACACAAAAACCCCAAGCAGTGCTACAGGCTGGAGGCAGAATGGCTGGAGAGCAGCCAGGCAGAAAGGGACCTGGGGGTGCTAGTGGACAGCAACTGAACATGAGCCAGCAGTGTGCCCAGGTACCCAAGAAGTCCAATGGCATCCTGGCCTGCATCAGGAACAGTGTGACCATGTAGTGGTTTGAGCCTTAACTGGGAGTTAAAAGCCCAAATAGAGAAAAGGCTGAGAATCTCTTCCCCACTCCCCACCCTCCTCCCTCCAAACAGAGAGGGGGAAAAAAAAAGGGTAAGGAGCAAATCCACTAAACAACAATCTGGAGTTGGCTTGGAAGTAGAGAGGTGAAGAATTTTTTCTTTAAAATATATATATATAACAATAACAGGAAAGGTTCGTAAGGGCAAGGAACAAGAATGGGTGGGAGGGGGACAGAAAAGAACAATACAAAACCAGTCTTTCTCTGAGGAGGTGCAGAGGCAGCAGGGAAAAGGATCAGGTCCGCCCACATGGCTGAGGAGCAGGAGGGCAGCTGCAGTAGCTCTCATCCAGCAGAGGCAGGAGCCAGAAGCAGATCCAACAGCTATGATGTCCTGCTTTTTATACCCTAGCTGGGCAGGGAGGGGGGAGTGGAACAGACTCAGCTTTCCCAGGGGAAACACCTTGCAGGGAGGGTAAAGTACCCGCAAGCCCCCCACCCTGCTTTGCTCTTTTGTTTTCAGAAAAGGGCATTAACCCAGCACAGGCCAGCAGGAGCAGGGAAGGCATTGTGCCCTGTGCTCAGCACTGCTCACGCCACACCTGGAGTCCTGGGTCCAGTTCTGGGCCCCTCAGTATAAGAAAGATACTGAGTTGCTGGAATGTGTCCAGAGAGGGGCAACAAAGCTGGGGAGGGGTCTGCAGCACAACCCTGGGAGGAGAGGCTGAGGGAGCTGGGGTTGCTTAGCCTGGAGAAGAGGAGGCTCAGGGCAGACCTCATTGCTCTCTACAACTGCCTGAAGGGTGGTTGTAGCCAGGTGGGGGTTGGTCTCTTCTCCCAGGCAACCAGCACCAGAAAAAGGGGACACAGTCTCAAGCTGTGCCAGGGGAGGTTTAGGCTGGAGGTTAGGAAGAAGTTCTGCATAGAAAGAGAGATTGGCCATTGGAATGTGCTGCCCAGGGAGGTGGTGGAGTCCCCATCCCCGGAGGGGTTTAAAAAGAGCCTGGATGAGGCACTTGGTGCCATGGTTTAGTTGATCAGATGGTGTTGGGTGATAGTTTGGACTTGATGATCTCAGAGGTCTCTTCCAACCTGGTTAATTCTGTATTCTGTATTTTGCTGTGCTCAGCCTCTTGCTGCTGTTGGAGCTGGGGAGCTCTGATACATTTGTCATGTTGTCAGGGTGCTACTTTGTCTATTCATTTTCTTTGTTTTAAGATAGAAACTTATTCTTTCAAAACTGCTGCATTTCATAAGCAGTTAAAATCTTTCCTGCATTTGGATATTCAAATCCTCTTTCCCAAGCTTGTGTGCTGTGGTTTGAGGCATTCTTTGCTCCCAGACGTGATGTATTGTCAGCAGAGTGATTAGGGTGGCAGAAAGCTCCAGCACAATGAGGGGATAGAAGGTTTCTACAGGCATGGAAATTAATAGAGTGCTAACTAGAAACAGCATTAACAGAAAGTTGAAGAGCAGCAGTTATGAGTTGGATGCTTGAGTTTCAGCTTCAGCTGCATGTTCCGGGAGCTAAAAGTGTCTCCTTTAGGCTTTTGTACCAGATAATGCAGCATTGTTGAATTGCCTGAGGTCAAAATGTGTGTGTGGAGGGGCTTGCCTTTTGCCCTCTACACTTCTGACTGATACAAATCTCTGAGCTGAAGATTCCAGTGAAGAAACCTAAAAAAAGAACCCAGGGAGCCAAGCAGAGCCTGAGCTGCAGCAAGAGGCCTTGAGCACAAGCCCTATGAGGAGAGGCTGAGGGAGCTGGGATTGTTTAGCCTGGAGAAGAGGAGGCTCAGGGGTGACCTCATTGCCCTCTACAACTACCTGGGAGGTGGTTGTAGCCGGGAAGGGGTTGGTCTCTTCTCCCAGGCAACCAGCACCAGAACAAGAGGACACAGTCTCAAGCTGCACCAGGGGAGGTTTAGGCTGGAGGTGAGGAGAAAGTTCTTCACTGAGAGTCATTGGTCATTGGAATGTGCTGCCCAGGGAGATGGTGGAGTCACCATCCCTGGAGGTGTTCAAGAGGGGATTGAATGTGGCACTTGGTGCCATGGTCTTGTCATGGGGTCTGTGTTGATAGGTTGGACTCGATGATCTTTGAGGTCTCTTCCAACCTTAGGTATACTGTGATATACTGTGAAGGGAATCTCAGGGATCTGCAGGAGAGGGTCCAGCAGAGGGCTATGAGGATGCTGAACGTCCTGCAGCACTGCCTGGTCAGGAGAGACTGAGGGACCTGGAAAAGAGAAGACTGAGAAGGGAATTAATAAATGTTTATCAATATCTGAGGGCTGGGGGTCAGGAGGGTGGGGACAGGGACAGGCTCTGCTCACTTGCTCCCTGGGATAGGACAAGGAACAATGGATGTAAGCTGCAGCACAGGAGGTTCCACCTCAACACAAGGGGAAACTTCTTTATTGTAAAGGTCACAGAGCACTGGAACAGGCTGCCCAGGGAAGCTGTGGAGTCTCCTTCTCTAGAGCCTTCCAAGGCCCATCTGGATGTGTTCCTGCGTGACCTGAGCTGGATTGCATGGCCCTGTTCTGGCAGGGGGTTGGACTCGATGGTCTTGTTGGATCCCTTCCAACCCCTGGCACCCTGTGAACGTGTCACTCAGAAGCCTTGGAGCTGTTCCTGGCTGTGTCAGAGGGACTATCTCATTGTCTACCTTTATCAAACCATTTTGCTGCTGCTGCTGTTTTTCCTGCCTCAGGGTAAAACTCCACCTTCAGCTCTTTAGGTAAGTTACCAGAACTGAAAGTATCTTTACTATTTTCCATCTCCAACTGACACGTCTAACAGACCTGAGCTAACATACTCAGAGGAAATCTTGGATCCCAGCTAATCCCCTGGATTTCTTTGGAAGGTCTGTGCTTAACAGAAAGGCCTTGGTTCTTTGCAGAGCTCTTTGGGATCTTTCAGTCTGGTTTTGGCAGGTATAGGTGTAAAAGCCTCATAGAATGGTTTGGTTTTGAAGACACCTTAAAGATCATTCAGCTCCACCTTTCACTAGATAACTAAGAAATTATCTCATCTTAGCCCAAATCCTTTTGACAAGCCCTGTGAGGAGAGGCTAGGGAGCTTAGGGTGTTTAGCCTAGAGAAGAGGAGGCTCAGGGGAGAATAGAATTAACCAGGTTGGAAAAGACCTCAAAGATCATCAAGTCCAACCTATCACCCAACACCATCTCATCAACTAAACCATGGCACCAAGTGCCTCATCCAGGCTCTTCCTAAACACCTCCAGTGATGGTGACTCCACCACCTCCCTGGGCAGCACATCCCAATGGCCAATCTCTCTTTCTATGAAGAACTTCTTCCTGACATCCAGCCTCAGCCTTCCCCGGCACAGCTTGAGATTGTATCCTCTTGTTCTGGTGCTGGTTGCCTGGGAGAAGAGACCAACCCCCACCTGGCTCCAACCTCCCTTCAGGGAGTTGGAGAGAGCAAGAAGGTCTCCCCTGAGCCTCCTCTTCTCCAGGCTAAGCAACCCCAGCTCCCTCAGCCTCTCCCCACAGGGCTATGCTCAAGGCTTCTCCCCAGCCTTGTTGCCCTTCTCTGGACACTTTCCAGCATCTCAACATCTTTCCTCAACTGAGGGACCCAGAACTGGACACAGGACTCAAGGTGTGGCGTTACCAGTGCTGAGCACAGGGCACAATGACTTCCCTGCTCCTGCTGGCCACAGGTTTTTTGCTCACACTTTATTGCTGCCTTTTCTATCCAGAAGGATCTGAGGGAACTCCTGAACTTGCAGGAAACCTTGGTCAGGCCTTTTATTTGGCTCTTAATGATGTGAGCTCTGAAGCTGCTTTTCTTCTTTCTGGCTCACAACATTTTGTTTGATCTGTTTACTACAGAAGTTCTCATTCCCACCATCATGGCCTGCCCAACCCAGGCAGCAAAAACACAGCTCCAGGAGAAGCTCAAATTCCCCACAAAGCAGGCAGAATTGTTCCTTTTTAATGTTCTGACAACCAGGCCAAGATGAAGTCCAAGGTTCAGTAAGGAAGTAGCTTAGCAGAGCAGCATCACATAGACCTCATTGCTCCTCCAGTGGCAAGAGATTTCCTGTAGAGAGGACCTCTTAGCTTACTGCCAGACAACCCATAGAATCATAGAATTATCAGGGGTGGAAGGGACCTCAAGGCTCAGCCAGTCCCAACCCCCTGCCATGGCCAGGGACACCTCACACTACAGCAGGTTGCTCACAGCCACAGCCAGCCTGGCTGCAAACACCTCCAGGCAGGAGGCTTCCACCACCTCCCTGGGCAACCTGGGCCAGGCTCTCACCACCCTCATGGGGAACAACTTCTTCCCAAAATCCAATCTGAATCTCCCCACTTCTAGTTTTGCTCCATCCCCCCAGTCCTATCACTCCCTGACACCCTCACAAGTGCCTCCCCAGCTTTCTTGTAGCCCACTTCAGATCCTGGAAGGCCACAAGGTCTCCTGGGAGCCTTCTCCTCTCCAGCCTGCACAACCCCAATTCCCTCAGGCTGTCTCCAGAGCAGAGCAGCTCCAGCCCTCTGCTCCTCATCGTGGCCCTTCTCTGGACACCTTCCAGCACCTCCAGAGCCTTCCTGGTCCAGAACTGGACCCAGAGCTCCAGCTGTGATCTCAGCAGAGTGGAGCAGAGGGAGAGAACCCCTCCCTGGCCCTGCTGGCTCTGTTTCTCTTGCTGCAGCCCAGGCTCTGCTTGGCTCTCTGGGCTGCAAGTGCACACTGGTGGCTCCTGTTGAGGTAGGTGGCTAAAGTGGAGCTGCTGAAATGATTTGAAAGTGGCTGAAGTGATCTTTGCTCTGTCTGGAGTGTAATGATTTCCAAATATTGGGTCTGGCTGGTAAAAAGATGGAAGAGCACTAAGCTTAGCATCACAAATTAGAGAAAGATGGACAGATGGAGGTGGCAGAAGTCAGCAGAGTTGTGCAGTGGAGGAAGAGATACCTTGATGTGGCTTAATAGCTTGTGGAGGATTCAGAGCTCGTGTGCCACTGCAGGTCAGGGAGGTGGCAGGGCTTCAGATTTCCTAAATGTATTTTGGACTGAATGTGAGTGGCAGAGGCCTAAAAGAGGTTACAGAGACTTTGGTCTGCTTCCACCTAGCCAAGTTATAAAAGTGGAAAGGAAAGGATGAATTCCTTAGGAAAAAAAAAACCCTGAAGCTGTTTGAAGTCACAGAGTTTGAAAGCAGAGTCTATTCTTCAAGAGAATAGTATTTGTCTAGTTCTTAATATTTCTTCCTATAAGATCCTTTCTGTCACTGGTGAGTGGCAGTTACAGCAAGAAATGGATGGTGCACTCAGACAAAAAGAGATAATAATGAAGCAGTGTTTTTCCTACCTCTCTGGGACTTGCCTTGGGGCTTGGGGCACAGCTCTTAACTAAAAGATGAGCAAAGATGAAAGCAATACAGCAACTGATTTCTGAAGAGAGAAGAGAAGAGAAGAGAAGAGAAGAGAAGAGAAGAGAAGAGAAGAGAAGGGAAGGGAAGGGAAGGGAAGGGAAGGGAAGGGAAGGGAAGGGAAGGGAAGGGGAAGGGAAGGGGAAGGGAAGGGAAGGAAGGGAAGGGAAGGGAAGGGAAGGGAAGGGAAGGGAAGGGAAGGGAAGGGAAGGGAAGGGAAGGGAAGGGAAGGGAAGGGAAGGGAAGGGAAGGGAAGGGAAGGGAAGGGAAGGGAAGGGAAGGGAAGGGAAGGGAAGGGAAGGGAAGAGAAGAGAAGAGAAGAGAAGAGAAGAGAAGAGAAGAGAAGAGAAGAGAAGAGAAGAGAAGAGAAGAGAAGAGAAGAGAAGAGAAGAGAAGAGAAGAGAAGAGAAGAGAAGAGAAGAGAAGAGAAGAGAATTAACCAGGATGGAAAAGATCTTTGAGATCATCAAGTCCAACCTATCACCCAGCACCATCTAATCAACTAAACCATGGCACCAGGTGCCTCATCCAGGCTCTTCCTAAACACTTCCAGGGATGGTGACTCCACCACCTCCGTGGGCAGCACATTCCAATGGAATATCTCTCATTCTATGAAGAACTTTCTCCTCACATACAGCCTCAACCTCTCATGGCACAGCTTGAGACTGTGTCCTCTTGTTCTGGTGCTGGTTGCCTGGGAGATGAGACCAACCTCCACCTGGCTACAACCTCCCTTTAGGGAGTAATAGAGAGCAATGAGGGCTCCCCTGAGCCTCCTCTTCTCCAGGCTAAGCAACCCCAGCTCCCTCAGCCTCTCCTCACAGGGCTGTGCTCCAGACCCCTGTAGAGGAGGTGTGAGGGGTGGCTGAGGGAGCTGGGGTTTCCCAGTTCATCAAAAGGAGCAGAAGACTTTAGGGGTCCTTGCTATCAATGCATAGACCTCATGAAGTTCAGCCAAGCAGTGTGCAGGGTCCTGCACCTGGGTCAAGGCAATCCCAAACACAAGCCCAGGCAGGGTGGAGAATGGATAGAGAGCAGTTCTGAGCACAAGCACCTGGGGGTGCTGGCTGATGAGAAGCTCAGCATGAGCCAGCACTGTGCACTTGCAGCCCAGAAATGAACCATGGGCTGCCTCCCCAGCAGTGTGGGTAGCAGGTAGAGAGAGGGGATTCTGCCCCTCTCCTCCACTCTGCTGAGACCCCACCTGGAGCCCTGTGTCTGGCTCTGGAGCCTCAAATACAACAGGGACATATAACTGCTAGAGCAGGTCCAGAGAAGGGCCATGAAGAAATGATCAGAGGGCTGGAGCTCCTCTCCTATAAAGACAGGCTGAGTGAGCTGGGGTTCTGGAGAAGAGAAGGCTGTAGGGAGAGCTTGGAGCAGCCTTCCAGTACTTGAAAGGAGCTACAGTGGTGGAGAGATAAAGGCATGGAGTGACAGAATGGTAGGTGATGACTTTGGACTGCAGGGAGCTGAACTTGAGTGGAACATTAGGAAGGAATTCCTCCCCATGGGGGTGGTGAGGCACTGGAACAGGTTGACCAGATAAGTTGTCAAGGCTGCAAGCATGGAAGTGTTCAAGGCCAGGTTGGATGAGGCCTTGAGCAAAGTGATCTAGCAGGAGGTGTCCCTGCCCATGGCAGCGGGGGGATGGAACTAGGTGAACATTAATCTTCCTGATTAGGCCACACTTTCAGTCCTGTGTCCAGTTCTGGGTCACTCAGTTTAGGAAGGAGGTTGACTTGCTGGAAGGTGTCCAGAGAATGGCAACAAAGCTGGGGAGGGGTCTGGAGCACAGCCCTGTGAGGAGAGGCTGAGGGAGCTGGGGTTGCTTAGCCTGGAGAAGAGGAGGCTCAGGGGAGATCTTATTGCTCTCTACAACTCCCTGAAGGGAGGTTGTAGCTAGGTGGGGGTTGGGCTCTGTGCCAGGCAACCAGCAGCAGAACAAGAGGACACAGTCTCAAGCTGCACCAGGGGAGGTTTAGGATGGATGTGGGGAAGAAATTCTTCACATAGAGAGTTATTTGCCATGGGTATGTGCTGCCCAGGGAGGTGGTGGAGTCACCATCACTGGAGGTGTTTAGGAGGAGACTTGACAGGGTGCTTGGTTCCATGGTTTAGTTGATTAGGTGGTGATGGATGATGGGTTGGACTTGATGATCTTGAAGGTCTCTTCCAACCTGTTCTGTTCCATTCCATTCCATTCCATTCCATTCCATTCCATTCCATTCCATTCCATTCCATTCCATTCCATTCCATTCCATTCCATTCCATTCCATTCCATTCCTTCCCATGCAGGAGATTCTGTGATGCACTGCTAAGTGAGCAGAAAAACTTGATCTTACAGTCAGCTTCTTCTGAAGCATGACTCCAATAACTACATCTATCAAATGATAAAGAATCTTCAGCTGCAAGGATTTACTCTTCCTGATTGCATAAGCAATTGGCTTTGCTCTCTCTCATCAGTCATCCCTTGGATGGGCCAAGCATGGCTAACAAATGAGCTGCTCATTGCTGCTTTGGCTGCTGTTGGGCTCAGTTTGGATATATAAGCTGCAGCCTTTTTTCCAGGTGGCTCTGCCATTCTCCCTGGGTGGTGTTAATTAGCAGAAGACTCCTTTACTTATGTGCAGTTTCCATGATGGTCTCAAGCTCACAGTATTGGCTGCACTCACCTCATCTGGGTTTTGCTGGAAAACCTTTAATGTGGAATTTGTGGCTCAGAGCAAGCACAGACCAAGTTACCTGGCGAACAGCAGCATCCTGATCCCTTCAAATTTCATACAGAGTGAGGCATAGACACTTAGGAGTGTGAAACCCTAGAAGGCAAGATGAGATGTGGGTGTTCAGAGCAGAGGGGAGCAGACAGCATAGAATCAGCAGTGCTGGAGGGAAGGGAGGCCATCCAGAGGGAGCTGGACAGGCTGGAGAGGTGGACACAAGCCAACCTCAGGAGGTTCAACAAGACCAAGGGCAGGGTCCTGCAGCTGGGTGGAGGCAATCCCAGGCACAACTCCAGGCTGAACAGGGACTGGCTGGAAAGCAGCCCTGAGGAGAGAGACTTGGGGGTGCTGGGGGAGGAGAAGCTCACCAGGAGCTCTCAGTGTGCACTTGCAGCCCACAAAGCCATTCAGAGCCTGGGCTGCATCAGCAGAAGTGCAGCCAGCAGGGCAAGGGAGGTGATCCTCCCCCTCTGCTCAGCTCTGGTGAGACCCCACCTGGAGTCCTGCCTCCAGTTCTGGAGCCCCTGTTGCAAGAGGGATGTGGAGGTGCTGGAAGGTGTCCAGAGAAGGGCCAGGAGGATGAGCAGAGGAGGATGAGGGCAGCCTGAAGGAGTTGGGGCTGTTCAGTCTGGAGAAGAGAAGGCTCCCAGCTGACTTCATTGTGGCCTTGTAGTATCTGAAGGGGGCTGCAAGAAGGCTGGGGAGGGACTGCTCAGAATCTCAGGGAGTGATAGGACTAGGGGGAATGGAATGAAGCTGGAGGTGGGGAGATTGAGGCTGGAGGGGAGGAGGAAGTTCTTCCCCATGAGAGTGGTGAAGCCCTGCAATGGGTTGTGCAGGGAGGTGGTTGGGGCCCTGTCCCTGGGGTTGTTTAAGGCCAGGCTGGATGAGGCTGTGGCCAGGTTGATGTAGTGTGGGGTGTCCCTGCCCATGGCAGGGGGGTTGGAACTGGATGATCCTTGTGGTCCCTTCCAACCCTGACTGATACTATGATACTATGAACCTCCAGACTAGTTCATTTGAGCACACCATCTACTAACTACATAAAATATCAAGCACTGTTGTGGCCAGAAAGATGGCAATGCAGTGTGCAGTACAGCAGACTTACTCCTTTGACTTTGGATTTGTTTAGCTCTCTCTGCAAGGCCAAACCACTTCTTCCAGCTGTGAAGTGCAACCACTGACTCTTCATAAATGCTAGGAATGCAATTGCTCCAAGGCCAGAGCTGGCAAGAAACTTCAGGTAGAAAATATGAGCTTTAAAAAAAAAGAGATTTGTAGAAGAATGTTTAGGTTGGAAGGGACCTTAAAGATCATCTAGTTCCAACCTCCCTGCCATGGGGATGAATTAGAATCATAGAATCAACCAGGGCAGAGTAGAAGGGGAGGAGAATGTTTCTTGACCTGCTGGCCACACTGTTCTTCATGCCCCCAAATATCACAGAATCAACCAGGTTGGAATAGACCTCCAAGATGATCAAGCCCAACTGATCACCCAACCCTAACTAACCATGGCACTGAGTGCCTCATCCAGGCTTTGCTTAAACACCTCCTGGGACAGTGACTCCACCACCTCCCTGGGCAGCACATCCCAATGGCCAATTGCTATTTCTGGGAAGAACTTCTTTCTAAGGTCAATACCAAACCTCCCTCTGCACAGCCTGAGGCTATGTCCAGAAGGGAAATTATAGAATCAGAATCACAGAATCACAGAATCAACCAGGATGGAAAAGACCTCAGAGATCAGCAAGTCCAACCAATTACCTAATGCATAACACCTCATGACAAGTAAACCATGGCTCCAAGTGCCACATCCAAGACTTTTGTGAACACCTCCAGGGATGGGGACTCCACCACCTCCCTGGGCAGCACATTCCAATGGCCAATTCCTCTTTCTGGGAAGAACTTTCTTCTCACCTCCAGCCCAAACTTCCTCTGGCACAGCTTGAGACTGTGTCCTCTTGTTCTGGTGCTGCTTGCCTGGGAGAAGAGACTAACCCCCACCTGGCTACAACCTCTTTGCAGGGAGTTGTAGAGGGCAAGAAGGTAAACTGTTCCAGTGTCTCATCACCCTCACTGTCAAGAATTTCTTCCTAACCTCCACTCTAAATCTGCACTGCTCAAGCTTCAAGCCATTTCCTTTCATCCTGTCACTCCCAGCCCTTGTCAAAAGTCCCTGCCCAGCTCTCCTGGAGCCTCTTCAGGTACTGGAAGGATGCTTTAAAGTCTCCCTAGAGCTGTCTATCTCCAGGATAAACTGAACTATTTAATCTCATCACAACTGCAAGGTTTTGAGCATTACTAATCTAACTTCCTCTCTTTTGATCTTCAAGCTTCCCTTGAATATTAGCACAATGAAAAGCAACCAGGTGTTCTTGCCATGGCCTGAACTCATCTTCATAGATTCATAGAATGGCTTAGGCTGGAAGGGACCTTAAAGATCATCCAGTTGCAATCCCCCTGTCATGGGCAGGGACACCTCACACCAGCCCAGGTTTGTCAAGACCTCATCCAACCTGGCCTTGAACACCTCGTGGATGCCCCCTCCTTGGACAATCAGTTCCAGTGTCTCACCTTGCTTCCTGGAAAGAATTTCTTCCTAATTTCCAGTCTGAATAGAATAGAATAGAATAGAATAGAATAGAATAGAATAGAATAGAATAGAATAGAATAGAATAGACCAGGTTGGAAGAGACCTTCAAGATCATCGCGTCCAACCTATCACCCAACACCACCTAATTAACTAACCCATGTAACCAATCTCCCCTCTGTAGCACCAAAGATCTGATGGTCTAACAGTGTTCTTAGGCAGGGTGGGTGGGCATCCCAGTAATGACAGCTGAAAAGCAAGTGTGGCCTTCACTGGGTGTTGCTATCTAATAATTAATCTATTGTAGGTAGTAGGGATTTGCAGATGTTCTGTGCAGAGCTGGTTTTGCTTGTTTACTTCTGTGTGGCTGTCTGCTAGGATTATGGGAAGAGCTTGAGAGATGGAAACTGGGGCACTTGGATAGAGTAAATCATAGAATCATAGAACTGTTAGGGTTGGAAGGGACCTCAAGGATCAGCCAATTTCAATCCCCCTGCCATGGGCAGGGACACCTCACACTGCAGCAGGTTGCTCACAGCCACCTCCAGCCTGGCTGCAAACACCTCCAGGCAGGAGGCTTCCACCACCTCCCTGGGCAACCTGTGTCAGGCTCTCACCACCCTCATGGGCAACAACTTCTTCCTAACATCCAATCTCAGTCTACCCATTTCTAGTTTTGTTCCATCCCCCCCAGTCCTATCCCTCCCTGACACCCTCAAAAGTCCCTCCCCAGCTTTCTGGGAGCCCCCTTCACATACTGCAAGGTCACAATTAGGTCTCCTTGGAGCCTTCTCCTCTCCAGATTGCACAACCCCAACTCTCTCAGGCTGTCCTCACAGCAGAGCAGCTCCAGCCCTCTGCTCCTCGTCATGGCCCTTCTCTGGACACCTTCCAGCACCTCCAGAGCCTTCCTGGTCCAGAACTGGACCCAGAGCTCCAGCTGTGGTCTCAGCAGAGTGGAGCAGAGGGGCAGAATCTGCTCCCTGGCCCTGCTGACCACACTTGTCTTGCTGCAGCCCAGGATGTGATTAGCTTTCTGGGCTGCAAGTGCACAATCAAACCTTCAAAACCAGGAGCAGCTGCTACTGCAGGGAGCAAATTAAACCTTCAAAACCAGGAACTGTTTTCTTGTGAATAATAATAATACAGAAATTTAGGAAAGGAGTGCAGCCAGGCTTTGGGCCCATGGCTTGCAAGGTGTCTTGATTAAAGACAGCTAAAGGGAAAGCAAAATCTCTTCAGTTTCTGGATGTGTGTTATTGCTTCCCCCAGGTGACTACCACCTAAACATGAGCCAGCAGTGTGCCCAGGGGGCCAAGAAGGCCAACGGCATCCTGGCCTGCATTAGGAAGAGTGTGGCCAGCAGGAGCAGGGAAGTCATTGTGCCCCTGTACACTGCACTGCTCAGGCCACACCTTGAGTCCTGTGTCCAGTTCTGGGCTCCTCAGTTTAAGGATATTGAGACACTTGAAGGTGTCCAGAGAAGGGCAACAAGGCTGGGGAGAGGCCTTGGGCACAGCCCTGTGAGGAGAGGCTGAGGGAGCTGGGATTGTTTAGCCTGCAGAAGAGGAGGTTCATTGCCCTCTCCAACTCCCTGAAGGGAGGTTGTAGACAGGTGGGAGTTGGTCTCTTCTGCCAGGCAAGCAGCACTAGAACAAGAGGACACAGTCTCAAGCTGTGCCAGGGAAAGTTTAGGCTCAAGGTGAGGAGAAAGTTCCTCACCGAGTGAGTCGTTCATCATTGGAATGTGCTGCCCAGGGAGGTGGTGGAGTCCCCATCCCTGGAGGTGTTCAAGAGGGGATTGGATGTGGCACTTGGTGCCATGGTCTAGTCATGAGGTCTGTGGTGACAGGTTGGACTCGATCATCCTTGAGGTCCCTTCCCACCTTGGCAATACTGTGAGACTGTGATACTGTGTGCATCATGAGTAAATAGTTGGTAGTTACCCTTGCCACTGGTGTTGTGTAAGAGGTCTCAGCTCAAGTGCCTTGCAATAGACCTCATTATGATGCACACAAGACAGATGTAAAGAGATCTGGACCTCTCCTCACGTTCTGCAGAGGCATTATGCTTCCCAGGGAAAGGCCAGGAACACCAATGGGATGTGAATTTTGTGCCTGACTGGCTGATTCAAAAGCCATTTCAGGCGCTGCTGCAGAACCAGATCTGTCTCTAAAGCCTCTCTCTCTAACATCAGTAGCAAGTATTAGTGTCATGGGCAAATTACTAGAGACAGTTCAGCTAGCAGGGGATAAAGTTACTGAATTTAGTCCTGCTGTTGCTCCACTGTTCTCACTGTGGTCTAACAAACTGCCTCACAGCGTTTGGGATCCAACAGATAAATGCTGTGCCTGTATCACAGAGCCACAGAATGTTAGGGGGTGGAAGCCACCTTTAGAGATCAAGTTCAAGCCCCTGCAAGAGCAGGGTCACCCAGGGCAGGTCACACAAGAACACATCCAGATGGGTCTTGAAAGTCTCCAGAGAAGAAGCCTCCACAACCTCTCTGGGCAGCCTGCTCCAGTGCCTCAGCACCCTCACAGTGAAGAAGTTTCTTCTCATGTTGGAGTGGAACTTCCTGTGTTCCACCTTGTACCTGTTGTTCCTTGCTCTGTCACTGGGCACCACTGACAAGAACCTGGCACCTTCATCTCAACACCCACCCCTCACATATTTATAGGCATTGATCAGACCCCTCTCAGCCTTCTCTTCTCCAGACTAAACAGCCCCAGGGCTCTCAGTCTTTCTTCATAGGAGAGTTGTTCAAGTTGCTTCATCATCCTCCTGGCTCTCTGTTGGACTCTCTCCAGCAGGTCTCTGTCTCTCTGGAACTGAGGAGCCCCAAACTGGACACAGCATTGTAGGTGTGGTGTCAACAGGGCAGAATAAAAGGGCAGGAGAACCTCCCTAGCCCTACTGGCCCCACTTTTCTTGCTGCACCAGAGGATGCCATTGGGTCTCTTGGTTACAAGGGCACATTGGAGTCCCATGCAGAACTTGCTGTCCTCTAGGACTCCAATGTCCTTCTCCACCAGCTGTCAGGGGCCACATAACAGGAGACCATAAGCAGGGGATGCTTTTGTGACCTGTGGCAGGCTGCCTGGTTTTGCATTATCTGCAGTGGCTGTTTAAAAGCTCTTTGCTGGTTGTGACAGAAGCAATTTCATCTGATCTGCAACTGTGCTGAGAGTCTGTGTGCATGCAGGGGGTAGCTGGGCAACTTCTGTTTCTTAAGCTGTGGTCTTGATCCTTGATATTTAAATGGAGACCCTGCATTGAAACCAGGACATTAAAATGACCAGGAAATGTCCCTGGAAGGGTGTCTGCCTGGTAATGTCACTGGAATACCAAGACCCTTACACTGACAGCTTTCCCTCCTGGCTCTTTCTGGAAGCTCTGCTGTGGTTTTGTGCCCATGCATTGTTTCAGCTGTCATCCCCTCTCTCAGCTGAGCTTGTTATCTCCACTGGTGGCTGACTTGGCTTCCTTGCAAGTGCCAATACACTTCCTGAAGAAAAAGCCCTGGAGAGTGGTAGGGAGAGGAAATTGAGCTGACCAGGAGAGTTTTGTATGTGTGGCTGGGCCTCTGAAGTGCTCCTGCTGTCAGCCTGCCTGCTGAGATGCCCTCCTGTCTGCAGGAGAATGCATGAAGGAGCAGAATCCAAATCAGGAGGGCTGAGGTAGAAAGGAAAATGTGCAGCTACCCTGGATCTTGACTGCAGTCATCCCCTCCACATCTGTCTGGTGCAGTCCTGCCCTGTTGCAGCTATTTATGGCTTAGCCACAAGCTGCAATTACCAGAACTGCTGAAAGACAAGGGAGGAGTTTGCTTACCCTGTCTGCATTGCCTTAATTTCCTGGTACATGTCTGTGAGCCAGGCCTCATCCCTTCTTTGGCTCCTGGCTCCCTGACAAAGCCCAGCAGCTCACTGTGCAACCCCTGTTGCTACCCACAGCTCTCCCCCTGCCCAAGCTATTTCTCCTGCAGGCATTTTCCAACAACTTCTGCTGGTGTAGAAAACTCCTCAAGAGGTATTCCCCAGGTTCTTCACTCTCTGTCTGCCCAGGCACTGTCTGCTTATGGTCTGCTGCTGAGTCACCCTTGACATCTGATCTAGCCAGAGGCATTCTGCTTCTTGATACACAAGCCTTGCCAGTTGGCAATACAAATCAGCAAGTCCCCTATGAAACAGCTGCTCCTCAGCTGGCTGAGTGCAAGCTGCTGTTAAAAAGAGGCACAAGGAAACCTTTTGGAAAGACACAATGAAATTACCTGCTCACAGAAGGGGCTTCTGCTAAATCCCCAGCAAAAATTAGCTTAAGTCCCAAAACATGGCAGTTGGTAATCTTCTCTCAACTCCTGTTAATATTTATGACTCTGGGCATTCAAATGGATGAGAGGAGTACTTGGTGGTGTTTTAATCCTGTTAAACCTAGCAATATCTTGTGGCAGAGAGTTCCACAGCTGAAGATTCCATTGCAAGCTACTCATTTTTCACAGGATGTCAGGGGTTGGAAGGGACCTCTGGAGAGCTTCCAGTCCAACCCCCTCTGCCAGAGCAGGACCATGGAGTCCAGCACAGGTCACAGAGGAACACATCCAAATGGTTCTTCAAAGGCTGCAGAGAAGGAGACTCCAAAACCTCTCTGGGCAGCCTGCTGCAGTGCTCTGGGACCCTCACAGTGAAGAAGTTCCTCCTCAAATCGATGTGGAACCTTCTCTGTTCAAGTTTGTACTCATTGTTCCTTGGCTTATCACTATGCACCCTCACATTCACTGAAGTTCCTCCTCATGCTGAGCTGGAACCTCCTGTGCTGCAGTTTCCATCCATTGCCCCTTGGCCTATCACAGGGTGCAAGTGAGCAGAGCATGTCCCTGTCTCTTCCTTCCTGACCCCCAGCCCTCACATATTGACAGGCATTGATCAGATCCCCTCTCAGTCATCTCTGCAGAGTAAACAGCCCCAGGGCTCTCAGCCCTTCCTCAAAAGGCAACTTTAATCAACTCTTTAATTGCCCATGTAATTGTTTGTTTGTTGGTTTGTTTGTTTGTTTGTTTGTTTGTTTGTTTGCAAAGCTTTTGGATTAAAACTGAACTTGGAGCAAAGCTTGCTGTGAGGAAAAAATAGAAGAGCAAACAGAGTTCTGAACCATGCAGTGCTACAGGCTGGGGTCAGAGTGGATGAAGAGCAGCCAGGCAGAATGGGACCCTGGGGGTAATGGTTGATAGTAGGCTGAACATGAGCCAGCAGTGTGCCCAGGTGGCTGGCCAAGAAAGCCAATGGTTTCCTGGCCTGCATCAGGAAGAGTGTGGCCAGCAGGAGCAGGGAAATCATTGTGCCCTGTGCTCAGCACTGGTTAGGCCACACCTTGAGTCCTGTGTCCAGTTCTGGGCCCCTCAGTTTAGGAAAGATGTTGAGATGCTGAAAGGTGTCCAGAGAAAGGCAATGAGGCTGGGGAGGGGTCTGGAGCACAGCCCTGTGAGGAGAGGCTGAGGGAGCTGGGGTTGCTTAGCCTGCAGAAGAGGAGCCTCAGGGGAGACCTTCTTGCTCTCTCCAACTCCCTGAAGGGTGGTTGTAGCTAGGTGGGGATTGGTCTCTTCTCCCAGGAAACCAGCACCAGAACAAGAGGACACGGTCTCAAGCTGTGCCAGGGGAGGTTTAGGTTGGATGTCAGGAAGAAGTTCTGCATAGAAAGAGAGATTGGCCACTGGAATGTGCTGCCCAGGGAGGTGGTGGAGTCACCATTCCTGGAGGTGTTTAGGAAGAGCCTGGATGAGGCCCTTGGAGCCATGGTTTAGTTGATTAGATGGTGCTGGGTGATAGGTTGGACTTCGTGATCTGTGAGGTCTTTTCCAACCTGGTTAATTCTGTGTTCTGTATCTCTTCTGAAGTGTCTGTTGAATTGTAGTTGTTTGGGTTTTTTCCCCCTTGGAAGTGGACACAGTAATCAAAACTGTGGTGATCTACAGTAAATACAAACTCCCTCATCAAGGCAGTTGTAGTTGTGACATATTTTAGGATATGGGATATGTGGGATAGTAGAATCATAGAACCAACCAGGTTGGAAAAGACCTCAGAGATCATCAAGTCCAACCTATGACCTAATCCCTAACACCTCCTGACAACTAAACCATGGCTCCAAGTGCCACATCCAGGCTCTTCCTAACCACCTTCAGGGATGGTGACTCCACCACCTCCCTGGGCAGCATATTCCAATGGCCAATTCCTCTTTCTGGGAAGAACTTTCTCCTCACCTCCAGCCTAAACCTCCCCTGGTGCAGCTTGAGACTTTGTCCTCTTGTTCTGGTGCTGGTTTCCTGGGAGAAGAGACCAACTCCCAAAGTAAAATGTTGAATGGGTCCAATTTTGGAGTCCTCTTTCCATCCAGTTACAGTTAGGAACTGATGACCTGGTCTCTTTTCAGCACCTCTCCACTCTTCCAAGCCTGGAAAGCTACCTTTTGCAGTTAATATCACTTTGCTGTCAGCCAGGCAATAATAAACCTTCCAAGACAGAATGTGAGAAGTTACCTTTCAGGTTAGGAAGGGGAATGTGTGGACTCCTAAAGGGAGACTTCAGTTGCACAGCAGCCTGAAAGAATTGCACTGTGCTATGGGATGGCTCTGTTCCTCTTAAAGTATTGAATGGTTTGTTTGCTAGCCTTGAGTGCCAGAAGGAGAAGAGAGAAATGCTGTAGAATTGCAGAGCCTTTATCCACCAAGCTAAATAAATACCAACCTTGTGCCTCTGAGAGCTGCTTCTGCTGTAAAGCCCAACAGCCTGCTTCGAGTTGGTGATGCTGACCTTGGGCCTGCAGCATCACCCAAGCACTTCCAGCTGACAAGGGAAAACCTTAAGGCTGGAATGTTCCACATCACAGAAGCATGGAAGCATTTAGGTTAGAAAAGACCCTCAGGATCACCAAGTCCAACCAACAGCTCTACTCTGCAAGGGACACCCTAAACCATATCCCCATATCGAAATGACCTTTAAACACATCCAGGGTTGGTGACTCCACCACTGCCCTGGGCAGCACATTCTTAGTACCATAGTATCAGTCAGGGTTGGAAGGGACCACAAGGATCATCTAGTTCCAAGCCCCCTGCCATGGGCAGGGACACCCCACACTAGATCAGCCTGGACACAGCCTCAGCCAGCCTGGGCTTAAACACCTCCAGGGATGGGGCCCCAACCACCTCCCCGCACAACCCATTCCAGGGCTTCACCACTCTCCTGGGGAAGAACTTCCTCCTCACCTCCAGCCTCAATCTCCCCACCTCCAGCTTCATTCCATTCCCCCTAGTCCTAGCACTCCCTGAGATCCTGAGCAGTCCCTCCCCAGCTTTCTTGGAGCCCCCTTCAGATCCTGGAAGGTCACAATGAGGTCACCTGGGAGCCTTCTCTTCTCCAGACTGAACAGCCCCAACTCCTTCAGTCTGTCCTCACAGGAGAGGTGCTCCAGCCCTCTGATCCTCCTCCTGGCCCTTCTCTGGACACCTTCCAGCACCTCCACATCCCTCTTGCAATAGGGGCTCCAGAACTGGAGGCAGTACTCCAGGTGGGGTCTCAGCAGAGCTGAGCAGAGGGGGAGAATCACCTCCCTTGCCCTGCTGGCCACACTTCTCCTGATGCAGCCCAGGATCTGATTGGCTTTGTGGGCTGTAAGTGCACACTGAGAGCTGCTGTTGAGCTTCTCCTCCCCCAGCACCCCCAAGTCCCTCTCCTCAGGGCTGCTTTCCAGCCAGTCACTGCCCAGCCATTCTGATCCCTTGCTGTGGAAAAATGTTTCCTGCTGTCCAGTCCAAACCTACCCAGCTGCATCTTGAGGCTGTTCCCTCTTGTTCTGTCACTAATTACCTGGGAGAAGAGACCAGCACCAACCTCTCCACAACCTTCTTTCAGGTGGTTGTAGAATAGAGTAGAGTAGAGTAGAGTAGAGTAGAGTAGAGTAGAGTAGAGTAGGGTACGGTAGGGTAGGGTAGAATAGAATAGAATAGAATAGAATAGAATAGAATAGAATAGAATAGAATAGACCAGGTTGGAAGAGAACCTCAAGATCATCACATCCAAAATAGTATAGCATAGCACAGCATAGCATAGAATAGAATAGACCAGGTTGGAAAAGACTCTCAATATCATCCAGTCCAACCTATCACCCAACACCATCTAATCACCTAAACCATGGCACAAAGCACCCCATCCAGTCTCTTCTTAAACACCTCCAGGAATGGTGACTCCACCACCTCCCTGGGCAGCACATTCCAATGGCCAATCTCTCTTTCTATGCAGAACTTCTTACTGACATCCAACCTAAACCTCCCCTGGCACAGCTTGAGACTGTGTCCTCTTGTTCTGGTGCTGGTTTCCTGGGAGAAGAGACCAACCCCCTCCTGGCTACAACCTCCCTTCAGGGAGTTGGAGAGAGCAAGAAGGTCTCCCCTGAACCTCCTCTTCTCCAGGCTAAGCAACCCCAGCTCCCTCAGCCTCTCCTCACAGGGCTGTGCTCCAGACCCCTCCCCAGCTTTGTTGCCCTTCTCTGGACACCTTCCAGCAACTCAAAATCTTTCCTAAACTGAGGAGCCCAGAACTGGACACAGGACTCAAGATGTGGCCTAACCAGTGCAGTATACAGGGGCAGAATGACCTCCCTGCTCCTGCTGGCCACACTCTTCCTGATGCAGGCCAGGATGCCATTGGCCTTCTTGGCCGCCTGGGCACACTGCAGGCTCAATGCGGTCTCCCTGCAGCCTCCTCTTCTTCAAACTAAATGTCAGGCTTTGGGAACTGTGTTTTTATTGATACAACATTTCTAAGCTTTTGAATCTTGCCATATTGCCCTGGGATTTCTTCTCTGCAGCCTGATTCTCAGTGTGTCGGCTTTAGAGCTGTGGTTTGCAGTCTCTCCTTGCAGATACCTCTCTCAGAGTCGGCATGAAGAGGTGTTCTAAGAGCTGACTTTAATTTACTGATGCTGCATGGCCCAGATCAATATTCCTGCATTTGGGAAGCCTGCCCTGCCACTAGATTTACCAACCAGAAAATGGAGACCACTAAAAGGCTCGACTCCAGCCCACATTTGTAATAAATCTCCCCCAAATGCAGATTATGATGCAGCATTTCTTTGTTCTTTTGAAGTAATAGAGAGATCCTCAGGAATTTTACAAGGGCCACTTCATCATTGCCATCTCTGCTCTGTCAAGCTGGGATTAAGTAGTTGTGTGTGTCTGGTGCTGATTTAGAGCCAGTGCTTTCCCCTTGAGCCATGCAAGCAGGTCCAGGAGGTGTAATGGGAATGCCCCAGGACTGGAGCAGGCAGATCCTGGCCTATTCCTTCATGCAGTTTTCTTCCTTCTCTTTTGGATACTTCATTGTCTGGATACCACCAGCCAGCAAGCTCATGAAGAACACAGACACACAGAATCACACAGAACATTAGGGCTTGGAAGGGACCTCAGGAGGTCTCCCAGTCCAACGCCCCTGCCAGAGTAGGATGACCTAGGACAGATGACACAGCAATGTGCCTAGGCCTTCAGAAAAGGATACTCCAACACCTCTCTGGGCAGCCTGCTCCAGCATTGTGTCACCCTCACAGTGAAGAAGTTTTTCCTTATGTTCACATGGAACCTCCTCTGCTCCAGCTTGCACCCACTGCCCTTTGTCCTGTCATTGGACATCCCTCAGCTGTCCTGACTGAGGATAGGCCACACCTGGTTAGGCCACACCTTGAGTCCTGTGTCCAGCTCTGGGCCCCTCAGTTTAGGAAAGATGTTGAGATGCTGGAAGGTGTCCAGAGAAGGGCAACAAAGCTGGGGAGGGGTCTGGAGCACAGCCCTGTGAGGAGAGGCTGAGGGAGCTGGGGTTGCTTAGCCTGGAGAAGAGGAGGCTCAGGGGAGACCTCATTGTTCTCTCCAACTCCCTGAAGGGAGGTTGTAGCCAGGTGAGGGTTGGTCTCTTCTCCCAGGCAGCCAGCACCAGAACAAGAGGACACAGTCTCAAGCTGTGCCAGGGGAGGTTGAGGCTGGAGGTGAGGAGAAAGTTCTTCATAGAAAGAGAGATTGGCCATTGGAATGTGCTGCCCAGGGAGGTGGTGGAGTCACCATCCTTGGAGGTGTTCAGGAGGAGACTGGATGAGGCACTTGGTGCCATGGTTTAGTTGATTAGATGATGCTGGGTGATAGGTTGGACTGGATGATCTCGAAGCTCTTTTCCAACCTGGTTAATTCTATTCTATTCTATTCTATTCTATTCTATTCTATTCTATTCTATTCTATTCTATTCTATTCTATTCCATTCCATTCCATTCCATTCCATTCCATTCCATTCCATTCCATTCCATATTCTATTCCCAGGAAGGAGGTCACCCCTCAGGCTCCCCTGCTCCAAGCTCCCAGCTCTCTCAACCTGTCTTTCAGCATCTTTGGGGCTCTGTGCTGGACTCTGTCTGGCAGTTCCCTGCTGGTTCTGTAGCCATCTTTGTATGTTTCAGTTTGTCACTTGGAGCACAGAGGCTTCATGACCCTGTAGTCTGCATTAATGCTTGAATTAAAACAAGTAGTTGCCAAGAAACCTTTCTGAGAACTGCCTCTGATTTTCCTGTCTTCTATTCCAGGCTTCAGTTCTTTACCTGCCCTCCCAGGTCCTGTTGCCCTTTGGCATATCCTCTTTATGTTGGTTTCCTTTGACTGCAAACTGACTCAAGTCCATGAAATAGGAGGACTGGGGAGAAATTGATGCAGGTTTGTGATGCATCTCTGTCACTATAGTGACAACTCTGACTGCTCATCACTAAAATAAATCTGTCTGTGATGAACCAGAAGGCTGTGCTGCTCCACAGGAAAGTGATGGAGCCTACATTTCTCCCCCTGATGCACACAGTTGTGTTTTGAAGTTACCCCCCAGCCAACAAATATTTTCAGGTTACATGAGAGCTTTTCAAGGTAATTTCATGTATTCACCTCATAACAAGCAGAAATCTATTTTATTGTGCTGGTAGGTCATAAAGAGCACTCCCAGCCATGCCCTGGGCTGAGCCCCAGCAGTATGGGCAGAAGCTGGAGGGAAGGGATTCTACTCCTCTGCTCCACTCTGCTGAGACCCCACGTGGGATCCTGTGTCCAGCTCTGGAGCCCTCAACACAAGAAGGATGTAGAATTGCCAGAGTGAGTCTTGAGGAGGCCTTGGTGAGACCCCACCTGGAGTACTGCCTCCAGTTCTGGAGCCCCTATTGCAAGAGAGATGTGGAGGTGCTGGAAGGTGTCCAGAGAAGGGCCAGGAGGATGAGCAGAGGGCTGGAGCACCTCTCCTGTGAGGACAGACTGAAGGAGTTGGGGCTGTTCAGTCTGGAGAAGAGAAGGCTCCCAGGTGACCTCATTGTGGCCTTCCAGGATCTGAAGGGGGCTCCAAGAAAGCTGGGGAGGGACTGCTCAGGATCTCAGGGAGTGCTAGGACTAGGGGGAATGGAATGAAGCTGGAGGTGTGGAGATTGAGGCTGGAGGTGAGGAGGAAGTTCTTCCCCATGAGAGTGGTGAAGCCCTGGAATGGGTTGTCCAGGGAGGTGGTTGGGGCCCTGTCCCTGGAGGTGTTTAAGGCCAGTCTGGATGAGGCTGTGTCCAGGCTGATGTAGTGTGGGGTGTCCCTGCCCATGTCAGGGGGTTGGAACTAGATGATCCTTGTGGTCCCTTCCAACCCTGACTGATTCTATGATACTATGATACTATGATCAGGGGGTAAAACATCTCTCATGTGGAGACAGAGTAAGAGAGTTGGGCTTCTGCAGAAAAGAAGGCTGTGGAGAGACCTTCTAGCTGCCTTCCAGTATGTGAAGAGGGCCACAGGAGACCTGAAGAGAGGGACTTCTGGCAAAGGCATGGAGCAACAGGATGGAGACTTGGGATTGCAAGAAGCTGAATCCAGCATCTCAACATCTTTCCTAACCTGAGGAGCCCAGAACTGGACACAGGACTCAAGGTGTGGCCTAACTAATGCTGAGCACAGGAGCAGAATGACCTCCCTGCTCCTGCTGGCCACACTGTTCCTGATGCAGGCCAGGATGCCATTGGCCCTCTTGGCTGCCTGGGCACACTGCAGGCTCATGTTCAGCCTACCATCAACCAGCACCCCCAGGTCCCTCTCTGCCTGGCTGCTCTCAGCCACTCTGACCCCAGCCTGTAGCACTGCCTGGGGCTGCTGTGGCCAGTGTGCAGAACCTGGCTCTTGGATGTGTTCAATCTCACACCCTTGGATTCTGCCCATCAAAGCATGGCTGTGAAAAGGCAATTTCCAAGGTATATTCCACATCTGCAGGACCAAAAGGAACCAGCAAGGCATAAAAAAGAAATCTTTGTCATCTTCAACTCCAGCTACTATCTCCCTGGTGCTCCCCTAGACTCCAGATCTTTAGAGCCTCCCAAAGGATCTGTAACACTCTATGTACACTCTGAAAACAGAAGTATATTGCTCTAAGGTTAAGGGAGTAACCCTGGTAATGATACCCTTCAGAGCAATGATCATTTGCCTCCAAGAATTATTGGGCTCTTGGCATCCCTAGGCCATTACATTTATACAATCCTTCATTAGGAAGATTCCAGGAGAAATGTCACCACCACCTTTCCTTTGCACCTTTCTCAAAGTGTGCCAGGGGAGGTTCAGGCTGGAGGTGAGGAAGAAATTCTTCCCAGAAAGAGAGATTGGCCATTGGGATGTGCTGCCCAGGGAGGTGGTGGAGCCACCATCATTGGAGGTGTTTAGGAAGAGCCTGGATGAGGCACTTGGTGCCATGGTTTAGTTGATCAGATGGTGTTGGGTGATAGGTTGGACTCAATGATCTGAAAGGTATTTTCCAACCTCGTTAATTCTATTCTATTCTATTCTATTCTATTCTATTCTATTCTATTCTATTCTATTCTATTCTATTCTATTCTATTCTATTCTCTATGTTCTGTTCCATGACATACCAGTGGCATGGCTTGCAAACCTTTGTGTTGCTTGAACAGGTTCAAGCTGCTGCTTTCCTTTCAGCTGGAACTGTTGCATCCCTGATTACTTTTGAAGCTCATGAATGATTCCAGGGACATAGCAGGAGTTTTAATGTCATTAAAATTATTCATAGTTTGGGCTTTGGTTTAAGGCTTTTCTGTTGGTTTGGTGGGCTGGGTTTTTGTTTTATTTTGTGTGGGTTTGAGGGGGTTTTTGTGTTTTTTTGTTTGTTTCTCATAGGATCACAGAATTGTCAGGGCTGGAAGGGAGCTCAAGGCTCAGCCAGTTCCAAACCCCCTGCCATGGGCAGGGACACCTCACACTGCAGCAGCTTGCTCACAGCCACCTTCAGCCTGGCTGCAAACACCTCCAGGCATCAGGCTTCCACCACCTCCCTGGGCAACCTGTGCCAGGCTCTCACCACCCTCATGGGGAACAACTTCTTCCCAAAATCCAATCTGAATCTCCCCACTTCTAGTTTTGCTCCATCCCCCCCAGTCCTATCACTCCCTGACACCCTCAAAAGTCCTTCCCCAGCTTTCTTAGAGCCCCCTGCAGATACTGGAAGGCCGCAACTAGGTCTCCTCAGAGCCTTCTCTTCTCCAGACTGCACAACCCCAACTCCTCAGTCTGTTCTCACAGCAGAGCAGCTCCAGCCCTCTGCTCCTCCTCCTGGCCCTTCTCTGGACACCTTCCAGCACCTCCAGATCCTTCCTGGCACAGAGGTGGCTCCAGGTGGGGTCTCACCAGAGCTGAGCAGAGGGGCAGAATCCCCTCCCTGGCCCTGCTGGCCACACTTCTCTTGCTGCAGCCCAGGATGTGATTGGCTCTCCGGGCTGCAAGTGCTCACTGATGTTTTTTCGGTTGATTGAGGTTTTTCTTTGCTGTTTTTCTTGTTGTTGGTTTGGTCTTTAATCACAACATCAGTCCATAACTGTTAAGCAACAGCAATCTTCAGCTAGCTCGGTAAAGGTGATGCAGAGGACCTCTTTTTGGTGATGCCCAATGCCAGCACAAGGGAAAGTGCTGGAAGCTGAGGCAGAGGAAGTACCATGGAAACAGGAGGAAGAATTTTTCCCCTGTGGTCTTGACAGAGGCCTGGAGCAGGCTGCCCAGGGGTGTTGTGGAGTCTCCCTCTCTGGAGATATTCAAAACCTGCCTGGATGTGTTCCTGTGTGACCTGCTCTAAGTGACCCTACTCTGGCAGGGGGGTTGGACTCGATGAGCTTTTGAGGTCCCTTCCAGCCCCTAACACTCTGTGACCTGAGGTCTTCCCTTCTTTGCCATTGCTATGTTGCTCACGCCAGGGTGATTGAGGGATTGCAGTGATTGATGGAAGCAACAAAGCACAGGAGTTTTGTCATTCTCCCTGGCAGACACCCATCTAGAACTTGTAACTCTATCTAGCAAAAGAGACTGGCAAGGATTGTGCCATCCATGTGAAATACTTGCATCTAATTAGGAAGATGTTCAGTGCAGTGACAAGAAGATTGACCTCTTGGTTTCTGCTTAAGATGCTTATTCAAAATACAGACTGTGCTGCAGGCTCCTCTTGTTTCCTTCTGCTTCTGCATTTCTTTTTGTAGTGGCCTTGCAGAACCTGAAGGGAGCCTCCAAGAAAGTCAGAAAGGGACTTTTTGTAAGTGCTTGTAGTGCTAGGATGAGTGGGAATGGATTCAGTGTGGCAGGAGAGGAAAGGAGAGGAGAGGAGAGGAGAGGAGAGAGAGGAGAGGAGAGGAGAGGAGAGGAGAGGAGAGGAGAGGAGAGGAGAGGGGAGAGGGAGGGAGGGAGAGGAGAGGAGAGGGAGAGAGGAGAGGGAGAGAGGAGAGGGAGGGAGAGGAGAGGAGAGGAGAGGAGAGGAGAGGAGAGGAGAGGGAGAGAGGGGAGGAGGGGAGGAGAGGGAGGAGGGAGGGAGGGAGGGAGGGAGGAGGGAGGGAGGGGAGGGAGGGGAGGGAGGGGAGGGGAGGGGAGGGGAGGGGAGGGAGGGAGGGGAGGGGAGGGAGGAGGGAGGGGAGGGGGGGAGGGGGAGGGAGGGGGAGGGAGAGGGGAGGGAGAGGAGAGGAGGGAGAGGAGAGGAGAGGAGGAGGGAGAGGAGAGGGAGAGGAGAGGAGAGGGAGGGAGAGGAGAGGAGAGGGAGGGAGAGGAGAGGAGAGAGGAGAGGAGAGGAGAGGAGAGGAGAGGAGGGAGAGAGGAGAGGAGAGTCTTACTTTCTACTCTTATTGCTATGAAGTTCATTGTATTTTATCACATGGAGGATTCAGCTGGGGTTGTTTAGCCTGGAGAAGAGGCTCAGGGGAGATGTTATTGCTCTCTACAACTACCTGAAGGGAGGTTGTAGCCAGGATGGAGTTGGTCTCATCTCCCAGACAACCAGCACCACAACAAGAGGAGAGTCTCAAGCTGCACCAGTGGAAGTTTAGGCTCAGGATGAGCCTAAACAGAAAGAGTAATTGGCCATGGGAATGTTCTGCCCAGGGAGGTGGTGGAGTCCCTGTCCCTGCAGTGCTCAAGAAGGGATTGGATGTGGCACTCGAAACTGTGTTTTAGTTGTCCTGAGGTGTTGAGTATTAGATAATAGGTTGGACTTGATGATCTCTGAAGTCTTTTCCAACCTGGTTAATTCTATGATTCTATGATTAAGACTGGAGATTGGAAAGAAATGCTTGACAGTGAGGGGGTGAGACACTGGCACAGGTTGCCCAAGGAGGTTGGGGATGTCTCCTGTCTCCTCAGTGGATGCCCCCTCCCTGGAGGGGTTGAAGGCCTATCTGGACAGGACCTTGAGCAACCTGCTCTTAGTGGAAGGCTTCCCTGCTTAGCCCTGCCCCTCTTGTCTGTTTCATTTTGCTTCATCTTTTCTAACAAGTTTTCAAACCTCCCATCCATAAGTGCTTGCAGGAAGGCCACACTGGTTGCCAATGTGATAAATTACTTCTTGTGACAGGATTTAGCTTCCAAATGTTCTTCATTCCAGCAGCGTTTTCCTCCTCACTCTCTCCATATGCTCCCTTACTGTCATCCCCAGCTGCAAGAAATGGCTTCTCTCTCTTGACTCCAGGAGAATCCCACTCCCCAGCACTGTCTTCTAGACTCCATGTTTGGGAACACACAATCTTCATTTTTATTTCTTCTTCCCCAGCCATGTTGTTCATTTACCTGTGTGGTTCTGTGGCTGGGGGGTGCTGGTTGATAGTAGGCTGAACATGAGCCAGCAGTGTGCCCAGGTGGCCAAGAAGGCCAATGGCATCCTGGCCTGCATCAGGAATAGTGTGGCCAGCAGGAGCAGGGAAGTCATTGTGCCCTGGGCTGTGGCAGTCTCTTACCATGCTCATGAGGAACAACTTCTTCCTGATGTATAATCTAAATCTCCCCTGTTCTTGGATCCATTCTGTTTAGTCCTCTTACTACCCAACATTCTAAAGAGTCTCTCTCCAGCTTTCTTGTAGCCCCCTTCACAGTATCACAGTATCACAGTATAACTAAGGTTGGAAGAGACCTCAAAGGATCATCAAGTCCAACCTGTCTCCACAGACCTCATGACTAGACCATGGCACCAAGTGTCACATCTAATCCCCTCTTGAACACCTCCAGGGATGGTGACTCCACCACCTCCCTGGGCAGCACATTCCAATGGCTAATGACTCTCTCAGTGAAGAACTTTCTCCTCACCTCCAGCCTAAACTTCCCTTGGTGCAGCTTGAGACTGTGTCCCCATGTTCTGGTGCTGGGTGCTGGGAGAAGAGATCAACCCCTTCCTGGCTACAACCACCTTTCAGGTAGTTGTAGAGGGCAATGAGGTCTCCCCTGAACCTCCTCTTCTCCAGGCTAAACAATCCCAGCTCCCTCAGCCCCTCCTCATAGGGCTTGTACTGGATACTGGATACTTGTACTGGATACTGGAAGGCCACAATTAGGTCTCCTCAGAGCCTTCTCTTCTCCAGCCTACACAACCCCAACTCCCCCAGACTGTCCTCACAGCACAGCAGCTCCAGCCCTCTGCTCATCCTCATGGCCTTTCCCTGGACACCTTCCAGCACCTCCAGATCCTTCCTGTAATAGAGGCTCCAGAACTGGAGCTGAGGGGAAGAATCACCTCCCTTGCCCTGCTGGATATGCTCCTCTTGAGAGCTGCATTTTGGAAGCATCCTCATTCCTGAGGGTATGAGGATCCATTCTTTTGGCAAAATGGTCACTTCTGTCCCCAGCTTTCTTGTAGCCCCCTTGAGATACTGGAAGGCCACAATGAAGTCTCCTTAGAGACTTCTCTTCTGCAGACTGAACAGGCCCAACTCTTACAGTCTGTCCTCATAGGAGAGGAGCTCCAGCCCTCTGCTCATCCTGAGCCAAACCAAACTCAAATTTGAAGGCACCACCATGAAGCAGAATCACCCTTGGTCAAGCAGCTTTTTGAACCAACAAGTGGTAGGAAGCAGTGCTCTCACCCCGGGGCTGATTGTTTAATGTCTTTCTCAGGGGTGGGGCAAAAGAAAAAGCTGTTTCTCAGCTTTGCAAGTCAGCAACTTGAAAAGAAAAAGCCCTGATTCTGGTCAGCCTTCTCCATAAAAAGTTTCATAATAGCATTCAGTATTGATCTCTGTTTCTTACAGTTTAAGCTAAACCAAAAATGTCCTAGCAAGTGAAAGTCCTTCTGTTTCCTCCTGCTTTGAAAATAGCTGAAATGGAAAGCAGTCAGCAAGTTGGAGACTTCTGGTCAATACTGACACCCAGCAAGAGCACAGAAACATTGAACTGTTTGGTTTGAAAGCGACCTTGAAGATCATCCAGTCCAACCACTCCCTAACTCTACCACTTCTGGTGCCAACACATGTCCCCCAGCACCACACCTCTGCCTCTTTTACACAGCTCCAGGGATGAGGATTCAACCACCTCCCTCAGCAGCCTGTTCCAGTGTTTGAGAAATCTTTTAGTCAAGAAGTTTCTCCTATTGTTTCTCCAACCTAACCCTCCCCTGGTGCAACTTGAGGTCATATCCTCTTGTCCTATCACTTGTTACTAGAGGGAACAGACCAACAACCACATCAGCCCAACCTCCTTTCAGGGAGCTGTACAGAGGAAGGTCTCCCCTCAGCCTCCTGTTTTCTGCCCCTGTATTCAGCACTGGTTAGGCCACACCTTGAGTCCTGTGTCCAGTTCTGGGCCCCTCAGTTTAAGAAGGACATTGAGATGATGGAAGGTGTCCAGAGAAGGGCAACAAAGCTGGGGAGGGGTCTGGAGCACAGCCCTGTGAGGAGAGGCTGAGGGAGCTGGGGTTGCTTAGCCTGGAGAAGAGGAGGCTCAGGGGAGACCTTGCTCTCTCCAACTCCCTGAAGGGAGGTTGTAGCCATGTGGGGGTTGGTCTCTTCTCCCTGGCAGGCACCCAGAACCAGAACAAGAGGACACAGTCTTCAGCTGTGCCAGGGAAGGTTTAGGTTGGAGGTGAGGAGAAAGTTCTTCCCATCAAGAGAGATTGTCCATTGGAATGTGCTGCCCAGGGAGATGGTGGAGTCACCATCCCTGGAGGTGTTCAAGAGTGGATTGGATGTGACACTTGGAGCCATGGTTTAGTTAGTCATGAGGTGTTGGGTGACAGGTCTGACTTGGTGATCTCTGTGGTCTTTTCCAACCTTATTGGTTCTATGAATCTATGATTCAATGATTCTGTGATGAGCAGGTCCAGAGAAGTCCAATGAAGCTGGTGAAGGGTCTGGAGAACAGACTGGGGAGGGGCAGATGAGGGATCTGGGCTTGGTTAGTCTGGAGAAGAGGGTGGTGAGGGGAGACCTTGTTGCTCTCTGCAGTTCCCTGAGAGGAGGCTGTAGTGAGGGGTATGAGTTGATCTTTTCTCCCTAGTCTCAGTTGAAAGGAGGAGAGGAGATGGCCTGAAATTGTGCCAGGGGAGGCTTAGATTGAAGATTTCTTTTCTGCAAGAGTGGTCAGGGATTGGCACAGGCTGCCCAGGGAGGTGGCGGAGTCCCCATCCCTGGAGATGTTCAAGAAACCTGTGGCCATGGCACCTGGGAAATCGGTTTAATGGCCATGGTGGTGTTGGGGTTGATGGTTGGACTCATTCTTAGAGATCTTTTCTGACCACAACAATTCTATGACCCTGCTAGAACATTCTCAAGCAAGAGGCATCCAGATGGCATCCAGATGAAGAAAAACTAGTTTTGATTCCAGCAGTTTCCTTCAAGATGCCAGAACTGAACACATAGAGCATACAACAGCAGCTGAAAGGCTTCACTCCTGAATGCACCTCAAGAGCACCTCCCTCAAAATGGTTCTCTGGGCTTCCAGCTGAATTAATGGAGCAAGTGAGTTGAATTGCTTGCTGACAAGAGATCCAGGATGGCAGCTGTGGTGCTAACTGACTGGATTAGGATGTAGAATTACTAATCTTCCTTGCATAGAACAAATACAAGCTAAACCCAGTGGGGACCCAAAATTAAACTGCTTTCAAACTTTTCATGTTCTACAGTTGAAATCCAAGAGGGAAATCCAGCTGAAATCAAGCCCTTAATGACATGATAAGAAGTAAATATTAATGCTGGTTTCCCAGATCAAAACCTTTTAAAGAAGATCAGTAGACAGCTAAGTCCAAAGCTGCTTTTTAAATCAATCTAAGTCCAATTAAGTTCTCCTGGATCAGTCAAGGAAGGAGAAATCCCTATTGATGGATTGCTAAGCAGATGTGCTGCTTTCTACTTCAGTGTTCTTTAAACCAGAAAACATGGTTTAGACAACAACTTCACCTCCTGAGATGGCCCAGAGCTGCTGGCTTGCATTTTGCAGCTGTTTGTTGGTACTGCTCTAACATGGAGTCTGTGAAGATAGAATAGAATAGAATAGAGTAGAATAGAATAGGATAGGATAGGATAGGATAGGATAGGATAGGATAGGATAGGATAGGATAGGATAGGATAGGATAGGATAGGATAGGATAGGATAGGATAGGATAGGATAGATAGAATAGAATAGAATAGAATTAACCAGATTGGAAGAGAACTTTGAGATCATTGAGTCCACCCTATCATCCAACACCATCTAATCAAATAAACCATGGCAACAAGCACCCCATTCAGTCTCCTCCTGAACACCTCCAGGGATGGTGACTCCACCACCTCGCTGGGCAGCACATTCCAATGGGCAATCTCTCTTTCTATGCAGAACTTCTTCCTCACCTCTAGCCTAAACCTCCCTGGCACAGCCTGAGACTGTGTCCTCTTGTTCTGGTTCTGGGTGCCTGCCAGGGAGAAGAGACCAACTCCCACCTGGCTACAACCTCCCTTCAGGGAGTTGGAGAGAGCAAGAAGGTCTGCCCTGAGCCTCCTCTTCTCCAGGCTAAGCAAGCCCAGCTCCCTCAGCCTCTCCTCACAGGGCTGTGCTCCAGACCCCTCCCCAGCTTTGTTGCCCTTCTCTAGACACCTTCCAGCATCTCAACATCTTTCCTAAACTGAGGAGCCCAGAACTGGACTCAAGGTGTGGCCTAACCAGCGCTGAGCACAGGGCACAATGACTTCTCTGCCCCTCTGGCCACACTATTGCTGATGCAGGCCACGATGCTCTTGGCCATCTTATCCACCTGGGCACACTGCTGGCTCCTGTTCAGCCTACTATCAACCAGTACCCCCTGGTGAGACCACACCTTGAATACTGGGTTGGATTTTAAGCAACTCCCTACAGAAAAGCCATTTAGGAGCTGCAGTGTTTCCTACTACATATCTCTTACTTTAGGTGCAAGGTATCACAGTATCACAGTCTAGGGACTCTTCCCTTTACCCTCTTTGTAGACATTCAAGACTTGAAAGCCTTAAGCACAAAAAATCAGAACCAGCTGAGTAATAAAGATGTGTTTAAGCAGATGGACCAGACTGGAATACTAGGTTCAGTTTTGGGCCTCTCAATACAAGAAATATATTAATGTGATGGAGTGTGTCCAGAGAAGGACAATGAAGCTGGTGAAGGATCTGGAGAACAGGGCTGGGGAGGAGCAGTTGAAGGCACTGAGGTTGTTTAATCTGGAGAAAAGGAGGCTGAGGGGAGACCTCATTGCTCTCTGCAACTCCCTGAAAGGAGGTTGCAGTGAGGTGGGGGTTGGTGTCTCCTCCCTAGTCTCAGGTGATAGAAGGAGAGGAAATGGCCTGAAACTGTGCCAGGGGAAGGTCAGGTTGGAGATTAGGAAACATTTTTTGCTGCAAGAGTGGTGAGGGACTTGCACAGGCTGCCCAGGGAGGTGGTGGAGTCCCCATCCTTGGAGGTGCTCCAGAAACCTCTGGCCATGGCAATGTGGGACAGGGTTCAATGGCCATGGTGGTGTTGGGCTGATGGTGGGGCTCAATCTTAGAGGCTTTGCAAATGAACCAATCCTATAATTCTACGCTTTTCCCTGGGGTTCAGTTCAAGTTAAAGTCTTAAACTGTTCTCCCACTGTTCCTCTGGGGCTTACTCACCCCTTTGCATGCAGAGCAGTAAGCAGTCATGTCTGTTCCTCCTCTCCACGTGTGGCACCATGACATAGCTGCACAGCCAGCCTAAACTCCAACTCTTAATGAGCAATAAATAGGGAGATGACCTAGAAAGGGAGATAAAGAGAGAAAATGCTCAGTTTATCCTTCCTATTTTTATAAACCTCTTATGTCAATAGGAAAGGTCTATTAAGATTGCAAAGACAAGAATGAAAGGTTGTGCCAATATGGATAGAATAAAGCCCTGCTGTTTAAGATGGGCCTGGGGCTTCCCTGCTGGGCAGGCAAGGCTGTGCCATCTGATGTGCATTGTGAAGCCTCTGTCTGCAATAATCTGATCCACTGCAGTTACCACAAAAGAGGAAAGGGAAAGGGAAAGGGAAAGGGAAAGGGAAAGGGAAAGGGAAAGGGAAAGGGAAAGGGAGGGGAGCGGTTCAGAGTGGTTTGGAGAGGAGAGGTTCGGAGAGGTTCGGAGAGGTTCGGAGAGGAGAGGAAAGGTTCAGAGAGGAGATGTTCGGAGAGGTTCAGAGAGGTTCAGAGAGGTTCAGAGAGGAGAGGTTCAGAGAGGTTCAGAGAGGTTCAGAGAGGAGAGGTTCGGAGAGGAGAGGAGAGGTTCAGAGAGGAGAGGTTCAGAGAGGAGAGGTTCAGAGAGGAGAGAGGGTTCAGAGAGGAGAGGAGAGGTTCAGAGAGGAGAGGAGAGGTTCGAGAGGAGAGGTTCAGAGAGGAGGTTCGGAGAGGTTCGGAGAGGAGAGGAGAGGTTCGGAGAGGAGAGGAGAGGTTCAGAGAGGAGAGGAGGGGAGAGGAGAGGGAGAGGGAGGAGAGGAGAGGAGAGGAGAGGAGAGGAGAGGAGAGGGGAGAGGAGGAGAGGAGGAGAGGAGAGGAGAGGAGGAGAGGAGAGGAGAGGAGAGGAGAGGAGGAGGAGAGGAGAGGAGAGGAGAGGAGAGAGAGGAGAGGAGAGGAGAGGGAGGGAGAGGAGAGAGGAGAGGTTCAGAGGGAGAGGAGGGGAGAGGAGGGAGGGGAGGGGAGAGGGAGAGGAGAGGAGGGAGGGAGAGGAGAGGAGAGGGGAGAGGAGAGGAGGGAGAGGAGAGGAGAGGAGAGGAGAGGAGAGGGAGGAGAGGAGAGGAGAGGAGAGGAGAGGAGAGGAGAGGAGGAGGAGGGAGAGGGAGGGAGAGAGGGAGAGGAGAGATGAGGTTTGGGGAAGGGGGAGGGGGAGGGGGAGGGAGAGGGAAGAAAAGGGTAGGGAAAGGGAAAGGGAATGGCCCCAACCAAAAAAAAAAAGAAGACAAACCACCCCCCTCTAAAAACCCTACCCTATCACCAGTGAAAAAATATAGGAAAAAATCAGAAGCAAAAAAGCAAACAAGGTAAAAGGATTGCTGCAGACAACGGAGAGTGCCTGCAACCACAGCTCTGTGAGCAGCACTTTTACCTTCTAGTAAGTAAGGACAACACTTTTAATAAATCTTTGCCCATGACACTCCCATAAGCAGCCCAGGGATCCATACCCTCAGTCTAATATGAAATATGCCAAGCTGGATACTCAACTGTCCTGAGAAACATCTGGGGAGCAGTTACCAGAGATTTATGTTTGCAGTGGAAGGATATATTAAGATAAAGTTTCCTGGATTCGATGTCAGTCAATATTCCACTTAATTTTTGCAAGATGGATCACAGCCCCTGTTCATTAGATTTTCATGGGTGCAGGTACAACATGAGACAGGGCAGGAATTCAAATGAACTTGGCCAATTTAAGACACAGCCAGAAGGTAGCTGAAAGGCTGCTATTTGCTGCAGGAAAAGTGCAAGCTTTAGCTTTGCCACACAAATAATGAGTCCAGCTCTGCATCCCCCAGCACAAGAAGGACATGGAGCTGTTGGAATGGAGCCGGAGAAGGCCACAAAGGTGACTAGGGGGTGAAGGAACCTCCAGTCAACCTGGTTAAATGGAAGGTTGTGGGTGGGGGTTGGACTCTTCTCCCAGGCAACCAGCGCCAGAATAAGAGGACACAGTCTCAAGCTGTGCCAGGGCAAGTTTAACCTGAAGGTGTGGAGAAAGTTCTTCCTAGAAAGAGGAATTGGCCATTGGGATGTGCTGCCCAAGGGAGGTGGTGGAGTCACCATCCCTGGAGGTGTTTAGGAAGAGCCTGGATGGGGCACTTCGTGCCATGGTTTAGTTGATTAGATAGCATTGGGTGAGAGGTTGGACTTGATGATCTCTGAGGTCTTTTCCAAACCTGGTTAATTCTATCCCTATCCTATCCTATCCTATCCTATCCTATCCTATCCTATCCTATCCTAATCTCTGAGGTCTTTTCCAACCTGGTTGAGTCTATGATTCTAAGACCTTCCATAAGCCCTACAGTATTTGAAGGGGGCTAGAGGAGAGATGGAGAAGGACTTTTCATCACCACCTCCCAGGGCAGCACATTCCAATGGACAATCTCTCTTGATGGGAAGAAATTTCTCCTCACCTCCAGCCTAAACCTCCCCTGGCACAGCTTGAGACTGTGTCCTCTTGTTCTGGTGCTGCTTGCCTGGGAGAAGAGACCAACCCCCCTGGCTACAACCTCCCTGCAGGGAGTTGGAGAGAGCAAGAAGGTCTCCCCTGAGCCTCCTCTTCTGCAGGCTAAGCAACCCCAGCTCTCTCAGCCTCTCCTCCCAGGGCTGTGCTCCAGACCCCTCCCCAGCTTTGTTGCCCTTCTCTGGACACCTTCCAGCATCTCAACATCTTTCCTCAGCCTCCCTTATACTGGATCAATGCAGCTGGTGAGAGGCTGCTGATAAATCCTGACTTTCTTCCAACAGGTGCATGACATACAGATTAAATATTTAAAGAGAACCCAAATTAAATGTTCCTGTGGATGTCTCTGCTGCCTGTGCTTACACTTGGAACGAGCCCATGGCAAACAGTAAGTAAGGCTGAAGATGGATGTCAGTGCTGCACACCTCTGTTAACAATGAGAGTACCAAAGTGCACACTGTAGTGCATTACAGAATCTCCCAGAGCTGGAATACCGGCAGGAGAACATTTCACATTAGTTAGGGAGGCTCTTGGCTGTGCAAATGTGAAGTTGGGGGTTGCCTTCAGTTTTAATTTCCCCCCTGAAAGATTACATGATCATTTTATTTTATATTTGTTGCCCTTTGGAAGGCAGAGATTTCACTGTCAAACCTGCTGAGGAAATAGAGCTGGAAATACTCATGGAAGGCCTGCTGTAATTCACATGGATGGAATGGAATGGAATGGAATGGAATGGAATGGAATGGAATGGAATAGAATAGAATAGAATAGAATAGAATAGAATAGAATAGAGTAGAATTAACCAGGTTGAAAAATAGCTTTGAGATCATTGAGTCCAACCTGTCACCCAACATCATCTACCTTCCTCTACCTGCCCACACACTCCTTACACATCAGGAAACAGGTGGTGAATCCATTGTCTCACCATCCTCCCTTCCCAGGGTACTTGATGGGTGGAGATTATCTTGTCTCATGCATATTCCCGAAGGTGGCCTCGGTCCATTGTTGTCAGGCCAGCTGTGGCCCAGTGAGCGATGTTATCTTTGCACCTTCCCAGAGTCGTTCCAGTGGCTCTGCCCAACACACATCAGCTATTGTCTGAGCAAGCAGCAAGTGATTTTATCTTTGTTGAATCACACCAGGAGAGACAAGCTTTTAGTCTCTCACAGGGCTCCTCAGTTTAAGAAGGACATTGAGACACTTGAATGTGTCCAGAGAAGGGCAACGAGGCTGGGGAGGGGTCTGGAGCACAGCCCTGTGAGGAGAGGCTGAGGGAGCTGGGGTTGCTTAGCCTGGAGAAGAGGAGGCTCAGGGGAGACCTTATTGATCTCTACAACTCTGTGAAAAGAAAGTTGTAGTCAGGTGGGGGTTGGTCTCTTAGAATACATGTACATAGAATACATAGAATCAACCAGGTTGGAAGAGACCTGCAAGATCATCATGTCCAACCCATCAACCAATCCAACCCACCTAAACAACTAAACCATGGCAACAACCTGTGACTGAAGGAGAGGACACCATGTGAAGTTGCACCAGGAGAGGTTTGGGCTGGATATGAGGAAGAAATTCTTCCCAGCAAGAGTGATTGCCCATTGGAATGTGCTGCCCAGGGAGGTGGTGGAGTCACCATCCCTGGAGGTGTTTAGGAAGAGCCTGGATGAGGCACTTGGTGCCATGGTTTAGTTGATCTGATGGTGCTGGGTGAGAGGTTGGACTCAATGATCTCTGAGGTCTTTTCCAACCTGGTTAATTCTGTATTCTATATTCTACAAAGGAGGTCACACAGGAATCCATCCAGACAGGTTTTGAATGTCTCCAGAGACAGAGGTACCTCCACCTCTCTGGGCAACTGCTCCAGTGCTCTTCTACACTTAATTCAAAGCAATTCCCCCTCATGGAATTTCTTATGTTCAAGGTGGCACCTTTTACACCTTGTCCCATCACTGGACACCACTGAACAGAGCCTGGGCCCACCCTCCTGACACCCACCCTGTAAGTATTGATAAGCATTGATGAGATCCCCCTCAGTCTTCCCTTTTCCGGACTAAAAGACTCCAAATTCTCTCAGGCTTTGCTCATAAGAGATATGTGAGTCCCCTCAGCATCTTTGTAGCCATTTTTCTTTACTCTCCCTTCTTTTCTTTACTCTGCCCTTCTTTAGCTGGGCAGCCCAGAACTGGCCACAAAATTCCAGATATGGCCTCAGCTGGGCAGAGTAGAGGGGGGGGAGAGAAAGTTGAGGATTGTGCAGGTGCTGCAGAGGGCTGTGCTGGCTGCCACTCACCCTCTGCCTTACCACAGGGGCTAGCTGTAATTCAGGGGGAACGTGAGTGCAGATCCCTCCTACCTTAAGCTCTCCCCTCCCCTTCCAGCAGACATTCTGCTGCAGTTTACAAGGCAGTAATTTGAGGCACAGGCACTTTTTCTTGTCAGAGTGTTGTCATGAAAGGGTTGGGACTGGCCTCCTGATGGGAATTAACTAACGATGGCAATTTGGAAGCAGTTATGGAATTGCCCTTTCTTGCTTTGTTCATTTTAATAAATACCTTCAGGTTGGGGTGGGTTTTTTTGTGAGCTTACAATGACTATTGACATATTTCCTGCCTAATAAGTAACTCTTCAAGGCATTGCCTAACCAATTAGAGGCCCATTTATGCATCTCCTGAGAGCACTAACAGCAGAAGCAATGGAAGCCACCAGGTATGATGCTGAAAATGGACTGCTACCAGTTCCTTACTGCTCCTGCAGAACTGAATACAGAATACAGAATGGACCAGGTTAGAAAAGACCTTTGAGATCATAGAGTCCAACCTATCACCCAGCACCATCTAATCAAATAAACCATGGCACCAGGTGCCTCATCCAGGCTCTTCCTAAACACCTCCAGTGATGGTGACTCCACCACCTCCCTGGGCAGCACATCCCAATGGGCAATCTCTCTTTCTATGAAGAACTTCTTCCTGACATCCAACCTAAACCTCCCCTGGCACAGCTTGAGACTGTGTCCTCTTGTTCTGGTGCTGGGTGCCTGCCAGGGAGAAGAGACCAACCCCCACCTGGCTACAACCTCCCTGCAGGGAGTTGGAGAGAGCAAGAAGGTCTCCCCTGAGCCTCCTCTTCTCCAGGCTAAGCAACCCCAGCTCCCTCAGCCTCTCCTCACAGGGCTGTGCTCCAGACCCCTCCCCAGCTTTGTTGCCCTTCTCTGGACACCTTCCAGCATCTCAACATCTTTCCTGACCTGAGGAGCCCAGAGCTGGACACAGGACTCAAGGGGTGGCCTAACCAGTGCTGAGCACAGGTACAGAATGACTTCCCTGCTTGCTCAAGATGGTGGCCTGGATGTCTTTGTTCCTTGTTAATAGAAGGACAAAATTATTTGGTTTATTATTGCTTCTTTTTTTCCTCCCTAAGCATTCTTGTGCAGGCTCATAATGGTTTAGAGACATTATGGTGGTATTGTAACCACCCACTCTGTGCCTCTCCACCTGTTTTATACAGCTCAGGCAATTTGTCCCTGCTTTCTGTGCACAGTTTCCTGATTTTTAAGTCTCAGCATAATGCAAAAAGGTAAATTGCAGCTGGCATTTGCTTTTATGCCATGAAATAAAGACAGAAAGTTTGCCTCCTGATGTGAAACTGGAGTATTTGTCCTTAAATGGCCACCTGCTTGCCAAGCTCCAGTCCACACTCCTGTTTGTGAGGATGTTTTGAGTGGATGAAGGAAAGTTAGAGGATTAAGCATTACCTAGGGCAGTTACAGGGAATGTTTGGGATGTTTCTAGAATATGGTAGACTCTGGAAAGGATTTATGGAGTACTGGTTGGCAGTAGGCTGAACATGAGCCAGCAGTGTGGCTGTGGTGGTTTAGGCTGGGTACTGCTGCACAAGCCACACCTGGGATAGACTAGACTAGACTAGACTAGACTAGACTAGACTAGAATAGAATAGACCAGGTTGGAAGAGACCTTCAAGATCACCACGTCCAACCTATCATCCAACACCACCTAATCAACTAACCCATGGCACCAAGCACCCTATCAAGTCTCCTCCTGAACACCTCCAGTGATGGTGACTCCACCACCACCCTGGGCAGCACATCCCAATGGGCAATCACTCTCTCTGTGTATAATTTCTTCCTAACATCCAACCTGAACCTCCCCTGGCACAGCCTGAGACTGTGTCCTCTTGTTCTGGTGCTGGCTGCCTGGGAGAAGAGACCAACCCCCACCTGGCTACAACCACCCTTCAGGGAGTTGGAGAGAGCAAGAAGCTCTCCCCTGAGCCTCCTCCTCTCCAGGCTAAGCAACCCCAGCTCCCTCAGCCTCTCCTCACAGGGCTGTGTTCCAAACCCCTCACCAACTTTGTTGCCCTTCTCTGGACACCTTCCAGCAAGTCAACCTCCTTCCTAAACTGAGGGGCCCAGAACTGGACACAGGACTCAAGGTGTGGCCTAACCAGTGCAGTGTACAGGGGCAGAATGACCTCCTTGCTCCTGCTGGCCACACTGTTCCTGATGCAGGCCAGGATGCCATTGGGCCTTCTTGGCTGCCTGGGCACACTGCAGGCTCATGTTCAGCCTGCCATCAACCAGCACCCCCAGGTCCCTCTCTGCCTGGCTGCTCTCAGCCACTCTGACCCCAGCCTGTAGCTCTGCCTGGGGTTGTTGTGGCCAATGTGCAGAACCCGACACTTGGATGCCCCAAAAGGGTCCAGCCCAGTGGGTGGGCACAGGAAGCCAGGTATTTTGTCCAATAATGTCCTGCTCCCCTATAAAACATCAGCAGGAGGTCCTCTCTGTCTCTTCCCTCACCACTGCCTGAGAAATGGGCTGAGCCGCCTCTCTTGGGCCTGGCTAGGCCTAAGGCTGGGTTGGGGGCGGGGAGGGTGTGGAGAAAGAGCCCTGGGGGATTTGGCTGTACTCCCAGGTGGAGGTGGGACATTCTTGGGTATGTTTTGGGATCTCTCTCTCTCTTTTGTCACAGAGCTTGTGGTTCTCTGTAAAACTTTCATTGGTGTTCCATTTAAACTTTTCACCATTTTCGCAATCTTTTTGTCTGAGTCACTCTTCTGCCTGTGGTGGGAGAATTGGTCTCTCAACCTACCACAGTGGCCAGAAAGCCAATGGCATCCTGGCCTGCATCAGGAACAGTGTGGCCAGCAGGAGCAGGGAAGTCATTCTGCCCTGTACTCAGCACTGGTTAGGCCACACCTTGAGTCCTGTGTCCAGCTCTGGGCTCCTCAGTTTAGGGAAGATATTGAGGTGCTGGAAGGTGTCCAGAGAAGGGCAGCAAGGCTGGGGAGAGGCCTTGAGCACAGCCCTGTGAGGAGAGGCTGAGGGAGCTGGGGTTGCTTAGCCTGGAGAAGAGGAGGCTCAGGGGAGACCTCATTGCTCTCTCCAATTCCCTGCAGGGAGGTTGTAGCCAGGTGGGGGTTGGTCTCTTCTCCCAGGCAGCCAGCACCAGAACAAGAGGACACAGTTTCAAGCTCTGCAGGAGGAAGTCTAGACTTCATCTTAGAAAGAAGTTCTTCACAGAGAGATTGGCTTTGTAACGTTCTGCCCTGGGAGGTGGTGGAGTTGTTGTCCCTGGAGGTGTTAAAGAAAAGCCTGGTTGAGGCACTTAGTGCCATGGTTTTTTTGGTTAGATAGGGTTGGTTGTTTGGTTGGAAGAATAATTTCTGGGTGTATAGATTCACAGAATCACAGATTTGCTTCAGTTGCAAAAGACATTTAAGGTCACTGAGTCCAATCTTCAGGCTAGCAACTCTGGCTGAGTGAGCAGGGGTTGTGCAACCTGGAGAAGGGAAGGCTCTGGACAGACCTAATGATGACCTTCCAGTACCTGAAGGGGCCACAAGCTGGATGGAGAGAGACTGTTTGCAAAGGCCTGAAATACCAGGACCAGGGGCAATGGCTTCAAACTAGAGAAGAGCAGATTTAGATTGGATGGGAGGAACAAGTTCTGCACCATGAGGGTGGTGGAACACAGGAACAGGTTGCCCAGGGAGGTGGTTGAGGCTCCATCCCTGCAGATATTCAAGGTGAGGCTGGACAGGGCTCTGGGCAACCTGATCTGCTGGAGGATGTCTCTGCTGACTGCAGAAGGGTTAGGACTGGATGAGCTTTGGAGGTCCCTTCAGACCCAGACCATTCTATGATTGTGTGATTGTCAGACCACCATGGCCATTAAACCATGTCCTAAAGCCCCATGTCCTCATATTTCCTGACCACCTCCAGGGATAGTGACTACCACCTCCCTGGGCAGCCTGTTCCAATGCCTGAACCTGATTCAGGACTCTAAACTCCTGGTTTTGTATGGGGTTCTCATAGCTTGTGGGAGCTCTTTCTAATGCAAGTTCACCTTTTTATCCCTCTCTACTTATGACTCTTCAAAACAGCCTCTCTCTTGAATAAAGAGTGGCCAGGTGAATAAAGAGGGGCCAGATGTCCTGAAGAAAGTCCCTTTAAACCAAGACTTTTGAAAGCTTTTATGAGGCTGAAGTGTGTCTCTATGCATAAAGCATTGGGGGATTTTACAAATAAAGCAAGTGGATTTCTGTGCTGGGAGAGTTTCACCTACAGGACCTCAAGTGAGACAGTGTGAAGGGGATTTACTGGTAAGGAACAAGATCAGGAGTGGTTTCTGTCAGAAAGGCACTTGACACAGTAATTACAGATGAGGAGCAGGAAAATGTCTGAAGAGGAGGGTATGAATAGGTAATGCACAGGTACAAGGCAGCTTTTTGTTCTAGGGGTGGAAATAATCTCATTAGAGGAGATATAGAATCAGAGAATCCTAGAATTATTTCAGCTGGAGCAGCTCTCCAAGGCCATTCAGTCCTACCATGAGGCTAACACCACCACCAGGCATGACAATGCAAACAGTAGCAGCCCAGTTCACCAAATTTGAGTGGAAGAAATCCCCTGGCTCCACCAGCCTGGTTCCAGCAGCCTGGGAAGAACGCTTCTGAGTCCTGTCCTGGGGGGACAGTAGGCTGAACATGAGCCAGCAGTGTGCCCAGGTGGCCAAGAAGGCCAATGGCATCCTGGCCTGCATCAGGAAGAGTGTGGCCAGCAGGAGCAGGGAAGTCATTGTGCCCTGTGCTCACCACTGGTTAGGCCACACCTTGAGTCCTGTCTCCAGTTCTGGATGGTGTCCAGAGAAGGGCAAGAAAGCTGGGGAGGGGTCTGGAGCACAGCCCTGTGAGGAGAGGCTGAGGGAGCTGGGGTTGCTTAGCCTGCAGAAGAGGAGGCTCAGGGGAGACCTTCTTGCTCTCTCCAACTCCCTGAAGGGAGGCTGTAGCCAGGTGGAGGTTGGTCTCTTCTCCCAGGCAACCAGCACCAGAACAAGAGGACACAGTCTCAAGCTGTGCCAGGGGAGGCTCAGTCTGGATCTTAGGAAGAAGTTCATCACAGGGAGATTTGCCATTGGGATGTACTGCCCAGGGAGGTGGTGGAGTCACCATCACTGGAGGTGTTTAAGAAGAGCCTGGATGAGGCACTTGGTTCCATGGTTTAGTTGGTGAGATGGTGTTGGGTGATAGGTTGGACTTGATGATCTCGAAAGTCTTTTCCAACCTGGTTAATTCTATTCTATTCTATTCTATTCTATTCCATTCCATTCCATTCCATTCCATTCCATTCCATTCCCTTCCCTTCCCTGTTAAATTTGTCTAACTTCTCAAAAGGCTGAGGCACTGATGGACATGAGGAAACAGCCTCAATTTGAACCAGGGGAGGTTTAGGGTGGACATGAGGAACAATTTTTTTCCCCAAAAGGGTTGTCCAGCCCTGGAACAGGCTGCCTGGAGCAGTGATGGAGTCCCCATCCCTGGAGGGCTTGGAAAACTGTGAAGATGTGGTGCTGAGGGTGATGGCTTAGTGGTGATCTGACAGTGCTGGGTTAACAGTTGGCTTTGATGATCTCAAATGTCTCTTCCAACCAAAAATTCTGTGACATATTGGTTATACACAAAAACTTCTCCATGGCACTTGCATCTTCTCCCTTGGAAGCCAGGCACAAAACCAACAGGGGAATGAAAAGCAACTGAATGAAAACAAACCCAACAAATAATCTACTAATTGCAAGCAAGACAATTAGTTTGAAGTTAATGAGGTGAATTTCAGCTTGGTAGGATTTCTTGAATTCAAGTTTTGGTGTTTACAAATGTGCTTTTATTCCACCACGGATGAAACCATGTAATAATGTGATTTTGTTAGTGACATTAGAGAAGCGGAGTGTGTCTCCTGGTTAGACCAGAACTGGTTCTGGTCACTGCTGTGACTTCATAGTGCTTCCCAGAAAGAGAGGTTGGCCATTGGAATGTGCTGCCCAGGGAGGTGGTGGAGTCACCATCCCTGGAGGTGTTTAGGAGGAGACTGAATGGGGCCCTTGGTGCCATGGTTTAGTTGATCAGATGGTGTTGGGTGATAGGTTGGACTTGATGATCTCTGAGGTCTTTTCCATCCTGGTTAATTCTCTTCCTCTTCCTCTTCCTCTTCCTCTTCCTCTCCTCTCCCTCCCCTCTTCCTCTTCCTCTTCCTCTCCCTCTCCCTCTCCCTCTCCCTCTCCCTCTCCCTCCCTCCCTCCCCTCTCCCTCCCTCCCCTCCTCTCCCTCCCCTCCCTCCCCTCCCCTCCCTCCTCCCCCCCTCCCCTCCCCCTCCCTCCCCTCCCCTCCCCTCCCCTTCCCCCTTCCCTTCCTTCCCTTCCCTTCCCTTCCCTTCCCTTCCCTTCCCTTCCCTTCCTTCCCTTCCCTTCCTTCCCTTCCCTTCCCTTCCCTTCCTTCCCTTCCTTCCCTTCCTTCCCTTCCCTTCCCTTCCCTTCCCTTCCCTTCCCTTCCCTTCCCTTCTCATGCACTTCCTGCAGCTCAAGGGCAGGTTTGCACAGCCAGGGGCTGCTGCTAGCAGGGAGAAGCTGATGGGGAGAGTTCCTGCCAAGGGCTGGGCTGCAGAAAGGCTCTGGCTTGGGCTTGCTTCTGGGCATGCCAGGTGAGCACATCTTGTGCACTGCATTGGGGGTGCAGAGTAAAGGGGAGGAACAAACACTTCAGGTGATCAACTGCCCAACACAGGATTCCCATGGACATCATACCTAGCATAAAGATGCAGGAATCACCAGGGTCAAATTCTTCTTCACTTTCATTTCCCCAGTGGTTGGTATCAAAGGAGTGCTCTGCCCATTCTGCCTTGACTCTCAATCCATCAGTGCATAATCCAGCTCCTGAATCTGGTTCCTATCTGCAGCTGAGTCCAGCCCGAGACTTCTGCCACAGCATCAGTTGTGCCAGTGACAGACTGCTCTCAGGGCTTAGGTTTCATATTGTTTTGCATCTATTTCATTTCATTGCTATTATTTTTGTTAAACTATTTTTAGTTTTTTTCATGGAATCACAGAACTGTCAGGGCTGGAAGGGATCTCAAGGCTCAGCCAGTTCCAACCCCCCTGCCATGGGCAGGGACACCTCACACTGCAGCAGGTTGCTCACAGCCACATCCAGCCTGGCTGCAAACACCTCCAGGCAGGAGGCTTCCACCACCTCCCTGGGCAACCTGGGCCAGGCTCTCACCACCCTCATGGGGGAACAACTTCTTCCTCACATCCAATCTCAGTCTCCCCATTTCTAGTTTTGCTCCATTCCCCCCAGTCCTATCCCTCCCTGACACCCTCAAAAGTCCCTCCACAGTTTTCTTGGAGCTCCCTTCAGATACTGGAAGACCACAAGAAAGTCTCCTTGGAGCCTTTTCTTCTCCAGACTGCACGACCCCAACTCTCTCAGTCTGTCCTCATAGCAGAGCATCTCCAGCCCTCTGCTCATCCTCGTGGCCCTGCTCTGGACACCTTCCAGCCCCTCCAGATCCTTCCTGGCACAGAGGCTCCAGTACTGGACACAGAGCTCTGGGTGGGGCCTCAGCAGAGTGGAGCAGAGGGGGAGAATCCCCTCCCTGGCCCTGCTAGCTGTGCTTCTCTTGATGCAGCCCAGGATGTGATTGGCTTTCTGGGCTGCAAGTGGTTTCCCACCCCATCAACCTCTCTCCCTTACTCCCTTTCTCATCCCCTTGGGAAGGCAGAGGGGTTCATAGGCAGCCTTTGGCACCTATTTGCAGACCAGTGCCACCCTGACCACTGACATCATCTTATCTTCCCTGAGTGTACACTGCAGCTGCAATTATTCACCTATAAAAAGAACCAAAAGGTATTTTCCTTTCTCAGAACAAATTGTAGTCACTTGAAGAACATTGTTCTGGTAGAAAACACAATCTCAGAGCCTCAAACATTCAAGTTTCATTTGCTAAGTAAAATGTGCCATTTGTTTTCATGTAGAATCTAATCAGCTTGACTCACAGGGCTTTGATTAGAACACATCTGATGATTGTCTTGTGGCTAAAGAGCATAATAATGCAAGAAAGGCTGGATCCACAATAATGAGTGTTGGGTATTAGGGCAGGTGCAGGAGGATCATAGGATGGTTTTGATTGGAAAAGACATTTCTAAGATCATCAAGCCCAACCATTCTCTAACTTTATCAAGCCTGGTGCTGTACCTCAGTACCACATCTCTGCCTTGTTCAAACACATCCAGGGATGGAGATGCAACCACCACCCTGGGCAGCGTGTGCCAGTAGTTGAGAACCATCGCACTCAAGACATGTCCTCTAATATCCAAACTAAACCTTCCCTGGTGCAATTTCAGGACATTTCCTCTCCTCCTATCACTTGTAACTAGGGAGAAGAGATCTACCTCCACCTCACTCCAGCCTCCTTCCAGGGAGTTGTAAAGAGCAATGAGATCTCCCTTCAGCCTCCTCTTCTTCAGACTAACCAACCCCAGGTCCCTCAGCTGCTCCTCACCAGCCCTATGCTCCAGGCCCTTCCCCAGCTTGGTTGCAGCTACCATATGGTTTGCAGAGAACTTCTTTTGTGAATTCCTACAAATTCTTTCTGACCACTAGAAGGATAAAGATAGACCACTAGATGGATACAGAACAGCCCACACCTGTGGGCTAGTTACATCTTTTGCTTGTCTCCATTTGCCTCTTACTGGCTGAAGGTTTTGCACTCTACTGGCAGTGGTTGATTTATTTATTATTTACTTTGCTTTTCATTTTGTCAGCAGAGCAGCTCATCTGAAGGAGAATCAGGCACTCAGGTTGCCACCACTTCATGCCAAACTGAGCAGTCTTTATCTTTCCTGCCTTGATTAAACTATGGAAGCATATCAGTAATTCCAGCATGTTAAGCTAGCTGTGAGTCAAGATATCCATGAAGGCTTTTCATTGCTTCCAAGTGGTTTGAGTATTATTCCATGGTAAAAGCTGATTTCAGATCTCTTCTGCTGTTAGGGCTATTTACTTCTATAAATAAACCCAATTCTGATATCCAAAGATGTCAGAGAAGCACATTTGACTATTGCTGACTTGAATGTAGAACAGTAACGCTATAGATTTATTTCCCACCCCCACCCCCCCAGTAGTATATATAAATCTCTAAACAAGACATGAAAAAAGCCACACTGGAACTACTCAAAGTGATATGAAAAGATAACACAGGAAGAACTTGGACCTGATAGAGCAGGTCCAGAGGAGTGCCATGAAGATGATCAGGGTGTTGGAGCAGCTCTTCTACGAGGACAGGCTGAGAGAGCTGGGGGTGTTCAGCCTGGAGAAGACTCAAGGGAGACCTAATAGCAGCCTTCCAGTATCTGAAAGGGGCCCGAAAGAAAGACGGAGAGAGACTGTTTGCAAAGGCCTGCAGTGAAAAGCTGAGGGGCAATGGTTTGAAATTACAGCAGAGCAGATTTAGATTGGATGTTAGGAACAAATTCTTTACTATGAGACTAGTGGAACACTGCAGTTTCCCAGGGAGGTGGTTGTGGCCCCGTCCCTGGAGATATTCAAGGTGTGGCTCAACAAGGCTCTGAGCAACCTGATCCAGTGGAGGATGTCCCTGCTTGTCTTCAGGGGGCTTGGACTGGATGACCTTTGGAGGTTCCTTCCAACTCAAACCATTCCATGATTCTATGAAGGGTTCTTTCCTGCCCACCTCCTTTTCTCCTACCAATTCACTCGATCCCAAACTGGTGCAAAATGTCTTTTCCAAATCCAGAACAGGAAAAAATGTCTGTGTGGGTTTTCCTTTGGTTTTTAGTTGTATATTGTTGGTTTAGTTTTTTGTTGGTTAGTTGATTTGGTTTGGGTGTTGGTTGTGTTTTGTTGGCTTCTTTTTTCATAGTATCATAGTATGATAGTATCAGTCAGGGTTGGAAGGGACCACAAGGATCATCCAGTTCCAAACCCCCTGCCATGGGCAGGGACACCCCACACTACATCAACCTGGCCAGAGCCTCATCCAGTCTGGGCTTAAACACCTCCAGGGACAGGGCCCCAACCACCTCCCTGGACAACCCATTCCAGGGTTTCACCACTCTCATGGGGAAGAACTTCCTCCCCACCTCCAGCCTGAATCTCCCCACCTCCATCTTCATTCCATTTCCCCCTAGTCCCATCACTCCCTGAGATCCTGAGAAGTCCCTCCCCAGGTTTTGGTTGGGTTTTGGTGGTTAGTTTTTTGCTTGGTTGGGTTGGGTTTTGGTTGTGTTTTATGGGTTTCTTTTTTTGTTGGTTGGTTAGTTTGCTTTGCTTTGGTTTTTGGTTCTGTTTTGTTTGGTTTGTTTTTTGTTGGCTGATTTGGTTTGGGTTTTGGTTGGTTGGTTGGCTTGCTTTTTGGTTAGTTTGACTAGCTTTGGGTTTTGGCTCTGTTTTGTTGGTCTGCTATTTGTTGGTTGGTTTGGTTTGGGTTTTGGTTGTTTTGTTGGTTTGCTCTTTGGTTGGTTAGTTTGGCTAGCTTTGGGTTTTGGTTCTGTTTTGTTGGTTTGCTTTTTGTTGGCTGATTTGGTTTGGGTTTTGGTTGGTTGGTTGGTTTGCTTTTTGGTTGGTTTGGCTAGCTTTGGGTTTTGGTTGTGTTTTGTTGATTGGTTGGGTTGGGTTGGGTTTGGGTTGGTTTGGGTTTTGGTTGTGTTTTGTTGGTTGGTTGGGTTGGTTTTCGTTAGGATTGGTTGTGTCTTGTTGGTTTGTTTTCTGATTGGTTGGGTTGGGTTTTGGTTGGGTTTTATTGGTATGTTCTTTTGTCTGGTTGGTTTGGTTTGGTTTCTGGTTGTGTTTTGGTGGGTGGTTGGGTTGGTTTTGTTTAGGTTTGGTTGTGTTTCGTTGATTTGGGGTTGGTTGGTGGGTTAAGTTTGATTGTGTTTCATTGGTGTGTTTTTTTATTGGTTGTTTGGTTTGGGTTGGGTTTTGGTTGGGTTTTATTGGTTTGTTTTTTGGTTGGTTGGGTTGGGTTTTGGTTGTGTTTCATTAATTCATTTTTTGGTTGGTTGGTTTGGTTTCTGGTTGTGTTTTGTTGGTTGGTTGGGTTGGTCTTGGTTAGGTTTGGTTTTGTTTCATTGGTTTTTTGTTTGGTTGGGTTGGGTTTTGGTTGTGTTTTGTTGGTTTGGGTTTTAGGTTGGTTGGGTTGGGTTTTGGTTGTGTTTTATTGGTTTAGGGTTTTTGTTGGCTGGTCTGTTTTGATTTGATTTTTGGTTGTGTTTTGTTGGTTTGGTTTTTGGTTGGTTGGTTTGGTTAATTTTGGGTTTTGGTTGTGTGTTGTCAATTGGTTGGGTTGGTTTGGGATGGGTTTAGTTTGATTTGGGATTTGGTTCTGTTTTGTTGGTTAGTTGGGTTGGTTTTGGTTAGGTTTGGTTGTGTTTCGTTGATTTGGTTTTTGCTTGGTTGGGTTGGGGTTTGGTTGGGTTTTGGTGGTTTGTTTATTTTTCTTGGTTGGGTTGGGTTTTGGTTGTGCTTTATTGGTTTGTGTTTTGGTTGGTTGGTTGGGTTGGTTTCATTTGATTTCTGGGTGTGTTTTCTTGGTTGGTTGGGTTGTGTTTTGTTGGTTTCTTTTTGGTTAGTTGGGTTGGGTTTTGGTTGGACTTTGTTGGCTTATTTAGTTTTGTTGGTTGGTTTGGTATGGTTCTTGCTTTGTTTTTTGGTTGGTTGGTTAGGTTTGGTTTGCTTTTTGGCTGTGTTTTGCTGGTTTGGGTTTTTTTATTGGCTGGGTTGAGTTGAGGTTTGGTTGTGTTTTGTTGGTTTGGGTTTTGTTGTTACTTTGTTTTTTTGTTGTGTTTTGCTGGTTTGGTTTTTTTATTGGTTGGGTTGAGTTGAGGTTTGGTTGTGTTTTGTTGGTTTGGGTTTTGTTGTTAGTTTGTTTTGATTTGGTTTTTGATTGTGTTTTGTTGGTTTGTTTTTTGTTGCTTGGTATGGTTTGTGTTGGGTTGGGTTTGGGTTTGTTGGTTTGGTTTTTTTTGGTTGGTGGTTGGGTTTGTGGTTTGTTAGTTTTTTTTGGTTGCTTGGTTTGGGTTTGGTTGTGGTTTGTTGGTTGTTGTTTTTTTGTCGTCTGGTTTGGGTTGGGTTTTTTGGTTGGTTGGCTTGGGGTTTGGTTGTGTTTTGTTGGTTTGGTTTTCTGTTGGCTGATTTGGGTTGGGTTTTTTTTGGTTGGTTGGTTGGGCTGGGTTGGGTTGAGTTTAGTTTGGGGTTGTTTTGGGTTGTTGGGGTTTTTTTAAAGGCAATTATTGTGCTGATGAATTCAACATTTTGCTGCACGTGGCAAAAAGCCTTGAACAACCTCAGCATTTAGATACAAGAGCAGAATTCATTAAGCCTGCTAAAATGTAATCAGGTTCTACAATGCACACATAAAAGCATCCACATTTTTGGTACCTCTCATTTTTCATGCACACATATCATAGCATAGTTGGTTTAGCAGTTCAGCAAACTGAGGCCATCCATTCTACCCCACTGTGAGAAACACAGCAGCAGCTGAAGGATCCAGGATCCAAACCTGCAGGGCTGTAAATGACTAAAGGAGGGTTGCTTGTCCTCCTAACCCATTGGTTGTGCATCACGATGGGTTTGGCAGGGTGTGCTTAAAGCCATACTGACAAAATGAGTTACTCATGGGGAGCAGGCCAATATCTGCCTGGAATCCCTAATTCATCTGGAACCCAAAGGTTTTTCTGCTGTCACTGTGCCATTAAACCTTGCTTGTTAGACTGCATCTTATTTTCTGTGTGACTGAAAAAAAGTACTTCATAGAATCAGAGAATGGTCTGGGTTGGAAAAGAGCTCAACAATTCATCTAGTCCAACCCCTTCTGCAGTGGCAGGGACATCCTCAGATGGATCAGCCAGACCCCTGTTGAGAATAACCTTGAATATCTCCAGGATGGGGCTCCAACCACCCATCTTAGAGAATAGGATAGGATAGGATAGGATAGGATAGGATAGGATAGGATAGGATAGGATAGGATAGGATAGGATAGGATAAAACAGAATAGAATAGAATAGAATAGAATAGAATAGAATAGAATAGAATAGAATAGACCAGGTTGGAAGAGACCTTCAAGATCGTGTCCAACCTATCATCCAACACCTCCTAATCAACTAAACATTGGCACCAAGAACCCTATCAAATCTCCTCCTAAACACCTCCAGTGATGGTGGCTCCACCACCTCCCTGGGCAGCACATTGCAATGGGCAATCACTCTCTCTGTGTAGAATTTCTTCCTAACCTCCAGCTTAAACCTCCCCTGGTGCAGTTTGAGACTGTGTCCTCTTGTTCTGGTGCTGCTTGCCTGGGAGAAGAGACTAGCCCCTCCTGGCTACAACCTCCTTTCAGGTAGTTGTAGACAGCAAGAAGGTCTTCCCTGAGCCTCCCCTTCTCCAGGCTAAGCAACCCCAGCTCCCTCAGTCTCTCCTCACCAACTTTGTTGTTCTTCTCTGAACACCTTCTAGCAACTCAACATCTTTCCTAAACTGAGTGGCCCAGAACTGGACACAGGACTCAAGGTGTGGCCTAACCAGTGCAGTGTACAGGGGCCCAATGATTTCCCTGCTCCTGCTGACCACACTGTTCCTGATGCAGGCCAGGATGCCATTGGCCCTCTTGGCTGCCTGGGCACACTGCAGGCTCTTGTTCATCCTCTCTACTCTCCAACAGATCAACTCCTGCCCCCAGCTTGGTGTCATCAGCAAATTTACTGATGATGGACTCAATCCCCTCATCCAGATTATCAATGAAGATGTTAAAGAGGATGGGGCCCAGCACTGATCCCTGGGGCACACCACTGGTCCCTGGCCACCAGCTGGCTATGGCACCATTCACCACCACTCTCTGGGCTCAGCCTCCAGCCAGTTCCTAACACAGCTCAGAGTGCTGCTGTCCAAGCCATCTTCAACAGAAGACTGTCTTCTCTTTGCAGGTTGGAACACTTCTGCACCAACACTGATAGCAGATAATCATGAATCCCATGCTGGTTCATGAGGATTGTTGTACCTCCTGTGCTGATTCCCAGTTCACCATTCTGACTCCAATGATGCAGTGCTATCATCAGCTGATAGCTTAGCTTCTCAGGTTGCTATTCAGATGGACAGAATCATAGAACAGATTCAGAGAACCATTTTGGTTGGAAAAGACCTTTAAGATGATCTGGTCCAACCATCCTCTAACTCTACCAAGGCTGCTGCTAAACCCTGTCCCTCAGCACCACATCTCTGCCTCTTTGAAACACCTCCAGGAATGGGAATTCAACCACCTCCCTGGGCAGCCTGTTCCAGTCTTTGAGAACCTTTCCAGTCAAGAAGTTTCATCTAATATCCAACCTAAAGCTCTCCTGGTGCAACAACCTGAGGCTATTTCTCCTCATCCTATCACTTGTTACTAGACAGAAGAAACCAACCCCCACCTGGCTCCAACTTCCTTTCAGGGAGTTGTAGAGAGCCAGAAGGTCTCTCCTCAGCCTCCTCTTCTCCACACTGAACAACCCCAGCTCCCTCAGCCAGCATTTCCAATGTCATGTTAAGTATTTCCAATACACTGCTGTGCAGTGTCCCATTTTTATGCAAGTGTCAGCCTAGGAACTGGACACATTTGGATCACTTCACTTGCTTTGACTTGGTTTCTTTGTTTGGGTTGGTTTGGGGTTTTGTTTGTTTTAATGTTATGATTTTTTTTTTTTAGCAAAGGAAAGCATCAGGAACAGTGTGGCCAGCAGGAGCAGGGAAGTCATTGTCCCCCTGTACTCAGCACTGGTTAGGCCACACCTTGAGTCCTGTGTCCAGTTCTGGGCCCCTCAGTTTAAGAAGGACATTGAGACACTTGAAAGTGCCCAGAGAAGGGCAGTGAGGCTGGGGAGGGGTCTGGAGCACAGCCCTGTGAGGAGAGGCTGAGGGAGCTGGGGTTGCTTAGCCTGGAGAAGAGAAGGCTCAGGGGAGACCTTCTTGCTCTCTACATCTCCTTGAAGGGAGGGTGTAGCCATGTGGGGGTTAGTCTCTTCTCCCAAACAACCAGCACCAGAACAAGAGGACACAGTTTCAAGCTGTGCCAAGGGAGGTTTAGGCTGGAGGTGAGGAGAAAGTTCTTCCCAGCAAAGAGAGAATGGCCATTGGGATCTGCTATCCTGGGAGATGGTGGAGTCACCATCCATGGAGGTTTTCAAGAGGGGATTGGATGTGACACTTGGAGCCATGGTTAGTAGCCATGAGGTGTTGGGTGACAGGTTGGACTTGATAATCCCTGGGATCTTTTCCAACCTTATTGATTCTATGATCCTATGAGATGCATTTATTGCTGTTTTGGTTTGTTCTCTTATTGGACCTATATTTCACAACCATTTTGCATAATCTTTATAGCTGCATGGAGAGGAAACAAAAAACCCCACCAAATTTCCAAAGCCAGCTGCCAAGCCAATGCTGCAGAGCTTTCTGGGGTTTAGCATCCCTTCAGAAACAAGCTGCAAGCCCTGTAATTAGTGCTGCCACTAAGTCACTGCCTTGCATCAGGCTAAAAGCACTAATGGAGGATGTCATGGCACTTTGGGATGTGGTTTTATGGCCATGGTGGTCTTAGGTTGGTGGTTGGACTCAGTGATCTTAAAAGTCCAAAACAGTTCTCTGGTCCTGTGTGCAGCGTGTGACATGGACCTGTCAGAACTTGCTTTGTTGATTGATGTCTAGCAGTGGATATTGACACTGCAGCCTCAAAGCCTGCTTTCCAGCCACCAGAGATTCAGAGATCTGTAGAATGGCTTGCAATGAAACAAATCTTAAAGATCAGCTCACTCTAAGCTTCCTGCCATGTTAAGGGACACCTCCCACCAGCACAAGTTGCTCAAGGCCTCATCCAACCTGACCTTGAACACCTCCAGGGATGGGACATCCTCAGCCTCCCTGGGTAGCCTGTTCCAGTGTCTCACCACCATCACTGGAAAGAATTTCTTCCTAATCTGCAGTCTAAATCTAAATCTGCCCTCTTCCAGCTCAAAACCATCACCCCTCATCCTGTTGCTACAAGCCCTTACAAGCTCTTAGCAGAAGACGCCCCCCAGCTCTCCTGTAGCTCCCTTCATGTACTGGGAAATTGCTCTAAGGTCTCCCTGGAGCCTTCTCTTCCCCAGGCTGAGCAGCCCCAACTCTCTCAGCCTGTGCCCATAGGGGAGGTGCTCCAGCCCTCTGATCATCTTTATGTCCTCCTCTGTACCTTCCCCAGCAATTTCAGGTCCTCCTTCTGCTGGGGTCACCAGAACTGAATGCAGTGCTGCAGATGAGGTCTCACAAGAGCAGAGCAGGGGGAAGTAGAGATGAAGTCAATGATGTCAGTAAATATAGTTCAGAGAGTACAACCCCTGAAGTGATGAACTGAGCCACAGCTGAATGAGTGGCTCCCTAGGCTGTGATCTCCCTCCTCCCTCACAGGAGCTGATGGCAATGGCAGCTTTGACATTTCCCTGTGGATTGCTGAACTTTACTGAATTTCATCCATGATCTATAATGAGGAGACTAAGGCTACTCTACATCTACTTGACAGCTGGTGCCTCCAGTTACACCACCTGCTCTTGTTGGGTGTTGACAGAGCAGAAAGGGAGAGGGGTTGAGGGGAAAACTCATGCTGAAGGTGAGAGCCAGGCTGCAGGATCTTAGGGCAAGGTCAGTAAACAAAACCCTTTAAAAGATGAAAAATGAATCCAGTGTCCTGATGGCATTTCCCTTCGGCTTGTGCAGAATTTATGTCCTAGGGGCCAAGCTAGGGAGAGTAAAAAGGGGTGAGAAAGGCTTGGGAGGTTAGATAGACTCTGCACTGGGCTTTTTGCAGAAGCTTTGTTTGTTTTTCCTGTCCTCATTCTTTGTTTCTGTGGCATTCCCCTGCTATAAATCCCTCACATCAGGCAGTGAAATAATCTTTTGGAGCAGAGACTGAAAAATGCAGATTAGAGAAGTGAAGATGCAAGCAGGGTGTTTTATGCAATTAATTACTCAGGGAAATATGAGGCACAAAACCCAACTGAGTAGAACCATGAGGTAGATGCTCCATTGACTTCATAGAGTCATAGAATTGTCAGGGTTGGAAGGGACCTCAAGGCTCAGCCAGTTCCAACACGCTGCCATGGGCAGGGACACCTCACACTACAGCAGGTTGCTCACAGCCACATCCATTCTGACCCTGTACAAGGCCACACCTTGAGTCCTGTGTCCAGTTCTGGGCTCCTCAGGTCAGGAAAGATGTTGAGATGCTGGAAGGTGTCCAGAGAAGGGCAACAAAGCTGGGGAGGGGTCTGGAGCACAGCCCTGTGAGGAGAGGCTGAGGGAGCTGGGGTTGCTTAGCCTGCAGAAGAGGAGGCTCAGGGGAGACCTTCTTGCTCTCTGCAACTCCCTGAAGGGAGGTTGTAGCCAGGTGGGGGTTGGTCTCTTCTGGCAGGCACCCACACCAGAACAAGAAGACACAGTCTGAAGCTGTGCCAGGGGAGGTTCAGGCTGGATGATAGGAATAAGTTCTTCCCAGAGAGATTGGCCATGTGAATGTGCTGCCCAGGGAGGTGGTGGAGTCACCATCACTGGAGGTGTTTAGGAAGAGCCTGAATGAGGCACTTGGAGCCATGGTTTAGTTGATTAGATGGTGTTGGGTGATAGGTTGGACTTCATGATCTCTGAGTTCTTTTCCCACCTAGTTAATTCTATTCTATTCTACTTCTAATTCTAAAACCTTCCAGGCATGAGGATTCCACCACCTCCCTGGGCAACCTGTGCCAGTCTCTCACCACTCCCATGGGGAAGAACTTCCTGACATCCAGTGTGAACCTACCCATTTCTATTTTCATTCCTTCACCCCCAGCCCTGTCACTCCCTGACACCCTAAAAAAATCCCTCCCCATTTCCTGTTTAAAGTTTTGCTCTAAGCAAGCCAGCAGCTCTTCTCCATGCAGTCAAGAGTAAGGACTGTTCCACCTCCTGCTAATAAGTCTCAGCATAGAAATATAGAAGTTACTGCATGGAGGCTGGTGTGCATCATGGAGAGGTTTATTATCTACTTCTTTGCTGCTATAAATTACTATTAAAATATGAATGGGGTAGAGGGAAGAGGAACCCAAGTGTAGATGGGAGCTGTCACTTTCCTCTCTGCAAGAAGGGGAATTTTCTCTCTAATGCTTTCACTCTCATTAGCACCAGAATTTTAAGTGCATCTATTCTTACACATGTGTCTGATTTTCTCTTCTGAAACTGCTTAGAAATGCCTGAAGCCATGCACTGAGGGAGGGGAGTCACAAATGTTGCTCATGGAGAACACAAACATCTACTGAAAGTATTGCAGGCCCCTTCCCATGCTGCAGGACCTTAGAATCAGAGAATCACAGAATTGTCAGAGTTGGAAGGGACCTCAAGGATCAGCCAGTGCCAAACCCCCTGCCATGGGCAGGGACATCTTACACTACAGTAGGTTGCTCACAGCCACATCCAGCCTGGCTGCAAACACCTCCAGGCAGGAGGCTTCCACCACCTCCTTGGGCAACCTCTGCCAGTCTCTCACCATCCTCATGGGGAACAACTTCTTCCTAACAGCCAGTCTCAATCTCCCCACTTCTACTTCCAGCCAACATGGATTTAGGAGGGGCAGGTCCTGCCTCTCCAACCTGATCTCCTTCCATGCCCAGGTGACTGCCTGGGGGATGTGGGGCAGGCTGTGGATGTGGTCGACCTGGACTTCAGCAAGGCCTTTGACACCATCCCCTACAGCAAACTGCTGGCCAAGCTGTCAGCCTCTGGCTTGGACAGCAGCTCTCTGAGCTGGGTTAGGAACTGGTTGGAGGCTGAGCCCAGAGAGTGGTGGTGAATGGTGCCACATCCAGCTGGTAGCCAGGCACCAGTGGTGTGCCCCAGGGATCAATGCTGGGCCCTGTCCTCTTTAACATCTTCATTGATGATCTGGATGAGGGGGTCAAGTCAGTCATCAGCAAGTTTGCAGATGACACCAAGTTAGGAGCAGATGTTAGTCAGTTAGAGGGTGGAAAGGCTCTGCAGAGGGACCTTGACAGGCTGGACAGATGGGCAGAGTCCAATGGGATGGCATTCAACAAGTCCAAGTGCCAGGTGCTGCACTTTGGCCACAGCAACCCCATGCAGAGCTACAGGCTGGGGTCAGAGTGGTTGAGAGCTGCCAAACAGAGAGGGACCTGGGGGTGCTGGTCGACAGCCGCTGGAATATGAGCCAGTAGTGTGCCCAGGTGGCCAAGAAGGCCAAGGGCATCCTGGCCTGCATTAGGAATAGTGTGGCCAGCAGGAGCAGGGAAGTCATTGTGCCTCTGTACTCTGCATTGGTTAGGCCACACCTTGAGTCCTGTGTCCAGTTCTGGGCTACTCAATTTAAGAAGGACATCGAAACACTTGAACATGTCCAGAGAAGGGCAACAAGGCTGGGGAGAGGCCTTGAGCACAGCCCTATGAGGAGAGACTGAGGGAGCTGGGGTTGCTTAGCCTGGAGGAGGCTCAGGGGTGACCTCATTGCCCTCTACAACTACCTGAAAGGAGTTTGTAGCCAGGAAGGGGTTGGTCTCTTCTCCCAGGCAACCAGCACCAGAACAAGGGGACACAGTCTCAAGCTGTGCCAGGGGAGGTTTAGACTCGAGGTGAGGAGGAAGTTCTTCACTGAGAGAGTTGTTAGCCATTGGAATGTGCTGCCCAGGGAGGTGGTGGAGTCCCCATCCCTGGAGGTGTTCGAGAGGGGATTGGATGTGGCACTTGGTGCCATGGTCTAGTCATGAGGTCTGTGTTGAAAGGTTGGACTCGATGATCCTCGAGGCCATTTCCAACCTTAGTTATACTGTGATACTGTGATACTTTTGTTCCATCCCCCCCAGTCTTATCACTCCCTGACACCCTCAAAAGTCCCTCCCCATCTTTCTTGTAGCCCTCTGCAGATACTGGAAGGCCACAAACACCACCATGCCTTGAGAGGAGCTATCAGTGGTTTGCTGGTGATGTTCTTATTTCTTCTCAACACACAGAAGAACAAGCCCATTGTCAGCACACCCTCCAGAGAAGATTGGTAGCCAAACTATCTACTGTCTCTTGGCTTTAATCCTTCCCCATGAGGATGGTGAGGCACCAGAACAGGCTGAGCAGGGAGGCTGTGGATGCCCCATCCCTGGAAGTGTTCAGAGCCAGGTTGGATGGGGCCTTCAACAACTTGGCCTAGCAGGAGGTGTCCCTGCCCATGACAGGGAGGTTAGAACTAGATTATATTTAAGATTCTTTCCAATCCAAACCATTCTATGATCTGGCTTACAAACTTTAAATAACATCTTCAGACTGAGGTTCAGACCCAGTTCTGGGCCCCTCAGGTTAGGAAAGATGTTGAGATGCTGGAAGGTGTCCAGAGAAGGGCAACAAAGCTGGGGAGGGGTCTGGAGCACAGCCCTGTGAGGAGAGGCTGAGGGAGCTGGGGTTGCTTAGCCTGGAGAAGAGGAGGCTCAGGGGAGACCTTCTTGCTCTCTGCAACTCCCTGAAGGGAGGTTGTAGCCATGTGGGGGTTGGTCTCTCCTCCCAGGCACCCAGCACCAGAACAAGAGGACACAGTCTCAGGCTGTGCCAGGGAAGGTTTAGGCTAGAGGCAAGGAGAAGGTTCTTCCCAGCAAGAGAGATTGGCCATGTGAATGTCCTGCCCAGGGAGGTGGTGGAGTCACCATCACTGGAGGTGTTCAAGAAGAGCCTGGTTGAGGCACTTGGTGCCATGGTTTAGTTGATTAGATGGTGTTGGGTGATAGGTTGGATTGGATGATCTCTGAGTTCTTTTCCAACCTGGTTAATTCTATTCTGTATGAGATGGTTTAAAGTCAAAAACATGTCCTGAGGAGAGGGAAAAGCTAGCAGTGTGCAATGTTTTCTTGGAGCTTTGCATTATGTCACAACTAGCACTGAAGAAGTGATCCTTCTGGAATGGAGAATCTGCAGGCTTCATTACAATATTCATGACAAATGTCTCAGCCATGGTGTAATGGAATATCAAGTGGATGTGGAAAAGGAAGTAGAGAAATGATGACCTAATAGTTGGAGTGTTCCAAAGTTACATGAAAGGAGAGACAAATAGAGGTCAATTCCTAGGAGAACTTTCTGGCCTCCTAGAGCAAGTTCAGGCTTCTGCACCTGGGCTGGAACAATCCTCTCTGTCAATACAGGCTGGGGGATGAGGTGTTAGAAAGCAGCCCTGAGGAAAAGGACTTGGGGGTGCTGGTGGGGGAGGAGCTGGAGATGGACAGTGTGAGCTTGCAGCACAGAAGGCCAAGGGCAGCCTGGGTTGCATCCAAAGCAGCAATTGCCAGAGATGGAGAGAGGATCCTGCCACTTTGCTCTGGTGAGACCTCACCTGGAGTGCTGTGTGCAGGTCTGGAGTCCTCAGTATAGAAAGGACATGGACCTGATGGAGAGGCTCCAGAGGAGGCCATAAAAATGCTCAGGGGGTTGGAGCAGCTCTGCTATGGGGACAGGCTGAGGGAGCTGGGGGTGTGAAGCCTGGAGATGAGAAGGCTCCAGGGAGATCTAATAGCAACCTGAAGCAGACTACAGGAAGGATGGGAAGAGACTGTTTCTGCCTGCAGTGGCAGGATGAGGGGCAATGGTTTCAAAGTAGAGCAGAGCAGCTTGAGATTGGATGTTAGGAACAAGTTACTTACTACCAGGGTGGTGGAACACTGCAACAGGTTGCCCAGGGAGGTGGCTGAGGCCTCAGCCCTGGAGCTATTCAAGGTGAGGCTGGACAGGGCTCTGGACAACCTGATCTGTTGATGTCCCTGCTGACTGCAGAGGAGTTGGACTGGATGAGCTTTGAAACTCCCCTCAGACCCAGACCATTCTGTGGTCCTATGATTCTACTTCAAAGGACTTAAGAAGTGGGGAGGGGATGAAATAGTCAGGATTAACCCTTAGTTAAATGTATGCTGTGTCACTAGGGTCACACAAGTGAAAACTCGTGGCACACACCACCTTCTTCACTGCAATGCTGGAGCAGTATTGATTAGCTCTTTGCTGTTTAATGGCTGACCTGAGTTGGAGCCAGCAGTTGCCACAGACTGCTTTGTCACTCTGCATTTTCTCTTCCCATTGTCATAAATGTGAATCAAAGCCCACAGAAAAAGCTGCAACTTGAAGAGAAAGGAATGGGAACACAGTGCTTGAAGATTTGCCCTCCTGGATCAGACCAGAATTCCCAGCAGCCTTAGCAGGGTCATCTCAGGAGGCTCACAGGCGTCAACATTTCAGCCCTGGGAGGGAACATGAGAAAAGGACAAGCTCAGTATAACCATGCCCTGCCTTTCAGTGTCAGGTGGGGATGTCAAGGTTGAAGGCTGTCTGGATTCCTTCTCACCTAGAGGTGGCAATGTCTTTAATGTATTTGTTTGACCAGCTACAGGAGTTGCTCCTCCAGCTCACTGGGCAGGCATCTGCCAGAGTGCATTCAGTGCTCAGTGATGAGACCCTAAGTGCCTGCAGAGCTGAGGCTCCTGCTGCCTTCAGCTGGGCTGGGAGATGAGTAGATTGAGCAGCACGACAGAGAAGGGTTTGAGGATGTTGGTGGCTTAAAAGCTGACCATGAGCTGGCACCCTGTGCTCCCAGCCCAGAGCCAGCCATGCCTGGGGCTGACCCTAGCAGCCTGGGCTGAAGGGGCAGGGAGGAGATTCTGCCTCTCTGCTCCACCCTATTGAGACTCCTCCAACAGTGCTGGGGCAGCTCTGGAATCCTCAGCACAGCAGACATGGAACTGTTGAAGTGGGGCCAGAGGAGACTACAGATGGAAGCCCTCTGCTGTGAGGCCAGGCTGAGAGAGTTGGGGTTCTTCATCCTGGCCAGGAGAAGGCTCCAGGGAGACCTTCTGGTGGCCTTTCAATATTTAAAGTGGGTCCATGGGGAAGAATGGGGATAGACTCTTCATCAGCATGTGTAGTGATAGAACAAGGACAATCATAGAACAGAATCACAGAATTAACTAGGTTGGAAAAGACCTCAGAGATCATCAAGTCCAACCTATGAACTAACCCCTAACACCTCCTGACAACTAAACCATGGCTCCAAGTGTCACATCCAAGCCTTTTGTGAACACCTCCAGGGACAGGGACTCCACCACCTCCCTGGGCAGCACATTCCAATGGCCAAGTAATGGCTTAGAACTAAAAGAGGGCAGGTTTAGATTATATTCCAGGAAGAAATTCTTCTCTGTGAGGGCAGTGAGACACTGGAGCAGGTTGCCCAGAGAAGCTGTGGATGTCCCATCCCTGGAAGTGAAAGGTGGGATGGCGCTTTGAGCAATGTGGTCTCACCAAGCTGGAGGCAGGAGTTGATCTGCTGGAGGGTTGAGAGGCTCTGCAGAGAGACCTCACAGACTGGACAGAAGGGCAGAGTCCAAGGGCAGGAGATTTAACACATCCAAGTGCCAGGTGCTGCACATTGGCCACAACAACCCCAGGCAGTGCTACAGGCTGGGGTCAGAATGGCTGAGAGTGGCCAGGCAGAAAGGGACCTGGGGGTGCTGGTTGATGGTAGGCTGAACATGAGCCTGCAGTGTGCCCAGGTGGCCAAGAAGGCCAATGGCATCCTGGCCTGCATCAGGAACAGTGTGGCCAGCAGGAGCAGGGAAGTCATTCTGCCCCTGTACACTGCACTGGTTAGGCCACACCTTGAGTCCTGTGTCCAGTTCTGGGCTCCTCAGTTTAGGAAGGAGGTTGACTTGCTGGAAGGTGTCCAGAGAAGGGCAACAAAGTTGGTGAGGGGTTTGGAACACAGCTCTGTGAGGAGAGGCTGAGGGAGCTGATCTTGCTTAGCCTGGAGAAGAGGAGGCTCAGGGGAGACCTTCTTGCTCTCTCCAACTCCCTGAAGGGAGGTTATAGACAGGAGGGGGTTGGGCTTTTCTCCCAGGAAACCAGCACCAGAACAAGAGGACACAGTTTCAAGCTATGCCAGGGGAAGTTTAGGCTGGAGGTGAGGAAGAAATTCTACAGAGAGTGATTGCCCATTGGAATGTGCTGCCCAGGGAGGTGGTGGAGTCACCATCCCTGGAGGTGTTCAGGAGGAGACTTGATGGGGTGCTTGGTGCCATGGGTTAGTTGATTAGGTGGTGTTGGATTGGTTGATAGGTTGGGTGTGATGATCTTGAAGGTCTCTTCCAACCTGGTCTATTCTATTCTATTCTATTCTATTCTATTCTATTCTATTCTATTCTATTCTATTCTATTCTATTCTATTCTATTCTATTCTCATGGAAGCTGTCCATGGCTGCAGCAGGGGGGTTGGAACTAAATGATCTTTATCTTCCCTTCCAACCCAAACCATTCTATGATCCTCTGAGGGCATTGTTCTTTCTTTCACTTGCCCCCAGTAAGGAATCTCAGGAACAACCTTACATGGAAGCTCCTCATTTTTACCCCTTTGCCCTCTGCCCACCACTCCTCAGTATAAAATAAGGCTTGGCTCTCCCTGCCTCACAAATAAATCTAAGAGACTGCTGCTTAATGATGTTATAAATGATATCTTACCACTGTAATAGGTAATTATCACTACTGTGCTTTAATGCAATTAATTATACATGCCAGCTGAAGCAAGTGCACTTCCACAGCTGTGAGGTGAGAAGCAGCAGTGGTTAGAAGGGAAGAGGTGCAAGGTCCTTTTCTGGTTTGCCCCAAGCCTCTCCTCCCCCTCTGCTCTGCCCTGGTGAGACAGCATAAGGTATTCTGTGTCCAGTTCTGAGCTACCAAGAGGGACAGGAATCTAATGGAGAGTGTTCAGTGGAGGCTAGGAGGATGAGTAAGGGACTGGAACATGTGTCTGATGAGGAAAGGCTGAGAGACCTGGCCTGGTAGCCTGGAGAAAAGTCAGAGGAGATCTTATTAATGTTCATAAATATCTGAAGGGTGGGGGGCAAGAAGAAGAAGGGGCAAGGCTTTTTTCAGTGGTGTCCTGCAGTGGTGGACAAGGGGCAGTTTAAGAAGGACATTGAGACACTTGAATGTGTCCAGAGAAGGGCAACAAAGCTGGGGAGGAGTCTGGAGCACAGCCCTGTGAGGAGAGGCTGAGGGAGCTGGGGTTGCTTAGCCTGGAGAAGAGGAGGCTCAGGGGTGACCTCATTGCCCTCTACAACTAACTGAAAGGAGGTTGTAGCCAGGAAGGGGTTGGTCTCTTCTCCCAGGCACCCAGCACCAGAACAAGAGGACACAGTCTCAAGCTGTGCCAGGGGAGGTTTAGACTCGAGGTGAGGAGAAAGTTCTGCACTGAGAGAGTCATTCGCCATTGGAATGTGCTGCCCAGGGAGGTGGTGGAGTCCCCATCCCTGGAGGTGTTCAAGAGGGGATTGGATGTGGCACTTGGTGCCATGGTCTAGTCATGAGGTCTGTGGTGACAGGTTGGACTCGATGAACTTTGAGGTCTCTTCCAACCTTAGCGATACTTTGAGACTGTGAGACTGTGATACAAACTGGAACAGAGGAGGTTCCACCTCAACATGAGGAGAAACTTCTGTGCTGTGAGGGTAATGGAGCCCTGGAGCAGGTTGCCCAGAGAGGTTGTGGAGTCTCCTCTGGAGATATTCAAAGCCACCTGGATGTGTTCCTGTGTGACCTGCCCTGGGTCCTGCTCTGGCAGTGGGGTTGGGCTGGATGATCTCTGGAGGTCCCATCCAACCCCTTCCATTCCATGATTCTGTGAACAGCTCCTGGCATTGGAATGTGCTGCCAGGGGGGTGCTTGAGTCTCCAACCCTGGATGTGTTTAAAGGTGGTTTGGTTGTGGTGCTTGGGGACATGGTTTAGGAGTGAGTCTTCGGCAGTAGGGTTCAGGGATGGACTTGGTGATCCTGAGGGTCTCTTCCAACCTGAAAATTTCTGTGAATCTGTGATTCCCTATGGAAGCAATGTGCAGATTTGAACACATTGCTTGTACTCACCTCTCTTTCTTCCCCTTCAAAAAAATATCCTCTTACAATATCCTGAGGCACTGAATACAGAAAATTCAAGCTGATTAGGTTGGTGCTTCACTTAAGTGTTTGCAAATCCTCAAATCCTTCTTTCCTTAATTGTTTGTGTTTTTTTCTTCTCTTTCTCTTTTTCTTCTGTCAAAATCAGAGACCAAGAATCACAGAATCATAGAATCTACCAGGTGGAAAAAGACCTCAGGATCATCAAGTCCAACCTATGACCTAATCCCTAACACCTCCTGACAACTAAACCATGGCTCCAGGTGCCACATCCAATCCTTTTGTCAACACCTTAGGGATGGTGACTCCACCTGGGCAGCACATTCCAATGGCAAATCACTCTCTCTATGAAGAATTTCTTCCTAACATCCAGCCTAAACCTCCCCTGGCACAGCTTGAGACTGTGTCCTCTTGTTCTGCTGCTGAGTGCCTGGGAGAAGAGACCAACCCCCACCTGGCTACAACCTCCCTTCAGGGAGTTGGAGAGAGCAAGAAGGTCTCCCCTGAGCCTCCTCTTCTGCAGGCTAAGCAACCCCAGCTCCCTCAGCCTCTCCTCACAGGGCTGTGCTCCAGACCCCTCCCCAGCCTCGTTGCCCTTCTCTGGACACATGTGAGTATCTCTATGTCTTGAAGAGCCCAGACCTGGGCAAAGGACTCAAGGTGTGGCCTAACCAGTGCTGAGCAAGGGCAGAATGACTTCCCTGCTCCTGCTGGCCACACTATTGCTGATGCAGGCCAGGATGCCATTGGCCTTCTTGGCCACCTGGGCACACTGCTGGCTCCTGTTCAGCTGCTGTCAATCAGCACCCCCAGGTCCTTCTCTGCCTGGCTGCTCTCCAGCCACTCTGACCCCAGCCTGTAGCACTGCCTGGGGTTGTTGTGGCCAAAGTGCAGCACCTGGCACTTGGACTTGTTGAATGCCATCCTGTTGGACTCTGCCTTTCTGTCCTGCCTGTGTGCACTGTGTGAATGCAACAGCCCAGGAGTGGAATCTTAGGACTTACAGACACCAGGTTTTGACTTCCCTGGCTTCCTGTGGAGTGTCCTGCTTTTTCGTGGAGCAAGCCCATAAAGCATATCTGAGTGATGGGTGATTATAGGGGGGGGGTTAAGATGCCTCCAAACTCTTGACATAATCAGACAGCAGGACATGGCCCTGCCAGTGTTTAGGGTGTTTAACATCAACTGCTCATAAACCCAGGGAAATTCAAATTGCCTCCCTAATTACCAACTGCATCCCATCCCTTTCTGTCACTCACAGCACAAATGTGAGAGCCTGGCAGAGCTGGAGCTCTTTACTGCCCTGTTTACTGAAGGGTAATCTTTATGAATTTACCTCTGGAGACTCAAAGACTTCTGCCTTTTTCCCGTGCTGCATCAGCCTCTCTCCTCCCTTGCATACAAATCCTTTGGCTGGGGCTTCATTAGCAGGAGCTCGAGGAGTCGCCGGCGCTGCCGGGTGGGTGACGGTGCTGAATGATTAAAGCCTTGTGGTCTGCACTTTCTCTAACAGCCATTAGAGTGGGAAAGCAGCTACCTCAAAATTGGAATTTTTGCCTTCAAGGTCATTGTCATTTTACCTCTTCTGTCTTGTCTGACACATCAGCTGGTCTGTACTCCATGAGTCGGGGGGGAAAATTCATCTACCCAATTTCCAAGTATAAAAACAAAGCAACACAATCTCTGTCAAGGCAGGGAAAGGCAGAATATCCATCAGCACTTTGCTCTCACAGCCTTCTGTTTTCATCTCCTGTTCTCTAAGCCACCCAGTCCTCCCTTTTTCCTTTTCTTTTTCACTGTGTTCTTCATGAGATTCCCCTGATGGTGATGGTGGAGAGAAACCTGATGCTGTACCCTTCAGCAGGATAAGTGCCAAACCAGAAGCTGCAGTACAGAAAAGCACAGGCACCTTAAGCTCTAATGAATAGAGTAGAGTAGAGTAGGGTAGAGTAGAGTAGAGTAGAGTAGAGTAGAGTAGAGTAGAGTAGAGTAGAGTAGAGTAGAGTAGAATAACATAGAATAGAATAAACAGAATAGAATAGAACAGGGTAGGGTAGGGTAGGGTAGGGTAGGGTAGGGTAGGGTAGGGTAGGATAGGATAGGATAGGGCAGAGTAGAATAGAATAGAATAGAATAGAATAGAATAGAATAGAATAGAATAGAATAGAATAGAATAGGGTAGGGTAGGGTAGGGTAGGGTAGGATAGGATAGGGCAGAGTAGAGTAGAATAGAATAGCATAGAATAGAATAGAATAGAATAGAATAGAATAGGGTAGGGTAGGGTAGGGTAGGGTAGGGTAGGGTAGGGTAGGGTAGGGTAGGGCAGAATAGAACATTCCCTTTCCTCCTCAGATCCCTTCTCACAGGTGACCAGGTTTTTCATGTCAATGCTAAAAATGTTCTTCCCTGCATGGTTTTATGCTTAAACAATGAGCCACAACATGATAGAAGAGCTTAGCAAAGTGTTTTCAGTAGATGCATTTTCAAACATGCACAGTCATCAACTTGGTTGCAAAAGACCTTTGAGATCATCCTGTCCAACCATTCTCTAACTCTGCCAAGGCTGGTACTAAACCATAGTATCATCATAGTATCAGTCAGGGTTGGATGGGACCACAAGGATCATCTAGTTCCAAACCCCCTGCCATGGGCAGGGACACCCACACTAGATCAGCCTGGACACAGCCTCATCCAGCCTGGCCTTAAACACCTCCAGGGACAGGGCCTCAACCACCTCCCTGCACAACCCATTCCAGGGCTTCACCACTCTCATGGGGAAGAACTTCCTCCTCACCTCCAGCCTCAATCTCCCCACCCCCAGCTTCATTCCATTCCCCCTAGTCCTAACACTGCCTGAGATCCTGAGCAGTCCCTCCCCAGCCTTCTTGGAGCCCCCTTCAGATACTGGAAGGCCACAATGAGGTCACCTGGGAGCCTTCTCTTCTGCAGACTGAACAGCCCCAACTCCTTCAGTCTGTCCTCATAGGAGAGGTGCTCCAGCCCTCTGCTCATCCTCCTGGCCCTTCTCTGGACACCTTCCAGCACCTCCACATCCCTCTTGCAATAGAGGCTCCAGAACTGGAGGCAGGACTCCAGGTGGGGTCTCCCAGAGCTGAGCAGAGGGGAGAATCACCTCCCTTGCCCTGCTGGCCACACTTCTCCTGATGCAGCCCAGGCTCTGATTGGCTTTGCGGGCTGCAAGTGCACACTGAGAGCTCCTGGTGAGCTTCTCGTCCACCAGCACCCCCAAGGCTCTCTCCTCAGGGCTGCTTTCCAGCCAGTCCCTGTTCAGCCTGGAGTTGTGCCTGGGATTGCCTCCAGCCAGCTGCAGGACCCTGCCCTTGGTCTTGTTGAACCTCCTGAGGTTGGCTTGTGCCCACCTCTCCAGCCTGTCCAGGTCCCTCTGCATGGCCTCCCTTCCCTCCAGCTGTCTGCTGCACCACACAGCTTGGTGGCACTCAATGCCACTGTCCATGGCACCCACAAAGATGTTGAACAAGCCTGGTCCCAGGTCTGATCCCTAAGGGACTCTGCTTGTCCCTGGCCTCCACTGGAGCCCTCAGCACCACATCTTGGAAACAACTCCAGGGATGAGGGTTCAGCCACTTCCCTGGGCAGCCTGAACCCTTCAGTGAGGAGGTTTCTTCTGATGTCCAACCTAATTCTCAACTGCTACAGCTTGAGGCCATATTATGTCAGTTGTTGTTCAGGAGAAGAGACTCACCCTCACCTGTTGCAAATTCTTTCAAGCATTCAAAATGCAGTGAGGACTTAAACTGTTGGTCCTTTTGGTTGGCATCTCCCAGGCACCTAGCACAGTTAAAGCAGAGAATGAACAAGGTTCTATCTAGGCTTGCTGTAGTGTGGATTTAGTTTTCTTTTTCATAGATTCACAGAATCATAGATTTACAGATTCATGGATTCATGGAGTCACAGATTTAGAGAATCACAGAATCACAGATACAGAGATGGAAGTGAGAAAGAAGTTCTTCCCCATGAGAGTGGTGAAGCCCTGGAATGGGTTGTCCAGGGAGGTGGTTGAGGCCCTGTCCCTGGAGGTGTTTAAGGCCAGGCTGGATGAGGCTGTGGCCAGGCTGATGTAGTGTGGGGTGTCCCTGCCCATGGCAGGGGGGTTGGAACTAGATGATCCTTGTGGTCCCTTCCAACCCTGACTGATACCATGATACTATGATAGATTCATAGATTCATAGATCCACATATTTATATTCACAGATTCAGAGATTTATAGATTCACAGATTCAAAGAGTCACAGTATCACAGAATTATCAAGGTTGGAAGAGACCTCAAAGATCATCAAGTCCAACCTGTCACCACAGACCTCATGACTAAACCATGGCACCAAGTGCCACATCCAATCCCCTCTGAACACCTCCAGGGATGGAGACTCCACCACCTCCCCAGGGCATCACATTCCAGTGACAAATGGCTCCCGTGAAGAACTTTCTCCTCACCTCCAGCCTAAACTTCCCCTGGCACAGCTTGAGACTGTGTCCTCTTGTTCTGGTGCTGCTTGCTTGAGAGAAGATACCAACTCCCTCCTGGCTACAACCTCCCTTCAGGGAGTTGTAGAGGGCAATGAGGTCACCCCTGAGCCTCCTCTTCTCCAGGCTAAACAACCCCAGCTCCCTCAGCCTCTCCTCACAGGGCTGTGCTGAAGGCCTCTCCCCAGCTTTGTTGCCCTTCTCTGGACACCTTCAAGTGTTTCAATGTCCTTCCTAAACTGAGGGGCCCAAAACTGGACACAGGACTCAAGGTGTGGCCTAACCAGTGCTGAGTACAGGGGCACAATGACTTCCCTGCTCCTACTGGCCACACTGTTCCTGATGCAGGCCAGGATGACATTGGCCTTCTCGGCCACCTGGGCACACTGCTGGCTCATGTTTAGGCAGCTGTCAATCAGCAGCCCCAGGTCCCTTTCTGTTTGGCAACTCTCAGCCACTCTGTCCCCAGTCTGTAGCTCTGCCTGGGGTTGCTGTGGCCAAAGTGCAACACCTGGCACTTGGACTTGTTGAATGCCATCCCATTGGACTCTGCCCATCTGTCCAGTCGGTCGAGGTCCCTCTGCAGAGCCCTTCTGGCGTCTAACTGACCAACATCTGCTCCCAATTTGGTGTCATTTGCAAATTTGCTGATGACTGACTCAGTCCCCTCATCCAGATCATCATAGAGTCAGAGATTCCTAGATTCACAGATTCATAGATTTATAGATTCACAGATGCAAAGTGTCATAGATTCAGAGATTCATAGATTTATAGATTCAGAGATTCAGAACTAGATTCAGAGATTCAGAGCTAGACTCAGAGATTCAGAGATTCATATTCACAGATTTATAGATTTGTAGATTCATAGATTTATATTCACAGATTCATAGACTCACAGATATATAGATTCACAAATTCACAGATCCATAGGTTCAGAGATTCATAGGTTCATAGATTCATAGATCCATATATTTATATTCACAGATTCACAGATCCATAGATTCCTAGACTCACAGATTCATAGATTCCTAGACTCACAGATTCATAGATTCCTAGATTTATAGATGTATAGCTTCATAGATTTATAGATTCATAGGTTGAGAGAATGGTTTGAGTTGAAAGGGACCTTAAAGATCACCCAGTTCCAACTGCTGCAGCATGGGCAGCAACACCTTCCACTAGACCACACCTAGCCCAATCTGCAAAGGAGCTTTAATATTCCTAGACAACAACCTGCTGTGGCTTCTCTTTGACATTATGGCTCCTCACAGAGCTGCTGCTCATAGCAGGACATCTTTGTGCTTAAATCAAGCCCTGACCTACCTGTTTCTAGTTTGAACCACTGTAAGCTTCAGAGGATCCTAAGTTCTTTGAAGTCAGGCAAGGGTTTTTACTCCCTTTTCTTTGCAGTGGAGTGCATTGGTACTTGTTTATTATCAGATTAATCTTTAGATTTCCTCAGCCTCCTTTCCCAGTTGCATACTATTATCACCTCTTTATGTTAATGCTCTCCCTAGCTGCCTGCATTATCACCCCTCCATTTATCTTCTTATCGGGTGTGATCTACGGTATTCATTAGCTTCCTATTCTCAGGCCACTTTCTGCCTTCTCAGCATGCCAGATGACCCTTTTAACACTCAGCCATGCTTCACAATCAGCCCAGATAATGCTTCATGCTTCCTTCCTATTCCTTAGCCTTTCTTCTTGTGGGAGTGCTGCTGCTTATTGCTCCTGCCATCCATTTCTCTCCCACAAGCCTGGTTGTAGCTCAATTAGACCAGGTTTTTGCTAGTCCTCTGTCAGTTGTCTTCATTGCCTGGGTAGTACATTATTGATTTCCATGGTTCAATATATCAGACTATATAATTCCTAGCAAATTTCTTTCTCCATCAAGTTTATTCAATCCTCTCTCTTTCCAGTCTCCTCTTCAGCCCAGACTTCATATTCATGAGGCCGGCAGTACGGTAAGTGCTTAACTCATTGAGTCTTACACCTTACAAAGTGCTTCCTACATAATCTTACACATTCTGCCTGAATTCAGCCAACTTGTAATCCTTGCTCTGGCTATGGCTACTTAGGGCACTTGTTCAATGTGCATTTTAGACAATTTATATGCCTGAGGTGATACTTCTGAAGCCGCTGCATAAAACGTTTTCAGCTCATTGCCTCCAAGGTACTTAAACTTCATTCCCCAAAGCTCCCTTGGACTTTTAGCATTGCTCATGTTAAATAAGGAACCTCAAAAGCAAACTAACAAACAACAGCCCTCTCCCCTCAAAAACCCTACAACCCAAACAAAGAGGGTGGGTGTTGTTTTATCCTAAAGATCGTTTCACTAACAACATGACTATTTACAGGCTCACAGGGTGTTAGGGGTTGGAAGGGACCTCTGGAGATCTTCCAGTCCAACCCCTCCTACCAGAGCAGGAGCATAGAATCCAGCACAGGTCACACAGGAACACATCCAGACAGGGCTGCAAAGGCTCCAGAGAAGGAGACTCCACAACCTCTCTGGGCAGCCTGCTCCAAGGCTCCAACACCCTCACAGTGAAGAAGTTCCTCCTCATGTGGAACCTCCTGTTTATATCCACTCCTATTGGGGCTGTTCAGTCTGGAGAAGAGAAGGCTCCCAGGTGACTTCACTGTGACCTTCCAGTATCTGAAGGGGGCTCCAAGAAGGCTGGGGAGGGACTGCTCAGGATCTCAGGCAGTGCTAGGACTAGGGGGAATGGAATGAAGCTGGGGGTGGGGAGATTGAGGCTGGAGGGGAGGAGGAAGTTCTTCCCCATGAGAGTGGTGAAGCCCTGCAATGGGTTGTCCAGGGAGGTAGTTGAGGCCTCATCCCTGGATGTTTTTAAGCCCAGGCTGGATGAGGCTGTGGCCAGGCTGATCTAGTGTGGGATGTCCCTGCCCATGGCAGGGGGGTTGGAACTAGGTGATCCTTGTGGTCCCTTCCAACCCTGACTGATACTATGATACTATGATCTTTGTCCTGTCACAAGATGCAAGTGAGCAGAACCTGTCCCTGTCCCTTCCTTCCTGACCCCCAGCCCTCAGATATTGATGGACATTGATCAGGTACTTTGTCAGTCTTCACCTCTCCAAACTGAACAGCTCCAGGGCTCTCAACCTCTCCTGCCCAGGCAGTGCTGCAGTCCCTTCAGCATCCTTGGAGCCCCGCCTTGGACTCTCTCCAGCAGGTCCCTGTCCCTCTTGCACTGGTGTAATGGGTTGGGGCAGACCCCCTCCCCACCACGCGCAGAAATGACGACTCAGACAAACAGATTGCAAAAGTGATGGAAAGTTTAAATAGAACAGTGAGTGCGTGCAGAGAACTAGAAACACAGTGACAAGAGAGAGAACCCAAAACAGACCCAGATAAATCCCATCCCCACCTGAGGGTGCACCCAAACCCCCAGGGCTCCTCCTTCCCCCCCTCCCCACTGCTAGGCTAGTCTCAGCTGGCCAGATCTGAGACTGCCCATCCCCCCGTGGCCTTGGGCCTAACCAGGCCCATGGCCAGGAGATCTCTACCCCAGTTACCGGGTGGCGAGGAGGAAGGAAAGAGGAAGTGCCAGACCCCGCCGTGAAACTTATAGTGGTGGCGAGGGATCATGGTAGGAAATAACCTAATTTCCTGTGTCCACACACTGGGCTGGACTTCTGGACACAGGAAACACCCCTGTAGCAGAGGGCACCCAGCCCAAACTACGACAACTGGGCAGCCCAGAACTGGATGCAGTATTGTAGGTGGGGCCTCACTAGGGCAGAGTAGACGGGAAGGAGAACCTCCCTGGATCTTTTGGGAGCTGGGAGACTCCTAGACTTTTATATGTGTATCCTTTTCAAAGAGGAGATTTTCATGGTACTTTGTAAGCCCTCCCTCAGTCTCAGAGGGATGTTGATAAGGAACTTGTTCAGATACCTCTAAATGTTAGGAAGAAGTTCTACACAGAGAGAGTGATTGCCCATTGGAATGTGCTGCCCAGGGAGGTGGTGGAGTCCCCATCACTGGAGGTGTTCAGGAGGAGACTTGATGGGGTGCTTGGTGCCATGGGTTAGTTGTTTAGGTGGGTTGGATTGGTTGATGGGTTGGACACGATGATCTTGAAGGTCTCTTCCAACCTGGTTTATTCTATTCTATTTTCTACTCTATTCTATTTTCTACTCTATTCTATTATTCTATTTAAATCTATTCTTCCTTATAAAGTTTCAACTGTTATGTTCCAACCAATCTGGATGTTGCATAACATGCCATGAACTCTTATATATAATGGCAAGAAGAAAAAAAGAGAAATGAAGACAAAGATGTTTTTGATTCAGAAGATCAATTATTGGACCATGAATTTTACCTGCTCTAGGGGAAGCTTAGGCTCAAGGTGAGGAGAAAGTTCTTCCCAGAGAGAGTTGTTAGCCATTGGAATGTGCTGCCCAGGGAGGTGGTGGAGTCCCCATGCCTGGAGGTGATCGAAAAGGGATTGGATGTGGCACTCGGAGCCATGGTTTAGTAGTCATGAGGTGTAGGGTGACAGGTTGGACTTGATGATCTTTGAGGTCTTTTCCAACCTTATTGATTATATGATTCTGTGAGCTGTAGGACTAGAAGGAGCAACCCCAGGTATGCATAGTGTGGCATTAGTTTTTCTCATAATAGAAATATTCAGGTTGGAAAAGACCCTCACCAAGTCCAACCCAGAACCCTACTCTGCAAGGGAGTGATAGGACTGGGGGGAATAGAACAAAACTAGAAGTGGGGAGATTCAGATTGGATTTTGGGAAGAAGTTGTTCCCCATGAGGGTGGTGAGAGCCTGGCACAGGTTGCCCAGAGAGGTGGTGGAAGCCTCCTGCCTGGAGGTGTTTGCAGCCAGGCTGGCTGTGGCTGTGAGCAACCCGCTGTAGTGTGAGGTGTCCCTGGCCATAGCAGGGGTTTGGGACTGGCTGATCCTTGAGGTCCCTTCCAACCCTGACAATTCTGTGATTCTAAGTTCTGCAGCAAAAGAAAGTCCAGCCTTGGGAACAGTATTGACTGAATAGCTCCACACTAGAGACAGTGCCTTTCCCTTTCAAACTTGCAAATCTGCACACACAAAACAGTGCAGCCACAAATCCATTTCACTATGTCTCACACTTCTCACAAAGGACAATCAGAAGAGATGGAAACATTTGTTCTGCAAAGTATATATGAGGCTAAATCCTGCATAGTTGTGTCTGGGCTGTCTGATTAGAGATATTCTGTGCTGTGCTTTATCCAGAATGAAACTGACAGGGGACAAGAAGTTTAATAGCCATTTGGGCACCTTCTCTTCCTGTCAGACAGGCAGCATGTGGAGTTTTATGTTCACCTGCACCATTAATCACATGGAATACATTGCAGTGGGCTAACAAAGAAGTATTAAGTATCATAGTAAATTTGCTGATGACACCAATCTGGGGGCAGGAGTTGATCTGCTGGAGGGTTGAGAGGCTTTGCAGAGAGACCTCAACAGACTGGACAGAAGGGCAGAGTCCAAGGGCAGGAGATTGAACACATTCAAGTGCCAGTTGCTGCACATTGGCCACAACAACCCCAGGCAGTGCTACAGGCTGGGGTCAGAATGGCTGAGAGTGGCCAGGCAGAAAGGGACCTGGGGGTGCTGGTTGATGGTAGGCTGAACATGAGCCTGCAGTGTGCCCAGGCAGCCAAGAGGGCCAATGGCATCCTGGCCTGCATCAGGAAGAGTGTGGCCAGCAGGAGCAGGGAGGTCATTCTGCCCCTGTACACTGCACTGGTTAGTCCACACCTTGAGTCCTGTGTCCAGTTCTGGGCTCCTCAGTTTAGGAAGGACATTGAAACACTTGAAGGTGTCCAGAGAAGGGCAACAAAGTTGGTGAGGGGCTTGGAACACAGCCCTGTGAGGAGAGACTGAGGGAGCTGATCTTGCTTAGCCTGGAGAAGAGGAGGCTCAGGGGTGACCTTCTTGCTCTCTCCAACTCCCTGCAGGGAGGTTGTAGACAGGTGGAGGTTGGTCTGTTCTCCCAGGCAGCCAGCACCAGAACAAGAGGACACAGTCTCAGGCTGCACCAGGGGAGGTTCAGGCTGGAGGTCAGGGGGAAGTTTTACACAGAGAGAGTGATTGCCCATTGGAATGTGCTGCCCAGGGAGGTGGTGGATTCACCATCATTGGAGGTGTTCAGGAGGAGACTTGACAGGGTGCTTGGTTGCCATGGTTTAGTTGATTAGGTGGTGTTGGATGATGATATGTTGGACTTGATGATCTTGAAGTTCTCTTCCAACCTGGTCTATTCTATTCTATTCTATTCTATTCTATTCTATTCTATTCTATTCTATTCTATTCTATTCTATTCCATTCCATTCCATTCTATTCCATTCCATTCCATTCCATTCCATTCCATTCCATTCTATTCTATAGTATCATAGTATCAGTCAGGGTTGGAAGGGACCACAAGGATCATCCAGTTCCAACCCCCCTGCCATGGGCAGGGACATCCCACACTACATCAGCCTGGCCACAGCCTCAGCCAACCTGGCCTTGAACTCCTCCTAGGGTGGGGCCTCAATCACCTCCCTGCACAACTCATTCCAGGGCTTCACCACTCTCATGGGGAAGAACTTCCTCCTCACCTCCAGCCTCAATCTCCCCACCTCCAGCTTCATTCCATTCCCCCTAGTCCTAGCACTCCCTCAGATCCTGAGCAGTCCCTTCCCAGCTTTCTTGGAGCCCCCTTCAGATACTGGAAGGCCACAATGAGGTCACCTGGGAGCCTTTTCTTCTCCAGACTGAACAGCCCCAACTCCTTCAGTCTGTCCTCACAGGAGAGGTGCTCCAGCCCTCTGCTCCTCCTCCTGGCCCTGCTCTGGACACCTTCCAGCACCTCCAGATCCCTCTTGCAATAGGGGCTCCAGAACTGGAGGCAGGACTCCAGGTGGGGTCTCAGCAGAGCTGAGCAGAGGGGGAGGATCACCTCCCTTGCCCTGCTGGCCACACTTCTCCTGATGCAGTCTAGGAGCTGATTGGCTTTGCAGGCTGCAAGTGCACACTGAGAGCTCCTGTTGAGCTTCTTCTCCACCAGCACCTCCAGTTGTGCTGATTAGGAGGGATTGCAAGGAACTTAGTGCATCAAACAGAAAAAAGAGGTTGAGGCCCTTCCTTTGATGCTAATAACAAAGCATAGCCAAGCTGACTGCAGAACACAGTTGCAGTCCAGAAGTGGGGACCTCTGGGGAAACAGGAGTCAGAAGCTTTCAAAATTCCTTCAATGCTGCATGGACTTTGTGCTTAGAAGTACTCCACTGGCACTCCTACAGACCACCCGCAGACACAAGTGGCACAGGATAGAGAGCAGTCTTATCTTGAGGCCATTCTAGACTCTAGGCCAAGGTAGACTCTTCTTCAGGTTATCAAAGAGCACAGGGGCACAATCACTGCCCTACTGCTGCTGGCCACACCGTTGCTGGTCCATGCCAGGATGCTGGTGGCCTTCTTGGCCACCTGGGCACACCCTGGCTCATCTTCAAATGGCTGTCAACCAGCACCTCCAGGTCCTTTTCTGCTGGGCAGTTTCCAGCCACCCTGCCCCAAGCCTGGATTTTTCAGGGGGTTCTTGTGACCCAAGTGATGACCCAGAGTGTGCCCAGGCAGCCATGAAAGCCACCAGCATCCTGGCCTAGGGCAAAAATTGTGTGACCTGCAGGACCAGGGCAGTGATTGTCTCTCTGTACTCAGCACTGGTGAGGACACAACTTGAGTGCTGGGTTCAGTTTTGGGACCTACACTCCAAGGACATTGAGGGACTTGAGTGGGTATGGAGAAGGACAACTTAGCCTGGAGAGGAGGAGACTCAGGGGTGACCTTATTGCTTTCTACAACTACCTGAAGGGAGGTTGTAGACAGGTGGATGTTGGTCTCTTCTCCCAGGCACCCAGCAGCAGAACAAGAGGACACAGTCTCAAGCTGTGCCAGGGGAGGTTTAGGCTGGATGTTAGGAAGAAGTTCTACACAGAGAGAGTGATTGCCCATTGGAATGGGCTGCCCAAGGAGGTGGTGGAGTCACCATCATTGGAGGTGTTCAGGAGGAGACTTGATAGGGTGCTTGGTGCCATGGTTTAGTTGATTAGGTGGTGTTGGGATTGGTTGATAGGTTGGGCACGATGATCTTGAGGGTCTCTTCCAACCTGGTCTATTCCATTCCATTCCATTCCATTCCATTCCATTCCATTCCATTCCATTCCATTCCAAAGCTGGGAGAGGGTCTGGAGAATAGAGCTGTGGAAGAGCACCTGAAGGATCTGGGAGAAGAGGAAGCTGGGGGAGACCTCATTGCTCTCCACAGCTTCCTGAAAGGAGATTGGAGCTAGATGGGGGTTGGCCTTTCTCTCTGCTATCAGGTGACAGAAGGAGAAGAAATGGTCTGAAATTGTGCCAGGGGAGGGTTAGGTTGGAGCTTAGGAACAATTTCTTTGCTGCGAGAGTGGTCAGGGATTTGAAGAGGCTGCCCAGGGAGGTGTTCAAGAAACGTGTGGCCATGGCACTCTGGGACACGGTTTAGGGGCCATGGTGGTGTTACACTGATGGTTGGACTCAAGAACCTTGGAGGTTTTTTTCCACCTGAACAGTTCTATGATTCTATGAATTACTGCTACACAAAAGCCTTCTCCAGTCAATGCTGCACCACAGCCTACTTGTGTGATTAGAATCTTTTTCCTGTGCTTTTTTTCCCCCTCTGCTGATTTTCCTTGTCCTCTTTTTTCCCCCAAGTTCTAGCCCTGGTGACCCTGTTGTACATGGAGAACATACAATGCATGCTGTACACCTGTACACAAGGCAAATTAATTGGATATGTGAAGGAAGCTACTGTAAAACAAGCCCCAACTGGAGTGGAATTTTCTTCCAGTGTGCCCTTCTGAATGTTAACTCTGCTCCCATGGAAGCACAGGGAAGGTTTACCTTTAGCATCAGAGATGCTAGAACAGTTGAGAACAAGTGAGTTGTTTTAATAATTAAGCAGCTGGTGTTTTAGAATCATTTTAAACTGCTGTGTGGGGGCTGAGGGGAAACTGAATGAGCAGGAGCAGGGAAGTCATTCTGCCCTGTACTTAGCACTGGTTAGTCCACACCTTGTGTGGCCAGCAGGGGCAGGGAGGTCATTCTGCCCCTGTACACTGCACTGGTTAGGCCACACCTTGAGTACTGTGTCCAGTTCTGGGCCCCTCAGTTTAAGAAGGACATTGAGACACTTGAATGTGTCCAGAGAAGGGCAGTGAGGCTGAGGAGAGGTCTGGAGCACAGCCCTGTGAGGAGAGGCTGAGGGAGCTGGGGTTGCTTAGCCTGGAGAAGAGGAGGCTCAGGGGAGACCTTGCTCTCTGCAACTCCCTGAAGGGAGGTTGTAGCCAGTGGGGGTTGGTCTCTTCTCCCAGGCACCCAGCAGCAGAACAAGAGGACACAGTCTCAGGCTGCACCTAGGGGAGGTTTAGGTTGGATGTTAGGAAGAAGTTCTTCATAGAAAGAGAGATTGGCCATTGGAATGTGTTGCCCAGGGAGGTGGTGGAGTCCCCACCCCTGGCGGTGTTTAGGAAGAGCCTGGATGAGGCACTTGGTGCCATAGTTTAGTTGATTAGATGGTGTTGGATTGGTTGATAGGTTGGACTCGATGGTCTTGAAGGTCTCTTCCAACCTGGTTTATTTTATGTATTCTATGTATTCTATTCTACTGTGTCCAGTTCTGGGCTTCTCAATTAAGTCTCCCCAGAGACCTCCTTCGCCTTCCTCTGATAAACTCCTTGTGTGTTTTAGGAAGAGGATTCTTCCATTGCTATTTCATTCACATCACCCAGCAGCCATCAGGTGATAAAGGACTCCTGACTGCTATTGACCCAGCCATGCTTTGAACTGACAGCCAGAGGCTAAAGGCTTCTTATCCTCTAACAATCCCCCTCCATTAGCCTGATTGTTTTTAACACAATCAGCAGGGATTAACTAATACCTCTGCTCAGGTTGGGCATGCACATAGAACAAAAAGAACTTAGCAGTGTGTGCATGCAGGGCTGAAAATCATAGAATCACAGAATCCATCAGGTTGGAAAAGACCTCAGAGATCATCAAGTCCAACCTGTCACCACAGACCTCATGACTAAACCACAGCACCAAGCACCACATCCAATCCCCTCTTGAACAGCTCCAGGGATGGGGACTCCACCACCTCCCTGGGCAGCACATTCCAATGGCCAATTACTCTTTCTGGGATGAACTTTCTCCTCACCTCCAGCCTAAACCTCCCCTGGCACAACTTGAGACTGTTGGCACTGCTCACTGGTTTGACCCTTGAAGCTAACAGGCATTTAGTTTCACTGGGGCTTCAAAGTCAAGGTGGAACAGGGACTCTCAGTGAGGTTTACATGCCCTGGCAGGGAACCAGCTGACACTCTCTATGGCTGGTAAACACTCATGGAAACATAAGTGTGATGGGTTACACCCATCCTGAAAGCAGGGGGGGAGGGCTTCTGAGAGCCTTGCTCTCCTTGGAGGGCATTTTCCCATGGGGAACTGAGTGAATCTGTTCCACTCCTCCTCCCTGTCCAGCAAGCCTATAAAAAGGAAGACACTGCAGCCATTATCTTTCTTTTGCCCCTGCCTTTCCTGGAATAGGACTGCTGCTGGCTTCCTGCTTCTCTGAAAGCCAGCAAACCTATAAAAAGGAAGACATTGCAGCCATTAGCTTTCTTTTGCTCCTGCTTTACCTGGAATAGGACTGCTGCTGGCTTCCTGCTTCTCTGAAAGCCAGCAAACCTATAAAAAGGAAGACACTGAAGCCTTTTGCTCCTGCCTTACCTGGACAAGGACTGCTGCTGGCTTCCTGCTTCTCTGCCACATGGTCAGACCTGGTCCTTCTCCCTACTACATCAATGTCTCTTCACAGGACTGGTTTTGTATTCATATTTTCCCCATCTATCCTTGTTACTTACCCTTGTAAACTCTGTTATAGTTATAGTTATATATATATAGTTTAAAGAAAATTTTTTACCTCTCTACTCCCAAACTGACTCCAAATTCTTTCTTGGTGGATTTGCTCCTTCCCCTTTTTTTCTTCACTATTGGGAAAAAGGAGGATGAATAGGAGAGGGATTCTCAGCCTTGCCCCCATCTGAGCTCTTAGATCCCAGTTAAGGCTCAAACCACCACAATGAGGAAAAAAGTGAGGGTGAGAAAGCACAAGCACTGGACCAGGCTGCCTAAGGGGACTGTGGAGTCTCCCACTCTGGATATATTCTGGATGTGTTCCTATGTGATCTGCTCTAGGTGATCCAGCTCTGGCAGGGTGGGGTGGACTGGATGAGCTTTCCAGCCCCTAAGAGTCTGTGATTCTGTGATTTCCACACTACATTAGGAATTTATCAAGGCAAGTCAGACCACTTCTCTACAAAAACATCTCCAGAGAATTTTGTGTCTGGGCCTTTAGTTCCTCTTTTGTCCCTGGTTATGGTTCATAATTTGGGAGGGTGTTTCCTTGAGCTGATACTGAATTCACAATGTGACTTTCTTCCCCAATCACAGAACAAAACCCCCACAAACCTTTATTTTGTTGAAACAATAACCACAGAATCACTCTGCCATGGAGCCCCACTACAGTGTAGCACTAAATTGCCATATCTCTGCAAACTAAGCTGAAACTGCTTCCAGATCATTGTTGGGGAGAAATACTGCTTTATGTCTTCACATTTTCCTCTGAGAGCAGTGTTATCCTGCACTAGAGGCAATGGTGACAAAGTAAGATTTGTTATTTATATCTTAATAGATTTTAGGGCTTTTCCAGAGTCATGGAAATTGCATTGCTTTGATGTTGGAAAGTGAGAAAGAGAGCAGGAGAAAGATAAACTACACACAGCCTAGGAAATCTGAGTTTTTAAATGAGGAGGGTTGCTGGTATTCATTGCACCACTCATTACTCTGGAGGCCTCAGCACAGCAGAGACATGGACCTGTTGGAGAGGCTCCAGAGGAGGTCACAGCAAAGATCTGAGCCTGGAAACCCTCTGCTGTGAGGCCAGGCTGAGAGAGTAGTGGTTGTTCATCCTGGAGAAGGCTCTGGGGAGACCTTCCGGTGGCCTTTCAGGACTGAAATAGAAGTGTCCAGGACTTAAATAGAACATGTCCAGAGAAGGGCTATGAGGATGAGCAGAGGGCTGGAGCACCTCTCCTATGAGGACAGACTGAAGGAGTTGGGGCTGTTCAGTCTGCAGAAGAGAAGGCTCCCAGGTGACCTCATTGTGGCCTTCCAGGATCTGAAGTGGGCTACAAAAAGGCTGGGGAGGGACTGCTCAGGATCTCAGGGAGTGCTAGGACTAGGGGGAATGGAATGAAGCTGGAGGTGGGGAGATTGAGGCTGGAGGTGAGGAGGAAGTTCTTCCCCATGAGAGTGGTGAAGCCCTGGAATGGGTTGTCCAGGGAGGTTGTTGGGGCCCTGTCCCTGGAGGTGTTTAAGATCAGGCTGGATGAGACTGATCTAGTGTGGGGTGTCCCTGCCCATGGCAGGGGGGTTGGAACTAGATGATCCTTGTGGTCCCTTCCAATCCTGACTGATTCTAGGATACTTAGATTAGCAAATTAGTCTTTAGATAGAAGGAAGAAATTTCTTATGTTGAGGGTGGTGAGACACTGGCACCCAGGTTGCCCAGAGAGGTAACGGATGCCCTGTCCCTGGAACCATGCCAGGTCAGGTTGGACAGGACTCTGAGTAACCTGTCTCAGGTAGTTCATTTCACTTGGAGTGAACAGTGTGCAGTTCACCTGGGGCTGTGGCATTCAGGATCTCAGAAGGTATCATAGTGGTTCTCCACTCAGTCTGCAATTTAAATCTGTTAGCAAAACCCTAATGAGAGCAGTGGTCTAACTGGATGCATGGTGGTTTGCACAATTGCATCCTAAAGCTCTCCTGGGTTAGTTCACTGAAGCATGTGGAGCTCAGATGGACTGCACTGTAACATCTGTTTTGAATCACAGAATGTCAGGGGCCAGAAAGGACCTCGAGAGATCATCTGGTCCAAGCCCCCTGCCAGAGCAGGAGCACCTAGAGCAGATCACACAGGAACACATCCAGGACAGTAAGGTAATGAGGAAGCATGAACCATGAAGCAAAATAAAAGGCAGTCTGCCAACCCAAACTGGATTCTGCACAAGGATTTTCTGATTTTCATAGATTTCATAGCATCACAGAATGTTAGGGGCTGGAAGGGACCACGAGAGATCATCCAGTCCAACCTCCTGCCACAGCAGGAGCACCTGAAGCAGGTCACACAGGAACACATCCAGGCAGGTCTTGAATATCTTCAGAGAGGGAGACTCCACAACCCCCCTGGGCAGCCTGTTCCAAGGTTCTGTCACCCTCACAGAGAAATAATTTGTCCTCCTGTTCCCATGGAACTTCCTCTGCCTCAGCTTTCACCACTGCCCCTTGTGCTGGCATTGGGCAGCCCCCAGCAGAGCCTGGCTCCAGCCTCTGGGCACTCCCCCTGCACAGCTTTAGCACCAGCAAGGAGCTCACCCTCAGGCTCCTCCTCTCCAAGCTCCAGAGCCCTCAGCTCCCTCAGGCTCTCCTCGTATTGAAAATGTTGAAGCCACATCTGATTGCTGCTCCCCTCACACTCTCATCTCTCAGAAGATATATTGTTATTTATTACATTACTCAACCATTCCCCAGAATGTGTTGATTTGGTTATTTCACATTCTTCTTCTGCCTGCAAGTCTGAAATGCCCATTTGTGTGCTGTGAAAGCTTACTGAAAGGTTTTGCTCTATGTTCCTGGAAAGAACTGAAATTTATCACCTGCTTAAGAGGGTCAGGGAAGAGGTGACAGAGAACAACATTTTACTCTCTGCTCTTGCAAAGTTGCTCCCTAGTCATGGCCTTCTCATCTGTGCTGTTCAGAACTGTCTGACAAAAGCCAGAGCCACCAGTGGGCACTTGCAGCCCAAAAGGCAAATGGCATCCTGGGCTGCATCAGAACAAGTGTGACCAGCAGGTCAAGAGAGGTGGTTCTGCCCCTATGCTCTGGTTAGACCCCACCTGGAGTGCTGTGTCCAGCTGCCAACACAGGACAGACATGGAGGCCACACAGATGAGCAGAGGGCTGGAGCACCTCTCCTATGGATACAGGCTGAGAGAGTTTGGGCTGTTCAGCCTGGAGAAGAGAAGGCTCTGGGGAGACCTCAGAGCTGCATTTCAGTATCTGAAGGGGACCTTGTGAGAGACTAAAAGCTTGTCTCTCCTGGTGTGACTGAAGAAAGATAAAATCACTTGCTGCTTGCCCAGACCATAGCTGATGTGTGTTGGGCAGAGCCACTGGAACGACTCTGGGAAGGTGCAAAGACCACTGGGCCACAGCTGGCCTGACAACAACGGACTGAGGCCACCTTCGGGAGTATGCATGAGACAAGATAATCTTCACCCATCAAGTACCCTGGGAAGGGAGGATGGTGAGACAATGGACTCACCACCTGTTTCCTGAGGTGTAAGGAGTGTGTGGGCAGGTAGATGGAGAAGGAGGAGGCGGAGGCCTCCCCCCTCCAACCAGACCCCTGCCCAAACACACAGGAATGCACAGAAAGATTTCCTGGGGAATGACACCTGGATATTCACCTGAGGATGATTTCCTGGCTCCTGATTTCCTGAGGGACAATACTTGGACACATACCTAAGGACTAAAAACTGTATAAAAGACTTGAGCAACTACTGGCTTGGCAGAAGAAAAAGGCAGAAGTAAAATGGAGATGAAGGAAAACACAGGAGAAGGACAATGCCGCTGAGAAGGAAAGCAGGAGAGAAGGAAAAGCCTGGGACAAGGCTGCTCTGGAGAAAAGAGGCCATGGAGCCTGGAAGAAGCAGATTGAACCCTCTCTCCGTGTCCTAAGATCTGCATGCTGCAACTCCTGGAGCTGAAGAGGCTGCCCAGAGGACCACCTCTCTTCTCCAGCCAAAGTCTCAGCACCGTTTGTCTACAGACCCAACATCTCCTGCAGCACCTTTCCTCCACAGACTCAAACTGTCTTGGGGGGGTGAGGGGTGTGGTAATATAATTCCTTTCCTCTTCTCTCTCTCTTCTCTCTCTCTCCCTCTCTATTTTCTTTCTCTCCCCTTCTGATCCATTCTCTTTATTTATGTAATCAATAGCCTAGCTGTTGATATTTTGGCCTCGTTTGTGCCTCTCATTTCCCAACACGGGAATATTCCAAAGAACTGAGGCTCTTTCCCTCTCCGGATCGAGACAGACCTACAGGAAGGCTGGGGAGGAACTGCTCAGAAGGCCTTGTGGGGATAGGACAACTGGAGCAGGGCAGGTTTAGGTTAGACATCAGGAGGAAGTTGTTTATAATGCCAGTGGTGGAACAGGGGAAATGGTGGTCAGCTGCTGTGGGTGAGGCCCCATCCCTGGGGACAGTCTAGGTCAAACTTGATGGGGTTCTGAGCAACCTGATCTAGTTGGAGATAGGACAAGATAGGAGGTAGGACAAGATAGGAGGTAGGACAAGATGACTTTTGAGCTTCCCTTCTAACCCAACACATTCTGAGATTCTGAGTCAGATTTAATTGCATTTTCCCCTTCCTGTTAGAGCAGCAACAAAGGGACATGGGACAGGGTAAGGAGTGCTGGGTCTTGACTCTTTTAAACACCCACATCTGTAGGAGTCTGTGTGTACATTTAATGGTGCTGTTGCTGCTAGGAGAGCAGTAGAGGCTATGCAAGCTGCTTCTAGGTAGTCTTTGTGTTTGATCATCCATTCATTTCTCATTGCAATGACACACTTCTTCCTCCTCAATGCATCCTGCATGAGGAATTAAAATGGATTCAAGCACATTCCAGCAAAATCACTGATTAATTTCTGTGTCCTCAATTTATCCTTTGGACTTCCCTGCAGCCACTGGGATGTGGCAAACAATTTATGGGGTTTTATTTTTAGCCCTGGTAATGAGTTTATGTTATTCAGTAAAAGCAATGCTGAATTTTTTCATGTTATCATCCATCAAGTTTACCTCCTGTGCTGTATGTGATGCCATGGTGTGAGTTTAATCAGAGAATCCTTTTGGTTGGAAAAAGCCTTTAAGATCATTGAGTCCAACCATCCTGTGACTCTACCAAGGCTGGTGCTAAACCATGGCCCTCAGCACCACATCTCTGCCTCTTTGAAACACCTCTGGGGATGGGGATTCAACCACCACCCTGGGCAGCCTGTTGCAGTGTTCAAGAACCCTTTCAGTCAAGAAGTTTCTACTCCTATCCAATCTAACCCTCCTCTGGTGCAACTTGAGGCCTTTTCCTCTCAGCCTGTTACTTGTTTCTAGGGAGAACAGACTAACCCTCACTTCATTACAACCTCTTTTCAGGGAGCTGTAGAAAGCCAGAAGGTCTCCCCTCAGTCTCCTTTTCTCCAGGCTGAGCAAACCTACTTCACAGAATCACCAAGGTTGGAAGAGACCTCAAAGATCATCAGGTCCAACCTGTCACCACAGACCTCATGACTAGACCATGGCACCAAGTGCCACATCCAATCCCCTCTTGAACACCTCCAGGGATGGGGACTCCACCACCTCCCTGGGCAGCACATTCCAGTGATTACCAACTCTATCAGTGAAGAGCTTCCTCCTCACCTCCAGCCTAAACTTCCCCTGGCACAGCTTGAGACTGTGTCCTCTTCCTTCAGCTGCTCTTCACCAGCCCTGTTCTCAAGGCCCTTCCCCAGCTTTGTTGCACCTCACTGGACCTGCTCCAGCAATTCAATGTGTTTCTTGTAGTGAGATCCCAAAACTGAACCCAGTATTCAAGGTGTGGCTTCTGCAGTGCAGAGTACAGGGGTAAAAAATCCCTGCCCTGGTCTTGCTGGTGACACCGTTGCTGATCCAGGCCAGGATGCTGTTGGTCTTCTTGGCCACCTGGGCACACCCTGGCTCATTTTCTGCTGAATGTCCATCAAAAGCCTCAGGTCTTTCTCTGCTGGGCAGTTTCCAGGCACTGTGACCCAAGCCTGGAGCATTGATGGGGTTGTGACCAAAGAGAGAGGTGAAACGAACCAGTATCTACAGACCTGTGTCTCTGTGCAGGATCATCTGAGGCAGCTCACACTGGAGGGCAGCTATTTCAGTTATTTCATCTCAAGTTTTTGCTTTTTTATTTCCTTTCCTTTCAGACAGAGAATTGCAATAAGCCTGAGGCCTCACAGATGGGGTAAAAGGTTTCTTTAGTTCTCATCTAGCCTGGAGAAGAGGAGGCTCAGGGGAGACCTTCTTGCTGTCTACAACTACCTGAAGGGAGGTTGTAGACAGGCCAAGGTTGGTCTCCCAGGCACCCAGCACCAGAACAAGAGGACACAGTCTCAAGTTGAGCCAGGGGAAGTTTAGGCTGGAGGTGAGGAGAAAGTTCTTCACAGAGAGAGTTGTTAGCCATTAGAATGTGCTGCCCAGGGAGGTGGTGGAGTCCCCATCCCTGGAGGTGTTCAAGAGGGGATTGGATGTGGCACTTGGTGCCGTGGTTTAGTCATGAGGTCTGTGGTGACAGGTTGGACTTGGTGATCTTTGAGGTCTCTTCCAACCTTGGTGATTCGGTGATTCTGTGATCTACAGAAGCTGGCCAACCACTCACCACCACTTCCTATGTCTTTGAATATGTCTTTAAGTGCCTGATGCACCTCGTTGCTTGCCAGCACTTGGCTGTGTCTGGGCTTCTTGTGATGAAGTTTATTTTTCATGAAGTCACATTCTGCCAGGTGAAGGGCAAAAGGGGAACTGTGTGTGACCTCAGGATGTCTCACACCTTTCATACAGGGGAAAAAGGAAGCAGATGGATCTGTTCTCAGATTTTGTGAATTCACTGCCCCTGTAAAGATGCAGAAGCTCCTTCATAATAAGGGTCCAGAGGGGGGGCACAAAACTGATCAGGGGGTCAGAGAACCTCTGCTGCAAGGACAGGCTGAGGGAGTTGGGGTGTTCAGCCTGGAGAAGAGAAGGCTTCAGGGAGACCTAATAGCAACCTTCCAGTACCTGAAGGGGGCTACAAGAAGGCTGGAGAGAGACTGTTTGCAAAGTCCTGCAGGGACAGGACAAGAGGCAGATTTAGATTGGCTACCAGGCTATCTTCACTATGAGGGTGGTGGAACACTGGAACAGGTTGCCCAGGGTGGTGGTTGAGGTGTCTTCCCTAGAGATATTCAAGGTGAGGCTGGACAGAGCTCTGGGTAGCCTGATCTAGCTGGGGGTGTCCCTGATGACCACAGGGAGGTCAGGCTGGATGAGCTTTGGAGGTCCTTTCCAGCCTGGACCGTTGTATGATTCTATGATTGTAAGTCAGTTGGCATCTCAGACCTGCACCCAGCTAACCAGAAAATAGATAGAATTCCTTACTAAAAGTTCAGAGGTTTGTGCTTGGTGCCCCAAGGACAGGTTTCATCAAAACAAAAGCCATGTTGGTATATCTTGAAGTGAAGATTCTATTAACAATGAGTGCATTCTGCCTGCCTAAGCCCCCCTGCATAAGCAGTGGAGATGCACTTACCCTGTTCAACATGATTTGTGTTTGCAAGCAGCTCAAATATTCATCCTCCTTTGGATTGCCTGTGCTTGTGAAATGAATAGGGAGGGAGGATCAAAATTGACAGGGAGCTTTTTACCCCTTCCTCTCACTGTCTGTGAGACAGCCCCTTTAAGTGCCACTGCAGATGGAACTGAAATGTCTCTTACTCCATAATAAAACCTTTGCTCTTGTTTACGTCTTGAATTAAATCAGCCCTAGAAAAGGTAATGCTCAGAGCTAACTAAAAATCATTGCTGAAGTGTAGAGGAAATAGTTTTCTGCTGAGTGGCTGGAGAGCAGCCAGGCAGAGAGGGACCTGAGGGTACTGGGTGCTAGCAGCTGAACATGAGCCAGCAGTGTGCCCAGGTGGCTAAGAGGGCCAATGGCATCCTGGTCTGCATCAGGAACAGTGTGGCCAGCAGGAGCAGGGAGGTCATTGTGCCCTGTGCTCTGCACTGGTTAGGCCACACCTTGAGTCCTGTGTCCAGTTCTGGGCTCCTCCATTTAAGAATGATGTTGAGACACTTGAATGTGTCCAGAGAAGGGCAACAAAGCTGGGGAAGGGCAGGCTTAGACTGGATATTAGGAAAAATCTCTTTACTGAGAGAGAGGTCAGGCACTGGAATAGGTTACCCAAGGAGGTGGGTTTGTCCCTGGAGGTGATCAAGAAACCTGTGGACATGGATGTGGTGACATTAGGTTGCTGGTTGGACTTGATGATCTTTGAAGTCTTTCCAACCACAACAGTTCTCTCATTCTATGATTCTATAAAGTCATAAATGACTAATTGTCAGGTGCCCAGAACAGCCTCTTGTCCATGGGGAGATTGAAGGCATAACTACTCAGCACAAATTACTTTACATTGGTTAGGCCACACCTTGAGTCCTGTGTCCAGTCCTGGGCTCCTCAGTTTAAGAAGGACATTGAGAGACTTGAACATGAGGCAATAAGGCTGGGGAAGGGGTCTGGAGCACAGCCCTGTGAAGAGAGGCTGAGGGAGCTGGGGTTGCTTAGCCTGGAGAAGAGGAGGCTCAGGGGAGACCTTCTTGCTCTCTCCAACTCCCTGAAGGGAGGTTGTAGCCAGGTGGGGGTTGGTCTCTTCTCCCAGGCAACCAGCACCTGAACAAGAGGACACAGTCTCAAGCTGTGCCAGGGGAGGTTCAGGTTGGATGTTAGGAAGAAGTTCTATACAGAGAGAGTGATTGCCTTTTGGAATGGGCTGCCCGGGGAGGTGGTGGAGTCACCATCACTGGAGGTATTTAAGAAGAGCCTGGATGAAGCACTTGGTGCCATGGTCTGGTTGATTAGTTAGGGCTGGATGATCAGTTGGACTTGGATGATCTTGGAGGTCTCTTCCAACCTGCTTGATCCTGTGATTATTACTCTCACTCAGGGTGAAAGCCATGCTCCTAAGGAGCACCAGAGTAGGTCTGGTCTGACTCTAGAAGAAGAACAGAGATGGGGAAAAGCATTGCTTATTCTTTTGCAGCTGCACTTAAACTAATCAAGGCAAATTGGCCTTTGGTCTGTGCTGTAGATACTTCTGTCCTCTAGGGAAGGAAGTGGGAGATGGGGATGAATGCAACTCTTTGTTTGATGCATGGCTTCTTGTTTTGCTCCAGCATGCAGCCCTGTAGCTGCAAACTAGAGAGTAAATCAAGCAGTTGTTTAAGAATGTCAAAAAGCTGCATGAAAGGAGAGGAGCTGAGTACTTTTGTTGTTCTGGCTTCCATTTGCAATCTAATGCCTGGTACTTAAATCTATCTTAATTAAGGATGTTTCCATTGAGGTGGAGAATGCATTTCATCAGTATATCCATTAATCACATCCTCATTAACTGCACTATTATGAGGATGTTTTTCTCTCACACATTAGTGGAATTTTGATCTTCTCTGCAATCATCAAAATGGGATTTTTTTTCCCCCCACCCATAGTGGGTAAACCACTGAGTGTGGAAGCATTGACAACCAGAAAGTGGTTATGGCAGAAGTTCTTTGTTCTCTCTTTAGAGACCTCTCAGGCATTTGACCTGCTGGCAGAGACCCAGAGCCTGGAAGCACTTTGAGAAATCAGATAATCACAGAATGGTCTGGGTTGGAAGGGATTTTAAAGATCATCCTGTACCAACACCCCTGCCATGGGCAGGGACAACTCCCACTAGCCCAGATTGCTCAAGCCTCATCCAACCTGTCCTTCAACACTTCCAAGCTAAGAGCCTCAACAACTTCCCTGGGCACCCTGGGTAACCTGTTCCAGCACCTCACTACACTCATGGGGAAGAATTTCCTCCTAATGTCTGATTTAAATTCAGCTTCTTCCACCCTGAAGCCATTGGCCCTTGTCCTGTCACTCCCTGCCTTTGTACAAAGTCCCTCCCCAGCTCTCCTGAAGCCCCCTTCAAATACTGGAAGGCCGCTCTGAGGTCTTCCTGGAGCATTCTCTTCTCCAGGCTGAATAGCCTCAACTCTCTCAGCCTAGTCTCAAACTGTGCCAGGGGAGGTTTAGGCTGAAGGTTAGGAAACGGTTCTTCATAGAAAGAGAGATTGGCCATTGGAATGTGCTGCCCAGGGAGCTGGTGGAGTCACCATCACTGGAGGTGTTTAGGAAGAGATTGGATGGGGTGCTTGGTGCCATGGTTTAGTTGATTAGATAGTGTTTGGTGATAGGCTGGACTTGGTGATCATAAAGGTCTCTTCCAACCTGGTTAATCTCTTCTCTTCTCTTCTCTTCTCTTCTCTTCTCTTCTCTTCTCTTCTCTTCTCTTCTCTTCTCTTCTCTTCTCTTCTCTTCTCTTCTCTTCTCTTCTCTTCTCTTCTCTTCTCTTCTCTTCTCTTCTCTCTCTTCTCTTCTCTCCTCTCCTCTCCTCTCCTCTCCTCTCCTCTCCTCCTCTCCTCTCCTCCCCTCCTCTCCTCCCCTCCCTCTCCCCCTCCCTCCCCTCCCTTCCCTTCCCTTCCCTTCCCTTCCCTTCCCTTCCCTTCCCTTCCCTTCCCTTCCCTTCCCTTCCCTTCCCTTCCCTTCCCTTCCCTTCCCTTCCCTTCCCTTCCCTTCCCTTCCCTTCCCTTCCCTTCTTCCCTTCCTTCCCTTCCCTTCCCTTCCCTTCCTTCCCTTCCCTTCCCTTCCCTTCCCTTCCCTTCCCTTCCCTTCCCTTCCCTTCCCTTCCCTTCCCTTCCCTTCCCTTCCCTTCCCTTCCCTTCCCTTCCCTTCCCTTCCCTTCCCCTCTGATCATCCTAGTGGCCTCCTGTAGACCCTCATTAACAGTCCCATGGTCTTGCATTGGGGCTCCAGAGATGGATGCAGAACTCCAGAAGGATTTTCTCCATGATACTGCTGGGCACAGAGATGAGAGTGCCTGGCCTGTAGTTCTCTACTTCTTCTTTTATTTCCTTTTTGAAAATGGGATCTGTGATGCTGCTTTTCCTGGCAGTGGGAACTTCACTAAATTGCCATCATCAGTGGAAAAAGCAAGCAAACAAAATAACAAATAATATGTAAAATTAATACATTATTAAAGGAGGTAGAGCAGTTAAGGCATCCTGGCCATTTAGAATAAAACTTTATTTAGAATAAACCAAACCAGGTTGGAAGAGACCTTCAAGATCATCGTGTCCAACCCATCAACCAATCCAACACCACCTAAACAGCTAACCCATGGCACCAAGCACCCCATCAAGTCTCCTCCTGAACACCTCCAATGATGGCGACTCCACCACCTCCCTGGGCAGCACATTCCAATGGCCAATCACTCTCTCTGTATAGAACTTCTTCCTAACATCCAAATTAAAGCTCCTCTGGTGCAACCTGAGACTGTGTCCTCTTGTTCTGGTGCTGGCTGCCTGGGAGAAGAGACCAACCTCTGCCTGTCTACAACCTCCCTTCAGGGAGTTGTAGAGAGCAATAAGGTCACCCCTGAGTCTCCTCTTCTGCAGGCTAAACAACCCCAGCTCCCTCAGCCTCTCCTCACAGGGCTGTGTTCCAGACCCCTCCCCAGCTTTGTTGCTCTTCTCTGGACACCTTCCAGCAAGTCAACCTCCTTCCTCAACTGAGGGGCCCAGAACTGGGCACAGGACTCCAGGTGTGGCCTAACCAGTGCAGTGTACAGGGGCAGAATGACCTCCCTGCTCCTGCTGGCCACACTATTCCTGATGCAAGCCAGGATGCCATTGGCCCTCTTGGCTGCCTGGGCACACTGCAGGCTCATGTTCAGCTTACCATCAACCAGTACCCCCAGGTCCCTCTCTACCTGGCTGCTCTCAGCCACTCTGACCCCAGCCTGCAGCACTGCCTGGGGTTGTTGTGGCCAATGTGCAGAACCTGGCACTTGGATGTGTTCAATCTCATGCTGTTGGACTCTGCCTATCTGTACAGTCTGCCATCAGACTCCTCTTAGAATCATAGAATCATAGAATGGTTCAGGCCAGAAGGGACCTCTAAAGGTTATCCAGCCCAACCCCTTCTGTACTCATCAGGGACATTCTCAACAGATCAGGTTGCCCAGAGCCCTGTCCAGCCTCACCTTGAAGATCTCCAGGGCTGGGGCCTCAACCATCTCCCTGGGCAACCTGAACCAGTGTGCCACCACCGTCAGAACTTGTTCCTCACATCCAATCTCAATCTGCTCTGCTCTAGTTTGAAGCCATTGACCCTAGTTCTGTCCCTGCAGGCCTTTGCAAACAGTCTCTCTGTAGCCTTCTTGTTGCTCCTTTCAGGTACTGACAGGCTGCTATTAGGTCTCCCTGGAGCCTTCTCTTCTCCAGGCTGAACACCCCCAGCTCCCTCAGCCTGTCCTCATAGCAGAGCCTTGGCAATTAGCTACCACAGAAATGTGGGCATTATTTTAGGTTGCTGTGTTCAGTCTGGTTTCAAGACTTGTTTAAAGTGGATGGAGAATCAGCCAGAGCACTCCTCAGGCTTTTGGACTGTCCACTAGTGCATTCTCTTCTCTATTAAAAACACAAGTTTATGTATTGCCTAAATGAAATTAGCTGCCACTTTCTTCTCTTAAGCCTTATCACTCCCTTGAAAGGGATTGCAAGAGGTTGCTTCATCCTTCTGCTTCTTGGCAGAATCAAATCCAACTCTGCTTTGCCTCAGGGCAGGATCCACTATCAAAACCATTCTTAACTAGAGTTTATCTAAATTGCTCTTGAAAGACTTAGGATGATTCTATGATTCATTATCTCCTCAGGAAATCTATCCCATTGCTTAACTGTACTTACCTTTAGAAAGCTTTGTCCTCAGGCCTAACTCAAATCTCTATTTCAGAGCTGTAAGCCTCTTACAGCTTGTTCTATCCATCGTGAAGGAGGAAATCAGATCAGTTCTTTTTCCTTCCAGCACCTGCTCTCCCCACTGCAATGTTCAGCTCTTATGTACTACAGTTAAATTCCCTGCACTATACACTTTTAGTCAGCTGCCAGCTCTCTCATCGTGATTCTGGTCCCTCCACAATTGCAGTGTTATTGTTTATCTGTCTGATGAGGAAAGGCTGAGAGACCTGGGGCTGTTCAGCCTGGAGAAGACTGAGAAGGGATCCTATTCATATTTATAAATATAGAAACACACAATCAACCAGGCTGGAAAAGACCTCAGAGATCATGAAATCCAACCTATTACCTAATCTGTAACACCTCCAGACAACTAAACAATGGCTCCAAGTGCCACATCCAAGCCCCTCTTGAACACCTCCAGGGGCAGGGACTCCACCACCTCCCTGGGCAGCACATCCCAATGGCACATTACTCCTTCCGGGAAGAGCTTTCCCCTCACCTCCAGCCTAAACTTCCCCTGGCACAGCTTGAGACTGTGTCTCTTGTTCTGGTGCTGGTTGCCTGGGAGAAGAGACCAACCCCCACCTGGCTCCAACCTCCCTTCAGGGAGTCAGAGAGAGCAAGAAAGTTTCCCCTCAGCCTCCTCTTCTCCAGGCTAAGCAACCCCAGCTCCCTCAGCCTCTCCTCACAGGGCTGTGCTCCAGACCCCTCCCCAGCTTTGTTGCCCTTCTCTGGACACATTCAAGGATCAAAATGTCCTTCTTAAATTATATCTGAAGAGTGACAAGAAGAAGGAATCTGTCTATTTCTGGTGGTGTCTGGGGTTATTTAACCACAAGAAAAGGAGGTTGAGTGGAGACCTCATTGCTCTCTGCAGGTGCCTGGAAAATGGCTAATGGCTGCAGTGAGGCAGTTGTTGGCATCTTCTCCCAAATAACTAATGACAGTACAAGACCTGGAGAGGTTTAGGTTGGACATTAAGAAGAGTTTCCTTACTTTCATCAGTAAATTTGTGGATGACACCAGGCTGGGGGCAGGAGTTGATCTGCTGGAGGGTAGAGAGGCTCTGCAGAGGGACCTGGACAGGCTGGACAGATGGGCAGAGGCCAAAGGCAGGAGATTGAACACATCCAAGTGCCAGGTTCTGCATATTGGCCACAACAACCCCAGGCAGAGCTACAGGCTGGGGTCAGAGTGGATGGAGTGCAGCCAGGCAGAGAGGGACCTGGGGGTGCTGGTTGATGGTAGGCTGAACATGAGCCTGCAGTGTGCCCAGGCAGCCAAGAAGGCCAATGGCATCCTGGCCTGCATCAGGAACAGTGTGGCCAGTAGGAGCAGGGAGGTCATTCTGCCCTGTGCTCAGCACTGGTTAGGCCACACCTTGAGTCCTGTGTCCAGTTCTGGGCTCCTCAGTTTAGGAAGGAGGTTGACTTGCTGGAAGGTGTCCAGAGAAGGGCAACAAAGTTGGTAAGGGGCTTGGAACACAGCCCTGTGAGGAGAGGCTGAGGGAGCTGGGGCTGCTTATCCTGCAGAAGAGGAGATTCAGGGGAGACCTTCTTGCTGTCTACAACTCCCTGAAGGGAGGTTGCAGACAGGCAGAGGTTGGTCTCTTCTCCCAGGCACCCAGTACCAGAACAAGAGGACACAGTCTCAAGTTGTGCCAGGCTGGATCTTAGGTAGAAGTTCTATGCAGAGAGAGTGATTGCCCATTGGAATGGGCTGCCTGGGGAGGTGGTGGAGTCACCATCATTGGGGGTGTTCCAGAAGAGACTTGATAGGGTGCTTGGTGCCATGGGTTAGTTGATTAGATGGTGTTGGATGATGGGTTGGATGTGATGATCTTGAAGGTCTCTTCCAATATCTGGTCTATTCTATTCTATTCTATTCTATTCTATTCTATTCTATTCTATTCTATTCTATTCTATTCTCATCATCCCTGGAGGTGTTCAAGAAATGAGTAGATGTGGCACTTCAGGGCTAGGTCTAGTGGTCATGGAGCTGTTGGGTAGAAGGTTGGACTTGATGATCTTAGAGGACTTATCTAACCTTAATGATTTTATAGTTCTAAGAAGTATGAGGAAAAGACTGAGTGTCTGGCAGAGTAGAGAACACTGCCAGCAAGATTAAATCAGTCATCTGTTGATGGGATTTAGTTTTATTGCTGTGGACAATGCTGGTAGATGGCTGTCAGGTTGTTAAGCCGGCTTTTGGAATTTCATTTTACTCCTAGCCTGTTCCATCATCCAAGAGGGCCAATGGCATCCTGACATGCATCAGGAACAGTGTGGCCAGCAGGAGCAGGGAGGTCATTCTGCCCCTGTACACTGCACTGCTCAGGCCACACCTGGAGTCCTGTGTCCAGTTCTGGGCCCCTCAGTTTAGGAAGGAGGTTGACTTGCTGGAACGAGTCCAGAGAAGGGCAACAAAGTTGGTGAGGGGTTTGGAACACAGCCCTGTGAGGAGAGGCTGAGGGAGCTGGGATTGCTCATCCTGGAGAAGAGGAGACTCAGGGGTGACCTTATCACTCTCTCCAACTCCCTGAAGGGAGGTTGTAGACAGGCAGATGATGGTCTCTTCTCCCAGGCAGCCAGTACCAGAACAAGAGGACACAGTCTCAAGCTGTGCCAGGGGAGGTTCAGGTTGGATGTTAGGAAGAAGTTCTATACCGAGAGAGTGATTGCCCATTGGAATGGGCTGCCCGGGGAGGTGGTGGAGTCACCGTCATTGGAGGTGTTCAGGAGGAGACTTGATGGGGTGCTTGGTGCCATGGGTTAGCTGTTTGGGTGGTGTTGGATTGGTTGATGGGTTGGACACGATGATCTTGAAGGTCTCTTCCAGCCTGGTTTGGTTTATTCTAAGAAAGGTTTATTCTAATCAGTTTGGAATCTGGTTGAGATCTTCAAAATGCAAACCTCTTGGAAGAAAGTGAAGGATGAAAGCAAATGGGAAGCTCTAAATTGTTCTGTGGGTGAAACCAAGAGTAGGGACTCTGGAGCATGGTGCATTTCTAGTTCTGGCATAGTTCTCCACAGCTCTCAGAGTCATAGAATGGTCTGGACCAGAAGGGACCTCCAAAGCTCATCCAGTCCAACTCCTCTGCAGTCAGCAGGGACATCCTCAACTGGATCGGGTTGCCCAGAGCCCTGTCCAGCCTCACCTTGAATATCTCCAGGGATGGAACCTCAACCACCTCCCTGGGCAGGCTCTTCCAGTGTTCTACTACCCTCATGGTGCAGAACTTGTTCCTCACATCCAATCTAAATCTACTATTCTCTACTTTGAAGCCATTGCCCCTGCTTCTGTCCCTGCTGGCCTTTGCAAACAGTCTCTCTCCATCCATGAATATGGGTATGAATCCTTCCTGTAGGCCCCTTTCAGGTACTGGCAGGCTGTTATTAGGTCTCCCTGGAGCCTTTTCTTCTCCAGGCTGAACACCCCCAGCTCCCTCAGCCTGTCCCCACAACAGAGCTGCCCCAACCCCCTGATAATTTCCATGGCCTTCTTTGAACTCTTTCCATCAGGTCCATTTCTTTCCTATATTGAGGACTCCAGACCTGTACACAGTACTCCAGGTGAGGTCTCACCAGGGCAGAGCATGGGCTGCCCAGGGAGGTGGTGGAGTCCCCATCCCTGGAGGTGCTTAAGAGGGGATTGGATGTGGCACTTGGTGCCATGGTTTAGTCATGAGGTCTGTGGTGAGAGGTTGGACTTGATGAGCTTTGAGGTCTCTTCCAACCCTGGTGATTCTGTGATTCTGTGATTTATCTGTGCTTCATCTGTGCTTCAGGTACCCACTCACAACTGGAAATAATTCCCACATCACACAGCTTCTTCTCCCTTTCCTCTTTGTATTCCAGTAACACTGGAGCAGGGTTCTGTTTCCAGAAGTGTTGGCACTTCACCTATCACAGAGAGTCCTTCAAACACTTCTGTAATGCAAGTACAAATTAATAGAGACCTCCACCACAGCCTTCTGGAAGTGATCTTAATTATGACATTTGCCAGAGAGCTCAGTGGTTTTCCTTGGTGTGAGTACAATCAAGCCTTAAGAACAGGAAGAGAGGAAGAAAATAAGGGACACTTTAGCAAAAGGCACTGAAAGCTGTGAGTGGTGGAGAATGAAGGCATCTTTATTAGGCAAGTAGAGGGAGAAGAAGCTTTGTGGCAAGAAGAGGACTTCAGCAGGGTACTTTGGGTTCTTCTCCCCTGTTTGGGAGCACTCTCTTCTTTTCTTGAGAGTTTAATTAGCAGGTTGATTGGAAGGAAGGAATTTGTGTTCATGAATGGCACTCGTAAAACTCATCTTCTCCTTCTTGGTCTCGGAGAGAAAGGTGGTCTGTGATGTCAGCTGAACTGTGAGGAACTGAGTAACAGAGCAAAGTATATTACCTGGGAATGGGATCATTATAGAACATATCAAAAATCAGCTGAAATGTATTTTTCACACTCAACAGAGCCAAAGCTTTCACAAATTACAGCTCTGTGCATATGCAGAAATCCTCTTATTAATTATGGAAGTGACATCTTAATCCTCTGCATATTCACTCCCTAGCAGTGTAGTAGTGAATGCTCAGGAGAGGACAAGCAGGGGCACTGACTCTGTAGCAATGTGCGGTCTTCTCTCAGGGACTCTCCAGAAGCCCTTGGAATGGAATGGAATGGAATGGAATGGAATGGAATGGAATGGAATAGAATAGAATAGAATAGAATAGAATAGAATAGAATAGAATAGAATAGAATAGAATAGACCAGGTTGGAAGAGAACTTCAAGATTATCATGTCCAACGTATCATCCAACACCACCTAATCAACTAACCCATGGCACCAAGCACCCTGTCAAGTCTCCTACTGAACACCTCCAGTGATGGTGACTCCACCACCTCCCTGGGCAGCACATTCCAATGGGCAATCACTCTCTCTCTGTAGAACTTCCTCCTAACCTCCAGCCTAAACCTCTCCTGGTGCAGCCTGAGACTGTGTCCTCTTGTTCCGGTGCTGGCTGCCTGGGAGAAGAGACCAACCCCCACCTGGCTAAGACTCCCTTCAGTTAGTTGTAAAGAGCAAGAAGGTCTCCCCTGAGCCTCCTCTTCTCCAGGCTAAGCAACCCCAGCTCCCTCAGCCTCTCCTCACAGGGCTGTGCTCCAGACCCCTCCCCAGCTTTGTTGCCCTTCTCTGGACACCTTCCAGCATCTCAACATCTTTCCTAAACTGAGGAGCCCAGAACTGGACACAGGACTCAAGGTGTGGCCTGAGCAGTGCTGAGTACAGGGCAGAATGACTTCCCTGCTCCTGCTGGCCACACTGTTCCTGATGCAGGCCAGGATGCCATTGGCCCTCTTGGCTGCCTGGGCACACTGTTGGCTCATGTTCAGCCTACCAGTACCCCCAGGTCCCTCTCTACCTGGCTGCTCTCAGCCACTCTGACCCCAACCTGTAGCTCTGCCTGGGGTTGCTGTGGCCAATGTGCAGAACCTGACACTTGGATGTGTTCAATCTCCTGCCCTTGGCCTCTGCCCATCTGTCCAGCCTGTCAAGGTCCCTCTGCAGAGTCTCTCTACACTCCAGCAGATATGTACCTTTCCATATTCACACAATCACTGAATGGTTTGGGTTGGAGGGGACCTTAGAGATCACCCAGTTCCAACCCCCTTGCCATTCAATCTGGCCTGGAACAATTCCAGGGAAGAAGAATTCACAGCCTACCTGAGCAAACTTTCTTTCTAATCTCCAGTCTGAATCTGCCCTCCTCCAACTTCAGTCCATTGCCTCTCATTCTATCACTCCAAGCCCTTGTCAAAAGCCCCTTCACAGCTCTCCTGTATCCTCCTTTAGGTACTGAAAAGTCTGTAAGTTCTCCCTGGAGACTCCTCCAGGCTTGGACAGCCCCAAACTCTTTCAGCCTGCCCCCACAGGGGAGGTGCTCCAGCCCCTTCATGGCCTCCTCCGGACCAGCTCCCACAGCTTCAGGTCCTTCTTTTGTCGAGGACCCCAGAACTGGATGCAAAGTACTCCAGCTGAAGTCTCAGCATAGCAGAGAGGCAGCATCCCCTCCCTGTGCTGCTGCTCTCCCTGCTCTGGATGCAGCTCAGCACACAGCTGCCTGCTGGGCTGTCAGGGACCATTGCTGGCTCCTGGGGGGCTCCTGGCTTCCATGGGTGAATGCTTGGCTGGGTAAAAAACCTCACTGATGACCAGGCCTAAAGAAGGATGGGAAATGGAATTAAATCCCGTTGGTGGCTAGTCACAAGTGGTGTTCCCAGGGCTCAGTGCCTGGGACAGTTTGCTTTAGCATCTTTAATAGTGATCTGGAAGAGGGGATTGATGCACCCTCAGTAAGTCTGCATGTGACACTGGGAGGGAGTCTTGAGGGTAGGAAGGCTCTGCAGAAGTACCTGGCTAGGCTGGATAATTGAGTCCAAGTGAACTGTATGAGATTCAACTAAGCCAAGTGCCAGGTCCTGCACTTTGGTCACAACAGCCCCATGAATGCTCCAGGCTTGGGGCAGATGGCTGGAAAGCTGCCCAGCAGAGAAAGACCTGAGGGTATTGATCTACACCCAGCTGAAGATGAGCCAGGTGTGCCCAGGTGGCTCAGAAGGCCAAAAGCGTCCTGACCTGGATCAGCAATAGTGCCACCAGCAGGACCAGGGCAGAGATTGTCTGCCACTACTCAGCACTGAGGAGGCTACACCTTGAGTGCTGGGTTCAGTTTAGGAGCCCTCCTTCCAAGAAGGACATTGAGGTGCTGGAGCTTGTCCAGAGAAGGGCAGTAAAGCTGGTGAGAGGTCTGGAGAGCAGGGCTGGGGAGGAACAGCTGAGGGAACAGGGGGTGTTTAGCCTGGAGTAAAGGAGGTTGAAGAGAGATGTTCTCATTCTCTACAACTCCCTGAAAGGAGGTTGGAGCCAGGTGGATGTTGATATCTTCTTCCTAGCAACATGTGGTAGGACAAGAAGAAATGGCCTCATGTTTAGGCTGAGAAGAAACTTCTTGACTGAAAGAGTTCTTAAACACTGGAAGAGGCTGCCCAGGGAGATGGTTGGATCCCCATGCCTGAAGGTGTTTCAAGGAGGCAGAGATGTGGTGCTGAGGGACATGGCTTAGCACCAGCCTCAGCAGAGCTAGAGAATGGTTGGACTCGATCTCAAAGGTCTTGTCCTACTCAAATGATTTTATGGCTTTATGATTCTACTGACCAGAGGAGACAGCCACAATGGTTTCAGATCAGAGGTTGACCATGAGCCAGCAATGTGCTCTGGTGGGCAAGAAGGTCAATGGTACCATGGGTTGTATTAAAAGGGCTGCGGTTAGTAGGTCAAGAGAGGTTCTCCCCCCAATCTACTCTGCCCTGCTGAGGCCACATCTGGAGTATTGTGTCCAGTTCTGGGCCCCTCAGGTCAAGAAGGACCTCAGGGAACTGCTTGAGGGAGTCCAGCACAGAGCTACAAAGATGCTGCAGGCAGTGGAAGATTTTCCTCATGATGAGAGCCTGAGCGAGCTGAGGGCTCTGGAGCTTGGAGAGGAGGAGCCTGAGAGCTAAAGCTGTGCAGGGGGAGTGCCCAGAGGCTGGAGCCAGGCTCTGCTGGGGGATGCCCAATGCCAGCACAAGGGGCAGTGGTGGAAGCTGAGGCAGAGGAAGTGCCATGGACACAGGAGGACAAATTATTTCTCTGTGAGGGTGATGGAACCCTGGAGCAGGCTGCCCAGGGGGGTTGTGGAGTCTCCCTCTCTGGAGAGATTCAAGACCTGCCTGGATGAGTTCCTGTGTGACCTGCTCCAGGTGCACCTGCTTTGGCAGGGGGGTTGGACTGGATGATCTCTGGAGGTCCCTTCCAGCCCCTGACATTCTGTGCTGCTGTGGAATCTATGAAAATCAGAAAATCCATGTGCAGAATCCAGTTTGGGTTGGCAGACTGCCTTTTACTTTGCTTCATTTCATGCTTCCTCATTACCTTACTGTTCTGTTTCACTAAGTGAGTTCGGTGAGAGAGTGTTTCCCTGTTTGACACAAGGAGGCATTGTTAGAGCCCTTGATCTGCTTTGTCTTCAGCCTCTCATTTCTCTGCTTTCTGATTGCCTTTTCTTTGTGAGCACTGCTGCCTCTTCTCCCCTTTCTCTCTTCATTGTCTTTGCCTTGGCTGTTGTCTTTGCATATTTCCTCATCTTCCTCTTTCCCCTTCTGATCTTTCAGCGGTGTCTGCAGTGCTGTTCAGTTGTTATCCTCTTCCCTGCTGTGTCAGACTTTCCCCTTCCTAAGAAAGCAACAGCCTCCTTCTGCAGGCAGCCATTGATTTCAGAGCCACAGAAGACTGACTCTGCTCTCTGCACACACCAAAGCTGTCTTCCCAGCACTCTGGGACAGCTCCTGTAGTACTGTGTTAGAAAGCACACTGCTGCCTGAGGCTCTGCAGTGCCAGACACATAATAGACATTTTTACTTCATTCTTTGGAGGAGTCCCCAGACCACCACACCAACTGAAGCAGAACAACAGACTTTAGATTGCCCAGGGAAAGCTCCCCCTCTGCTTTCAGTCCAGGGGTCAGTCCTGGGACCAGGCTTGTTTAACATCTTTGTTGGGGCCATGGACAGAGGCACTGAGTGCACCCCCAGCAAGGTTGCTGAGGACACCAAGCCATGTGGTACAGCTGACAGCTGAAGGGAAGGAGCCATCCAGAGGGACCTGGACAGGATGTAGAGCTGGGCCCATGACAACCTCATGAGGTTCAACAAGACCAAATACAAGGTCCTGTAGCTGGGGCAGGGCAATCCCAGGTACTGCTATAGGCTGGGCAGGGACTGGATGGAGAGCAGCCATGAAGGAAAGACCTTGGTGGTGCTGGGGGAGGAGAAGCTCAACAGGAGCCAGCAGGGAGCACTTGAAGAAGCATGAAGCAGCAAGAGAAGCATGGACAGCAGGGCCAGGGAGGTGATCCTCCCCCTCTGCTCCACTCTGCTGAGACCACTGCTGGAGAACTGAATCCAGTTCTGAAGCCTCTGTGCCAGGAAGGATCTGAAGGTGCTGGAAGGTGTCCAGAGAAGGGCCACGAGGAGGAGCAGAGGGCTGGAGCTGCTCTGCTGTGAGGACAGCCTGAGAGAGTTGGGGTTGTGCAGTCCCCTCACAGGAGAAGGCTCCCAGGAGACCTTGTGGCCTTCCAGTATCTGAAGGGGGCTCCAAGAAAGCTGGGGAGGGACTTTCGAGGGTGTCAGGGAGGGATAGGACTGGAGGGGATGGAGCAAAAGTAGAAATGGGGAGATGGAGATTGGATGTGAGGAAGAAGTTGTTCCCCAGGAGGGTGGTGAGACACTGGCACAGGTTGCCCAGGGAAGTGGTGGAAGCCTCCTGCCTGGAGGTGTTTGTAGCCAGGCTGGAGGTGGCTGTGAGCAACCTGCTGTAGTGTGAGGTGTCCCTGCCCATGGCAGGGGTTTGGGACTGGCTGATCCTTGAGGTCCCTTCCAACCCTGACAATTCTATGAGTCTATTGATGAGGACCAGTCTTGGCTGGCCTTGTTTCTGGTGGCTGGTGAGATGAAGAACTAAGGTTCACAGGGAGTAAGAGTTCAAGTAACATATGAGTTCCTTGATGGGTGGGAGAGGCCCAGTTGTGATTCACGAAGTGCAAATGGCAGAAATGTAAGACTGGTTTAGAGGCTTAGTTCTTTGGGGCAAAGCCTGTTTCAAGATATCTTCTCTGCACACCAGCAAGGTCTGGGAAAAGGGCAGGTAGCCAGCAGGGACAGAACACAGCTAGCAGGGGAAGCTGAACATGCTGAGCTGTATGGATTGCTGAGTGAGCTGGCCAATGGGACTGAGAGAAAGCTGTCCCTCGTTTCTGGCACAATACAGCAGAGAAACTGAGAATGCTAGTGGCACCTTCACTTTATCACAGGATCACTTCACTTGGAAAAGACCTTTCAGATCATCCAGTCCAACCATTCCCTAACTAACCAAGCCTGTTGCTAATCTATGGCCCTCAGCACCACGTCCCTGTGGTTCTGAAACATCTTCACAGCTGGGGATTCAACCACCCAGGGAGGGCAGCACTTTTTGAGAACCCTTTCAGTCAAGAAGTTTCTTCCAATATCCAACTTAAACCTTCCCTGATGCAACTTGAGGCCATTTCCTTTTGTCCTATCACTTGTTACTAGTGAGAAGAGACCAACCCACAACTCACTGCAACCTCCTGTCAGGGAGCTGTAGAGAATGAGAAGATCTCCCCTCAGCCTTCTCTTCTCCAGATTAACCAACCCCTGTTCCCTCAGCTGCTCCTTGCCAGACCCTTCTCTGGATCTGCTCCAGTACCTCAAAGTCTTTCTTGTAGTGAGGGCCCCCAGACTGAGCCCAGTAGTCAAGGTGTGGCCTCTCCAATGCTTAGTAAAGGGAAGGATTTAACAAGGCAAGAAAAGAAAGGTGAAAGTGGAAAACAGTACACATATTTTCCAAGGACAAATTGGCCTTGACTTACCTAATGTCCTTCTGTGCTGAAATGAATGGAATGGAATGGAATGGAATGGAATGGAATGGAATGGAATGGAATGGAATGGAATGGAATAGAATAGAATAGAATAGAATAGAATAGAATAGAATAGAATAGAATAGAATAGAATAGAATAGAATAGAATAGAATTAACCAGGTTGGAAAAGACCTTTGAAATCATCAAACCCAACCTATCACCCAACACCATCTGATCAACTTAACCATGGCACCAAGTGCCTCATCCAGTCCCCTCTTGAACACCTCCAGTGATGGTGACTCCACCACCTCCCTGGGCAGCACATTCCAATGGCCAATCTCTCTTTCTATGACTGACTACATGGACAAGGACCTTCATGGTTTTGCATGCCTGTGTATCCCTGTGTTTTATCACAGTATTTGTAGTGCACTGAGATGGCTTTGGCATCCCATGATGGAAAAATGAGATGCAAAGCTGTTTTATGTAGGTGACCTCCCAAGGCTGACTTGCTTTGGTCTGTTCATTTTGCTTGTTGTTGCCTCAGGCCTGTTTGGAGTTTTGATTAGTGTGTTGACTCCTATAAAGCCTTGGCTAAAACGTTCATCAAAGTATAGCTGATGGAGATAGTGACCAAGAGCTGAGTGCTTGTAAACAGCTAAAGGGCAAGCGTCAGGAGAATGAAGCCAGACTCTTCTCAGTGGTGTCCAGATAGTACAGTGACTTCAGAATGTGTGAAAAACATCAACACATTCCCTTTAAGTGTATAAAGGCACACCTACAGGATAGCCAAGGGATCAGGCCCAGCCAACATGGATTCAGGAAGGGCAGGTCCTGCCTGACCAACTTGATCTCCTTCTATGCCCAGGTGACTGCCTGGTGGATGTGGTCTGCCTGGACTGCAGCAAGGCCTTTAACATTGTCCCCCTTAGCAAACTCCTGGCCAAGCTGTCAGCCCCTGGCTTGGACAGCAGCACTCTGAGCTGGGTAAGGAACTGGCTGGAGGCTGAGCCCAGAGAGTGGTGGTGAATGGTGCCACAGCCAGCTGGCAGTCAGGCACCAGTGGCGTCCCCCAGGGATCAGTGCTGGGCCCCATCCTGTTCGATATCTTTATTGATGATCTGGATGAGGGGATTGAGTCCATCATCAGTAAATTTGTAGATGACTGCAAGCTGGGGGCAGGAGTTGATCTGTTAGAGGGTAGGAGAGCTCTGCAGAGGGACCTTGCCAGGCTGGATAGATGGGCAGAGTTCAACAGGATGGCATTCAACAAGTCCAAGTGCCAGGTGCTGCACTTTGGCTACAGCAACCCCAGGCTGGGGACGGAGGCAGAAAGGGACCTGGGGGTGCTGGTTGATAGCATAGCAGAGTTCTTCTCTGATGTCTTCCTCAGCTGTTACCCTTTGTACTTAGTTTCCAGTGCCAAGTTCCAGTGGGCTGGGGTACTGAATTCTGCCCAATGAAATATGTTTGAATATCTACTGCATTCTCAGCACTAAGTCCAAAGCCTCTTGTAAAATGAAGCAGTGCTCCAGGGAGAGTTCCTTGGGACAACCCCAATTTTTCATGGCATATTTTTGCTCTCCAGATCTAAGTGTGGATGATGAGAAATGGTGAGTGCTCAGTGTCCTCAGCCTCTTCAGGATTGCTTTGATGTGCTGACTGCACCAGAAGCAATTTCCCTGTGCAGCTTCTAACAAAGGTGAGAGAAGGAAGGCAAGGAAAAAATGCACAAAGCCAGCTGTCCCCTGTCCATTTCATGCTTATCTTTGCAATATGAAAAGGTACTAGCTGAGTGAGACAGGAAAATGAAGATGTCAAGAAAATGTCTGAACTATCAATATCTCCTAATGCAGAGAAAGCCCAACAGTTTTCCTTAAATAGTTCCAGAGGCAGGAAAGACATTGATTTTTAGGGGAAGAGCAGAAAAAGCAATGCCATGAAATAAGCCAACTCTGTGTGCACAATGCCTCATGGCCAAACCAGCAGTGAGTAAAAACCCCAATGACTCTACAAATACCCCAGTCAATGAGCAAAACCCTCAGTCACTGAACAAATACCCTAGTCAGTGAGCAAAAACTCCAGTGAGTGGGCCAATGCCCCAAGTGGATGAGCAAAACCCTTAGTGAGCAAAACCCTTAGTGAGCAAAACCCACCAGTCAGTGAGCAAAACCCACAGAGAATGAGCAAACCCTCAGTCAGTGAGCAAACCCTCAGTCAGTGAGCAAAACCCTCAGTGAGGAAGCCCTCAGTGTGCAAAACCCTCAGTGAGCAAACCCTCAGTGAGGAAAACCCTCAGTGAGCAAAATCCTCAGTGAGTGAGCAAAACCCTCAGTGAGCAAAACTATCAGTGAGCAAACCCTCAGTGAGCAAAATCCTCAGTGAGTGAACAAAACCCTCAGTGAGCAAAACTATCAGTGAGCAAACCCTCAGTGAGCAAAACCCTCAGTGAGCAAACCCTCAGTGAGCAAAACCCTCAGTGAGCAAACCCTTAGTGAGCAAAATCCGCAGTGAGTGGAGCCTCAGTGAACAAACCCTCAGTGAGTGCTGAAGTCAGAGCTATGAGGTGCCATTTATTTTCCTTGCTGCATACAGCAAGAGCAGCAGAACTTAGAAACCTTGGGGTCCAGTTTCCAAGAGCAGTCTGCTGAGCATTTCCTCCTGTGAGCACTGCTGCTCTGCTGGGGAGCTGCCCTTGCTTGGGGATGTTTTTGGCATTTCAATCATCTTTGTTATTAAGGACAGAACTTTTTCTTTTGTGGTATTTGATAGAGGGAATGAAAATTATAAGTTGAGAGTATATAAGGTAAAAATGAAGATACTAATGGCCTTGGGCCCTGGGTGAGGGCTCAAGGCTTAGAGCAGGCTGCCCAGGGCAGCCTGGAGGGGTTTCAAAGCCATGAAGCAGTGGTGCTGAGGGAGATGGTTTAGTGGTGACCTGGCAATGATGGGTTCATGGTTGGACTTGGTCTCTTCCAACCTAAATGATTCTGTGACTTGATGTTTAAACTTTGGGACAAATGACCAAGTTCACAGGCTCACAGGATTTAGATGTTCAAAGGGACCTCTGGAGATCATCCAATCCAACCCCTCTGCCAGAGCAGGAGCAGAGAATCCAGCACAGGTCACACAGGAACACATCCAGACAGGGCTGGAATGTCTCGAGGGGAGACTCCACAACTTCTCTGGAGAGCCTGCTCCAAGGCTCTGTGACCCTCACAATGAAGAAGTTCCTTGAGGTGGAACCTTCTGTGCTGTTGACACAGTTAGCAGCAGGTTCTCCATGCCCTCATTTAGAATAGAATAGAATAGAATAGAATAGAATAGAATAGAATAGAATAGAATAGAATAGAATAGAATAGAATAGAATAGAATAGAATAGAATTAACCAGGTTGGAAGAGACCTTCAAGATCATCAAGTTCAACCTATCATCCAACACCATCTAATCAACTAAACCATGCAACCAAGCACCCCATCAAGTCTCCTCCTGAACACCTCCAATGATGGTGACTCCACCACCTCCCTGGACAGAACATTCCAATGGGCAATCTCTCTTTCTACAAAGAACTTCTTCCTCACCTCCAGCCTAAACCTCCTCTGGTACAGTTTGAGACTGTGTCCTCTTGTTCTGGCACTGGGTGCCTGGCAGAAGAGACATTTGCATTCCAAGTTCATTGTGTTTGAGATACATTTTAGCTACATCCAAGCAGTGCTTTTGCATCGTGCTTAACACAGCTACAAGGCTGGAGTGCAGGTGTTTGGAACACAGAAATAATCAAAACAAATTGGAAAATTATTTGCCATGGCCTGGAGGCACAGGAACTCCTAAGGGTACCTGTATGCTCCTTCCAGAGACTTGCAGACAGAATAAATTACATCCAGTGGTAGTAATAACCTGGTAAGCACAATGTTGTGGTCTCTGGTTGGTTTCTTTTGCATAATTCAACTTCATGATCTGATTCTTTGTCGTTCTCCAAAGAGCTTTTTGTAACAATATCAGTACTTGTCTAGAGTAAAGGCTGGGCTGGGCTGGGCAGCAGACAGGTGTCAGAGGCTCTCCATAGAATGGAATGGAATGGAATGGAATGGAATGGAATGGAATGGAATGGAATGGAATGGAATGGAATGGAATGGAACAGAATGGAATGGAATGGAATGGAACAGAACAGAATAGAATAGAATAGAATAGAATAGAATAGAATAGAATAGAATAGAATAGAATAGAATAGAATAGAATAGAATAGAATAGACCAAGTTGGAAGAGACCTTCAAGATCATCACATCCAACCCATCATCCAACACCACCTAATCAACTAAACTATGACACCAAGCACCCTATCAAGTCTCCTCCTAAACACCTCCAGTGATGGTGACTCCACCACCTCCCTGGGCAGCACATTCCAATGGGCAATCACCATCTAACATCCAGTCTAAACCTCCCCTGGCACAGCTTGAGACTGTGTCCTCTTGTTCTGGTGCTGGGTGCCTGGGAGAAGAGACCAACCCCCACCTGGCTACAACCTCCCTTCAGGGACCTGGAGAGAGCAAGAAGGTCTCCCCTGAGCCTCCTCTTCTTCAGGCTAAGCAAACCCAGCTCCCTCAGTCTCTCCTTACAGGGCTGTGTTTTAAACCCCTCCCCAGCTTTGTTGCCCTTCTCTGGACACCTTCCAGCATCTCAACCTCATTCCTAAACTGAGGGGCCCAGAGCTGGACCCAGGACTCGAGGTGTGGCCTGAGCAGTGCAGTGTACAGGGGCAGAAGCCATGAACCCCTCTGCCTTCCCAAAGGGAAGAGAAAGGGAATAAAGGAGAGAGAGTGATGGAGTGGCAAAAAAATTAACCAGCTGGGATGGAAATTAGAACAATAAACATCAAATAGGTACAAATAGATACAAACCAACGTCCAACCCAAGCCCTGATAGCAATCAGTCACCAGCACCACTGATGCTGTGGCAGAAGTCCCAGACTGGACTCAGCAGCAGATGGGAACCAGATTCAGGAGCTGGATTCTGCAACTGGGTTCAGGAAGCCATGGATTGGGATTGAGAGCAGAATGGACAGATTCCTCCTCAGATGCTGATCATAAGAGAAGGTTCTGACCCTGGTGATCTCTCAGCTTTATCCCAAACATGACATGGATGGGGTGAAATATTTGTGTTGTTGGTCACTTCAGGGTCGCCTGAAGTGTCTGCTCCTCCCTGCAGGTGCAGCCTTTTCCTCTGCACCCCCAGCTGCACAAGCTGTGCCAGTGCCCTTGGTCTGCAGCCCAGCCTTTGGCAGGAACTCTCCCCATCAGCTTCTCCGTGCTAGCAGCAGCCCCTGGCTGTGCAAACCTGCCCTGAGCCGCAGGAAGTGCAGCACTGAGCAGAGGCTGAGCTGAGAAGTCACAGCACTGAGCAGAATCATCACAGCACTGAGCAGAGTCACTTCTGGCCTAGGTCAAGTGAAGACAGCATTGAAAAGACTCCATTCTCACCTATGAGGCAGTTCAGATGTATTTCAGTAGTGATTTCCTCTGAAGCTCCTGGTAGTATTTGTCACACTTAGTGACACATTTCCACAGTTCAACGATGCACTTAGCAGTGTGTTGAACTTTCAACCCTCCCAGAGACCCAAAAATAAATAAGCATGAGCCTGGATTTCATGCAGAATCAGGCTCATAATCATGTTTACATTACATGAAGTTATGCTCTCACCTTTTCTGCTGCACAGGCATTTAATGGGCCATGAAATCTCGCCGCTCTCCGCAGAGGGTGCTTCCGGAGAAGCGTCCTGCATCAATTCGTAAGGTGTTGTTTGCATTGCTTAGCCATAAATTCAAGGTAATTTCTTTGATCAGTAATAGCTTTTCTACACTTCCTGCCTTCCATTTAACCAAGACTGATGAGACTTGCCAAGGGGCTGCTCGACTGACCAATTTCTTTTCATGCCATTTGCAATCTTGTCATGTTCCTGTGCTCGACAGGTTCATCCTTATCACTCACCTGCATTTATCCATTTTCACTGGAGAGATGCTGTGTCATTGCTCTCTGCAACTACCTGAAAAGTGGTTGTAACCAGGAAGGGGTCAGGCTCTTCTCTCTAGCAACCAGCACCAGAACAAGAGGGCACAGTCTCAAGCTGTGCCAGGGGAGGTTTAAGCTGGAGCTGAGGAGAAAGTTCTTCACAGAGAGAGTCATTCGTCATTGGAATGTGCTGCCCAGGGAGGTGGTGGAGTCACCATCCCTGGAGGTGTTCAAGAGAGGATTGGACGTGGCACTTGGTGCCATGGTCTAGTCATGAGGTCTGTGGAGAGAGGTTGGACTCGATGACCCTCGAGCGCTCTTCCAACCTTGGTGATACTGTGATACTGTGACACAGTCTCAGGCTGCGCCAGGGGAGGTTTAGACTGGAGGTTAGGAAGAAGTTTTACAGAGAGAGTGATTGCCCATGGGAATGTGCTGCCTGAGGAGGTGGTGGAATCACCATCACTGGAGGTATTCAGGAGGAGACTTGATGGGATGCTTGGTTACATGGGTTAGTTGATTAGGTAGTGTTGGATGATAGGTTGGACTCGATGATCTTGAAGTTCTCTTCCAACCTGGTCTATTCTATTCTATTCTATTCTATTCTATTCTATTCTATTCTATTCTTCTATAACCAGGGACAATGGCTTCAAACTAGAGCAGAACAGATTTAGATTGGATGTGAGGAACAAGTTCTGCACCATGAGGGTAGTAGAACACTGGAAGAGCCTGCCCAGGGAGGTGGTTGAGGTTCCATCCCTGGAGATATTCAAGGTGAGGCTGGACAGGGCTCTGGGCAACCTGATCTAGTGGAGGATGTCCCTGCTGACCGCAGAGGAGTTGGACTGGATGAGCTTTGGAGGTTCCTTCCAACCTGAACCATTCTAGAACTCAATGTTCAACTGGTACTTGGAAGTTACTGTGATTAACTCCATTCATGAGGTCTTGGGTGACAGATTGGACTCGGTGAGATCTCTTCCAACCTTATTGATTCTATGATTCTATGATTCTATGTGGGGCTGGAAAGTAGCAGCATGGCAAATCCATCTTGGCTGCATGAAGCACAAACATCTCTAAATATTTTCATTTAAGGGGCTGGACAAGGTGGCTGGTGAAGGGCAGCTGAGGGAATTGGGCTTGCTGAGCTTGGAGTGAAAGAGGCTGAGGGAGACCTTCTGGCTCTGCCCTACTCCCTGAAGCCAGGTGGGGTTTGGTCTATTCTCTCTAGTAACAAGTGACAGGACAAGAAGAAATGGCCTCAGGTTGCACCAAGGGAGGGTTAGGTTGGATATGAAATAAAACTTCTTGACTGAAAGGGTTCTCAAACACTGGCACAGGCTGCCCAGGGAGGTGGTTGAATCTCCATCCCTGGAGGTGTTTCAGAGCCACAGATATGTGGTGCTGAGGGACATGGTTTAACAGCAGACTTCACAGAATCATAGAACTGTCAGGGTTGGAAGGAACCTTAGGAATCATACAGTTCCAACCCTCCTGCCGTGGGCAGGGACACCTCACACCACAGCAGGTTGCTCACAGCCACAGCCAGCCTGGCTGCAAACACCTCCAGGCAGGAGGCTTCCACCACCTCCCTGGGCAACCTGTGCCAGGCTCTCACCACCCTCATGGGGAACAACTTCTTCCTAACATCCAAGACTTGGTAGAGTTAGATGAAATTTGGGCCTTTAAAAGTCGTCCCTAACCACATAGCTGACACCCAAGGGATTATGACTTGTGGTTTGGACATTTCACTAGGCTAGAATGACTTCCTTAATGGTTCATATGAGCAGCAGATTGTTTTAATTATTTTAATTTGCATTTAGCTTGTCTTAGCTGGGTTAGGAACTGGCTGGAGGCTGAGCCCAGAGAGTGGTGGTGAATGGTGCCACAGCCAGCTGGCAGTCAGGCACCAGTGGTGTGCCCCAAGGAACAGTGCTGGGCCCCATCCTGTTCGATATCTTTATTGATGATCTGGATGAGGGTATTGAGTCCACCATCAGTAAATTTGCAGATGACTGCAAGCTGGGGGCAGGAGTTGATCTGTTAGAGGGTAGAGAGGCTCTGCAGAGGGACCTCGACAGGCTGGACAGATGGGCAGAGGCCAAGGGGAGGAGATTGAACACATCCAAGTGCCACTTTCTCCACATTGGCCACAACAACCCCAGGCAGTGCTACAGGCTGGGGTCAGAGTGGCTGGAGAGCAGCCAGGCAGAGAGGGACCTGGGGGTGCTGGTTGATGGTAGGCTGAACATGAGCCTGCAGTGTGCCCAGATGGCCAAGAAGGCCAATGGCATCCTGGCCTGCATCAGGAACAGTGTGGTCAGCAGGAGCAGGGAAGTCATTGTGCCCTGTACTCAGCACTGCTAAGGCCACATCTTGAGTCCTGTGTCCAGTTCTGGGCCTCTCAGTTTAGGAAAGATGTTGACTTGCTGGAAGGTGTCCAGAGAAGGGCAACAAAGTTGGGGAGGGGTCTGGAGCACAGCCCTGTGAGGAGAGGCTGAGGGAGCTGGGGTTGCTTAGCCTGGAGAAGAGGAGGCTCAGGGGAGACCTTCTTGCTGTCTACAAGTCCCTGAAGGGAGGTTGTAGCCAGGTGGAGGTTGGTCTCTTCTCCCAGACAACCAGCACCAGAACAAGAGAACACAGTATGAAGCTGTACCAGGGGACGTTTAGGCTGGAGGAGAGGAAGAAATTCTTCATAGAAAGAGAGATTGGCCATGGGAATGTGCTGCCCAGGGAGGTGGTGGAGTCACCATCCCTGGAGGTGTTTAGGAAGAGCCTGGATGAGGCACTTGGTGCCATGGTTTAGTTGATTAGATGGTGTTGGGTGATAGGTCGGCCTTGATGATCTCAAATGTCTTTTCCAACCTGGTTAATTCTATTCTATTCTATTCTATTCTATTCTATTCTATTCTATTCTATTCTATTCTATTCTATTCTATTCTATTCTATTCTATTCTATTCTATTCTATTCTATTCTATTCTATTGTGTTCTATTGTGTTCAATTGCATTCTATTCTATTCTATTGAATTCTATTCTATTCTACTCTACTCTATTCTTCTATCCTATTCTATGCTATTCTATTCTAAGAAATCAGTATTGAAACTGAGAGTGACCAACTGAAGTAGCCAAAGGAAGAAGCTGATTGTGAAAAATTCTCTGGATGGAAACTGATCCACGAACATGACCTTTGCTGTTTCTATTTGCAAGCTGAACAAATGAGAGCTCTGCTCCTCATTTGGGGAAGCAGTTGCAGAGTGCTTCTCTGGACATCTGTCTCTCAAGTATTAATTCCTACCCACGTCATCAAGAGAAGCCATTCAGTGGAACACATGAATAGGATGGAACATTCCCATGAGCATCATATCTCCAAGTGCCTCCTTACAGGAGTTATTTATAGAGAGCTCCCCACCAATGCTCCTTCTGCGTGAACAGAAGGAAAAATAGACATCAGTAACCACCCTCTTTAGGATGGGGTGAAGAGTTTGCTCAGGGAACAGGATTTCTAACAAAACCCTTTCAGCTGGAACTCAAAAAGGCATAGGATTTGATGTCACAGCTGAAAAACTACTACAGACCCTCTTGCGTTGTTTCTCATCCAAGATGCCCTCATTAACGTCCCTGCTGTGAAGAGCCACAGCACACAACTCCTCTCTCTGGAGCTGTATGGAATATTTAGATGCAGAATGTCTTCTGAGACCTCTGTCCTCTGCAGTGATGTTGGAGGTCTCCTTGTGTGCCTCTCGTGTGTCCATTGCTGCCCCTTGTGCTGGTGGGCAGCCCCCTCACAGGAGAAGGCTCTGAGAAGACCTTATTGTGGCCTTCCTGTATCTGATGGGGGCTCCAAGAAAGCTGGGGAGGGACTTCTGAGGGTGTCAGAGAGTGGTAGGACTGGGGGGGATGGAAAAAACCCTAGAAATGGGGAGATTGAGATTGGATGTGAGGAAGAAGTTGTTCCCCATGAGAGTGGTGAGAGCCTGGCACAGGCTGCCCAGGGAGGTGGTGGAAGCTTCATGCCTGGAGGTGTTTGCAGCCAGGCTGGATGTGGCTGTGAGCAACCTGCTGTAGTGTGAAGTGTCCCTGCCCATGGCAGGGGGGTTGGAAGTGGCTGATCCTTGAGGTCCCTTCCAACCCTGACAATTCTATGATTCTCCTTCTCTCCTCTTTTAATTTCAGATGCTGTACTAATCACTTATGTCTATGTGCATAGGTTTGAGGAGGTTTGAAACTGGAAAGACAGCTCCAGCCCTGTTGTGATCAGCCACCAGAGTGGGTATACAACCCTCAGAACATCTTTCCTGGTGCCTATTAACTGATTCATTTCTCCTTCTGAGAAGTCTCCTGTGATTTCTCTCCTGAAGCAGCTCTCAGGAAGATCATTTGAAGATATTAAATGCCATGTCTGAACTCCACAGGATTTATCCTAACCACAGTTCTAAGACACAGAAATCACTCAGATAACTGACTTAATAACAGAAGCATCTGAAAGATTAGTTTGAGCCAGACCAAAAGTGATTCTGCTCAGTGCTGTGACTTCTCAGCTCAGCCTCTGCTCAGTGCTGTAGTTTCTGCAGCTCAGGGCAGGTTTGCACAGCCAGGGGCTGCTGCTGCTGGAGAGAGTTACAGTATCACAGTATCACAGTGTAACTTAGGTTGGAAAGGACCTCGAGGATCATCGAGTCCAACCTATCAACACAGACCTCATGACTAGACCATGGCACCAAGTGCCATGTCCAATCTCCTCTTGAACACCTCCAGGGATGGTGACTCCACCACCTCCCTGGGCAGCACATCCCAATGATGAACAACTCTCTCGGTGAAGAACTTCCTCCTCACCTCGAGTCTAAACCTCCCCTGGCACAGCTTGAGACTGTGTCCCCTTGTTCTGGTGCTGGTTGCCTGGGAGAAGAGACCAACCCCTTCCTGGCTACAACCACCTTTCAGGTAGCTGTAGAGGGCAATGAGGTCTCCCCTGAGCCTCCTCTTCTCCAGGCTAAACAATCCCAGCTCCCTCAGCCTCTCCTCATAGGGAGTTCCTGCCAAGGGCTGGGCTGCAGACCAAGGGCACTGCCCCATCTTGAACACTGCATTGGGGATGCAGAGTAAAAGACTGCACCTGTGGGGAGGAGCAGACAGTCCAGGTGACCCTAAACAGACCAAGAAGGGATTCCATCAGGGCAGGTTTGCACAGCCAGGGCCTGCTGCTGCTGCCAGCGAGAAGCTGATGGGGAGAGTTCCTGTCAAGGTTGGATGGGCGGACCAAGGGCACTGCCACACCTTGTGCACTGCATTGGGAGTGCAGAGGAAAAGGCTGCACCTGTGGGGAGGAGCAGACAGGACAGGTAATCCCAAACTGGAGAACAAGGGATCCCACCCCATGGACATTATCTTCAGGGTAGAGCTGAGGGATCACCGGGGTCAAGTCTCTTCTTCAATGGCCATTGTCCAAGGAGGATTTTGTCCCTTCTACCTTCCCCAAATCATTGAATATGTCAGGTTGGAAGAAACCTCCAAGATCATCCAGTCCAAACTTCAGTCCTGATCCATGACTTCCTGAATCCAGTTCCAGAATCCTGCTCCTGAATTTGCTTCCCATCTACTGCTGAGTCCAGTCTGGGACTTCTGCCACAGCATCAGTGGTGCTGGTGACTAATTGCTGTCAGGGCTTGGGTTTGATATTGGTTTGTATCTATTTGTAGCTATCTCATTGTTATTATTTCCATCCCAGGTGGTTTAGTTTCTCTCCCAACCCACCAGTCTCTCTCCTTTATTGCCTTTCTCTTGCATTTGGGAAGGCAGAGGGGTTCACAGGGAGCCTCTGGACTTGTTCAGTGGCCAGCCCAGGCCTATCCTCAGCACAGGGAAATGCAAAAATTCACAAAGCTGGACACGGCAGGGCTGTCATCTTTTCTAGATTACAAATGTCAAACATGAGACCTTCTTGCTGTCTCCAACTCCCTGAAGGGAGGTTGTAGCCAGGTGGGGGTTGGTCTCTTCTCCCAGGCAACCAGCACCAGAACAAGAGGACACAGTCTCAAGCTGTGCCAGGGGATGTTTAGGCTGGATGTTAAGAAGAAGTTCTTCCCAGCAAGAGAGATTGCCCATTGGCATGTGCTGCGCAGGGAGGTGGTGGAGTCACCATCACTGGTGGTATTTTAGAAGATCCTGGATGAGACACTTGGTGCCATGGTTTAGTTGATCAGATGGTGTTGGGTGATAGGTTGGACTTGATGATCTCTTTCCTTTAGAATAGAATAGAATAAACCAGGTTGGAAGAATCTCAATGGTCTTTTCTAACCTGGTAAATTCTATTCTATTCTATTCTATTCTATTCTATTCTATTCTATTCTATTCTATTCTATTCTGTTCTGTTCTGTTCTGTTCTGTTCTGTTCTGTTCTATCCTGTCCTATCCTATCCTATCCTATCCTATCCTATCCTATCCTATCCTATCCTATCCTATCCTATCCTATCTGTGAGCCTGCCTTCAGTCTGAGCTTGGGCCAATGGGCAGTGCCTGCATGCCAGGGCACTGCATGGACACTGCTGCCTGGGATAGCAGTAAGGTAATGAAGTTTTTGATTATCCCTTATGATTTGTATCCATTGCCTGATATTTTAGTGCAATTCCTTCATTGTAATTCGCTGTTACATCATTTGTTGCTTGAAAGTTGATTCCCTGAAAGAAGTAAAACTTGATTACAGTGACTTTAATCAGTGGTTTAATTGTACTTGAACCTGTGTTTGTGCACAATAGAGGATTCAATCAGGCCTGGCTTCCATGATGGTCTCTGTAACTACTGAGGCAACAAACAGGCACTTGGCATATTTAGAGATTCCTGCATTTTTCCTTCCTGTGGTGTTTCTCCTCTCTGATGATTTTGTCATTTGGTGCTGGTTCTATGTTGACTGACTTCTACAAGCTCCATGGCCACTTGTCCAGTGACTGGAAGGCTGGCAGTGTGTTTTCCTCATTCTGATGAGGGATGTCTATGCAGATGGATACAGCTGCCAGGTTCCCTACATCTTGACATGGTGTCTTACCAGATTTCATAGAATCCTGGAATAGTTTGGGTGGGAAGGGACCTTCAAGATCATCTAGTTGCAAACCCCTGCCATGGGCAGGGACACCTCTCACCAGCCCAGGTTGCTCAAGGCCTCATCCAGCCTGGCCTTGAACACCTCCAGGCTGGAGGCAGCCACAACTTCCCTGGGCAACCTGTGCCAGTGTCTCATCACCCTCACTGGGAAGAATTTCTGCCTAATCTCCAACCTAAATCTGCCTTCTTCCAACTTCAGTCCATTCCCTCTCATCCCATCACTACAAGCCCTTGTAAAGTGTCCCTCCCCAAACCTGAGTTTGAGAGACTCATGTATTCAGTGCTACTGCTTTGCCCACCTCAGTGAGCTAATGTCTCATTTTCACACCACTTGCAGGCATGAATTTCAATGCCCCAGCAAAGTAAACAGGGTCAGAAATGGTCAGGTTGTCTATTTCCCTTAACTTTAATGAGCTACTTTAATTTAAAGCAAATTGAGAAACAGCTTTGTTCCTTTGTCTAACCATGGAACTGAAAGTCAGAAACGGCCAGCGCTGGTCTGAGACTTTCTGCTGTTGATTACTCATTGCATGGCCTCAGATAAATCCCTTTGACCTGTTTGTGTCTCAGTTTGCCATTCTGCACAGCTAAGATAACCAAATTCATTAATACATAGGAGTATTAAAAATTAACTATTGATTATTTAGAACCATAGAACCATTTTGATTGGAAATGACCTTTAAGATCATGAAGCCCAAGCACTGTCTAAGGCTCTGCCAAGTCTGGTGCTAAACCACGTCCCTCAGCATCACATCTCTGTGTCTCTTAAACACTTCCAGGGATGGGCATTCAACCATCTCCTTGCCATCAGCCAAGATGTGTGAAAATATACAGAGCTATGGAAATTAAACCCAGCCATCTTCATGACAAATCAAAGGAGCAAACATAACTCTGCAAGCTTTCACCCAGAAGAAGTTTAGAATAGCTGTAAGGAACCAAGCAAAAGAAAGATAAATTACATGAAAGATCATCAAGCTCCAAGCCTCTGCCACGGGCAGGGACACCTCCTGCTAGAGCAGGTTGCTCAAGGTCTCATCCAACCTGGCTTTCAACACTTCCAGGCTAGGAGCTTCTACAGCTTCTCTGGGCAACCTGTTCCAGTGCCTCACCACTCTCATGGGGAAGAATTTCCTATTAATGTCTAATATAAACCCAGCTTCTTCTGGTTTGAAGCCATGACCCTCATCCTGTCACTCCTTACCATTGTAAAAAGTCCCTCTACAGATGTCCTGCTGCCCCTTTCAAATAGTGGAAAGCTGCTCTCAAGTCTCTCTGGAGCCTTCTCTTCTCCAGGCTGAACAACCCCAACCCTCTCAGCCTGGCCTCACAGCAAAGGGCTTCCAGCCCTCCCAGCATCGCTGTGGCTTTCTCTGGCCTCTTTCCAACAGGTCCCTGTCTGTGCTGAGCACTCCAGAGCTGGCCCCAGCACTGCAGGTGGGGTCTCAGCAGAGCAGAGCAGAGTGGCAGCATCTCCTCCCTCCCCAGCTGCCAATGCTGCTGTGCATCAGCCCAGGACATGGTTGAGTCTGGGCTCTGAGTGCATGGTGCTGGCTCATGTTGAACTTCTCATTATCCAGCACCCCATAAGTGCTGCTCCTCAGGACTGCTCTCTATCCATCCACCTCCTTAATCTGATGTCCTCACCATGCAGGGGCTGCTTCTGCTGCTCATCATGGAAGTGGTTGAACCTCTACTGTGTCATACCTGGATCACACCAGGTAGATGTTGTTGGAGGTCTGTGTGTCACAGGCATGTGTGATCTTGGCTCTCACTGTAGAAAGTGAAGCAGCTGCCTTTGCTAATCCACAGTGAAACATCTATAATAATAATAATAATAATAATAATAATAATAATAATAATAATAACCAACCAGGTTGGAAGAGACCTTCAAGATCATCACGTCCAACCCATCAACCAATCCAACCCACCCAAACAAATGCTTGTTACTGCTCAGTATAACAGCCATGGTAGTTAGAATCATAGAATAAACCAGATTGGAAAAGAACTCAGAGATCATCAGGTCCAACCTATTACCTAATACCTAACACCTCCTGATCAACTAAACCATGGCTCCAAGTGCCACATCCAATCCTATTTTGAACACCTCCAGGGATGGGGACTCCACCACCTCCCTGGGCAGCACATTCCAATGGCCAAATACTCTTTCTGGGAAGAACTTTCTCCTCACCTCCAGACTTAACCTCCCCTGGCACAGCTTGAGACTGTGTCCTCTTGTTCTGGTGCTGCTTGCCTGGGAGAAGAGACCAACCCCCACCTGCCTACAACCTCTCTTCAGGTAGTTGTAGACAGCAAGAAGGTCTCCCCTGAGCCTCCTCTTCTCCAGGCTAAGCAACCCCAGCTCCCTCAGCCTCTCCTCACAGGGCTGTGCTCCAGACCTCTCCCCAGCCTCAAGTAGCAGCTGTGGGAGGAAAGCCACTCCTGACCTTTTTTAATAGATGACTTCCAGTAACTGAAGGAATAGGACCACCTCTAAGAGGGTGAGTACAGCTTTCTGAGCCCCACCATTTCACTGAAATATGTGTATTCCTTAAGTGAAGGGGGGAATGTGGGGATGTAACAGCAGCAGCATCTATTTAAAGAACTTTTCAACTCCACCTGAATCCTGGCCAAATCGCTTTGTGAGCCTGATCTCTCACAGTGCAAATATCAGCTGCTGCTGCCCAGCCACACTCTGCCAGGTGAAAAACCAAGGGGCCTCCCACAAGACTGCAATACTAATGTGCACTGTAAGGTTGAAGGCTGTGATTGCATGCTATATGTGTTGCCCGTGGCCTGATGTTCTCCTGGTGAGCATAAAGTGGCACAGAACGTAAGCATTTGGAACGTGCTCGCTAGTGAGGCAGGAGTAACACTTGAGGAGAAACACTTTGGAATGCAGCATTTGGGGAAATACACATTCAGAGGTTCATAGAACGATTTAGGTTGGAAGGGATCTCATAGAGCAGCTACTTACAACCCCCTGCCATGGGCAGGGACCCCTCCTACCAGCCCAGCTTGCTCAAACCTTATCCAGCCTGGCCTTGAACAGGTCCAGGGAGGGGACATCCACATCCTCCCTGGGAAACCTGTTCCAGTTTCTCACCATCCTCACTGTCAAGAATTTCTTCCTAATCTCCAGTCTCAGCCACCCCTCCTCAAGTTTCAATCCGTGTTGAGTTCTGGGCCCCTCAATTTAAGAAGGACATTGAGAGACTTGAAGGTGTCCAGAGAAGGGCAACGAGGCTGGGGAGAGGCCTTGAGCACAGCCCTGTGAGGAGAGGCTGAGGGAGCTGGGGTTGCTTAGTCTGCAGAAGAGGAGGCTCAGGGGAGACCTTCTTGCTCTCTCCAACTCCCTGAAGGGAGGTTGTAGCCAGGTGGGGGTTGGTCTCTCCTCCCAGGCACCCAGCACCAGAACAAGAGGACACAGTCTCAAGCTGTGCCAAGGGAGGTTGAGTCCAGAGGTGAGGAGAAAATTCTTCCCAGCAAGAGTAATTGGCCATTGGGATGTGCTGCCCAGGGAGGTGGTGGAGTCCCCATCCCTGGAGGTGTTCAAAAAACCTTTGGATGAGGCACTTGGAGCCATGGTTTAGTTAGTCATGAGATGTTGGGTGACAGGTTGGACATGATGATCTCTGAGGTCTTTTCTAACCTTATTGATTCTATGATTCTCTCAAGTCCTTGCCAAAAGGCCCCTCCCAGTTCTCCTCTAGCACCCTTCAGGTACTGGAAGGCTGCTCTAAGGTGTCCCCAGAGCCTTCTTTTCTCTAGACTGGACATCCCCAGCTCTCTCAGCCTGTCCCCATAGGGGAGATTCTCCAGCCCTCTGATCATCTTCATGGCCTCCTCTGGACCCTCTCCAGCAGCTCCATGTCCCTCTTATGCTAGGGATCCCAGAACTGGAGGCAATTCTGCAGGTGTGGTCTTGCAAGAGCAGAGGGGCAGAATCCCCTCCCTTGTGCTGCTAGTCACACTGCTTTTTGTACAGCCCAGGACACAGCTGGCCTTCTGGGCTGCAGGCTTCATATTGCCAGCTGATGGTGAATTTTTCCTCAGCTGTCACCCCAAAGTCTTTCTCCCTGAGACTGCTCTCAAGCCATCTAAATGCAAGTTTCAATACCACATTCCTCTGCTCCATGGAGAAACTCAGGCTGCTAGCACTGGAGGGAGTGGACTGCAGGGTGAGAGACTAAGCAAGTTGTAGCCAACAGATTCAAGCAGAAATATTCTAATTGCTTACTGCAGTTTTATTTTAGTGGAAAGAGTGTGGTCATTTCAACACCAGACTCAGCACATAAAACCTTATTGGGGATTTTTATGCAGCTGATGTTAAAGATGGGGAGGATTTATGGGAACCAATGAAGTGTGGATGGCTGCTTTTCCCCCCTCATACACAACAGCTTTACATCACCATAACTCCACTGATGTCAGTGGGGCTACTCTTGACATCCACTAGGATAAAAGAAGTGAAACTCATGCTCCTTCTCTTCCTGTCTGATTTTTGTTTAATATGGATATCTATAACTATCTTGCTACATAAAAGGTAAGATGAAAAGGTAAAATATTAATGCACAAGACTTAGCAAAGCACCAAAAATGCAGAACTCTCCCAAACTGTGGAGAGTTTCAAGTGCCATGTCCACAGGTTTCTTGAACACCTCCAGGGGATGGGGATGGAAAAGAGAACCAGTATAACTTGCTTCACTTATGAAAGTCTTTAATCCTCCTGAGTTGGTAAACCTTGAGAGTGTGACTGATAGAATAGAATAGAATAGAATAGAATAGAATAGAATAGAATAGAATAGAATAGAATAGAATAGAATAGAATAGAATAGAATAGACCAGGTTGGAAGAGACCTTCAAGATCATCGAGTCCAACCTATCATCCAACACCACCTAATCAACTAACCCATGTAACCAAGCACCCTGCCAAGTCTCCTCCTGAACACCTCCAGTGACGGTGACTCCACCACCTCCCCAGGCAGCCCATTCCAATGGGCAATCACTCTCTCTGTGTAAAACTTCCTCCTGACCTCCAGCCAGAACTTCCCCTGGCGCAACCTGAGACTGTGTCCTCTTGTTCTGGTGCTGGCTGCCTGGGAGAAGAGACCAACCTCTGCCTGTTTACAACCCCCCTTCAGGTAGTTGTAGAGAGCAATGAGGTCTCCCCTGAGCCTCCTCCTCTCCAGGCTAAGCAACCCCAGCTCCCTCAGCCTCTCCTCACAGGGCTGTGTTCCAAACCCCTCCCCAGCCTCGTTGCCCTTCTCTGGACTCATTCCAGCAAGTCAACCTCCTTCCTAAACTGAGGAGCCCAGAACTGGACACAGGACTCGAGGTGTGGCCTAACCAGTGCAGTGTACAGGGGCAGAATGACCTCTCTGCTCCTGCTGGCCACACTGTTCTTAATGCAGGCCAGGATGCCATTGGCCCTCCTGGCCACCTGGGCACACTGCAGGCTCATGTTCAGCCTGCCATCAACCAGCACCCCCAGGTCCCTCTCTGCCTGGCTGCTCTCCAGCCACTCTGACCCCAGCCTGCAGCACTGCCTGGGGTTGTTGTGACCAATGTGCATCTATACTAACATACAGAACAGGGTTTGAATCTTCACAGACCTTCCACAGCACCTCTGTGGCAGAGATGTACTTTGAGTCCTTGAGCAGCCAGTATCACAGTATCACAGTATCATTTAGGTTGGAAAGGACCTCGGGGATCATCGAGTCCAACCTATCAACACAGATCCCATGCCTAGACCATGGCACCAAGTGCCACGTCCAATCTCCCCTCGAACGCCTCCAGGGTCGATGACTCAACCACCTCCCTGGGCAACCCGTTCCAATGCCGAATGACTCGCTCGGTGAAGAACCTCCTCCTCACCTCGAGTCTGAACCTCCCCTGATGCAGCTTGAGACTGTGTCCCCTCGTTCTGGTGCTGGGTGCCTGGGAGAAGAGGCCAACCCCCTCCTGGCTACAACCACCCTTCAGGTAGTTGTAGAGGGCAATGAGGTCACCCCTGAGCCTCCTCTTCTCCAGGCTAAACAATCCCAGCTCCCTCAGCCTCTCCTCATAGGGCTTGTGTTCAAGGCCTCTCCCCAGCCTTGTTGCCCTTCTCTGGACACGCTCAAGTGTTTCGATGTCCTTCTTAAGCTGAGGGGCCCAGAACTGGACACAGGACTCAAGGTGTGGCCTAACCAAAGCAGAGTACAGGGGCACTATGACTTCCCTGCTCCTGAGAGCTGTCCCTGCCCACAGCAGGGAGGTTGGAGCAGATGATCTCTAAGGTCCCTTCCAACCTAAGCAATTCTATGATTCATTCATTTAATTATTTATTTTAGCTGGAATAGAGCACCTGGAATTACTAAAATAACAAGTAAGCAAAGTCATAGATAAGCAGAGAGGAGATCTTTTTAAGGTGTTCAAGAGGGGATTGGATGTGGCACTTGGAGCCATGGTTTAGTAGTCCTGAGGTCTTGGGCGACAGGTTAGACTTGATGATCTCTGAGGTCTTTTCCTACCTTATTGATTCTATGATTCTATGACTCCACCACCTCACTGGGCGGCCTGTGCCAATCCCTGAGCACTCTTGCAGCAAAACATTTACTTCCTAGTCTCCAACTTAAACCCCTCCTGGCATTATTTCAGGGCCAATTCCTCTCATCCTGTCACCTGATACAGAGAAGCACAGCCTGAGCCCCACCTCGCTCTAGCTCCCTTTCAGGGACAAGAGACTCAGGGGTGACCTTATTGCTGTCTATAACTACCTGAAGGGGGGTTGTAGACAGGCCAAGGTTGGTCTCTTCTCCCAGGCAACCAGTACCAGAACAAGAGGACACAGTCTCAAGCTGTGCCAGGGGAGGTTTAGGCTGGAGGTTCGGAGGAAGTTCTACACAGAGAGAGTGATTGGCCATTGGAATGTGCTGCCTGGGGAGGTGGTGGAGTCACCATCACTGGAGGTGTTCAGGAGGAGACTTGACAGGGTGCTTGGTTGTATGGGTTAGTTGATTAGGTGGTGTTGGATGATAAGTTGGACACAATGATCTTGAGGGTCTCTTCCAACCTGGTCTATTCCATTCCATTCCATTCCATTCCATTCTATTCTAGGAGTTACAGTGAGCAATGAGGTCTCCCCTCAGCCTCCTGCTCTCAGTGATGGTATAATCCACAGAGCAGCATCACTGCATGGAGGTGCTGCTGGTGCTGATGTGCTGCCTTTTGAAAGCCTCCCTACCCCATGCCTAGGGGCATTCCTGCCTCTGCTCTACAAGGAAGGAAATATTTCGTGGGATGTACTCCTGCTCATGCTGCCTGATCGCATTTAATCACTGTACTGACCCCATGGTCCTCCCCTTGCCTCCCAGAAGCACTTTCTCATTTCAGCCTGTCATGACTTATTCTCAGTAATGATCTTCCTTGAAAGCTGTGTGGTATGCAACAGCAGTACCTCAGCAGTGACAGCAGATTTGTCTGTGACGTGGCCATATGCATGCAAGTCTTTGCCCATTTATTTATCTTCATCATGATATCTACCATTAGCAACATCCTTCCTCTCTCCATGGGCTCAGCACAGTGAGGACTTCCCTCTCCCCTCCATAGCATTCTCAGAAGGAGAATGGAAGTAGTTAATAGGCACCAGGAAAGATGTTCTGAGGGTTGCATACCCACTCTGGCAGATCACAACAGGGCTAGAGCCGTCTTTCCAGTTTCATACTTCCTCAAACCTATGCACATAGACATAAGTGATTACTTCAGCATCTTATATTAAAAGAGGAGAGAAGGAGAATCATACAATCATAGAATTGTTAGGGTTGGAAGGGACCTCAAGGCTCAGCCAGTTACAACTCCCCTGTCATGGGCAGAGACACCTCACACTACAGCAGGTTGCTCACAGCCACATCCAGCCTGGCTGCACACACCTCCAGGCAGGAGGCTTCCACCACCTCCCTGGGCAACCTGTGCCAGGCTCTCACCACCCTCATGGGCAACAACTTCTTCCTATCATCCACTTCTGGTTTTGTTCCATCCCCCCCAGTCCTATCACTCCCTGACACCCTCAAAAGTCCCTCCCCAGCTTTCCTGTAGCCCCCTTCAGATACTGGAAGGCCATAATTAGGTCTCCTCAGAGCCTTCTCTTTCCCCCAAATCCCTGGCAAGGAACACTTAAGATTTAACCTTGGAGTGCTGTGTGTGTGACCAGATCCATGCTTCCTATTACTCTGCCTGGGAAACATCCACTGCCTCTGCTTCACCCCAGTGTGTCCTGCGGTCACAAGCAGCAAACAGCACAAAACTGCAAATATGGCTCCTGCAGAGCATTTGTGTTTGCACACCGTGCTGGCCTGCAGAGCTGGGAGCTGGAGGGAGAGGCTGGCTGCCTGGGGCTGAGCTATACTCTTTCCCCAGGGTGGTCACAAGGACGTTTTTAGAGGAGTTTGTGTGGAGAAGACCAGAGCTGAGCACAGTGGGTTGAGCACAGAGGCTGAACAGATGGGCAGAATCCAGCGGCAGGAGATTGAACACATCCAAGTGCCAGGTTCTGCACATTGGTCACAACAACCCCAGGCAGAGCTACAGGCTGGGGTCAGAGTAGCTGGAGAGCAGCCAGGTACAGAGGGACCTGGGGGTACTGGTTGATGGTAAGCTGAACATGAGCCTGCAGTGTGCCCAGGCAGCCAAGAGGACCAATGGCATCTTGGCCTGCATCAGGAACAGTGTGGCCAGCAGGAGCAGGGAGGTCATTCTGCCCCTGTACACTGCACTGGTTAGGCCACACCTTGAGTCCTGTGTCCAGTTCTGGGTCACTCAGTTTAGGAAGGAGGTTGACTCGCTGGAAGGTGTCCAGAGAAGGGCAACAAAGTTGGTGAGGGGTTTGGAACACAGCCCTGTGAGGAGAGGCTGAGGGAGCTGGGGTTGCTTAGCCTGGAGAAGAGGAGGCTCAGGGGAGACCTCATTGATGTCTACAACTCCCTGAAGGGAGGTTGTAGACAGGCAGAGGTTGGTCACTTCTCCCAGGCAGCCAGCACCAGAACAAGAGGACACAGTCTCAAGCTGTGCCAGGGGAGGTTTAGGCTGGAGGTTAGAAAGAAGTTCTATACAGAGAGAGTGATTGCCCATTGGAATGTGTTGCCCAGGAGGTGGTGGAGTCACCATCATTGGAGGTGTTCAGGAGGAGACTTGACAGGGTGCTTGGTGCCATGGTTTAGTTGATTAGGTGGTGTTGGATTGGTTGATGGGTTGGACACAATGATCTTGAAGGTCTCTTCCAACCTGGCCTATTCTATTCTATTCTATTCTATTCTATTCTATTCTATTCTATTCTATTCTATTCTATTCTATTCTATCATTACCACGTGGTTTGTGGAGGCCTGAGGACCTCAACAGCAGCAGGCAGGAGACCATTGAACAAACCTTTTTTTTCCCCTCTCATGCAGAAATCACACTATCACTGTACATTAGAGGTTGGAAGGAACCTCCAGAGACTATCAAGTTCATAATATCTGTCAGAGCAGGGTCACCTGGAGCAGGTCACATAGGAGCACATCCAGGCGGGTTTTGAATAGCTCCAGAGAGGGAGACTCTACAAGCCCCCTGGGCAGCCTGCTCCAGGCCTCTGGCACCCTCACAGGGAAAAAATTTTCTTCTTGTTCCCATGGCACTTCCTCTGGCTCAGCTTCCACCACTGCCCCTTGTGCTGGCATTGGGCATCCCCCAGCAGAGCCTGGCTCCAGCCTCTGGGCACTCACCCTGCACAGCTTTAGCACCAGCAAGGAGCTCACCTCTCAGGCTCCTCCTCTCCAAGCTCCAGAGCCCTCAGCTCCCTCAGGCTCTCCTCTAAAGAAGATGTTCCACGGCCTGCAGCAGCTCTGTGGCTCTCTGCTGGACTCTTTAAAGTAGTTCCCTGAGGTCTTTCTTGAACTGTCTTCAGCATTGGTTAGGCCAGACCTTGAGTCCTGTGTCCAGTTCTGGGCTTCTCAGTTTAGGAAAGATGTTGACTTACTGGAAGGTGTCCAGAGAAGGGCAACAAAGCTGGGGAGGGGTCTGGAGCACAGCCCTGTGAGGAGAGGCTGAGGGAGCTGGGGTTGTTTAGCCTGGAGGTCTTTTCCAACCTGGTCAATTCTGTATTCTGTATGGTATTCTGCATTCAAATTGAGGGGCCCAGTGCTGGACACAGTACTGAAGGTGTGATCTCAGCAGGGCAGAGTAGATGGGGAGGAGAGCCTCTACATTGTGCAGTTCATCTAAACACGTAGATGGTTCCCACCACTCTAACTCTCCGTTAGCAGAGGACTGCTACCTTCAGGTTTCTGATTGTTCATAAGGCCATGATGAGGGCTCCAGCACATGTGGAAATGGTCTACCCTTCACTCCAAGGAACATTGTATCACAGAATCACACAATCATCGAAGTTGGAAGAGACCTCAAAGATTATCCAGTCCAACTTGTCACTACAGACCTCATGACTAAACCATGGCACCAAGTGCCACATCCAATCTCCTCTTGAGCACCTCCAGGGATGGGGACTCCACCACCTCCCTGGGCAGAACATTCTAATGGCGAACGACTCTCTCAGTGAAGAGCTTTCTCCTCACCTCCAGCCTAAACCTCCCCTGGCACAGCTTGCAACTGTGTCTTCTTGTTCTGGTGCTGGTTGCCTGGGAGAAGACACCAACCCCCACCTGGCTACAACCTCCCTTCAGGGAGTTGGAGAGAGCAAGAAGGTCTCCCCTGAGCCTCCTCTTCTCCAGGCTAAGCAACCCCAGCTCCCTCAGCCTCTCCTCACAGGGCTGTACTCCAGACCCCTCCCCAGCTTTGTTGCCCTTCTCTGGACACCTTCCAGCATCTCAACATCTTTCCTAACCTGAGGAGCCCAGAACTGGACACAGGACTCAAGGTGTGGCCTAAGCAGTGCTGAGCACAGGGCACAATGACTTCCCTGCTCCTGCTGGCCACACTATTCCTGATGCAGGCCAGGATGTGCTGATTGCTTTTGGCAACAGGTTGGCCTGTATTGTAGTGCAGAAAGCTTCTCACATACACCTATGGAATCCTTCCATTGAGCCATATTTAGGGTTTTTTGTCAGAGTCATTCTTTCTTGTAACAAATTGGTGATGCAAATAGCTATTAAATGGTTCTCCCTCTATCTTGCCTCTCCCCCTTAACTGTCAACATGTAGGACATGAGAACAAACTCTGGAATTCAGCCATTAGGAAGACTGCATTAGGGCAAAGCACTGAAACTCCTCCTTGCTTCAAAATAAGGTTAAGCCTATCAGCCTGAATCATCTCCAGAGCTAACTGAGCTGCAAGCAGGCTGGTAGCTGAAATGCAAATGAGAACAAAGCCTACATGGGCCCAGGAACTACAGCCATTATCGACTGCATTTTGTCATCTTCATCCCAGGGAGGTGCAGTGAATAATTTATCTTGCCACTTCCTTTGTTTACTCCACACAGTGCATGGTGTCCTTCACTTCTGCTCCCTGAGGGCATGCTTTGTCTGAAGCATGAGCAGATTGCCCACCATTTTAAAAGGCAAGGGATGGGATTGTGGACATAGAGTAAAGAAGGGAATTTCTGCATCATCACATAAGTCCTGTGTCCAGGTCTGGACTCCTCAATTTAAGAAGGACATTGAGGCTCTTGAATGTGTCCAGAGAAGGACAACAAGCTGGGGAGGGGTCTGGAGCACAGCCCTGTGAGGAGAGGCTGAGGGAGCTGGGGTTGCTTAGCCTGGAGAAGAGGAGGCTCAGGGGAGACCTTATTGATTTCTACAGCTTCCTGAAGGGAGGTTGTAACCAGGTGGGGGTTGGTCTCTTCTCCCAGGCACCAGAACCAGAACAAGAGGACACAGTCTCAAGCTGTGCCAGGGGAAGTTTAGGCTGGAGGTGAGGAGAAAGTTCTTCTCAGAAAGAGGAATTGGCCCTTGGAATGTGCTGCCTGGGGAGGTGGTAGAGTCACCATCCCAGGAGGTGGATGTGGCCCTTGGAGCCATGGTTTAGTTGTCAGGAGGTGTTAGGTATTAGGTCATAGGTTGGACTTGATGATCTTTGAGGTCTTTTCCACCTGGCTGATTCTATGTTTCTATGATCTCTATGTGGACAGGCAGGACATGAAGTATTTTGTAGCTGATCAAAAAGCTCAACACACAAACATAGATTGTTGACTGTTTTTCCTCCTCTAAGAGAGGCAAAGAATACTGTCCTTACACAGTTCAGGGCTCCTCAACCCAAGAAGGACAGGAACTTTCTGCAGATGGTGCAGTAAAAGATGAATAGGGGACTGGAATACCTCTTATGAGGACAGGCTGAGAGCATTGGGGCTGCTCAGTCTAAAAGACTGTGTGGGATCTCCTCAATGGTGATCAATGCTTAAAGGTTGAGTGTCAGAAGGAGGAGACCAGGATTTGTTCAGTGGTGCTTAGTGACAGGACAAGGGGTAAGAGATACAACCTTGCAGATAAGAAGCTCCATCTAAACATGAGGAGGATCTTCTGTAATTCACAGGTGAGGGAACCCTTGACAAGGCTGCTCCAGAAGGGGGTTGGTCTCTTCTCCCAGGGCAACCAGCACCAGAACAAGAGGACACAGTCTCAAGCTGTGCCAGGGGACATTTAGGCTGGAGGTGAGGAAAAAGTTCTTCCCAGAAAGAGAGATTGGCCATGGGAATGTGCTGCCCAGGGAGGTGGTGGAGTCACCATCATTGGAGGTGTTTAGGAAGAGCCTGGATGAGGCACTTGGTGCCATGGTTTAGTTGATCAGATGGTGTTGGGTGATAGGTTGGACTTGATGATCTCTGAGGTCTTTTCCAACTGGTCAATTCTGTATTCTGTGTCCTATTCTGTATTCTGATTCTGCTCAATGCTGTGACTTCTCAGCTCAGCCTCTGCTCAGTGCTGCACTTTCTGCAGCTCAGGGTAGGTTTGCACAGCCAGGGCCTGCTGCTGATGGAGAGAGTTCCTGCCAAGGGCTGGGCTGCAGACCAAAGGCACTGCCCCATCTTGAATACTGCATTGGGGATGCAGAGTAAAAGACTGCACCTGTGGGGAGGAGCAGACAGTTCAGGTGACCCTAAACAGACCAAGAAGGGATTCCATCAGGGCAGGTTTGCACAGCCAGGGCCTGCTGCTGCTGCCAGTGAGAAGCTGATGGGGAGAGTTCCTGTCAAGGTTGGATGAGCAGACCAAGGGCACTGCCACACCTTGTGCACTGCATTGGGAGTGCAGGGAAAAGAGGGGCAGACAGTTCAGGTGACCCTAAACAGATCAACATGGGATTCCATCCCCCAGATGTCATCTTTGGTATGATGCTGAAGGGGTCATCTACAACAAACATGCTCTTTCTCCTTTCCAATGGCCAGTGCCCAAGGAGGAACTTCTCTGTTCTGCTCTCAGTCTCCATTCATGTGTTCCTGAATCCAGTTCCAGATTCCAGCTCCTGGATCTGGTTCCCACCTGCTGCTGAGTCTGGGACTTCTGCCACAGCATCAGTGGTGCTGGTGACTGATTGCCATCAGGGCTTGGGTTGGATATTGGTTTGTATCTATTTGTGCCTGTTTCATTTTATTGTTATTACTTTAATGTAGTTTTCTTTCCCACCTGATCAATCTCTCTTCCTTATTCCCTTTCTCTTCCCTCTGGGAAACAAAGGGGTTCTCACAGGGCCTCTGTCATTGATTTAGTGGCTAGCCCAACCCTGACCCTTATCACTCCTAAGTTCATCTGAAGTTCTCACCACTGAGTGTTGGTTGGACATCATGGTTTGGGCTACACAAAGCATGTTTATTGATTTGCCTTTCATTTCTTTGCTTAACAAAAATCCTCTGCTTTGATGATAGGACTGTAAAACAATTATCAAGGCATTGTCTCCATTGTTGGAGCATTATTTCTGGATCATTTTGCAGTGGCTGAGGACCAATTTCCAAGCAATTCACCTTCTGTTTCTCTGTCAGCACCAAACAAATCTACAAAGCAAATCATTTCATTCTATAACCTTTCTGAGGGAGAGAGATTTCCAGACACAGACTCTGATTTGCTTCTCCTTTGCAAATGATTTCTCACATTGAATTTGAAATGTCAGTGACTTCATTATGGAGCACAGCAATACAGGCTGCATGTCTGAAGTGGGATTGATTTGCTATTCAGATGGCTACTCTGGTCAGTATATCCCCCTGGATATCAGGCCTGGCACATCAGCCTGAGCTGAATGTTATGCCAGGCTCATGGTTGGGAATTGAGGAGCTTGTGAAAAATGGACAAGTTGGAAAGGCAGAAGGCTGTTCCCCTGTGCTGCTTATGGAAAGTCAGGTTTGTCCCTGCATGGGCAAGATGAAACCAAATGAAGCAGCAGTAGTTTGTAATCATTTTGAAACTGACAAGGAAATGGGTGCAAGGCACTAGGCTGTCAGGCTCCCAATATATGTTGAAGTAACCTGGTGATGCAGCTCTGGGACCAGGCAGGACAACTTGATGTTTTATTATTTAAAACAATCAAAGAATCAGAGAATTGTCAGGGTTGGAAGGGACCTCAAGGCTCAGCCAGTCCCAACCCCCCTGCCATGGGCAGGGACACTTCACACTACAGCAGGTTGCTCACAGCCACATCCAGCCTGGCTGCAAACACCTCCAGGTAGGAGGCTGCCACCACCTCCCTAGGCAGCCTGTGCCAGGCTCTCACCACCCTCATGGGGAACAGCTTCTTCCTATCATCCAATCTGAATCTACCCATTTCTAGTTTTGTTCCACTCCCCCCAGTCCTATCACTCCCTGACACCCTCAAAAGTCCCTCCCCAGCTTCCAGTATCCCCTTCAGATACGGAAGGCCACAATTAGGTCCCCTGGGAGCCTTCTCCTCTCCAGACTGAACAGCCCCAACTCTCTCTGTCTCCATAGCAGGGGCAGCTCCAGGCCTCTGCTCATCAAGTTCTGCTGTTAGAACCCTTGGGGCTTCTCTTTCCCACTTTTCTAAGCCTGGTGTTTCCTTTTCCCCCCTCTTTCCTTAAACATACTCAGGGCTTCTGTACAGCCTTTTGCCATTGTTTTCTACATTTTCTGGAGCTCTGCTGGGGGCCAGGCCAGTTTATAGCAGCTGGGGATTTGTTCTAATGGCCCTTTGGGGTGTTTCCTTACTCATACAACCAGACTTCAGCCTGGGAGCTATGACTGAGTGCCTGGCTGTACTCTGCAGCTGTTGCAGTGAGCTCAGCTGCATTTGTTCCAACACATTCACTCTTCAGCCATACCACTGGGATACAGCTGCTTCACACTGGGTGGTGAGAATCTGCTTGCCTTCCAGTGCCCAGATCCTCTTGCATTCTTCTCCAGTGCCAGGGAGCTCTCCAATGTATTCAGAGAGGAAGCCAAGCTAACAGGACAAAAATGCTGCAAGCAGCTGAAGAGCCATGATTCCTGTGGGTCTTCATTCCTCAGGGACAAACACTGTGGAAAGCAGGATCCTGTGTTGCTAGAATAGCAGAGTGTTGGGGGGTTGGAACAGACCTCTGAGGATCATGTCATCAAATCCTTCTGCTAGAGTGGGATCTCCTAGGCTAAATCACACAGGAGCACATCCAGGCAGGGTTTGAAGAGATGGAGCCTCCACAAGCCCTCTGGACAGAGCCTGTTCCAGTGCTCTGCCACTTTCAAGACAGATGCAGTCTCAATAAGTATCAAGCACTTTGTTCTGATGCTGTCCCTAGCAGGGCACAGTGAATTGACTCCTCCCATCCTAAGCAGGAGAAGCCACTCAAACCCCAGAGGAGCCACATGATAAAATAGTGGGATGCAGGGATTTGGGATGAGCCTGAGAAAGCAAACACAAACTTCTGTGAAGTTCTAAATGTCAATGGGGCCTGGGGTAGATACCTCAAGTGCAATCAATTCCAACACACCCCTGAACTGGCAGTGGAAAAATCCATTGCCAGCAGCAGAGATGACTTGCAGCTGCAGCTGGGAGAGTGAGGGAGGTGAATGCAGAGAGCACTTAAATGATGAAAGCAAGACTGGCAATCAGTTGTATGCTTCAAAGCAATAAAGCACAATCAATCTGACAACAGGGCCCCACTGTTCACTGTGCCTGGCTGTTGAAAGGTGTTGCACAAAGGAAGGCCCCTGGAAAAGAGCAGCCTTGCCCTTTCACTTTCTTCTCCTGTTGATGTTTGTTCCTTACCCTTTCCCCCCACCCCAGAACCCCCTTTGCTTTGTAGCTGAGATTTGCCTTGTTGAGGGACAGCTTTTTCAGCATGCTTGAAATGTTGTAAGTTGCTTTACCTTGCTTATAGTTTGTTCTGCCTTCACATCAGTAGTTCAGGTCACAGAAATCATAGAAGTGTCAGGGCTGGAAGGGACCTCAAGGCTCAGCCAGTCCCAACCCCCCTGCTATGGCCAGGGACACCTCACACCACAGCAGGTTGCTCACAGCCACCTCCAGCCTGGCTGCAAACACCTCCAGGCAGGAGGCTTCCATCACCTCCCTGGGCAACCTGGGCCAGGCTCTCACCACCCTCATGGGCAACAACTTCTTCCTGACATCCAATCTTAATCTCCCCACTTCTAGTTTTGTTCCATCCCCCCCAGTCCTATCACTCCCTCAAAAGTCCCTCCCCAGCTTTCTTGTAGCCCCCTTCAGATCCTAGAAGGCCAGAATTAGGTCTCCTGGGAGCATTCTCTTCTTCAGATTGCAAAGCCCCAGCTCCTTCAGTCTGTCAATGCCTACCAAGCTGTGGCTGACAGCCAACACAACAGGTGCAGCTCTGTGGCATGCAGTGGCATAATGTTCTTTGGGCACAAGATAGTGGCTAGAGCAGCATGCAGTGAAGCAAAAGACTTATAGTTTCATAGTTTCATTCAGGGTTGGAAGGGACCACAAGGATCACTGAATGGTAGGGGCCTTCCAGCCTGGTCTTAAACAAAGGACCACCTCCCTGGACAACCCATTCCAGGGTCTCACCACTCTCATGGTGAAGAACTTCTTCACAGAATCACTGAATGGTAGGGGTTGGAAAGGACCTCTGCAATGCATCTAGTCCACTGCCACTGCCAAGGTAGGTTCACCAGAAATGGCCACACATGAATGCCAATGGCATCCTGGCCTGCATCAGGAATGGTGTAGCCAGCAAGAGCAGAGGAAGTCATTGTGCCCCTGTGCTTCAGCACTGGTTAGGCCACACCTTGAGTCCTGTGCCCAGTTCTGAGCCCCTCAGTTTAAAAAGGACGTTGAGACTCTTGACCGTGTCCAGAGAAGGGCAAGAAAGCTGGGGAGGGGTCTGGAGCACAGCCCTGTGAGGAGAGGCTGAGGGAGCTGGGGTTGCTTAGCCTGGAGAAGAGGAGGCTCAGGGGAGACCTCTTGCTCTCTACAACTCCCTGAAGGGAGGTTGTAGCCAGGTGGGGTTGGTCTCTTCTGCCAGCAACCAGCACCAGAACAAGAGGACACAATCTCAAGCTGTGCCAGGGGAGGTTTAGGCTGGAGGTGAGGGGAAAGTTCTTCAGTGAGAGAGTCATTCCCCATTGGAATGTGCTGCCCAGGGAGGTGGTGGAGTCCCCATCCCTGGAGGTGTTCAAGAAGGGATTGGATGTGGCACTTGGTGCCATGGTCTAGTCATGAGGTCTGTGGTGACAGGTTGGACTTGATGATCTTTGAGGTCTCTTCCAACCTTGGTGATTCTATGATTCTATGAATATATTCAGGTGGGTTTTGAATGTCTCCAGAGAGTGAGACTCCACCAGACTGCTCCAGGGCTCCCCTCACCCATAAGTTAAAGAAGGTCCCCCTCAAGTTTGGATGTTCAAGGTTGTGTCTCTTACCCCTTGCCCTGTCACTGGGCACCACTGAACAAAGCTTGGTCCCACCCTCCTGCCACCCACCCTGATGAAATCCCCTTCAGTCTTCTCTTTTGCAGACTAAATAGCCTCAGTTCTCTCAGTCTTTCATCATCAGAGACATTCCAGTCCCTTTATCATCTTTGCAACCCTTTTCCGTACCTTCTGCAGCAAATCCCTGCCCTTACTCAACTGGGGAGCCTAGAACTGGACACAGTACTCCAAACATAGCCTCACCTAGGCAGTGTAGAGGGGCAGGAGAACCTCCCTTGATCTGCTGCTTTCTCTTCTCAGATTTTGCTGCATATGAAGATGTAAGTAAGTATGGGCACAATGCTAAATTCACTCATCTGTTACATGAAGGAGGAAATGTTCTTTCTTTTTCTTCCCCAATCAACAATTTTTCTACCAAAACTCCCTGCCCCCATGGACAACCTGATGCTGGCATTGCTGGGGACAGCTGGCCCTTTTCAGCTGAGCTGGCTCTTCAGACTAGCACAGTCCTGTCCCTAAAGCCTTTGAGGTGTGCATTTTCTTTTCTGAAAGGCACATCATTTAGAAGTTTCTTAGAACAACTCTGCCTGTGGAGCACAGGAAACCTCTGGAGGGACTTTTTAGAAAGGCATGAAGTGGTAGAGAGGGTAACAGCTTAAACTGATAGAGGGTTGATGTAGATTAGATATAAGGGGGAAAATTCTTCACTGTGTGGGTGAGGAGGCACTGGAGCAGGTTGAACAAAGAATTGATGGATGGGGCCTCACTGGAAATGCTCAGTGCCAGGCTGGATGGTGTCTGGGTCAAGGGAGTGAAAGAGCCTCAGCCCTTTTGAATATTCCCATGATAGGAAACTAGAGGCACAAAGGAAGCCAAAATATCAACAGCCCTTGAGGCTATTGATTACCAGAATAAAGAGGATGGATCAGAAGGAGAGAGAGAGAAGAGAAGAAGAAGAGAGAAGAGGAAAGGAATTGTACTGCCGCATCCCTCACCCCCAAGACGGTTTGGGTCTGTGGAGGAAAGGTGCTGCAGCTTTGGCCTGGAGGAGATGTTGTCCTTGTTGGCAGTGCTGTCCTCTGGGCTGCCTCTTCAGCTCCATGAGTTGCAGCAGGTGGAATTTAGATCACAGAGAGAGGGTTCCTCTTGGTCTGCTTCTTCCAGGCTCCATGGGGATGTCTTTGTCCTTTTCTCCCCAGCATTGTCCAGGTCTTTTCCTTCTCTGTGTTTTCCTTCTCCAGAGCCAGTAGTTGCTCAGATCTTTTATACAGTTGTATAGGTATGCATATTCCAGAGAGTATGGATAGCAGTGCCTTCTACCCATTATTTCCAGGGCAGCTGCAGTCTGCTGAGCTATCCTTATCTATGCACCTTCCAGAGAGTCCTTATCCAGTTGCCCCTGCCCAACACACATCAGCTATTGTCTGGGCAAGGAGCAAAGGTGATTTTATCTTTGTTGAGTCACATGAAGAGAGACAAGATTGAGTCTCTTACAGATGGGGCTTTGAGCAACGTGGTCTAGTAGGTGCCACTTCTTGTGGCAGGTACTAGGGAATCTTTGAGGTCCCTTCCAACCCAACCCGTTCTATGATCTCACATCTACTCTTTCTCTTCTCCAGGCTGAACATCCTCTCAGCCTGTCTTCACAGCAGAGGTGCTCCAGCCCTTTGATCATCTTTGTGGCCCTCCTCTGGATCTGCTCCAGCAGGCCCATGTCTTTCTTGTGTTCACAGGCTCACAGGCTCACAGGATGTTAGAGGTTGGAAGGGACCTCTGGGGATATTCCAGTCCAACTCCCCTGCCAGAGCAGGAGCAGAGAATCCAGCACAGGTCACACAGGAACACATCCAGACAGGGCTGCAAAGGCTCCACAGAAGGAGACTCCACAACCTCTCTGGGCAGCCTGCTCCAGGGCTCTGGGACCCTCCCAGTGAAGAAGTTCCTCTTCATGTTGTAGGTGGAATCTCCTGTGTTGTAGTTTATATATCCATTGCCCCTTGTCCTATCACAGGGTGCAAGTGAGCAGAGTCTGTCCCTTTCCCTTCCTTCCTTACCTCCAGCCCTCAGATATCAATAAGCATTTATTAAATCCCCTCTCAGTCTTCTCCTCTCCAGACTAAACAGCCCCAGGGCTCTCAACCTCTCCTCATCAGGCAGTACTCCAGGCCCTTCAGGATCCTTGGAGCCCTCCCTTGGACTCTCTCCAGCATATCCCTGTCCCTGTTGAACTGGGGAGCCCAGAACTGGATGTAATATTCCAGGTGAGGTCTCACCAGGGATGATCTGGATGAGGGCATTGAGTTCATCATCAGTAAATTTGCAGATGACACCAAGCTGGGAGCAGGAGTTGATCTGTTGGAGGGTAGAGAGGCTCTGCAGAGGGACCTCCACAGGCTGGACAGATGGGCAGAGGCCAAGGGCAGGAGATTGAACACATCCAAGTGCCAGGTGCTGCACATTGGCCACAACAACCCCAGGCAGTGCTACAGGCTGGGGTCAGAGTGGCTGAGAGCAGCCAGGCAGAGAGGGACCTGGGGGTGCTGGTTGATGGTAGGCTGAACATGAGCCAACAGTGTGCCCAGGCAGCCAAGAGGGCCAATGGCATCCTGGCCTGCATCAGGAACAGTGTGGCCAGCAGGAGCAGGGAGGTCATTCTGCCCCTGTACACTGCAGTGGTTAGGCCACACCTCGAGTACTCTGATGATCTTGAAGGTCTCTTCCAACCTGGTTTGTGATCTGCTGGCCACACTCCTTTTGATGCAGCCCGGGGTGTGATTACCCTTCTGGGCTGCAAGATTACAAGAATGATTAGAAGAAATTGAAATCTCCAAGACAAAACCATGGTCCTTACTATGTGGCCTGTATAGCCACTTAAATTGGGGATCTGCTCTTGCTGAAATCAGCAAGTAGGATGCAATGTAGGGGGAAAACAGCATATGGACAGACAGGTACCTGGGCATCTGCTCAGGTTTGGCCTTCTTGCAGTGGTACTGTTGGAAGCACTCCATGCAATAGAAGTGAGGATTAGCTGTTTGAGGTGAGGAGAAAGTTCTTCCCAGAGAAAGTTGTTAGCCATTGAAATGTGCTGCCCAGGGAGGTGGTGGAGTCCCCATCCCTGGAGGTGTTCAAAAAGGGATTGGATGTGGCACTTGGAGCCATGGTTTAGTTAGTCATGAGGTGTTGGGTGACAGGTTGGACTTGATGATCTCTGAGGTCTTTTCCAACCTTATTGATTCTATGACTCCATTCATTGTTGCAGCACAAAGCTGGAACCTGCACTGTGTAGCTGGAGGTGAGAGAGATTCAACTTCTCTTTGTATTTCTGCAGCCTAGAGGATTCTGAAAGCCTTCATGCTTCTGCCATGGGGGGAAAAAAACCAACAAACTTCTTGAAATAGCTACTGAAGTGTGGCACAGGCAGCTGGAGATGCTGGGTGTTGCAACATGCCTCCCAAGCTCTGAAGGAGGAAGCTGAGGCAGTTTGTTTTCCTTGAGTTGTGGTAGACAGGCAGTTTATTTTCTGACCTTCAGAGATCTGGCTCTGTATGAAAAGGAAACTAAAAGCAACACAAATCTGTGTCAGGAGGTGGCTTCACTGAGGTGTGAGAAGTCATCCAGGCCCAGAAGGAAGAATGGATCAAAAATCACAGAAATATTCAGGATGGAACAGAGCCTCAGGATCACCAAGTCCAACCCAGAACCCTACTCTGCAAGGGTCACCCCTACACCACAGCCCCAGGCACCATATCCAAACCACCTTGAAACACAGCCAGGCTTGGGAACTCCACCACCTCCCTGGGCAGCACATTCCAGTCCCTGACCACTCTTGCTGGGAAAAAATGTTTCCCACTGTCCAGTCTAACCCTGCCCAGCTGCAGCTTGAGGCCATTCCCTCTTGTTCTATCACTAATTACCTGTGAGCAGAGACCAGCACCAACCTCTCCACAACCTCCTTTCAGGTAGCTGTAGAGAGCCATGAGGTCTCCCCTCAGCCTTCTCTTCTTCAAACTAACCACCCCCAGCTCCTTCAGTCACTCTTCATCAGATTTATTCTCCAGACCCTTCCCCAATGGCAACATTCATGCCCATATGGTGTATTCATGTAGCTCTCCAAACCCATCCAGATGGGCAGGAAAATGTCCCAAATTAAGGCAACTGATAGTAGATTATCTTTCTTTAGAAAGGGTTTGCAAACACTGAAATAGACTCCCCAGGGAGCTGTTTGAATCCCTGTCCCTGGAGGTGTTTCAGAGGCTCAGAGAGGCAGTGCTGAGGGATGTGGTCTAGCACCAGACTTAGTAGACTTGATTAGACTAAAAGATCTCTGAGGTCTTTTCCAGCTGAAAGGACTCCATGATTCTGTGGAAATGCAAAACAAAATCGAATCTCATTATTTAAACCTTTGATTAAAACCAAAACACCTTCTTTGCCTTCAGTTTCAACAGTGAGGCAGGAGGACTTCAGGACAACTGGCCTCCTGAACTGGTAGATGGGGTCAGGGAGCAGTGCAGTGCCCCTGAAATCCATGAGGAAGTAATTAGAGACCTCCTTAGACACTTGGATCCCCACAAGTCCATGGGACTGGATGGCATCCATCCTAGGGTGCTGAGAGAGCTGGCAGAGGAGTTGGCCAAGCCGCTCTCCATCATTTTTCAGCAGTCCTGGCTCACTGGAGACATCTCAGAGGACTGGAAGCTGGCCAATGTGGTGCCCATCCACAAGAAGGGCCGGTGGGATGAGCCAGGGAATTCCAGGCCTGTCAGCCTGACCTCAGTGCCAGGCAAGATCATGGAAGAGGTCATCCTGAGTGCATTAACACAGCACTTAGAGGATGGCCAAGGGATCAGGCTCAGCCAACATGGATTTAGGAAGGGCAGATCCTGCTTCACCAGCCTGATCTCCTTCTATGCCCAGGTGACTGCCTGGTGGATGTGGGGCAGGCTGGGGATGTGGTCTGCCTGGACTTCAGCAAGGCCTTTGACACTGTCCCCCACAGCAAACTCCTGGCCAAACTGTCAGCCACCGGCTTGGACAGCAGCTCTCTGAGCTGGGTTAGGAACTGGCTGGAGGCTGAGCCCAGAGAGTGGTGATGAATGGTGCCACAGCCAGCTGGCAGCCAGGCACCAGTGGTGTGACCCAGGGATCAGTGCTGGGCCCAATCCTGTTCAAAATCTTTATTGATGATCTGGATGAGGGCATTGAGTCCATCATCAATAAATTTGCAGACAACACCAAGCTGGGGGTAGGAGTTGATCTGTTAGAGGGTAGGAGAACTCTGCAGAGGGACCTTGCCAGGCTGGACAGATGGGCAGAGTCCAACAGGATGTCATTCAACAAGTTCAAGTGCCAGGTGCTGCACTTTGGTCAAAAAATCCCATGCAGAGCTACAGGCTGGGGTCAGAGTAGCTGAGAGCAGCCAGGCAGAAAGGGACCTGGAGGTACTGCGTGACAGCAGCTGAACATGAGCCAGCAGTGTGCCCAGGTGGCCAAGATGCCAATGGCATCCTGGCTTGCATCAGGAACAGTGTGGCCAGCAGGAGCAGGGAAGTCATTGTGCCCTGTGCTCAGCACTGGTTAGGCCACACCTTGAGTCCTGTGTCCAGTTCTGGGCTCCTCAGGTTAGGAAAAATGTTGAGATGCTGGAAGGTGTCCAGAGAAGGGCAAGAAAGCTGAGGAGGGGTCTGGAGGGACACAGCCCTGTGAGGAGATACTGAAGGAGCTGGGGTTGCTTAGCCTGGAGAAAAGGAGGCTCAGGGGAGACCTCATTGTTCTCTACAGGTCCCTGAGGAAGGCTGGAGAGAGGAGGGAACAGCCTCTGCTCCTTGGTGGCAAGGCAGAGGAGCAGAGGCAATGTTTCGAAGCTGCAGCAGGGGAGGCTCAGGCTGGATGCTAGGAAATATTTCTTCCCAGAGAGGCTTCTCAAAGATTGGAAGAGGCTGCCCAGGGCAGTGCTGGAGTCATCATCCCTGGGGGTGTTCAAGCAGCTGTGGACCTGGTGCTAAGGGACAGGGCTTAGTGTTGAGCGTTCAGTGCTGGGTTGAAGGTTGGACTGGATGAGCTTGGAGATCTCTTCCAACCAGCTGAATTCTGTGGCTCTGTGATTCTTCAGCTAAGTGGGGCTATGCCATGGAAACCCATGGAATCCTCAAGGGGTATAACACCTCCAGTGGTAACTTCCATAAATCTTCCTGTAATGTGCACCTGAGCATGGTCTGTATAGAGTGCAGGAAAACGGCAGTTCCTCAGGGATGACAGCTGTACCATTGATCAGTTAGAGGTCAGCAAGTTATTTAGTGCTTTACGAGGAATAAATCAGATGCTCACTTCCAACCCCCTCCTTACCTTAGCTCCCACACACAGAGTTCTTCATGGCAAAGGAGGGAATGTTTCTGAAGCACAGGAGCCTGTAAAGTAATGGGGCAGGCACATGTGGGATGGGACACTGCTCACTGCTCCTGTGCTCTCTGCATTGTGCTGAGAGCACACAAAGTCCTAATAAAGCAGATTGTTGCTCCTTATGGACAAGCAACAGGGCAGTGGAGTGAGTGAGGCTTCCTGTCTGCCTTAAACATCTAGATTAGAAGTCTTCATATCTGGTTTAATTGATTAGGTTAAGCCTGGAGAAGAGAAGGCTCCAAGGAGAGCTTAGAGCAGACTTCCAGTATCTGAGGGGGCTACAGGACAGCTGGGGAGGGAATTACTACTAAGTCTTGGAGTGATAAGATGAGGGGGAATGGATCTCCAGGGCAGCTTTAGCCTGGAGATGAGGAAGAAATTGTTGGCAGTGAGGGTGGTGAGACACTGCAACAGGTTGCCCAGGGAGGTTGTGGATGTCTCCTCCCTGGAGGTATTCAAGGCCCGGTTGGATGAAGCCCTGAGCAGCTGGGGCTGGTGGAAGGTATCCCTGCCCATTGCAGGGAGTTTGGAACTGGATGATCCTTAAGGTCCCTTCCAACCCAACCCATTCTCTGATTCTGTGCAATTATTTGAAGCACAAAAAGAGGCTTCCTTTGGGATGAAATTGCATCACACAATGGCAAGACTTAGCACTGAATCCACTTCCCCACTCAGCAGACTACAAGTCAGGATCCAGCTTTAACTGTCTTTTGCTTTCCTAAACACCATGCAAAGAGGAAGGGAAAACTGATGCTTGGATGCAGTTGTGTGGCTGCAGGAGGTGGCAAAAGCTGCTGAGCTGAATCCTGCAAGCTGATCCAGTGTGAGGGGTCCCTGCTGATGGCAGGGGGGTTGGAACTGGATGAGCTTGAAAGTCCCTTCCAAGCCAAACTCATTCTATGAATCTATGACTGCTTAGATGGCCCATGAAAGGAGAATGTCCCCAACCTTCCAAATCAAACCTGACCTGGCAATAAAGCAGGATGCTACCAAAACATGTACACTGGACCAACTTTCTGATGAGAGGCACTCAAAATAGCTCTTTGCTGGTCTCCAGACAAGATTCCTATGAATGAGCATTGAGATGGTGAAGTCGTCAACTTCACAGCACATGGGGAAGAGGCTCTGAACCTGGCCCTTAATTTATGCCCTTACATTTCCCATTACTTTGTGTGGTTTTGATTTGTTCCAGTATCTGAAGGGGGTTACAAGAAAGCTGGGGAGGGACTTTTTGGGGTGTTGGGTAGTGGAAGGACTGGGGGGAATGGATTCAAGAGAGAGGAGGGGAGACATAGATTAGAGGTTAGGAAGTTGTTCTTCACAGTGAGGGTGGTGAGAGCCTGGCCCAGGTTGCCCAGGGAGGTGGTGGAAGCCTCCTGCCTGGAGGTGTTTGCAGCCAGGCTGGATGTGGCTGTGAGCAACCTGCTGTGGTATGAGGTGTCCCTGCCCATGGCAGGGGAGTTAGAACTGCATAATCCTTGAGGTCCCTTCCAACCCTGACAATTCCATGATTCTAAGATGCTTTGAAGCTGGCCCTTAATTTATGGCTCTACTTTCCCCATTACTTTGTGTGCTTTTAATTTGTACAGCTGCAGAAATCTTACCCCAAAAAATAATACCCTGCAGAGCAGCCCATGGGAGCAGAGGAGTCACATTATCCAGCTTGGCTCTTCATACACTTCAGCTACTGCAGGCACTGATCCACAGCCCTCAGCTAAATGCAGAGCAGCACATGGATGATAAAACAGCTCCATGAAGTTATTTAGTTGTTTCTTACAATGTACCTCATAAATTTCCAGATTAAATGGGTAAGAAAGGTGAGAAGAATTCTCTTAAGACCTAAGAAAAAAAACTCTTAGCCCAGCTTTTGTTTATTTTTCTTCTGCTTTATGGTAAGACAATAAAAAAGGGGGGGGCGGGAAATTGAATGGATTTTAAAAGTAATTTAAACAGCAATATAACCTTACAGGAACCCAGGGACTGATTGTTCTCTGTTGCCTGAGATTTAGAACATTATTTTCATAGGATCAGAGAATTGTCAGGGTTGGAAGGGACCTCAAGGCTCAGCCAGTTCAACCCCCTGCCATGGGCAGGGACACCTCACACCACAGCAGGTTGCTCACAGCCACATCCAGCCTGGCTGCAAACACCTCCAGGCAGGAGGCTTCCACCACCTCCCTGGGCAGCCTGGGCCAGGCTCTCACCACCCTCATGGGGAAAAACTTCTTCCTAATATCCAATCTGAACCAACCCATTTCTAGTTTTGTTCCATCCCCCAGTCCTATCACTCCCTGACACCCTCAAAAGTCCCTCCACAGCTTTCTTGGAGCCCCCTGCAGATACTGGAAGGCCACAATTAGGTCTCCTGGGAGCCTTCTCCTCTCCAGCCTGCACAACCCCAACTCCCTCAGTCTGTCTCCAGAGCAGTGCAGCTCCAGCCCTCTGCTCCTTCTTGTGGCCCTTCTCTGGACACCTTCCAGCACCTCCAGATCCTTCCTGGCACAGAGACTACAACAATCAGTTGATTCTTAGCTAGATTTTCATAGAATCATAGAAGCAGAGGGTTGCTTCAGTTGGAAACTCTAAGGTCACCCCGTCCAACCATTGACCTAACACCACCATGGCCACTAAACCATGTCCTCAGGTGCCATGGCCACAGGTTTCTTGAACACCTCCAGGGATGGTGACTCCCTGGGCAGCCTGTGCCAATCCCTGACCACTCTTTCAGTGAAGTAAATTTTTTCCTAATCTCCAACCTAAGCCTCCCCTGGCATAATTTCAGACCTCTTCTTCTCATTCTATCCCCTGATACGAGGAGGAATAGACCAATTCCACCTCACTGCAACCTCCTGTCAGGGAGTCAGAGAGCAATGAGGTCTCCTCTCAGCCTCCATTTCTCCAGGCTGAACACCCTCAGTTCTCAGGTCCTCTTCTCCAACCCTCTGTTCCAGACCCTTCCCCAGCTTTTTTGCCCTTCTCTGCACATACTCCAGCACCTCAATGCCTTTTGCTTTGTGTTGTATGTAGGTGGGGGTCACTCTATCTTCTCTAGTAGCAGAGAGAAAATGACATTGTGCCAGGGCAGGCTTAGACTGGATATTAGGAAAAATCTCTTTACTGAGAGAGAGGTCAGGCACTGGAATAGGTTACCCAGGGAGGTGGGTTTGTCCCTGGAGGTGATCAAGAAACCTGTGGACATGGATGTGGTGACATTAGGTTGATGGTAGGACTTGATGATCTTCGAGGTCTTTCCAACCACAACAATTCATTCATTCTATGATTCTAGAAAGTCATAAATGACTAATTGTCAGGTGCCCAGAACAGCCTCTTGTCCATGGACAGATTGTAGGCATAACTACTCAGCACAATTTACTCTGCACTGGTTAGGCCACACCTTGAGTCCTGTGTCCAGTTCTGGGCCCCTCAGTTTAGGAAAGATGTTGAGATGCTGGAAGGTGTCCAGAGAAGGGCAACAAAGCTGGGGAGGGGTCTGGAGCACAGCCCTGTGAGGAGAGGCTGAGGGAGCTGGGGTTGCTTAGCCTGGAGAAGAGGAGGCTCAGGGGAGACCTTCTTGCTCTCTCCAACTCCCTGAAGGAAGGTTGTAGCTAGGTGGGGGTTGGTCTCTTCTCCCAGGTAACCAGCACCAGAACAAGAGGACACAGTCTCAAGCTGTGCCAGGGGAGGTTTAGGCTGGAGGTGAGGAGAAAGTTCTTCCCACAAAGAGAGACTGGCAATTGGAATGTACTGCCCAGGGAGGTGGTGGAGTCAACATCACTGGAGGTGTTCCATAAAGGTTTGGATGTGACACTTGGAGCCATGGTTTAGTTGTCAGGAGGTGTTAGGTATTAGGTAATAGGTTGGACTTGATGATCTCTGAGGTCTTTTCCAACCTGGCTGATCCTATGCTTCCCTGATTCCCTTCCTTGGCAATGCAGCAGCTGATTGTTGCTTCAAATATGCATTTTGTTGCCGCTCCTTTTGCCTGCATTTGCAGCTCTGAAGTGACAAAAGTCCACAGCAGAAGTTGGTCTGATGAAAAAATATTCATTTTCTATCTGGGACATAAAAACTTCCAACTCTGCTCTCTTTGCAACCAGAGAAGAAAGAACTGAGTGATGATTTTGTTAATTTATTCTTCCCCTCCCACCCCCCCTCCCCAAACTTAGTATAAAAGCAGTTGAAGCTGCAGACTAAGGGAGTGATTCATTTATCTTCAATTTCAGCTGTTTGAAATGTAGGTGTCTCATCCAAGGCAACTGTCTAGGTAGTCTGTCAGGGGAATGGAAACAGATAAACAGCTCCAGAAGGTAATACATCTTATCTGGGCTGAATAACAGCTGAGGATGGGACTGTTTCTCACTCCACTCACTCAAGGTGCCAAGGCATCTGGTTAGACCTTGTCTCTGCCTGGTCTTCACCATTCCTTTACTTTAGGAATGTGTAAATCTTTTGCTTTCAAGCATTTAGCAAGAAATACCTAAGGCAAGGATCTGAGAAAAATAAATGTGGCTGCTGCAAGATAATCTCCAGGCAACCAGCACCAGAACAAGAGGACACAGTCTCAAGCTGCACCAGGGGAGGTTTAAGCTGGAGGTGAAGAGAAAGTCCTTCCCAGCAAGAGTAATTGGCCATTGGAATGTGCTGCCCAGGGAGGTGGTGGAGTCACCATCCCTGGAGGTGTTCATAAAAGGCTTGGATGTGGCACTTGGAGCCATGGTTTAGTTGCCAGGAAGTGTTGGGTGACAGGTTGGACTTGATGACCTCTGAGGTCTTTTCCACCCTTATTGATTCTATGATTGAAATTAGAATAGAATTAGAATAGAATTAACCAAGTTGGAAAAGACCTCAGAGATCATTAAGCCCAACCTATCACCCAACACTACCTAATGAACTAAACCATGGCACCAAGCACCCCATCCAGTCTCTTCCTAAACCCCTCCACTGATGGTGACTCCAACACCTGCCTGGGCAGCACATTCCAATGGCCAATCTCTCTTTCTATGAAGAACTTCTTCCTAACATCCAGCCTAAACCTCCCCAGGTGCAGCTTGAGACTGTGTCCCCTTGCTCCAGAACACTCATCTGAGGCCAGTAAGTAGCAGGAGATGTTCCAACTACAGGCACACAAATACTATGTCCATAAATGGGACTCAATCTGATCAGGTAGCACAGATATTGTGAGGGATACACAAAGTGTGAGGCAGAATCACTGCTTTTTCCTTTCAGCTTTCACTTAATCTGCTCACTGTTTGACATCCCTAGCAGAACCACACTGGAGAAACTCACCCTACCTACCCTTAGGGATCTGGCCACACTTGTGTCTTTATTAGAATAAACTTTATTAGATTAAACCAAACCAGGTTGGAAGAGACCTTCAAGATCATCGTCCAACCCATCAACCAATCCAACCCACCCAAACAACTAACCCATGGCACCAAGCACCCTGCCAAGTCTCCTCCTGAACACCTCCAATGATGGTGACTCCACCACCTCCCTGGGCAGCCCATTCCAATGGGCAATCACTCTCTCTGTGTAGAACTTCTTCCTAACATCCAACCTGAACCTCCCCTGGTGCAGCCTGAGACTGTGTCCTCTTGTTCTGGTGCTGGCTGCCTGGGAGAAGAGACCAACATCCACCTGGCTACAACCTCCCTTCAGGGAGTTGTAGAGAGTGATAAGGTCACCCCTGAGTCTCCTCTTCTCCAGGCTGAGCAACCCCAGCTCCCTCAGCCTCTCCTCACAGGGCTGTGTTCCAAACCCCTCACCAACTTTGTTGCTCTTCTCTGGACACCTTCCAGCAAGTCAACCTCCTTCCTAAACTGAGGAGCCCAGAACTGGACACAGGACTCCAGGTGTGGCCTAACCAGTGCAGTGTACAGGGGCAGAATGACCTCCCTGCTCCTGCTGGCCACACTCTTCCTGATGCAGGCCAGGATGCCATTGGCCCTCTTGGCCACCTGGGCACACTGCAGGCTCATGTTCAACCTGCCATCAACTAGCACCCCCAGGTCCCTCTCTGTTTGGCTGCTCTCCAGCCACTCTGACCCCAGCCTGTAGCACTGCATGGGGTTGTTGTGGCCAATGTGCAGCACCTGGCACTTGGATGTGTTCAATCTCCTGCCCTTGGCCTCTGCCCATCTACCTAGCCTATCGAGGTCCCTCTGCAGAGCCTCTCAACCCTCCAGCAGATCAACTCCTGCCCCAGCTTGGTGTCATCTGCAAATGTACTGATGATGGACTCAATGCCCTCATCCAGATCATCGATAAAGATGTTAAAGAGCACAGGGCCCAGCACTGATCCTTGTCCATGTGGAAAGGAAACCCTCTGCCAGTCATGGAAGCTGGGAGTCTGCAGAGGAGTCCCACAGCAGAAGGATTTGACTTAAAGATGTGAATATTTGACAAGGCAGCTTCCTGCACGTAGGAACAAAATGCTGTAATGACTTTTCAGGGCACATGGGCACAGAGACACAGGGAATGTGTTTGAGGACATTCATTACATGGTGGTTTCCCTCAGTCCTGTCTGGAGGATAATCTCACGCTTGAGGACTAAAGCGAGCACGCGGCTCTTGTACATTGTTCCCTTGTCATTTGCTTGTCTGTCTTACAGCTCATGGCTGTAAAATAAGTGAGCTGCAGAGCTGCTGAGACAGGAGAATTTCCAGGCATAATTCTTTGCCTAAGTGGGACGTGCAGCTCCTTGGTCCACGGGCCAGAAGGAATGGATAATAGCATTAGCCCTGAAATCTTGAGGGAAGTATGAATGGCAGTGGGCAGAGAGAACAATTAAGAGCTGAATCCTGGTAAATTCTGGCTTCTGTGAAGTGTTATCATTAGGAAACCTCACTCCTGGCTGCCTTGTGGGGTGCTCCTCACAAGAAGATGTAAAGGGCAGTGCCAGCGAGGCACAGCACAAAAGCAGACTGAAAACGATGCGGGTGATGAAGACAGAGAATAGGAAAGGCACAGAGGAAAAATAAGCACCATGGAAGCATAACAGATGAGAGGTTTAATTGTCTTAGCTGTTCAGCTGAAATAATGAGCTTAAGACAGAGAGAAGGAGCTGCATGTTAGACTAACAAGGTGGATGTCTGCAATGCATCAAAGAACTTGTGAAGGTTTACTGGGTGCTGGATATGAATTATCCATGTGGCATTATCTATGTGGGAAAGGACACACAGGCAGGAAAAGACTCAAATGAGTCACTCAAATATAGACCCAGAGAATGCTTTGGCCTGGAAGGGACCCTAACAGATCACCTGGTCCAACCCCCCTGAAGTCACCAGGGTCATTTGGTGTGATCCATGCATCTGTGCCAGTGAGCTCTTTAGACTTCAGATCAAAGCAGTTGCATCCCAACTGCCTTTTAAAAGTGGTCACAGAATCACACAGAGTCACCAAGGCTGCAAGAGACCTCCAAGATCATCTTTGGCCCTTTCTAAAGCTCAGACTGTTCTGGAAATCATTTGTAAGAATATTCAGTTGCCAGAGACAGGGGAGACCTTAGGGCAGCCTTCCAGTATCTGAAGGGGGCTACAGGAGAGCTGGGGAGGGACTTTTGACACAGGCTTGGAGTGACAGGATGAGGGACAATGGATTGAAACTTGAGGAGGGCAGATTTAGACTGAAGATTAGGAAGAGATTCTTGCCAGTGAAGGTGGTGAGACTCTGAAACAGGTTGCCCAGGGTGGCTGTGGATGTCCCCTGCCTGGAGGTGTTCAAGGCCAGGTTGGATGAGGCCTTGAGCAACCTGGGTTGGTGTGAGGTGTCCCTGCCCATGACAGGGGGTTTGGAACTGGATGATCTTTAAGGTCCCTTCCAAACCAAATCATTCTATGAATTTTCTACCTACCTCAGGTTGCTGAGAGTCCCATCCACCCATCCAACCTGACCTGGAAGGTTGCTGGGCGTGGGGCATCTACCACCGCTCTGGACAATCTTGGCCAGGGTTTTACCACCCTCATTGTATTTCTTGTCTAAAAGGAAAGTTCCTGCACAGAAGTAGCTAATAACATGATAAAACAGAAAAGCTTGGGCTGTATAGATGTGGATACCACAGCCTGGAATTTGTGCACTTGCAGCCCAGAAGGCCAACGGCAGCCTTGGCTTCACTGAAAGAAGGGTGGGCAGAGAGGTGATTCTGCCCCTCTGCTCTGCTCTGGTGAGACCTCACCTGGCGTACTGTGTCCAGCTATGGAACCCTCAACACAAGAAGGACATGGACCTGATGGAGGGGGCCCAGAGGATGCCACACAAATGATCAGAAGGCTGAAGAGCCTCTCCTGTGAAGTTATTCAGCCTGGAGAAGGGATAGCTACAGGGAAACCTTTATAGAACCTTTGCAGTACCTGAAGGAGACCTAAAAGACAGCTGGGAAGGACTATTTAGGAGGACTTGAAGTGATGGGATAAGGGGCAACACAACTCCTCTTCCTCTTGGCAGTCAGCTTACACCATAAAGAATGAGACTTTCATACCCCTGGGACATCTTGCTGACAGCTCTAGGGGTTAGTCACTTTTCTAGGACATTGCTAAGCTATTGAACTTAATACTGCAGCCTGGAATTCTGTCCCTTTGTATTTATTTATCCTTTGGTGCTGTTGTAAAAGCAGAAATAAAGAGGAAAAGATTTGCCAGCATTTCTCTCCTTAAACTGTTCAACCACAGAGCTTCCCCACTTTCTCCTCTGCTTCTTGACTGGCAGACTGAAAACACCAATCTTCAAACCATTAGTGCTCCATCAAGCACACTTAAGGTGAAGTATTTAGCTTCCATTTAATAGAAACATTTCTCCATCCATTTTTCTCCATCAACTAGGATTAGGAATGACTCCAGCAGGTCTATATTTAGAAAGTTTGATATAAAGGCTTTTTAACCCCTCCTTCCAGCTTCCCTTGTGTGTTCCTTATGTGTTCAACTTCTGTGAGAGTGCTCTGAGCCAGGTGCTCTTCCCCTCTGAAACACACTGACCTTAGAGAGAGAGGGATGCTCACATTGATGGACTTCTTAACACAGAACTGTCAGGGTTGGAAGGGACCTCAAGAGTCAGCCAGTTCAACCCTCCTGCCATGGGCAGGGACACCTCACACTGCAGCAGGTTGCTCACAGCCACATCCAGCCTGGCTGCAAACACCTCCAGGCATCAGGCTTCCACCACCTCCCTGGGCAACCTGTGCCAGGCTCTCACCACCCTCATGGGCAACAACTTCTTCCTAACATCCAATCTGAATCTCCCCATTTCTAGTTTTGCTCCATTCCCCCCAGTCCTATCACTCCCTGACACTCTCAAAAGTCCCTCCCCAGCTTTCTTGGAGCCCCCTGCAGATACTGCAAGCCATAATTAGATCTCCTCAGAGCCTTCTCCTCTCCAGCCTGCACAACCCCAACTCTCTCAGTCTGTCCTCAGAGCAGAGCAGCTCCAGCCCTCTGCTCATCCTCGTGGCCCTTCTCTGGACACCTTCCAGCACCTCCAGATCCTTCCTGGAAGAGAGGCTCCAGAACTGGATGCAGTACTCAAGGTGGGGTCTCACCAGAGCAGGGAAGAGGGGGAATCACCTCCCTGCCCTGCTGGATATGCTTCTCTTGATGCAGCCCAGGATGGCATTGTCTCGCTTGGCTTCAAGTGCTCACTGCTGGCTTCTGTTGGGCTTCTCATCCACCAGCATCCCCAAGTGCTTTTCTTCAGGGCTGCTCTCAAGCCAGGCCCTGCCCAGCCTATATTGGTGCTTGGGATTACCCCAACCCATCATTTTTAGTGCCTGTGGATTGGTAAACTAAGTTTTATACAAAGGCTGTGCTACACTGAGATAAAGAAAGCAAATCATGGTTCTGGGTCAGTCTCCAATTCATGGTCAGTCCAGCTGCTCTTGTCTACATTTATCTCACTGTATACCTCTAGTGTCTTGAATATCCTTATCAATGATCTGTTTAAGGGGATTGAGGCACCCTTAGTGAATTTGCAGGTGACACTGAGCTGGAAGGGAGTGTTGATCTGCTTGAGGATAGGAAGGCTCTGCAGAGGGACCTGGACACACTGGATAGATAATGCCAAAGTCAATGGGATGAGGTTTATCAAGGCCAAGTGCTTTGTCCTGCACCTGGGTCACAACAACCCCATGAACACTCCAGGCTTGTGGCAGAGTGGCTGGAAACTGCCCAGCAGAGAAAGATCTGGGGGTGCTGGTTGATTGCCAGCTGAAGATGAGCCAGAGTGGGCCCAGGTGGTCAAGACTGTCGACAGTATCCTGGCCTGGATCAGCAGGAGTGTGGTCAGCAGGACCAGGGACATGATTGTCCCCTTGTGCTAAGCACAAAACACTGGGTTCAGTTTTGGGCCCCTCACTCTAAGAAGGACATTGAGGACTGGAGTGGGTCCAGAGAAGGGCAGCAGAACTAAGAAAGTGTCTGGTTGGTCTCTTCTCCCAGGCAACCAGTACCAGAACAAGAGGACACAGTCTCAAGCTGTGCCAGGGGAAGTTTAGGCTGGAGGTGAGGAGAAAGTTCTTCCCAGAACTTTCCAGAACTTCCCAGAACTTCCCAGAACTTTGGCCATTGGAATGTGCTGCCCAGGGAGGTGGTGGAGTCACCATCACTGGAAGTGTTCACAAAAGGCTTGGATGTGGCCCTTGGAGCCATGGTTTAGTTGTCAGGAGGTGTTAGGTATTAGGTCATTGGTTGGGCTTGATGATCTCTGAGGTCTTTTCCAACCTGGTTGATTCTATGATTCTGTGAGAACAGAGCTGGTGAGGAGCAGCTGAGGGACCTGGGGGTGTTCAGTCTGGAAAAGAAGAGGCTGAGGACAGACCTCACTGCTCTCCACAGCTCCCTGAAAGGAGGCTGGAATGAGGTGGGAGTTGGTCTCTCCTCTCTAGTAACAATTGATAGGCCAAGAGGAAATAGCCTCAAATTGCACCATGGGAGGTTTAGTTTGGATATTAGAAGAAACCTCTTCCCTGAAGGGATGTTCAGCCACTGGCACAGGCTGCCCAGGGAGGTGGTTGAATCCTCATCCCTGGAGGTGTTTCTGAGCAGCATGGTGCTGTGGAACATAGGTTAAAACCAGCCTTGGCAAAGGTAGAGAATGATTAGATTGGGTGAGCTTAAAGGTCTTTTCCAACCAAAATGATTCTATTCAAGTAATAGGTCGGGGAGGGGGAAGGGCAAAGTTGCAATAATCAAGATAGGAGCTGCTAATAAACTGGATGGCAGCCACAGAAAAATATCTGTGGAGATGATAAAGGGATAATTACACCCAGAGTCCAGGCCCAGAGATCAGTTTGATGCTGGTGATACAGGGGGAGAATACCAAAGCAGGAGAGATAGGATAATGTTGCCTTTGTTTCAGCAAGCACAGAAGGTGAGTGTCAAGGAAGAAAAAGAGGGGCTCATAGCCAAGACCCTTCAAAACACCAAAGGCAGGAGAAAGAAGAAAGAAGAGGATGTAGTGAGAGAGGAGAGGAAACAAGACCAAACAGCAGGGCACAAGCAGCACCACAAAACAAGCAGCAAGAAGAAATATTTAGTGTCAAGAGGAGTGAGATAAACATTGACAACTTGATTCGCTTAAAAACCTCCATATCTGTGTATCAGGGATTAAGATACAGCTTCCTGAGACTTTCTGGGGAGAAGAGCAAGGCAGTGCAGGACCAAAGCAAACTCCCTCCCCAAGCCAACCTCCGAAACCAAACATGAGCAGAGCAAGCACTGGGCAGCAAACACAGGTGTGTGTGGTCTTGTGCAAAGTGCTCTTTGCACTAGGCAGTTCCCAACCAGCACAGGACCAGAGCTGAAACCAAACATGAGCAAAGCAAGCACTGGGCAGTGAACACAGGTGTGTGTGGCCATGTGCAAAGTGCTCTTTGCACTAGGCAGTTCCCAACCAGCACAGGACCAGAGCTGAAACCAAACATGAGCAAAGCAAATACACTGGGCAGTGAACACAGGTGTGTGTGGCCCTGTGCAAAGTGCTCTTTGCCCTAGGCAGTTCCCAACCAGCACAGGACCAGAGCTGACACAGAATGAACTCAGCAGCATCCTTATTATTGTTGGTTTTGTAATTATTTTTAACTTGGAGCACAGCACTGAAGATGTTGAGCAGCACTGAGTGATCCACAGCACTCCCTCTGTCAAACCACTGGTCCGTTGCTAATGGCAACAACTCTGCTCCTGAAGTTAGCTGTGCTCTCTCAGTGGCAAATTCAGTGTCCTCACGTAGCTTGCAGGATTCAGCTCAGCAGCTTTTGCCAACTCCTGCAGCCACACAACTGCATTTAAGCATCAATTTTCCCTTCCTCTTTGTGTGTTGTCCCCCGCCCCCAACTTTCTTGTAGCCCCCATCAGATATTGGAAGAAATTAAACCCACACAAAATAATGGGAAATGTAGAGCCATAAATTAAGGGCCAGCTTCAAAGCATCTTCTCCATGTGCTGTAAAGAAGGGGTTGGAAGGGACCTCAAGGATTATGCAGTTCTAACCCCCCTGCCATGGGCAGGGACACCTCACACCACAGCAGCTTGCTCACAGCCACCTCCAGCCTGGCTGCAAACACCTCCAGGCAGGAGGCTTCCACCACCTCCCTGGGCAACCTCTGCCAGGCTCTCACCACCCTCACTGTGAAGAACAACTTCCTAACCTCTAATCTATGTCTCTCCTCCTCTCTCTTGAATCCATTCCCCCCAAGTCCTTCCACTACCCAACACCCCAAGAAGTCCTTCCCCAGCTTTCTTGTAACCCCCTTCAGATACTGGAACAAATCAAAACCACACAAAGTAATGGGAAATGTAAGGACATAAATTAAGGGCCAGATTCAGAGCCTCTTCCCCATGTGCTGTGAAGTTGACGACTTCACCATCTCAATGCTCATTCATAGGAATCTTGTCTGGAGACCAGCAAAGAGCTATTTTGAGTGCCTCTCATCAGAAAGTTGGTCCAGTGTACAAGTTTTGGTAGCATCCTGCTTTATTGCCAGGTCAGGTTTGATTTGGAAGGTTGGGGACATTCTCCTTTCATGGGCCATCTAAGCAGTCATAGATTCATAGAATGAGTTTGGCTTGGAAGGGACTTTCAAGCTCATCCAGTTCCAACCCCCCTGCCATCAGCAGGGACCCCTCACACTGGATCAGCTTGCAGGATTCAGCTCAGCAGCTTTTGCCACCTCCTGCAGCCACACAACTGCATCCAAGCATCAGTTTTCCCTTCCTCTTTGCATGGTGTTTAGGAAAGCAAAAGACAGTTAAAGCTGGATCCTGACTTGTAGTCTGCTGAGAGGGGAAGTGGATTCAGTGCTAAGTCTTGCCATTGTGTGATGCAATTTCATCCCAAAGGAAGCCTCTTTTTGTGCTTCAAATAATTTCATAGAATCAGAGAATGGGTTGGGTTGGAAGGGACCTTAAGGGTCATCCAGTTCCAAACTCCCTGCCATGGGCAGGGATACCTTCCACCAGCCCAGGCTGCTCAGGGCTTCATCCAACCTGGCCTTGAACACCTCCAGATAGGTGACATCCACAACCTCCTTGGGCAACCTGTTGCAGTGTCTCACCACCCTCACTGTCAACAATTTCTTCCTAATCTTCAGTCTAAATATCCCCCATTCCATCTTCAATGCATTTCCCCTCATCCTGTCACTACCAGCCCTTGTAAAAAGTCCCTCCTCAGCTTTCCTGCAGCCTCTATCAGGTTCTGGAAGGAAAGTCTAAGATCTCACTGGAGCTTTCTTCAGGCTGAACTTCCCCAACTCTCTCAGCCTGTCCCCACAGAGGAGGTTGTCCATCCCTTTGATCATTTTTGTGGCCTTCTCTGGACCACCTCCAGCAGTTCCAGGTTCTTCTTGTGCTGGAAGCTCCAGAACTGGAGGCAGTGCTGCAGGTGAGGTCTGAGCAGAGCAGAGCAGAGCAGAGCAGAGGGGCAGAATCCCCTCCCTGTGCTGCTGCTCTCCCTGCTCTGGCTGCAGCTCAGCACTCAGCTGGCTCTGGGCTGCCAGGGACCAGTGCTGGCTCCTGGGGAGTTTGTCACCACCTGACACCCCCAAAGCCTTCTCCTCCAGACTGCTCTCAAGCCATTCCTCACTCAGCCTGGGTTTGTGCTTGGGATTACCACAACCCATGCTCAGGACCTTGCCCTTGGCCTTGTTGAACTCCATGATGTTGCCATGGGCTCCCCTGTCCAGCCTAAGTCCCTACAACACTCTGGGGCAGATCCTTTATTCCCAGACACAGATGGATGGAAGTAATTAATCCAAGTTATGGGACACCACTAAAAGGAGACTTGTCACTGGACCATGTGTTGTTTAGGGTTTCAAGCTGTGGAGTTTGCTGGGTTGCTGCTTTTTGAGAGGCAAACATTGCATTACTTTATGGCTGCAGCCTTGCAAGGAGACACACACTACATCCAATCTGTGCAGGAAACGAGGTGACATAAATAATCCCTTGGCCTGATTTGTGACTCTTCCTTCTGGTTTCAGAGCCCCTTTCATCAAAGTCAAAAAGCAGAACAGAAGCATCACAGAATCACAGAATGTTAGGAGCTGGAAGGGACCCCAAAAGCTCTTCCAGTCCAACCCCCTGCCAGAGCTGGAGCACTTAGAGCAGGTTACACAGGAACACATAGAATACATAGAATAAACCAGGTTGGAAGAGACCTTCAAGATCATCGTGTCCAACCTATCAACCAATCCAACACCACCTAAACAACTAAACCATGGCACCAAGCACCCCATCAAGTCTCCTCCTGAACACATCCAGGCAGCTCTTGAATATCTCCAAAGAGGGAGAGTCCACAACCCCCATGGGTAGCCTGTTCCAGGGCTCTGGCACCCTCACAGGGAAATAATGTTTCCTCCTGTTCCCATGGCACTTCCTCTGCCTCAGCTTCCACCACTGCCCCTTGTGCTGGCATTGGGCATCCCCCAGCAGAGCCTGGCTCCAGCCTCTGGGCACTCCCCCTGCACAGCTTTAGCAGCAGCAATGAGGTCACCTCTCAGGCTCCTCCTCTCCAAGCCACAGAGCCCTCAGCTCCCTCAGGCTCTCCCCATAAGGAAAATGTTTCACTGCCTGCAGCAGCTTTGTGGCTCTGTGCTGGACTCAAGCAGTTCCTTGAGGTCCTTCCTGAACTGAGGGGCCCAAAACCGGACACAATATTCCAGATGTGGCCTCACCAGGGCAGAGTAGATTGGGGGAGGAGAACTTCTCAGCCTACTCACCACAGCCCTTCGACTCCACCCCAGATGGCATTGGCCTTCCTGGCCACCAGAGCACATTGCTGGCTCATGGTCAATCCAGGGAGCATTTGCTTGTGAAGTTTTTCTGGCAAACTTGGAATCAGTTTTGGATATGTTCTGTGTTATGTAGACTTTGGGTTTGAATTGCAATTATTCAGGAAGCTGTGAGTTATAAATGAAGTGTTCGACTTGCTGCATTAAGCCACACTTCTTTAACAGTGCCTGTTCTCATTTCAGCTTGATTGTTTTCACATGGGCAAACTTTCAAACCACCAGGACTTGTGTCTGGGCCATTTCTTCACAATGACAAAACTCTGGGAACCCTTAATTTTCAGCCATGTGTTGGCTTTAATCAAAGCCTAATTTCATGCCTTGCTCTTTATGGTTTTCAGTTATGCCTTTCATTTGCATGGTGCCTTTATTGTTTCATCTACGTGCATAGGCACAGATGTGTGTAGGGTTTTCTGTCTATACACCAGACAAAAGCTGCTTAAAATGAGGGTAAAAAGCCTTTGTTTGCTAGTTGCTTTTGTTTGTTTGTTTGTTTCTGGTTTCATCCCATAAAGCTTTCTCATGGAAAGTGAAAGGTATTTGGGAACACAAACCCATACTACTCCTTTCACACAGAAGAGCTGAAGGACGTGGAAAGCACAGACATTGCTGTCCCAGAATTGATAGAGGAATTTGAACTTGCAATCAAAACTCTTTACCAGGCCCATAGGAGTGTGGAATTAGTGTCTCCCATTGCAGCTTTCAGTTTGCATGCACAATTGAAGATCCATTAGTCTACACAGAGAGGAATTATTTATTCTGCCCTTTGTCTGTCTGAATGATTTTATGTCTCTATTCCTCCTTCCAGAGCAAGTTCAGGAGTGTGGAGAAAAGTCTTGACAAAATTGTCAAGTTCTGATGGCTCTGGATTCTCTAATTTACCCTTGGCAGGGCTCTTGGACTGGATGATCTCCAGAGGTCCCTTCCATCCCCTACCATTCTGTGATTCTATGTTCCTGTCCTACAACTTTAGGCTCTCTATAGTGTTTACTGTATGTTTGCAAATCATTTACAGACAAATCTCTTCCTTCTTCTGTTATGGAGAAGCATCCACAGTATCTTTTAAGATAACATTAGGAAAATATGCAGGTTGAAAAGTTCTTGAGTTGTGAGATTTCTGTGGGAGTTCTCAGCACTTGTTTACATGACTTTGTGAAGGAGAAGATTAGCATGGGAAATGTGTGTCTGTAGATCAGTTTATCTTCCCAGACAGGCTGTGCTGTCAGTTGTGATCTTGAGGGACCGAGTGTCGTAGAATCATAGAATAATTTCAGTTGGAAAAGTCCTTTAAGATCATCAAGTCCCACAGTTGCCTAACTCTATTCAAAGGCTGCTTCCTCTTCTCCTGTATTGGGACCATGAATGGGTCTAGACAAAGTAAATAATGAGGCAACTGAGTAAGATGAGAATGGACTTATGTCATAATTATGTTGTCTATTTCAATGACTGAATGGAAATAATAGAATCATAGACTAGAAGGTACTGGAAGGGACCCTTGGAGATTATCAAGTCTAATCCCTCTACCAAAACAGGATCACCCAGCACAGGTCACACAGGAATGCCTCCAGACAGGTCTTGAAAGTCTCCAGAGAAGGAACCTCCACAACCTCTCTGGGCAGGCTGCTCCATAGGGCTTCATCACTCCTGCAGTAAAGTTGTTCATCATGTTAAGATGAAAATAATACATTTATTTGATTTTCAGATGGGTGTTCCCTTGCTTGGGGCTTTGCAACACTGACTTTGAACTTAGATCAGGGAGGCTGGGATCTACAGAATATTTGACAGCACTGCAGGAATGTGAAGGAGTCACCTCTTTTTCCTCAGTCAGGATTTCAGTCTATCTTCAAAGCTGTAGATCTCATATTCATAGGGCTGTTGGGTTGTGTCCCTGCTGGTTCTCACACACAGGCTGAGTTCAGCTATAAACACTGAGCTGCCTTACGCTTGTTTTCTGCTTTGTTTTCATTTTATTTTGCCACTGTTTTTTCATGTTCTTATTGGAAGTATTTATTTCATCCACAGATATGGAAATATCTTTTTGACAAAAGCAGACACAGGAAGTGTGAAGGTTTGCAGAAGTCAGGAGCACAGGGAAACAGGAATGTGGCAGATGCTGTTCTGCAGTCACACAAAAAATCATTTGGTGTTGAGCATCCACATCTGCAATACTGGTGAGCATATTGCAACGTGGTCTAGTGGGAAATGTCTCGGTCCGGAGAGGGAAAGAGGCTCAGTTCTTTTGAATATTCCCGTGTTGTGAAATGAGAGGCACAAATGAGGCCAAAAGATCAACAGCTAGACTATTTATTACATAAATAAAGTGGACATAAGAAGGGGAGAGGGAGAAAATAGAGAGGGAGAGAGAGAAGAGAGAGAGAGAAGGAAAGAAATTATATTACCACACCCCTCATCCCCCCCAAGACAGTTTGAGTCTGTGGAGGAAAGGTGCTGCAGGAGATGTTGGGTCTGTTGAGAAACGGTGCTGAGGCTCTGGCTGGAGAAGAGCTGTGGTACTCTGGGGAGATGTTGGATTGGTACAGGAATGGTGCTGAGGCTCTGGCTGGAGAAGAGCTGTGGTCCTCTGGGCAGCCTCTTTTCTCCATGAGTTGCAGCAGGCAGAACTTTTCCTCTCAGCGGCATGGTCCTTCTCCTGTGTTTTCCTTCATCTCCGTTTTTCTTCTAAAGTAGCCAGGAGTGGCTCAAGTCTTTTATACAGTTTTTAGTCCTTAGGTATGTGTCCAAGTATTGTCCCTCAGGAATTCAGAGGCAAGGAAATCATCCTTAGGTAAATGTCCAGGTATTGTTCCCCCGGAAATCTTTCAGCTGTGTGTTTGGGCAAGGATGAGGATGGAGCGGGGGGCTCCGCCTCCTCTGTCTCCATCCAGACAAGCCCCCACACTCATTACACATCAGGAAACAGGTGATGAACCCATTGTCTACCCTTACCAGGGTACTTGATGGGTGGAGATTATCTTGCCCTAAAGGCGTGATGGCTGGGTCCTTGGGTCCATTGTTGTAGTCCAGTGTTATCATGATGCAATCGCAAGGTAATTTGCATCCAGGATTGGTCTTTGCACCTTCCTTCCAGGGGCTCTGCCCAACACATATCAGCAATTCTCTGGGCAAGCAGCAAGTGATTTTATCTTTGTTGAGTCACACCAAGAGAGACAAACTTCTAGTCTCTCACAGGAAGTCACCCTGCCTGTGGCAGGGAAGTTGGAACTAAATGATCTTTAGTGTCCCTTCCAGCCTAAACCATTTGATGATTCTATATTGTAAGATGCTGCTACAAAATACATCTCTGTAACCCATTATAAAGGCCCCAGGACTAGAAAGCAGGGAGCAGGAAAGGGCTCCCTGATTTACAAAATCCCATCCTTGCCTGCATCAGCCAGAAGCTTACATCAACCCTTTCCCAAACAGAGCAGATTACATCTTGAACATCCTGTATTCCAAACCCTCTTGATGGAGTGTTTGCTTCACTGTTATGCTGCCTCGTTGATGTGTACTAGAGGACACAGTCTCAAGCTGCACCAGGGGAAGTTTCGGCTCGAGGTGAGGAGAAAGTTCTTCACTGAGCGAGTCATTCGTCATTGGAATGTGCTGCCCAGGGAGGTGGTGAAGTCACCATCCCTGCAGGTGTTCAAGAGGATACTGGACGTGGCATTTGGTGCCAATGTCTAGTCATGAGGTCTGTGGTGACAGGTTTGGACTTGATGATCTTTGAGGTCTCTTCCAACCTTGGTGACACTGTGATACTATTAACTGATATATTGCAATATAAATCCTTTCCTTAACAGCAAAGACCTCCTTTGTGGCCTGGAAGACAGGGAGAAATGTGTTGGAAAGATCTGGATGGCTTCTGTACTCAGGCATGATAAGTCCAAATCTTACCTCTGTGAAAATTTGGCACACGTGTTGACATATGTAGACATGGCACTTAAGGACATGGTTTAATGGCCATGGTAGTGTTTTGTTGAAGGTTTGGACTCTGTGATCTTAGAGGTCTTTTCCAACCACAACAGTTCTATGATTCTATAATATTTCTGATTAGCACTGCCTTTGTCTATACTGTTGTTGGCCAAGGTTCTCTGGTTTCATAGCTAGCATGCTGGAGGGGAGAGGGCAAATGGCAGGGGGAATGAGCACCTCTGTGGGGCTGGGGGAAGGCTGCCTGAGGGGTTGCCCCCAGAGGGCTTGCTGGGTCTTTTCCTGGCTGGGTGGTGGGCAGGGCTGGGGGCCTGGGAGGCAAAGGGGGCATGCAGGCACGGGTGCCCCAGCAGGTACCCACTGTGCCACCTGGGCCCCACTTGCTGAGGAAATGAGGGGTCCTGCCTGGTGTGACTGGGGAGATGCTACCTGCCCCTACCACCACTCTCAGCCCCAATCTTACCACCCCAACAACCCCTCTGCCAGGCCTCAGGAGGGAACTTTTGCTCTCACCCTCCTCAATGGCTTCAGGATCGCTCATCTCTCCCGTGCTGCACACCACCAGTGGGTGCTTCAGGTTGTGCTGGGTGTTCTCTCTAACAAACCTCTCCACTGACTCTGAGGGAGAAGCAGAACACAGGTGGGCCTGCAGCAGATGCCGAGTGCCATGAACTGTGATGGCCACTCATTGCTGACAGCCCCATGTCACCATGTCCCCCTCCCTTGGCATCTCCTCACCATGACGATCCCGCAGTCACATGGGCCCAGAAGGGCTGGAGCAGCCCTCACCAACCTCAGAGGCACGGGAGGATGCCAGAGTGTGCTGCCTGGGGTTGCTGGGACTCACCTCACACTACATCAGGTTGACCAGCCAACCCCTTAAAAAACCTCCAGGGATGGGAACAGAGGCTGGCTGTCTGGGACCCTGCTGGTGCCAGGCCTGAAAGGAGGGAGGATCAGGCGGAAAACACAGGAAGCACGTGTTCTCCTCACCTTGCCTTTGGTGAAGGGATCCAAGGCAGAGCCACACTGTCTGCTAGGAAGTGGCCAGGCAGTCCCTGGACCGAGCCCCCAGCCATCCCATCAGGGAGCCCAGCTGCTGGACGAGGACCTCCTCTCTGCAGGGAAGAGCAGCAAGAAAAGGTGGCAGGCAGCCCCAGCACCCACTGGCCTCTGCCTCCCATCCTGCTCTCTGAGCAGTGACTGTTCAGAGGGGGCAGGAAAGGGCTGCTCCATTGTCTCAGAAGCCCCAAAACATAGTACCCAGCTGGGCAGGGCTTCTTCTGCTCCATGATGGGTGCATCAGGGTGTGCAAGGGGTCCCTACTCACCATGAGCTCACCGCTCCTTGCAAGTGCCCAGCACATGGACGCAAAGCCACAGGGCTCTCTCCCGCTCCCAGGACTTGGCTGGGGTGAGGCAGCCCTTCAGCACCTGGGGCAGGGGCATCTCTCTCGCCACTGGCATCTTTCTCTCCCTGAGATCCCTCTGCCTCCTCCTCCAGAGCCAGCCCGCTGCAGCCCCTAGCCCCACCCAAGCACTGGCACTGCAAGCCTCCCCCGCCTCACCCTCTCACCTGCCCCTGAGCTGGAGTGGGGGCAGCTTCCCCACCCTGACCTTCCCCAGGCTGCTCTCACCCAGCTCAGGCCTGGCGCTTTGCTTTCCCTCAGGCAGGACCCACTGCTCTCTGCCTGTGCTGAGGCTGCCGTGGCCGGGTGCTGCCGAGGCACAGCTCACCCCCTGGCCCCGGCCCACTGCACAGCCTGACAGCCAGAAGCCCAATCTCCACTGTGCCTTGTCCCTACCTCCTGTCACCGCTGAGGCCATGACTCTGCCCCCAGCGCAGTCGCCCTCTTGCTCTGTGGCTCACCACGGTGTCCGCGCCGGCAGGACTGGCCTCTGCCTCGAGCAGGCTGTCAAGGAGATGGCCCTGGTCCTCCACAACCTCCCATGCAGGAGCTAAAAGCAGGGAAGGAGAGCAGAGGGTCTGCATCCTGGGGGCTGCCAGGACAGCCTCAGCTGGCACCCTGAGCCAGGGCTGGGCAGGCACTGGCCGCTGCCTACCTGCACGTTCTTGGCTGCCGTGGCTGTCTTCCTGCCCCTTGTCACCCGCTCCATGGAAGGAGGGGACAACAGCAGCACCCTGCCAGCAGCCTGTGCTCTTCCTGCCCAGAGGTGGCCTCCCCTGGCTACAGAGAGTGAAAAGGAAAGGAGAAAGGGGATTTAGCAGCCCTCTGCAGAGTGCCAGCTCAAGATGAACACCCAGTGCCACGGGGCCTTGCTTTGGGGGCTCTGCCATGCAGCGAGCTGCCCAGGATGGCCCTCGGGAAGTCTGCAGCCTGTGCTAGGGGGATGCACTTCCAACCGGACCGAAGGGAGGGCAGGGACAGGAGAGTGTCACAGCTCTGTGCGGCAGTTGGGTGAGGAGAGGAAGTGCTCCGGGAGTGTGAACTGGGCAGCCGTGGGGGATATGCAGGGGCCACTTACCTCTGCTCTGGTGCCACAGGTCTCCAGCACTCTGCTGGCGATGTCACCTCCTCCTGCGGCGGTGGCTGGGCCGCCTGTACGGTGCTTGTGCCCCGCGGCGCGGGCAGGACCTTTCCCGCAGCCGCTGGGGCCCGGGGCGGCTTTGGCGGCTGCTGCTCTCCAGGCTTGGGGCGGCGGAGGAAGGCTCCGAGGGCTGCTCGCTGGCTGTGCTGGGAGCAGCGAGCTCCGAGCTGGCAGCGGAGGCTGTCGGGGAAGCAGGAAGGGGAAGGCAGCAGTGAGCTGTGAGCCGTGCCCAGCGCTGCCTGTCCGGAGGTGCTGCTCCCAGCGCTGGGCGCTGGCACACTTGGTGCTACTCACAGCGTCTGCCTGGGCGGCTGTAGGGATTCTGGGCACGGCGCTGCAAGCGGCTGCGATCCCGCAGCCGCATGGGCCCAGAAGGGCTGGAGCAGCCCTCACCAGCCTCAGAGGCACGGGAGGATGCCGGAGGGGGCTGCCTGGGGGTGCTGGGACCAGCCTCCTGCAAGGTGGCACTGGAGGCTGCAAGGGCAAGCAGGAAGGTCAAGGGCACAAGCTCAGTGCCTGCAGCACCAAAGTCCAGAGCAGGGCCCCAGCCCTCCTGAGCAGGGGGCCTTTCATGAGCCCAGCCTGGGCACTCACTGCCAGGCCTTGCCTGACCCCTGGGGCACCCTTTGCCTCTTACCGTTGCTGGGGCCAGCACATCCATGGCACTTCCACAGGGCCGTGCTGTCCTCCAGCTGGGAGCAGCACCGGTGGGTGCCCTCAGCAGCACAGGAGCTGCACAGCAGCAGCTGCCAGGGCCTGGGGAAGCAAATGGGTTCATGGCTGTGAGGACAGTGAGGGCAGCAGGCGACTGTCCAGCAGAGCTCTCCTTCTCAGTCCTTGCTCTTCAAGCCCTGGGCCAGACAGGGCTCCCCTCAAGTGCCCCAGGGGACAGCTTTGGGAACTCACCCCTCTTCCTCTGCCTGTCCCCTGCCCCCTGGGCACAGGCAGTGCTGGGCATCACACTGGCTGTGCCTCTCCATCAGGGCTGCAAATTCCTGGGCCGTCTCCCATTCTGGTGGCCTGATGGAGAAAGGAAGGTTGGTGAGTCCTAGATGCCCTATGGTGAGGCAGATGCAGGCTGTCCCTGCCTTCCCCCCCTGCCCTCTTTCCCACTCCCCTGTGTAGCTGAAGTCCAGCCTCAGGGGGGGATTGGAGGGCTAGGACTGCAGGGACAGCCCCTGGCCTGGCACAGCATTTGCACCTTCCTGTCTTGTGTGTTGGGAAGGAAAGAAACCAACCTCTTGGGGATTCGGATCCCCATCCTCAGCATTTCCTGCTGGAACCGGTCTTTGTCCCTGCAGAGCAGGCACCGAAATGCTGGGGTGCCAGCCTGGAGAGCATGGCCCTGCAGGGGAAACAGGAGGTGTAGGGGTTGAGTGGCTAGTGCTGCCGAGAAGCTGCCCTGCCCCGGGGCTGAGGGAACAGCTGCTACCTGGATGCAGTCCCTGTGGAACCAGGCGTGCTGGCACACGGGGCACACCATAGTTGTGAAGGACTGTCTGTCCCCCACATTCTCCAGGCAGAGCAGGCAGTCGGTGTCAGGCTCCGGGTCCCTCTGCACTGCCTGCTGTGGGCGGTGGTTGGAGCAGAAGGCCCTGTGTGAGGAGGACAGGGATGGGCACGGTGGGAAGGGTCGGGTCTGTCGCTGGTGCTCAGGAGGATGGGAGAGGAGGCATGAAGGAGCCCTTGGGCTCGCTCAGCGCTGGCTCTGCCTGTGCCTGGCCGCTGGGAAGGGTCCCAGCGGCTTCGTTTGTGGCTTGCCTCGGGCTGGCAGGAAGGGGACTGAAGGAGAGGAGCCTCCCCGTGGCGATCGGCAGCCCTTACCTGTACTGCTCAAAGTATTGCGTGACACATCTGCCCCTGGTGGCACAGGGCAGATGGAAGCAGCGTTCACAGCCCGACTCCTGACAGGTGATGGAGGCCCCTCTCCCGCCACAGACAAAGCAGAGCTGGAAAGAGCACAGCAGCCTCCATCAGCGGTAGCTTCAGCACCTCCACAGCTAGCCCCACGGCCCTGGGCAGGGTGCAGGATGTGCCCACTGCTGGCTGACCCCCCACAGATCAGCCTGGCAGAGATGACTCCTGTGCGGGAGCCTGTGTAGAGCCACTGGGATCTAGACCTTTCTCCCAGAGCTGGTTGGAAGGGCTGAGATTTCTTTGTGAAGGTGTCAGCTAAGCTCCATGAAAACCTCTCCTGGTACAAATCTCTCTGCTCTTGTCAGGAACTCACCTTCTCTGCTGAGCGCCGGATGGCGCGTCTGATGGCGCAGAAGCGGAAGCCTGGGGTGTCCCCTCTGAATGCCACTGGAGTCACACCGTTGGCAAAATACTGCAGAGCAGGCAGAGAAGGAGCCGATGAGGAGAGTGTGGCAGAGACAGCCTGAGGGAGAGCAGGAGGGAGCCCCATGGAACTCACCAGACAGCAAGCGTGTATGCAGATATCTCGGCACTGCTGCCAACGCCCACAGATGTTCTTGTCTGCATTTGCCCGGCGGCACAGCTGGCATGCTGGAGGGGAGAGAGCAAATGGCAGTGGGAATGAGCACCTCTGTGGGGCTGGGGGAAGGCTGCCTACGGGCTTGGCCCAAAGAGTTTGCGGGGTCCTCTCCTGGCTGGGTGGTGGGCAGGGCTGGGGGCCTGGGAGGCGAAGGGGGCATGCAGGCACAGGTGCCCCAGCAGGTACCCACCGTGCCACCTGGGCCCCACTTGCTGAGGAAATGAGGGGTCCTGCCTGGTGTGACTGGGGAGATGCTACCTGCCCCTACCACCACTCTCAGCCCCCCTCTTACCACCCCAACAACCCCTCTGCCAGGCCTCAGGAGGGAACTTTTGCTCTCACCCTCCTCAATGGCTTCAGGATCGCTCATCTCTCCCATGCTTCACACCACCAGTGGGTGCTTCAGGTTGTGCTGGGTGTTCTCTCTAACAAACCTCTCCACTGACTCTGAGGGAGAAGCAGAACACAGGTGGGCCTGCAGCAGATGCCGAGTGCCATGAACTGTGATAGCCACTCATTGCTGACAGCCCCATGTCACCATGTCCCCCTCCCTTGGCATCTCCTCACCATGACGATCCCGCAGTCACATGGGCCCAGAAGGGCTGGAGCAGCCCTCACCAACCTCAGAGGCACGGGAGGATGCCAGAGTGTGCTGCCTGGGGTTGCTGGGACTCACCTCACACTACATCAGGCTGACCAGCCAACCCCTTAAAAAAACCTCCAGGGATGGGAACAGAGGCTGGCTGTCTGGGACCCTGCTGGTGCCAGGCCTGAAAGGAGGGAGGATCAGGCGGAAAAACACAGGAAGCACGTGTTCTCCTCACCTTGCCTTTGGTGAAGGGATCCAAGGCAGAGCCACACTGTCTGCTAGGAAGTGGCCAGGCAGTCCCTGGACCGAGCCCCCAGCCATCCCATCAGGGAGCCCAGCTGCTGGACGAGGACCTCCTCTCTGCAGGGAAGAGCAGCAAGAAAAGGTGGCATGCAGCCCCAGCACCCACTGGCCTCTGCCTCCCATCCTGCTCTCTGAGCAGTGACTGTTCAGAGGGCGCAGGAAAGGGCTGCTCCATTGTCTCAGAAGCCCCAAAACATAGTACCCAGCTGGGCAGGGCTTCTTCTGCTCCATGATGGGTGCATCAGGGTGTGCAAGGGGTCCCTACTCACCATGAGCTCTCACCGCTCCTTGCAAGTGCCCAGCACATGGACGCAAAGCCACAGGGCTCTCTCCCGCTCCCAGGACTTGGCTGGGGTGAGGCAGCCCTTCAGCACCTGGGGCAGGGGCATCTCTCTCGCCACTGGCATCTTTCTCTCCCTGAGATCCCTCTGCCTCCTCCTCCAGAGCCAGCCCGCTGCAGCCCCTAGCCCCACCCAAGCACTGGCACTGCAAGCCTCCCCCGCCTCACCCTCTCACCTGCCCCTGAGCTGGAGTGGGGGCAGCTTCCCCACCCTGACCTTCCCCAGGCTGCTCTCACCCAGCTCAGGCCTGGCGCTTTGCTTTCCCTCAGGCAGGACCCACTGCTCTCTGCCTGTGCTGAGGCTGCCGTGGCCGGGTGCTGCCGAGGCACAGCTCACCCCCTGGCCCCGGCCCACTGCACAGCCTGACAGCCAGAAGCCCAATCTCCACTGTGCCTTGTCCCTACCTCCTGTCACCGCTGAGGCCATGACTCTGCCCCCAGCGCAGTCGCCCTCTTGCTCTGTGGCTCACCACGGTGTCCGCGCCGGCAGGACTGGCCTCTGCCTCGAGCAGGCTGTCAAGGAGATGGCCCTGGTCCTCCACAACCTCCCATGCAGGAGCTAAAAGCAGGGAAGGAGAGCAGAGGGTCTGCATCCTGGGGGCTGCCAGGACAGCCTCAGCTGGCACCCTGAGCCAGGGCTGGGCAGGCACTGGCCGCTGCCTACCTGCATGTTCTTGGCTGCCGTGGCTGTCTTCCTGCCCCTTGTCACCCGCTCCATGGAAGGAGGGGACAACAGCAGCACCCTGCCAGCAGCCTGTGCTCTTCCTGCCCAGAGGTGGCCTCCCCTGGCTACAGAGAGTGAAAAGGAAAGGAGAAAGGGGATTTAGCAGCCCTCTGCAGAGTGCCAGCTCAAGATGAACACCCAGTGCCACGGGGCCTTGCTTTGGGGGCTCTGCCATGCAGCGAGCTGCCCAGGATGGCCCTCGGGAAGTCTGCAGCCTGTGCTAGGGGGATGCACTTCCAACCGGACCGAAGGGAGGGCAGGGACAGGAGAGTGTCACAGCTCTGTGCGGCAGTTGGGTGAGGAGAGGAAGTGCTCCGGGAGTGTGAACTGGGCAGCCGTGGGGGATATGCAGGGGCCACTTACCTCTGCTCTGGTGCCACAGGTCTCCAGCACTCTGCTGGCGATGTCACCTCCTCCTGCGGCGGGTGCTGGGCCGCCTGTACGGTGCTTGTGCCCCGCGGCGCGGGCAGGACCTTTCCCGCAGCCGCTGGGGCCCGGGGCGGCTTTGGCGGCTGCTGCTCTCCAGGCTTGGGGCGGCGGAGGAAGGCTCCGAGGGCTGCTCGCTGGCTGTGCTGGGAGCAGCGAGCTCCGAGCTGGCAGCGGAGGCTGTCGGGGGAAGCAGGAAGGGGAAGGCAGCAGTGAGCTGTGAGCCGTGCCCAGCGCTGCCTGTCCGGAGGTGCTGCTCCCAGCGCTGGGCGCTGGCACACTTGGTGCTACTCACAGCGTCTGCCTGGGCGGCTGTAGGGATTCTGGGCACGGCGCTGCAAGCGGCTGCGATCCCGCAGCCGCATGGGCCCAGAAGGGCTGGAGCAGCCCTCACCAGCCTCAGAGGCACGGGAGGATGCCGGAGTGGGCTGCCTGGGGTGCTGGGACCAGCCTCCTGCAAGGTGGCACTGGAGGCTGCAAGGGCAAGCAGGAAGGTCAAGGGCACAAGCTCAGTGCCTGCAGCACCAAAGTCCAGAGCAGGGCCCCAGCCCTCCTGAGCAGAGGGCCTTTCATGAGCCCAGCCTGGGCACTCACTGCCAGGCCTTGCCTGACCCCTGGGGCACCCTTTGCCTCTTACCGTTGCTGGGGCCAGCACATCCATGGCACTTCCACAGGGCCGTGCTGTCCTCCAGCTGGGAGCAGCACCCCGGTGGGTGCCCTCAGCAGCACAGGAGCTGCACAGCAGCAGCTGCCAGGGCCTGGGGAAGCAAATGGGTTCATGGCTGTGAGGACAGTGAGGGCAGCAGGCGACTGTCCAGCAGAGCTCTCCTTCTCAGTCCTTGCTCTTCAAGCCCTGGGCCAGACAGGGCTCCCCTCAAGTGCCCCAGGGGACAGCTTTGGGAACTCACCCCTCTTCCTCTGCCTGTCCCCTGCCCCCTGGGCACAGGCAGTGCTGGGCATCACACTGGCTGTGCCTCTCCATCAGGGCTGCAAATTCCTGGGCCGTCTCCCATTCTGGTGGCCTGATGGAGAAAGGAAGGTTGGTGAGTCCTAGATGCCCTATGGTGAGGCAGATGCAGGCTGTCCCTGCCTTCCCCCCTGCCCTCTTTCCCACTCCCCTGTGTAGCTGAAGTCCAGCCTCAGGGGGGATTGGAGGGCTAGGACTGCAGGGACAGCCCCTGGCCTGGCACAGCATTTGCACCTTCCTGTCTTGTGTGTTGGGAAGGAAAGAAACCAACCTCTTGGGGATTCGGATCCCCATCCTCAGCATTTCCTGCTGGAACTGGTCTTTGTCCCTGCAGAGCAGGCACCGAAATGCTGGGGTGCCAGCCTGAGAGCATGGCCCTGCAGGGGAAACAGGAGGTGTAGGGGTTGAGTGGCTAGTGCTGCCGAGAAGCTGCCCTGCCCCGGGGCTGAGGGAACAGCTGCTACCTGGATGCAGTCCCTGTGGAACCAGGCGTGCTGGCACACGGGGCACACCATAGTTGTGAAGGACTGTCTGTCCCCCACATTCTCCAGGCAGAGCAGGCAGTCGGTGTCAGGCTCCGGGTCCCTCTGCACTGCCTGCTGTGGGCGGTGGTTGGAGCAGAAGGCCCTGTGTGAGGAGGACAGGGATGGGCACGGTGGGAAGGGTCGGGTCTGTCGCTGGTGCTCAGGAGGATGGGAGAGGAGGCATGAAGGAGCCCTTGGGCTCGCTCAGCGCTGGCTCTGCCTGTGCCTGGCCGCTGGGAAGGGTCCCAGCGGCTTCGTTTGTGGCTTGCCTCGGGCTGGCAGGAAGGGGACTGAAGGAGAGGAGCCTCCCGTGGCGATCGGCAGCCCTTACCTGTACTGCTCAAAGTATTGCGTGACACATCTGCCCCTGGTGGCACAGGGCAGATGGAAGCAGCGTTCACAGCCCGACTCCTGACAGGTGATGGAGGCCCCTCTCCCGCCACAGACAAAGCAGAGCTGGAAAGAGCACAGCAGCCTCCATCAGCGGTAGCTTCAGCACCTCCACAGCTAGCCCCACGGCCCTGGGCAGGGTGCAGGATGTGCCCACTGCTGGCTGACCCCCCACAGATCAGCCTGGCAGAGATGACTCCTGTGCGGGAGCCTGTGTAGAGCCACTGGGATCTAGACCTTTCTCCCAGAGCTGGTTGGAAGGGCTGAGATTTCTTTGTGAAGGTGTCAGCTAAGCTCCATGAAAACCTCTCCTGGTACAAATCTCTCTGCTCTTGTCAGGAACTCACCTTCTCTGCTGAGCGCCGGATGGCGCGTCTGATGGCGCAGAAGCGGAAGCCTGGGGTGTCCCCTCTGAATGCCACTGGAGTCACACCATTGGCAAAATACTGCAGAGCAGGCAGAGAAGGAGCTGATGAGGAGAGTGTGGCAGAGACAGCCTGAGGGAGAGCAGGAGGGAGCCCCATGGAACTCACCAGACAGCAAGCGTGTATGCAGATATCTCGGCACTGCTGCCAACGCCCACAGATGTTCTCGTCTGCATTTGCCCGGCGGCACAGCTGGCATGCTGGAGGGGAGAGAGCAAATGGCAGGGGGAATGAGCACCTCTGTGGGGCTGGGGGAAGGCTGCCTACGGGCTTGGCCCAAAGAGTTTGCGGGGTCCTCTCCTGGCTGGGTGGTGGGCAGGGCTGGGGGCCTGGGAGGCGAAGGGGGCATGCAGGCACAGGTGCCCCAGCAGGTACCCACCGTGCCACCTGGGCCCCACTTGCTGAGGAAATGAGGGGTCCTGCCTGGTGTGACTGGGGAGATGCTACCTGCCCCTACCACCACTCTCAGCCCCCCTCTTACCACCCCAACAACCCTCTGCCAGGCCTCAGGAGGGAACTTTTGCTCTCACCCTCCTCAATGGCTTCAGGATCGCTCATCTCTCCCATGCTTCACACCACCAGTGGGTGCTTCAGGTTGTGCTGGGTGTTCTCTCTAACAAACCTCTCCACTGACTCTGAGGGAGAAGCAGAACACAGGTGGGCCTGCAGCAGATGCCGAGTGCCATGAACTGTGATGGCCACTCATTGCTGACAGCCCCATGTCACCATGTCCCCCTCCCTTGGCATCTCCTCACCATGACGATCCCGCAGTCACATGGGCCCAGAAGGGCTGGAGCAGCCCTCACCAACCTCAGAGGCACGGGAGGATGCCAGAGTGTGCTGCCTGGGGTTGCTGGGACTCACCTCACACTACATCAGGTTGACCAGCCAACCCCTTAAAAAACCTCCAGGGATGGGAACAGAGGCTGGCTGTCTGGGACCCTGCTGGTGCCAGGCCTGAAAGGAGGGAGGATCAGGCGGAAAAACACAGGAAGCACGTGTTCTCCTCACCTTGCCTTTGGTGAAGGGATCCAAGGCAGAGCCACACTGTCTGCTAGGAAGTGGCCAGGCAGTCCCTGGACCGAGCCCCCAGCCATCCCATCAGGGAGCCCAGCTGCTGGACGAGGACCTCCTCTCTGCAGGGAAGAGCAGCAAGAAAAGGTGGCAGGCAGCCCCAGCACCCACTGGCCTCTGCCTCCCATCCTGCTCTCTGAGCAGTGACTGTTCAGAGGGGCAGGAAAGGGCTGCTCCATTGTCTCAGAAGCCCCAAAACATAGTACCCAGCTGGGCAGGGCTTCTTCTGCTCCATGATGGGTGCATCAGGGTGTGCAAGGGGTCCCTACTCACCATGAGCTCTCACCGCTCCTTGCAAGTGCCCAGCACATGGACGCAAAGCCACAGGGCTCTCTCCCGCTCCCAGGACTTGGCTGGGGTGAGGCAGCCCTTCAGCACCTGGGGCAGGGGCATCTCTCTCGCCACTGGCATCTTTCTCTCCCTGAGATCCCTCTGCCTCCTCCTCCAGAGCCAGCCCGCTGCAGCCCCTAGCCCCACCCAAGCACTGGCACTGCAAGCCTCCCCGCCTCACCCTCTCACCTGCCCCTGAGCTGGAGTGGGGGCAGCTTCCCCACCCTGACCTTCCCCAGGCTGCTCTCACCCAGCTCAGGCCTGGCGCTTTGCTTTCCCTCAGGCAGGACCCACTGCTCTCTGCCTGTGCTGAGGCTGCCGTGGCCGGGTGCTGCCGAGGCACAGCTCACCCCCTGGCCCCGGCCCACTGCACAGCCTGACAGCCAGAAGCCCAAGCTCCACTGTGCCTTGTCCCTACCTCCTGTCACCGCTGAGGCCATGACTCTGCCCCCAGCGCAGTCGCCCTCTTGCTCTGTGGCTCACCACGGTGTCCGCGCCGGCAGGACTGGCCTCTGCCTCGAGCAGGCTGTCAAGGAGATGGCCCTGGTCCTCCACAACCTCCCATGCAGGAGCTAAAAGCAGGGAAGGAGAGCAGAGGGTCTGCATCCTGGGGGCTGCCAGGACAGCCTCAGCTGGCACCCTGAGCCAGGGCTGGGCAGGCACTGGCCGCTGCCTACCTGCACGTTCTTGGCTGCCGTGGCTGTCTTCCTGCCCCTTGTCACCCGCTCCATGGAAGGAGGGGACAACAGCAGCACCCTGCCAGCAGCCTGTGCTCTTCCTGCCCAGAGGTGGCCTCCCTTGGCTACAGAGAGTGAAAAGAAAAGGAGAAAGGGGATTTAGCAGCCCTCTGCAGAGTGCCAGCTCAAGATGAACACCCAGTGCCACGGGGCCTTGCTTTGGGGGCTCTGCCATGCAGCGAGCTGCCCAGGATGGCCCTCGGGAAGTCTGCAGCCTGTGCTAGGGGGATGCACTTCCAACCGGACCGAAGGGAGGGCAGGGACAGGAGAGTGTCACAGCTCTGTGCGGCAGTTGGGTGAGGAGAGGAAGTGCTCCGGGAGTGTGAACTGGGCAGCCGTGGGGGATATCGGGGAGCAGGGGCCACTTACCTCTGCTCTGGTGCCACAGGTCTCCAGCACTCTGCTGGCGATGTCACCTCCTCCTGCGGCGGTGGCTGGGCCGCCTGTACGGTGCTTGTGCCCCGGCGGCGCGGGCAGGACCTTTCCCGCAGCCGCTGGGGCCCGGGGCGGCTTTGGCGGCTGCTGCTCTCCAGGCTTGGGGCGGCGGAGGAAGGCTCCGAGGGCTGCTCGCTGGCTGTGCTGGGAGCAGCGAGCTCCGAGCTGGCAGCGGAGGCTGTCGGGGGAAGCAGGAAGGGGAAGGCAGCAGTGAGCTGTGAGCCGTGCCCAGCGCTGCCTGTCCGGAGGTGCTGCTCCCAGCGCTGGGCGCTGGCACACTTGGTGCTACTCACAGCGTCTGCCTGGGCGGCTGTAGGGATTCTGGGCACGGCGCTGCAAGCGGCTGCGATCCCGCAGCCGCATGGGCCCAGAAGGGCTGGAGCAGCCCTCACCAGCCTCAGAGGCACGGGAGGATGCCGGAGTGGGCTGCCTGGGGGTGCTGGGACCAGCCTCCTGCAAGGTGGCACTGGAGGCTGCAAGGGCAAGCAGGAAGGTCAAGGGCACAAGCTCAGTGCCTGCAGCACCAAAGTCCAGAGCAGGGCCCCAGCCCTCCTGAGCAGAGGGTCTTTCATGAGCCCAGCCTGGGCACTCACTGCCAGGCCTTGCCTGACCCCTGGGGCACCCTTTGCCTCTTACCGTTGCTGGGGCCAGCACATCCATGGCACTCCCACAGGGCCGTGCTGTCCTCCAACTGGGAGCAGCACCGGTGGGTGCCCTCAGCAGCACAGGAGCTGCACAGCAGCAGCTGCCAGGGCCTGGGGAAGCAAATGGGTTCATGGCTGTGAGGACAGTGAGGGCAGCAGGCGACTGTCCAGCAGAGCTCTCCTTCTCAGTCCTTGCTCTTCAAGCCCTGGGCCAGACAGGGCTCCCCTCAAGTGCCCCAGGGGACAGCTTTGGGAACTCACCCTCTTCCTCTGCCTGTCCCTGCCCCCTGGGCACAGGCAGTGCTGGGCATCACACTGGCTGTGCCTCTCCATCAGGGCTGCAAATTCCTGGGCCGTCTCCCATTCTGGTGGCCTGATGGAGAAAGGAAGGTTGGTGAGTCCTAGATGCCCTATGGTGAGGCAGATGCAGGCTGTCCCTGCCTTCCCCCCTGCCCTCTTTCCCACTCCCCTGTGTAGCTGAAGTCCAGCCTCAGGGGGGATTGGAGGGCTAGGACTGCAGGGACAGCCCCTGGCCTGGCACAGCATTTGCACCTTCCTGTCTTGTGTGTTGGGAAGGAAAGAAACCAACCTCTTGGGGATTCGGATCCCCATCCTCAGCATTTCCTGCTGGAACCGGTCTTTGTCCCTGCAGAGCAGGCACCGAAATGCTGGGGTGCCAGCCTGGAGAGCATGGCCCTGCAGGGGAAACAGGAGGTGTAGGGGTTGAGTGGCTAGTGCTGCCGAGAAGCTGCCCTGCCCCGGGGCTGAGGGAACAGCTGCTACCTGGATGCAGTCCCTGTGGAACCAGGCGTGCTGGCACACGGGGCACACCATAGTTGTGAAGGACTGTCTGTCCCCCACATTCTCCAGGCAGAGCAGGCAGTCGGTGTCAGGCTCCGGGTCCCTCTGCACTGCCTGCTGTGGGCGGTGGTTGGAGCAGAAGGCCCTGTGTGAGGAGGACAGGGATGGGCACGGTGGGAAGGGTCGGGTCTGTCGCTGGTGCTCAGGAGGATGGGAGAGGAGGCATGAAGGAGCCCTTGGGCTCGCTCAGCGCTGGCTCTGCCTGTGCCTGGCCGCTGGGAAGGGTCCCAGCGGCTTCGTTTGTGGCTTGCCTCGGGCTGGCAGGAAGGGGACTGAAGGAGAGGAGCCTCCCCGTGGCGATCGGCAGCCCTTACCTGTACTGCTCAAAGTATTGCGTGACACATCTGCCCCTGGTGGCACAGGGCAGATGGAAGCAGCGTTCACAGCCCGACTCCTGACAGGTGATGGAGGCCCCTCTCCCGCCACAGACAAAGCAGAGCTGGAAAGAGCACAGCAGCCTCCATCAGCGGTAGCTTCAGCACCTCCACAGCTAGCCCCACGGCCCTGGGCAGGGTGCAGGATGTGCCCACTGCTGGCTGACCCCCCACAGATCAGCCTTGCAGAGATGACTCCTGTGCGGGAGCCTGTGTAGAGCCACTGGGATCTAGACCTTTCTCCCAGAGCTGGTTGGAAGGGCTGAGATTTCTTTGTGAAGGTGTCAGCTAAGCTCCATGAAAACCTCTCCTGGTACAAATCTCTCTGCTCTTGTCAGGAACTCACCTTCTCTGCTGAGCGCCGGATGGCGCGTCTGATGGCGCAGAAGCGGAAGCCTGGGGTGTCCCCTCTGAATGCCACTGGAGTCACACCGTTGGCAAAATACTGCAGAGCAGGCAGAGAAGGAGCTGATGAGGAGAGTGTGGCAGAGACAGCCTGAGGGAGAGCAGGAGGGAGCCCCATGGAACTCACCAGACAGCAAGCGTGTATGCAGATATCTCGGCACTGCTGCCAACGCCCACAGATGTTCTTGTCTGCATTTGCCCGGCGGCACAGCTGGCATGCTGGAGGGGAGAGAGCAAATGGCAGTGGGAATGAGCACCTCTGTGGGGCTGGGGGAAGGCTGCCTACGGGCTTGGCCCAAAGAGTTTGCGGGGTCCTCTCCTGGCTGGGTGGTGGGCAGGGCTGGGGGCCTGGGAGGCGAAGGGGGCATGCAGGCACAGGTGCCCCAGCAGGTACCCACCGTGCCACCTGGGCCCCACTTGCTGAGGACAGGAGGGGCCCTGCCTGGTGGGGAGATGCTACCTGCCCCTACCACCACTCTCAGCCCCCCTCTTACCACCCCAACAACCCCTCTGTCGGGCCTCAGGAGGGAAGCTTTGCTCTCACCCTGCTCCATGGCTTCAGGACCACTCGTCTCTCACACACTGCACACCACCAATGGGTGCTGCAGGTTGTGTCGGGGGTTCTCTCTTACAAACTTCTCCACTGACTCTGAGGGAGAAGCAGAACACAGGTGGGCCTGCAGCGGATGCCCACTGCCCACGGCTGTGTTGCCCACTCATCCCTGATAGCCCCATGCCAGCCCTGTCCCCCTGCCCTTACCCTCCTCACCTCACCACGTCCCAGTGACCAACGGTCTGAGCCCAGTGTTGTGCTCAGCCCCACTGGTCACTACGAGCACCATGGCAACAGCATCTATGACCTGCACTTTGCCTGGATACAGGCAGGGGCAGTGGGCACAGCCTTTTCCCATGGCACTCAACTGCCTCTGAGTGTGTGTCAGCCTTACATGGGGGATAAGATACCTGCAAGGGTCTGTGGGACAGCTTTGGAGGCCATGGGCTGGGCTGTGGATCTGTTTGAGGGCAGGAAGCTAGTGACGTGTAAGGCTCTGGCACAGTAGGATGGATGTCTATCCTTCCTCAATTCTGGTCTCAGCAGGGTGGAGTAGAGTGGCACAATCACCTCTCTCAACCTGCTGGCCACACTTCTTATGATGCAGCCCAGGATGCCACTGGCCTTCTAGGCTGCAAGTGTGCATTGTTGGCTCCTGGCCAGCTTCTGGTCCACCAGTACTCTCAAGTCCTCTTCTACAGGGCTGCTCTCAATCTCATCATTCCCCAGCCTGTGTTGATATGGAGGGTTGCCCCAACCCAGGTGCAGGACATTGCCCTTTTTCCTTATGGAAGCTCACAGGATTCTCCTCAGCTTACCTCTGCAGCCTGTTCAGGTCCCTCTGAATGGCACCTGTGCCATCCTTCAGTCGTAGCAAGCACATCACTCAGCTTGGTATTGCCTGCAAACTTGCTGAGGGTGTCTCAGTCTTGCTGTCTGTGTCACTGATGAAGATCTTGAACCGCACTGGTGCCAGTACAGACTCTTGAGGGACACCACTCCCCAACCATCACCATCTGGACGTGGAGCTGTTGGCTGCTCCTCTTTGTATGCGATCACACAGCCAATTCCTTGCTCGCTGGACAGGGCACTCATCAAACCCATCTCTCTGCAGCTTAGAGAGAAGGATGGTGTGGGGGTCTGTTGGCTTTACAGCAGTCCAGGCAGATGACATCTGTTGGCCTTCCCTTGTCCACTGGGTCGCCCGTCTTGTCTCCTGCGCCCCACAGCTGCGGCCTATTACTTTCTGGTTGCCAAGGTGGTGCAGAAGATGAAGCAGTGCCCTTGTTCTGCCCCCCAGCCCCTGGTACTAACTCTCCCCAGGAACACTGCCTGCTAGAAGCAGCCACTGTCTGTGAAAAGATGCCTTGAGCTGCAGAAATTGCAGCCCTGAGCAGATAGTCAGCTGAGAAGTCACAGCACTGACCAGAATCAGTTCTGGTCGGGCTCACAGCAGGACATTGCCCAAGCTGTGTTCCTAGGGTAAAGCAAACTTGCTGCTTATTGAGACCTGAGTGTTTCACCACAGCAGCACCACAGCAGCTCAGACTGTGGCTGCAGCTGTGTCAATGAAAGGAATAACAGAAGCAGGAGACAATGGGAATGCAAAAGCTTCTGTTTACCTGTGAGGAGGCAAAAGCAAGGGGGAAGGACAACCTCCTCTTGCTGATAAGGAATTCAGCAGCATTGGCTGAATCTCTGTGCTTCCCAGCACACGTGCAAGAAGGGGGTGATCTCCAGCCTGGAGCAGACTTGCTGTGCGTTACACTGCCTGAGACTACTCAGCTTAGCTCACTCCAAGCCTTAGTGTGTCATCTGAGTCTTTATTAGCTGATTTTTTTTTGAGAGAGGTTTCACTTAAACAATATGCTGAAAACCTCCTTGTTTAATCTGTGCAGCCTGTTCCATGCATACTCTCTCTTTGGTTTTCAGTCCCTTGAGTATTCTCTCTGTCATCCACACCGCTGGGTATCCCTAACCCATCCTTTGAAAACTCACCAAGTTCAAAGTCTGTCCCTTAAGCAGTTTTAATTCACTTGCAGATATATTTTCCCTAGGGCAATGCAGTGGTCTCTTGACCTTTCTCATGCCTGTGGTGAAGAGATTGCTCCCTTTGCAGCAACCTTTTCTGTATTTAACAACCTCCTAGCAGTATCCTTGTAGTTTATACCCAGTCTTTCCTTAGCTGTTTCATAGCTAATCTTTTTGTTGCCCTCTGCCCTTCTCCTGCTTTGTCCATTCTTTTCTAAAATGCTAAACCATGCTGAGTACTTCTGCTGTGGCCTTGCTGCTGTTGAGACTGGAGGACTCCACACCTTCAGGTAGATTTTGCCTTACTTAGAATTGTCAAATTGTCCAATCATTCTCTGACTCTGCCATGTCTGGGGCTAAACCACTGCCCTCAGCACCACATCTCTGCCTCTTTCCAACACCTCCACTGACAGTGATTCTACCACCTCCCTGAGGAGCCTGTTCTAGTCTTTGAGAACCTTTTCAGGCAAGAAGTTTCTTCCAATATCTACTTATAATAAATAGGTTCTGTATTTTGACTTATTTTTAGCTGCTTGGGGGTCATTTATCTGTAGCTTATGTTACTGATAATGATTCTTTGTGGAATTGTGCAGAATTTCAGAGAAGCACTTTGTATCCTGTTGTCCAGACAGTCAGCAATAGCACTGGATAGTGGCTGAAGTAGGCAAGGACTTTCTAGGACTGTTCTTGGTAATCTGTCTGTTCAGGTGAACAATGACACTGAAGAACTTTGAGAAGTACCTGTAGAGAAATATGAATGGTGAAAAACAGGTGAGCATCCCAATTTCAGGGAACCAAGAAGGTGAACATTGCAGTACACCAAGGATTACACTTGCAAACTCTTCTTTGACTCTTTGTACCTTTGGACAAGACCACCAACCTAACAAGCAAACATCCACAAGAACAACAAACCAAACCAACCAACAGAAAAACACCATGAGGCTCAGGGGAGACCTTATTGTCTTCTACAACTACCTGAAGGGAGGTTGTAGCTGAATGGGGGTTGGTCTCTTCTCCCAGGCAACCAGCACAAGAAGAAGAGGATGCAGTCTCAAGCTGCACCAGGGGAGGTTTAGGCTGGATGTTAGGAAGAAATTGTTCACTGAAAGAGTGATTGGCCATTGGAGTGTGCTGCCCAGGGAGTTGGTGGTGTCACCATCACTGGAAGTGTTTTAAAAGAGACTGGATGAGGTACTTGGTACCATGGTTTAGTTGATTAGATAGTGCTGGGTGATAGGTTGGACTTGATGATCTCAAAGGTTTTTTCCAACCTGGTTAATTCTGTATTCTGTATTCTGTGACAATAAAAAAAACAAAAGAGATGTGGAAAATATTAGTTCATAACCTTTACATTATTGCACTTGGAACTTCATAAGCTAAAGAGATGAAATACAGATTATTACTCTTCTACTATTAGGGATTTGCAGAGAAAGTCAACACAAGGCTGTTATAAAATCAGAGAATGGTAGGGGTTGGAAGGGACCTCCAGAGATCATCCAGTCCAACCCCCCTGCCAGAGCAGTAGCACCGAGGGCAGGTCACACAGGAACACATCCAGGCAGGTCTTGAAAGTCTCCACAGAAGGACAATCCACAGCCTGCTCCAGGGCTCTAGCACCCTCATAGTAAAGAAGTAGCTCCTCATGTTGAGATGGAGTTTGCTGTATTCCACCTAATACCCATTGTTCCTATTGCTATTACTAGTCACCACTGAAAAGAGCCTGGCACATTCATCTTGGCACCCACCCCTCATTTCACAGAATCACAGAATCATTAAGGTTGGAAGAGACCTCAAAGATCATCAAGTCCAACCTGTCACCACAGACCTCATGACTAAACCATGGCACCAAGTGCCACATCCAGTACCTTCTTGAACACCTCCAGGGATGGTGACTCCACCACCTCCCTGAGCAGCACATTCCAATGGCTAACAACTCTCTCAGTGAAGAACTTTCTCCTCACCTCCAGCCTAAACTTGCGCCGGTGCAGCTTGAGAGTGTGTCCTCTTGTTCTGGTGCTGGGTGCCTGGGAGAAGAGACCAACCCCCACCTGGCTACAACCTCCCTTCAGGGAGTTGTAGACAGCAAGAAGGTCTCCCCTGAGCCTCCTCTTCTCCAGGCTAAGCAACCCCAGCTCCCTCAGCCTCTCCTCACAGGGCTGTGCTCCAGACCCCTCCCCAGCTTTGTTGCCCTTCTCTGGACACCTTCAAGTCTCTCAATGTCCTTCTTGAACTGAGGAGCCCAGAACTGGACACAGGACTCAAGGTGTGGCCTAACCAGTGCAGAGTACAGGGGCACAATGACTTCCCTGCTCCTGCTGGCCACACTGTTCCTGATGTAGGCCAGGATGCCATTGGCTTTAGAGAGCAATAAGTTCTCCTTGTTGCATCAGCAATTCTAACAGTTTGTGACCTCCCTCAGTTTCTTGCTAGAGAAGGTAAGAGTGAAAGATGGGAGATTGAGAGGTATTTGACAGCTAAAAGTCCTGAAGCACTGGCATGCCATGGAAGTCCCTATGCTCAGCAGAAAGTTAGCACATGCATGTGGAGGAATAAAGCAAGCTCCTTGTATTAGTCTGCTCCCCATAAACCAAATATTCCCAGAGTTCCAAATACTCTCAGAGTTCTACACTTTGAAAGTCCTTTTGGCCTTCTCCTCCCTGGCTTCTTCATGAAAGACCCAAAGCATTCCCTGCATTCATCATTATATATTTGGAAGGCTCCCAGTCAGCATCACTCTAGCAACAGACAATTGCTGAAGAAGAAATCTCAGATGGTGCCAGGGTTGCTTGGCATCCTTTGCCTTGCAGAAGATGTGTTGGTTTGTGATAGAAATAAAAGTGAGCATGATTAATGTTGAGCTACTTTGGACAAGCTGGCCCTGCTCTCAGTGAGAGCACTACCTGTGCAAAGGAGCAGACACAATGGTGTGCTGCTTTAGCACTAAGAAATAAGAAGCTCTGCTGAGCCACCACGTTTCTGCAGGCCCAGAAAAAGCCCAGGGAAGCCTTGTGAATGCAGCAGTGCTGCACTGTGCACAAGTGGGGGATTGAGTCAGTCATCAGCAAATTTGCAGATGACACCAAGCTGGGAGCAGATGTTGGTGAGTTAGAGGGCTGAAGGGCTCTGCAGAGGGACCTCGACCAACTGGACAGATGAGCAGAGTCCAACAGGATGGCATTCAACACATCCAAGTACCAGGGGCTGCACTTTGGCCACAGCAACCCCATGCAGAGCTACAGGCTGGGGTCAGAGTGGCTGAGAGCTGCCAAATAGAGAGGGACCTGGGGCTGCTGATTGACAGCTGCCTAAACATGAGCCAGCAGTGTGCCCAGGGGGCCAAGAGGGCCAATGGCATCTTGGCCTGCATCAGGAATGGTGTGGCCAGCAAGAGCAGGGAAGTCATTGTGCCCTGTGCTCAGCACTGGTTAGGCCACACCTTCTGGGCTCCTCAATTTAAGAAAGACATTGAGACACATGAAGGTGTCCAGAGAAGGACAACAAAGCTGGGGAGAGATCTGGAGCACAGCCCTGTGAGGAGAGGCTGAGGGAGCTGGGGTTGCTTAGCCTGGAAAGAGGAGGCTCTGGGGAGACCTCATTGCTCTCTACAACTCCCTCAAAGGTTGTTGTAGCCAGGAGGGAGTTGGTCTCTTCTCCCAGGTAAGCAGCACCAGAACAAGAGGACACAGTCTCAAGCTGTGCCAGGGGAGGTTTAGGTTGGAGGTGAGGAGAAAGTTCTTCACTGAGAGAGTTGTTAGCCATTGGAATGTGCTGCCCAGGGAGGTGGTGGAGTCCCCATCCCTGGAGGTGTTCCAGAGGGGATTGGATGTGGTGCCATGGTCTAGTCATGAGGTCTGTGGTGACAGGTTGGACTTGATGATCTTTGAGGTCTCTTCCAACCTTGGTGATTCTGTAATACTGTGATACAAGGACCAGATTTGGGGAAGCAATTAACAAAGCCATGTAACATAATGGGAGAAGTATTGATACCCTGGGGTGGGTTGAAAATTCCTCCCCCAACATTATATTGCAGACAGCTCAGTTGGAAGCAGATGATGCTGTATTTACATGCAAAACTGCAATCTACAATGGAATGCAATGAATATGCACAAAGAATACAATATTTGCAATATCTACAGGTATTTGCAATTGATAAACACCACAAGAAACCCCCTGGACAAAATCCAGGGGAGCCAGCCACAGCTTCCCCCTCCTTGCTCCCTTCCCTCTACCCTCCTGCGCACAAAGGGACAAGAGAAAGAGCAGAGAGTTATTTGAGACACTCAGCCACAACAGAGAGCACAGCCAAGGTCAGCAAAGCCAAGCAGGAGCACCAGCCAGAGGGAGAAAGCTGAAAAGAGAGGAAGCTGGCATATACAACCCTACTTTGTTGATATTCTGTCCCATGGGATTGCTTAGAACTTAGCACTACAGAGAGAAGGGCCAGGAGGATGAGCAGAGGGCTGGAGCACCTCTCCTGTGAGGACAGACTGAAGGAGTTGGGGCTGTTCAGGCTGCAGAAGAGAAGGCTCCAAGGAGACCTAATTGTGGCCTTCCAGTATCTGAAGGGGGCTCCAAGAAGGCTGGGGAGGGTATTTTGAAGGGTGCCAGGGAGTGATAAGACTGGGGGTGATGGAGCAAAACTAGAAATGGGTAGATTGAGATTGGATGTTAGGAAGAAGTTGTTCCTCATGAGGGTGGTGAGAGCCTGGCCCAGGTTGCCCAGGGAGGTGGTGGAAGCCTCCTGCCTGGAGGTGTTTGCAGCCAGGCTGGAGGTGGCTGTGAGCAACCTGCTGTGGTGTGAGGTGTCCCTGCCCATGGCAGGGAGGTTGGGACTGGCTGAGCCTTGAGGTCCCTTCCAGCCCTGACACTTCTATGATTCTATTATTTTTTTCTTTACACACCCAATGATGATTTATTTACATCCTACTACTTTCTGTTCAAGATCTTCTGCCAAAGATTCTCTATAGTGCCTGGCATGCAGAGGCAAGCAGGAGGGTTGCAGAGTTCCTTACTGTCTGTATCTATTTCCCCATCAAAGAAAATCTGACTGGAGCAGAAAAAAAAAACCCCACAACTAAACACTTTTGTATTCATATCAAAAAGTTACAGAGAAATCCAATTAAATGAGATGTTCCAGTGTGTAGGCTGCTCATAAAGCCACAGGGACTTGCAAATGTCCTTCTCTTGACCTACTTGGCTAGTCTGATGGCACCAAAACAGATGGTAGCAGCTCTGAGATTAGTGGATTCATATTCAATCTTTCCTTTTAGATTTTAGACTGAAGGAGTTGGGGCTGTTCAGTCTGCAGAAGAGAAGGCTCCGAGGTGACCTAATTGTGGCCTTGCAGTATCTGAAGGGGGCCTACAGGAAGGCTGGGGAGGGACTGCTCAGGATGTCAGGTAGTGATAGGACTAGGGGGAATGGAATGAAGCTGGAGGTGGGGAGATTCAGGCTAGATGTGAGGAGGAGGTTCTTCACCATGAGAGTGGTGAGACCCTGGAATGGGTTGTCCAGGGAGGTGGTTGGGGCCCCGTCCCTGGGGGTGTTTAAGAGCAGGCTGGATGAGGCTCTGTCCAGCCTGATCTAGTGTGGGGTTTCCCTGCCCATGGCAGGGGGGTTGGAACTAGATGATCCTTGTGGTCCCTTCCAACCCTGAATGAAACTATGAAACTAAACTATGAAACTATTCAAAGGCTCTGATCAGAAATGTTGCTTTCTTTCCTCCTTTGATAGCAGCAACTATTCTGATGGGAAGGTTCTGTTCAGAAGAATCATAGAATGGTCTGGGTTGGAAGGGAGCTCCAAAGCTCATTCAGTCCAACCCTCTGCACTCAGCAGGGATGTCCCTGCTGAGTCCCAACTAGATCAGGTTGCTCAGAGCCCTGTCCAGCCTCACCTTGAATATCTCCAGGGATGAGGCCTCCACCACCTCCCTGGACAACCTGTTGCAGTGTTCCACCACCCTCATAGTGAAGAACTGGTTCCTAACATCGAACCTAAATCTGCTCTGCTCTAGTTTGAAGCCATTCCCCCTGGTCCTGTCCCTGCAGGTCTTTGCAAGCAGTTTCTTTCCATCCCCCATCAAGTACTGGAAGGTCATTATTAGTTCTCCCCAGAGCCTTCTCCTCTCCAGGCTGAAGACCCCCAGCTCCCTCAGCCTGTCCCCATAGCAGAGCTGCTCCAACCCTCTGATCATTTTCATGGCCCTGCTCTGGACCCTCTCCATCAGCTCCATGTCCTTGCTGCATTGAGAGGAAGCTCATGAACAGACTTTTGAGGAAGATGCCCTAGTAGATACATGTTAATATTCACCTGACAATAATCATGCTCTGACAATCAATATACATCACACTTATGGGGCTTGTTTTTTTCTCTCTAACTGAAATTTAATCCCTGCTGTGAAATAGGAAAGAGTCAAGGGGATGCAGTTCCAAGAGACCAGTTGCCACAGTGGTAAAGCCAAGGTTCAAATATCCAACACTGGGATTACAGAAGCAAAGTATTTTTATTCCTTTGAGCCTTCAGAAATGTTGCTCTCCAGAACCCTGAAGAGAGGCAAGAACATGAACAAGGGCATAGCATGAGGACAGCAGCTTGTTGGGTTCGACCAAGATGGTTCAAACCTAAAGTAACAGCTGTGAAGAATATAGCATGGGAGGGAAGATAAGGAAACAAGACTACCCCAACAGCACCCCCCTTGGAAACAGCTGCTGCTGTCATTAATCTCTACAAAGCTACCTGACAGACCTTGGCAGCAGACAGAGGCAGGGTTTGTTACTTGTCTCTGGAGAAGACACCCATATATCACTGTAGCTGATTCTTTCACCACCAAGAAGGCCAACAGGATCCTGGGGGGCATTCAGAGGAGTGCATCCAGCAGATCCAGGGAGGTTCTCCTCCCCCTCTACCCTCACCTGCTGAGACCTCACCTGGAGTATTGCATCCAGTTCCAGGCTCTCCAGTTCAAAGTGGAAAGGGATCTGCTGGAAAGAGTCCAAGGGAAGGCTACAAGGATGCTGAAGGGTCTGAAGCACTGCCTGGTGAGGAGAGGCTGAGAGCCCTGGGGCTGTTTAGTTTGGAGAGAAGGATGAGAGGGGATCTAATAAATGTCTATCAATATCTGAGGGTTGGGGTCAGTAGGGAGGGAACAGGCTCTGCTCAGTTGCACCTTGGGATAGGACAAGGGGCAATGGATATAAACTACAACACAGGAGGTTCCACCTCACCATGAGGAAGCACTTCTGCTTTGTGAGGGTCCCAGAGGCCTGGAGCAGGCTGCCCAGAGAGGTTGTGGAGTCTCCTCCTGTGGAGCCTTTGCAGCCCTGTCTGGCTGTGTTCCTGTGTGACCTGTGCTGGATTCTATGGTCCTGATCTGGCATGGGGGTTGGAATTGATGATCTTTGAGGGTCCCTTCCAACCCCTAACATCCTCTGATCCTGTGATCCTGTGAGATACTGACCTGGCTTTATTTTCACAGAGGTCAGCTGCATGTGTCATCCAAAAAGGAAAGCCAGATGTGATGTTTTTAAGCTCTCCACAGAAGGCTGTGGGCTTTATATTAGCACCTCTGATGCATGTCCTGTGTTGGCTGAAACTGTTGGTTTTATTTTTAACACCCAGGTGAGAAGCACCTCAGCAGAGAGAATAGAGAGTGGCCCAAACTTAAAACAAAAAGGTCAAAGTGATGAGGAGATGTGTGTACAGCAGTGAGGGTCTATTGAACACAGAGTTGTTTCAGTTGGAAAAGCTCTCTAAGATCATGGAGTCCAACCATCAACCTAACAGCACCATGGCCACTTAAAGCCTGTCCCAAAGTGCCATGGCCACACACTTCCTGAACGCCTCCAGGGATGGTGCCTCCACCACCTCCCTGGGCAGCCTGTTCCCATGCCTGACCACTCTTGCAGCCAATGAATCTTTCCTAATATCCAACCTAAACCTCCCCTGGCATCACCTGCATCTGGATTCTCTCCAGCAGAGCAGTTGATGTGAAGTATGTTAAGAGTGACTCTGCCTTGGTGCAAACACCTCACACGTGCCAGTGCTCCCAGGAGACTCAATCTGTCACAAGAAGATGAAGCTTTATCAGCATTACAGTGCAGATACCTTGCTGCATTTCCCACTTAAACATCCTCACCTCCATCTCCTGCCTAAAACCACCCCCTAGACAGATGTGTGCCACTTGACTCCATGCAGTATTTGCAGGTGCAGATTCCTCTCTGAACTGCAGTTCAGTCACTAGAAAGCAATGTGGACTTTCCCACTCCATGGGCATTGCCCTTGGCTGCCAACTTGTACTTAAAAAAAGTCCCTCAAACATTACCTTGTGGGTAAGTGGGGTACTGGTTGACAGCAGCTGAACAGGAGCCAGCAGTGTGCCCAGGTGGCCAAGAAGGCCAATGGCATCCTGGCCTGCATCAGGAACAGTGTGGCCAGCAGGAGCAGGGAAGTCATTCTGCCCTGCACTCAGCTCTGGTTAGGCCACACCTTGAGTCCTGTGTCCAGTTCTGGGCCCCACAATTTGAGAAGGACATTGAGACTCTTCAAGGTGTCCAGAGAAGGGCAACAAGGCTGGGGAGGGGTCTGGAGCACAGCCCTGTGAGGAGAGGCTGAGGGAGCTGGGGTTGCTTAGCCTGGAGAAGAGGAGGCTCAGGGGAGACCTTCTTGTTCTCTCCAACTCCCTGAAGGGAGGTTGTAGCCAGGTGGGGGTTGGTCTCTTCTTGCAGGCAGCCAGCCCCAGAACAAGAGGACACAGTCTCAAGCTGCACCAGGGGAAGTTCAAGCTGGAGGTGAGGAGAAAGTTCTTCCCAGAAAGAGAGATTGTCCATTGGAATGTGCTGCCCAGGGAGGTGGTGGAATTACCATCACTGGAAGTGATTAAGAAGAGACTAGATGGGGCACTTGGTGCCATGGTTTAGCTGATCAGGTGGTGTTGGGTGCTAGGTTGGACTTGATGATCTCTGAGGTCTTTTCCAACCTTATTGATTCTGTATTCTGTGTTCTGCCTGCAGCACTCATGAATTTCAAACCTCAGAAGCCCATGGAGAAGGAACTGCTTGAGCAAAATCCTGAGATTTAAACTTGGCAACCAGAATGATCCAGAGTGTGAAAAAGTGAGAACCAATCTGAGAAGAAAAGAATCTTTTCTTTCTCCCCTTAAAAATCATCTGCTGTCTTCTTTCAGAGCTCCTACTCACATTGACTGCAAAGGCATTTCTTCAAGAGAATGAAGTACTACACTCATTTCTTGCTGCAGTACCTTATAATGGTGACAGGAAGCAAAAGCAAAGAGAGATGTCCTCCCCTGAATCCCTGTCCCACCCTCAAGGATCTGCACATAAAAGCATCAGGAGAACTGATCCACAGAACCACAGAATGCAGCGGGTTGGAAGGGACCCTCAAAAAACATCTTTCTCAAGCCCCTCCAGTCAGCAGGGACATCTCCAGCTAGGTCAGGGCCCCATCGAATTTAACCATGGATGTCTCCAGGGATGGGGACTAAATGTCCTCCCTGGGCAACTTGTTCCAATACTTCCCCACTCCCATGGTGCACAACTTCCTCCTGGTGTCCAACCTACATAGAATCATAGAATGGTCCAGGCCAGTAAGGACCGAGCCCAGAGAGTGGTGGTGAATGGTGCCACATCCAGCTGGCAGCCAGGCACTAGTGGTGTGCCCCAAGGATCAGTGCTGGGCCCTGTGCTCTTTAACATCTTCATTGATGATCTGGATGAGGGCATTGAGTCAGTCATCAGTAAATTTGCTGACGACACCAAGCTGGGGGCAAGAGTTGATCTGCTGGAGGGTAGAGAGGCTCTGCAGAGGGACCTCCACAGGCTGGACAGATGGGCAGAGGCCAAGGGCAGGAGATTGAACACATCCAAGTGCTGGGTTCTGCACATTGGCCACAACAACCCCAGGCAGTGCTACAGGCTGGGGTCAGAGTGGCTGGAGAGCTGCCAAACAGAGAGGGACCTGGGGGTGCTGGTCAATGGTAGGCTGAACATGAGCCTGCAGTGTGTCCAGGCAGCCAAGAGGGCCAATGGCATCCTGGCCTGTATCAGGAACAGTGTGGCCAGCAGGAGCAGGGAGGTCATTCTGCCCCTGTACACTGCACTGCTCAGGCCACACCTTGAGTCCTGTGTCCAGTTCTGGGCCCTGCAGTTTAGGAAGGAGGTTGACTTGCTGGAACGAGTCCAGAGAAGGGCAACAAAGCTGGTGAGGGGCTGGAACACAAGCTCTATGAGGAGAGGCTGAGGGAGCTGGGGTTGCTTAGCCTGGAGAAGAGGAGACTCAGGGGTGATCTTATTGCTCTCTCCAACTCCCTGAAGGGAGGTCGTAGCCAGGCAGAGGTTGGTCTCTTCTCCCAGGCACCCAGTACCAGAACAAGGGGACACAGTCTCAGGCTGCGCCAGGGGAGGTTCAGGTTGGATGTTAGGAAGAAGTTCTATACAGAAAGAGTGATTGCACTATGGAATGGGCTGTCCAGGGAGGTGGTGGAGTCGCCGTCATTGAAGGTGTTCAGAAGGAGACTTGATGGGGTGCTTGGTGCCATGGGTTAGCTGTTTGGGTGGGTTGGATTGGTTGATGGGTTGGACATGATGATCTTGAAGGTCTCTTCCAACCTGGTTTGGTTTATTCTAATATTCTAATAAAGACCTCCATATTTCACATAGTCTGACCTCCCTGCATCTCCCCTGCTTCACCTTCAAACCATTGCCCCTCATCCTATCACTACAATCCCAGGTGTTCAAGAGGGGATTGGACCTGACTCTTGGTGCCATGGTTTAGTATTCATGAGGTCTTGTGTGACAGACTGGACTTGATGATCCTTGAGATCTTTCCCAATCCCAAACCAATAGATTCTATGATTCTATTATTTGATTCTATGATTCTAAATAGCCCTCCCCAGCAATCCTGTAGCCCTCTTCATGAACTGGAAGGCTGCTCTGAGGTCTCCCTGGAGCCTACTCTTCTCCAGGATGAACAGCTCCAAATCTCTCAGCTTGTCCCCATAGGACAGGAGCTTCACCCCTCCCATCATGCCCCTAGCACAAATCTGAGTTCAGAATTCAATGAAGATTTCATTCTGTGGACTGGATGAGAAGATCATAGAATTATAGGATCAACCAGGTTGGAAAAGACCTCAGAGATCATCAAGTCCAACATATGACCGAATACCTAACACCTCCTGACAACTAAACCATGGCTCCAAGTGCCACAACCAATCACCTCTTGAGCACCTCCAGGGATGGTGACTCCACCACCTCCCTGGGCAGCACATTCCAATGGGCAATTACTCTTTCTGGGGAGAACTTTCTTCTCAACTTGAGCCTGAACATCCCCTGGAATACCTTATGACTGTGTCCTCTTGTTCTGATGCTGGTTGCCTGGCAGAAGAGACCAACCCCTTCCTGACTACAACCTCCCTTCAGGGAGTTGGAGAGAGTAAGAAGGTCTCCCCTGAGCCTCCTCTTCTCCAGGCTAAACAACCCCAGCTCCCTCAGCCTCTCCTCACAGGGCTGTGCTCCAGACCCCTCCCCAGCTTTGTTGCCCTTCTCCAGACACCTTCCAGCAGCTCAACATCTTTCCTAACCTGAGGAGCCCAGAAATGGACACAGGACTCAAGGTGTGGCCTAACCAGAGCTGAGCACAGGGCAGAATGACTTCCCTGCTCCTGCTGGCCACACTATTCCTGATGCAAGCCAGGATGCCATTGGCCTTCTTGGCCCCCTGGGCACACTGCTGGCTTATGTTCAGTGGAGACAGCTTGCAACCATCTGAAAATGTGTCAGCCTCTCGATTTCTAGAGGCAGAGCACATTTGCATGAGGTGGAAGTTTGGGGGTTTACTCCTCCTTTACTTCATGGCTACCTCAGTTAATATCATCAGCGAGTTGTAGCAGCTATTAATTCCTTTAAAAATGAGATGGCTTTGGCTTTTTCTCATAGTGATGGGATGTAAATTCACTGCTCAAAACACCTGTCAGCTTCTAAAAGCAAAGAGCAGAGCATGCATTGGAATTTAGAACAGAGTATGAAACGTCAATCATTGGAATCAGAGATAGGTTGCAGTTGGAGCTGTTCTGCATGAAAGAACCCAGCTCTGAGCCTGTGGATGATGTATAATCTTCCCCTGCACAGTCAGCCTCAGTCAGTGTCTCATCTTTGTCTCTGTGTTTTGTTGAAGCATCATATTCAGGCTCATTCTTCTGTTTGCTTTGGTGCTGGTTTATTAATATCACTGCTCCACTTCTTGGGAATTTCCCCACAAAGGCTGCCACAAAACATACCTGCTGCCTGAAAAGGACTCACTTCCAGCCTTTTTTAGATAAGGAATTTGATTTTATATCCTTTTGGAGTGTGTAGATGGAATGTCACACACTGCTCCAGGGAATTGAAGTGCATTTCCTTAAGGCCTGTGTCCAGTTCTGGGCTCCTCAGGTCAGGAAAGATGTTGAGATGCTGGAAGGTGTCCAGAGAAGGGCAACAAAGCTGGGGAGGGGTCTGGAGCACAGCCCTGTGAGGAGAGGCTGAGGGAGCTGGGGTTGCTTAGCCTGGAGAAGAGGAGGCTCAGGGGAGACCTTCTTGCTCTCTCCAACTCCCTGAAGGGAGGTTGTAGCCAGTGGGGGTTGGTCTCTTCTCCCAGGTGGCCAGCACCAGAACTAGAGGGCACAGTCATCAAGGTATTCCAGGGAAGTTTAGGCTGGAGGTGAGGAGAAAGTTCTTCCCAGAAAGAGATTGGCCATTGGAATGTGCTGCCCAGGGAGGTGGTGGAGTCACAATCACTGGAGGTGTTTAGGAGACTGGATGAGGCACTTGGTGCCATGGTTTAGTTGATTAGAAGTTGTTGGGTGATAGGTTGGACTTGATGATCTTGAAGGTCTCTCCCAACCTGGATAATTCTGTTCTGTTCTATTCTATTCTATTCTATTCTATTCTATTCTATTCTATTCTATTCTATTCCATTCTATTCTATATTCCTTTGTAAATTTTCATAGATCACACAGGAACACATCCAGGCAAGTCTTGAATATCTCCAGAAAGGGAGAGTCCACAATCCCACTGGGCATCCCCCCTGGGCAGCCTGCTCCAGGGCTCTGGCACCCTCACAGAGTAAACATATTTCCTCATGTTTCCATGGCACTTCCTCTGCCTCAGCTTCCACCACTGCCCCTTGTGCTGGCATTGGGCATCCCCCAGCAGAGCCTGGCTCCAGCCTCTGGGCACTCCCCCTGCACAGCTTTAGCAGCAGCAATGAGGTCACCTCTCAGGCTCCTCCTCTCCAAGCTCCAGAGCCCTCAGCTCCCTCAGGCTCTCCTCATGAGTAAGATCTTCCACTGCCTGCATTATTTTTGTGGCTCTGCAGTAATGGTAACCCAAGTGACTCTGGCTTGCTTCTGCTCAGAGCTGCTGAAGGAAAAAAAAACTTTAGCTTCCTAAAGCTCCTCTGTTTTGTTGTAATTTGGTTTCTGTGGTTTGCTATTTGCTTAAATGTGTTCATTACAATTTCATAGTAGAGCTTCAGCAGCCAGGCTGTCTGGAAAATTTATCACTTATCTATATCATAGTATCAGTCAGGGTTGGAAGGGACCACAAGGATCATCTGTTCCAAGCCCCCTGCCATGGGCAGGGACACCCCACACTACATCAGCCTGGCCACAGCCTCAGCCAGCCTGGCCTTAAACCCCTCGAGGCATGGGGCTCAACCACCTCCCTGGACAACCCATTCCAGGGCTTCACCAATCTCATGGGGAAGAACTTCCTCCTCACCTCCAGCCTCAATCTCCCCACCTCCAGCTTCATTCCATTCCCCCTAGTCCTAGCACTCCCTGAGATCCTGAGCAGTCCCTCCCCAGCCTTCTTGTAGGCCCCCTTCAGATACTGGAAGGCCACAATGAGGTCACCTGGGAGCCTTCTCTTCTCCAGGCTGAACAGCCCCAACTCCTTCAGTCTGTCCTCAACATTTTAACATTTGCTCTCTTCTCAGTGGTGTTAGGAAGGAATGAGTTTGCATTGTTTTCCTAATATGGGAGGGGAAAGATGATTTTGAGCTGTTGGTATTTTTTACCTTGACCTTGGTAGTTTAAATGATTTATAAGCAGCAGCTGGGATAAATAAATCCTCTGAAGAATGTCCTGTAACTCTGGGAAAAGATTAAAAAAGAAAGAAATTCTCATTTAAATTAATTCTGGAGCTCAATATTTATTTTTTTACTTTATTTTACCTGAAGCAATGTAATTGAAATTTAATTGGAGCATTGTTTAAATAAAAGTGGAGAAGTGGGATAATGGCTAAAATTCTTCCAATCTAAATATATATATTAGATATATTTAGATTTGATTTAGAGTTTAGGGAGAGAGAGAGAGAGAGAGAGAGAGAGAGAGAGAGAGAGGGAGAGATCCCCCAGCGATCAGTACTGGGCCCCATCCTCTTTAACATCTTCATTGATGATCTGGATGAAGGGATTGAGACAAATTTGCAGGTGACACCAAGTTAGGAGCAGATGTTGATCAGTTAGAGGGTAGAAGGGCTCTGCAGAGGGACCTTGACCAACTGGACAGATGGGCAGAGTCCAACAGGATGGCATTCAACAAATCCAAGTGCCAGGTGCTGCACTTTGGCCACAGCAACCCCATGCAGAGCTACAGGCTGAGGTCAGAGTGGCTGAGAGCTGCCAAACAGAGAGGGACCTGGGGATTCTGATTGACAGCCACCTAAACATGATGATCTGAGAGGTCTCTTCCAACATGGTTAACTATTCTATTCTATTCTATTCTATTCTATTCTATTCTATTCTGGCCTTGTTTGTGACTCCAATTTCTGAATGGGGTTCAAAAGAACTGAGTCTCTTTCCCTCTCCAGGCCAAGACACATGCTTATGTACTTTGCTCTGCTTTTCTCTCACCTTTAGAGCTTCTGCAGTGCATTGCCATGAGGTCTCTCATCAGCCAGTCCATGCAGAGCACTGATTCTTCATTTCACCTGCTGGCTGAGCTTCATGTGGCTAAAGCTTTGGTGCCTCTGGCCTGAGAACTGACTTTATGCTGAGTTTAAAGAGGCTCAGGGGAGCCTCAGGAGGCTCAGGGGAGACATTATTGGTGTCTACAAGTACCTGAAGGGAGGTTGTAGCCAGGTGCGGGTTGGTCTCTTCAACCAGGCAACCAGCACCAGAACAAGAGAACACAGTCTCAAACTGCACCAGTGGAAGTTTAGGCTGGAGGTGAGGAGAAAGTTCTTCCCAGAGAGAGTTGTTAGCCATTGGAATGTGCTGCCCAGGGAGGTGGTGGAATCATCATCACTGGAGGTAGAATGGAATGGAATGGAATAATGGAATGGAATGGAATGGAATGGAATGGAATGGAATGGAATGGAATGGAATGGAATGGAATGGAATGGAATGGAATGGAATAGACCAGGTTGGAAGAGACCTTCAAGATCATCAACCTATCATCCAACCTGTCATCCAACACCACCTAATCAACTAAACCATGCAACCAAGCACCCCATCAAGTCTCCTTCTGAACACCTCCAATGATGGTGTGTACAGAAGGGATTGGATGGGGCACTTGGTGCCATGGTTTAGTAGTCATGATGTGTTGGGTGACAGGTTGGACTTGATGGTCTTTGAGGTCTTTTCCAACCTTGTTGATTCTATGATTCTATTCTATGATTGTCTTTCTGATGAGGTAAGGATCCAAGGTTTAGCTGGTGGAAGAGGACAGCTCCATTCTCTTTTCCAAGGGAAAAATCACAGGTTTACAAAAATCAACTCTTGGTGGCATATGCTACAGAGAGTTGTTGCCTCTTTTAGGTTTGCTGTGGATGGATGCTTTTGGTGGCTTTGGAAGCCAGTGAATGTCTCATCATCAGATGCTGAGGCTATTCTGTACCTAAAATAATAGGTATGAAAATAGCACCTGATACAGTACAGACATCTTTTGCACTCCTACTCTCCCAAGGGTGGGGAAAGAAGCAGTACCACGACTCCAGCCAGACAGTGATTGCTCCTAAAGGCTCCAACACATTCGGTCTGCTCTGCAGAGCTACTCAGCCCTATCACTTTCCCTCTGATTTTTAAATTGGAAGGGCTGCAATTTGCACTTGCAGCCTTCAAGTGGGCATTTTAGAGTCAAGCCCAGCTTGTAGAGTGTCCACATTTTTGTATTTAGAGCTGCCTTGTATGGTGTACTTTCTGCTGGCTTCCATTACACTAATAACATTTTCATTTAGGGAAAGAGGTTGGATATAAAACTGCATACATTCCTTGAGTCCTTTTTCCACCCCCCCACCCCCCTTTTTAGATTATTTATTAGTGATAACAGCTCATGTGCTGCTTAAGGGTAATGAATCTTATTAAACACACTTCAAATTATCTCCTAAATTAATACAGGAGTGCAGTTCCAGTGCTAAAGACCCACAGAAGACTGGCAGAAGAGCTAATATTTGCCTCTCATGAAAGGCTCCTTAATACCTCCAGCTAAATTATGTATATCCAATCAAGTTCTTGTCACTAATAGAGATGTAACATATGTAAGCAGATTAAAGCATTAGCTGCTATGCATGGAAGCTAGCTATGGATTCCTGAGGATGCCCTCTTCTTACAGTGTCTGTAGGGTGACTCATTCCTTGTGGCTGTTTCTCAGTACCTTCATCAGATGTTCAATTACCTGATCCATGAGGGCCTCTGGGAGAATAGCATAGCATAGCATAGCATAGCATAGCATAGCATAGCATAGCATAGCATAGCCAGGTTGGAAGAGACCTTCAAGATCATCGCATCCAACCTATCATCCAACACCACCTGAACAACTAACCCATGGCACCAAGCACCCCATCAAGTCTCCTCCTGAACACCTCCAGGGATGGTGACTCCACCACTTCCCTGGCCAGCACATTCCAATGGGCAATCACTCTCTCTGTAGAGAACTTCTTCCTAACATCCAACCTAAACCTCCCCTGGCACAGCCTGAGTTTGTGTCCTCTTGTTCTGGTGCTGGCTGCCTGGGAGAAGAGACCAACCTCTGCCTGTCTACAACCTCCTTTCAGGTAGTTGTAGAGAGCAAGAAGGTCATCCCTGAGCATCCTCTTCTCCAGGCTAAGCAGCCCCAGCTCTCTCAGTCTCTCCACATAGGGCTTGTGTTCCAAGCCCCTCACCAACTTCGTTGCCCTTCTCTGGACTTGTTCCAGCAAGTCAACCTCCTTCCTAAACTGAGGAGCCCAGAACTGGACACAGGACTCCAGGTGTGACCTAACCAGTGCAGTGTATAGGGGCAGAATGACCTCCCTGCTCCTGCTGGCCATACTGTTCTTGATGCAGGCCAGGATGCCATTGGCATTCTTGGCTGCCTGGGCACACTGCAGGCTCATGTTCAGCCTACCATCGACCAGTACCCCCAGGACCCTCTCTGCCTGGCTGCAATGAAAGCCTCTGGAGATGCCAGGGAGGGCTGGGGAGAGCTAGGGAGGGACTTTGCATGAAGTCATGGAGTGACCACCTGAGGGGAAATGGTTCCAAAGTGGAAGAGCTGGATTCAGATTAGACATTAAGAGGAAATTCTTCCTTAATGAGGGTCGTGAGGCACTGGGACAGGTTGCCCAGTAAGGCTGTGGAGGCTCCAAGCCTGGAAGTGTTCAAGGCCTGGTCAAATGTGGCCTTGAGCAAGCTGATCTAGTAGGAAGTGTACCTGTCCATGGCTAGGGACTAGGTGATCTTTAAGGTCTCTTACAACCCAAACCATTCTGTAATTATGACTTAGGTCAATGTAATCAAGCTACATGGCTCCTGGGTTCTATCATTTTCCAAATCTGATCTTCAGCCATCTGTAGTTGTTGCTGTACTCTGGAGATGTTGTGCAACAGATCCACAAACCTGAAGATAATATTGTATATATTTGTATATAGGTTATTAATTATACTTTGTCTATTCTGGGCTGCAAGAGCCAGCCACCAGTGTGTACTTGCAGCCCAGAAAGCAAATCACATCCTGGGCTGCATCAGAAGAAGTGTGGCCAGCAGGTTCAAGGGAGTTGTTTCTCCCACTCTGCTCCACTCTGCTGAGACCACACATGGAGCTCTGTGTCCAGTTCTGGAGCCTCTGTTCCAGGAAGGATCTGGAGGTGCTGGAAGGTGTCCACAGAAGGTCCATGAGGATGAGCAGAGGGCTGGAGCACCTCTCCTATTAACACAGACTGAGAGTTGGAGTTGTTCAATCTGGAGAAGAGAAGGTACCAAGGAGACCTAACTGTGGCCTTCCAGTACCTCAAAAGGGCTCCAAGAAAGATGGGGAGGGACTTTTGAGGGTGTCAGGGAGTGATAGGACTGGGGGGAATGGAGCAAAACTAGAAATGGGTTGGTTCAGATTGGATATTAGGAAGAAGTTGTTCCCCATGAGGGTGGTGAGAGCCTGGCCCAGGTTGCCCAGGGAGGTGGTGGAAGCCTCATGCCTGAAGGTGTTTGCAGCCAGGCTGGAGGTGGCTGTGAGCAAGCTGCTGTAGTGTGAGGTGTCCCTGCCCATGGCAGGGGGCTTGGAACTGGCTGAGCCTTGAGGTTCCTTCCAACCCTAACAACTGGTTAGGCCACACCTCGAGTCCTGGGTCCAGTTCTGGGCTCCTCAGTTTAAGAAGGATGTTGACTTGCTGGTAAGGTGTCCAGAGAAGAGCAACAAAGCTGAGGAGGGACTTGGAACACAAGCCCTATGAGGAGAGACTGAGGGAGCTGGGGTTGCTTAGCCTGGAGAAGAGGAGGCTCAGGGGTGACCTTATTGATCTCTACAACTACCTGAAGGGAGGTTGTAGACAGGTAGAGGTTGGTCTCTTCTTCCAGGTAACCAGCACCAGAACAGGAGGACACAGTCTCAGGCTGCACCAGGGGAGGTTTAGCCTGGTGGTTAGGAGGAAGAAATTCTACACAGAGAGAGTGATTGCCCATGGGGATGTGCTGCCCAGGGAGGTGGTGGAGTCACCATCACTGGAGGTGTTCAGGAGGAGACTTGATAGGGTGCTTGGTGCCATGGTTCATTTGAGTAGGTGGTGTTGGATGATAGATTGGACTTGATAATCTTGAAGGTCTCTTCCATCCTGGTCTATTCTATTCTATTCTATTCTATTCTATTCTATTCTATTCTATTCTATTCTATTCTATTCCATTCCATTCCATTCCATTCCATTCCATTCCATTCCATTCCATTCCATTCCATTCCATTCCATTCCATTCCCACCTTCATCCCTTTATCCATAACCCTTCCTGCGCCTAATGCTGCTTGGTCTCCTCTGACACCTAAAAGGATGTTGAAATGCTGCAAAGGAAAGGCCAACACAGTTGTTGTACATCAAACTCAAACTCAATCAGCTGAAAAGAAAAAAGAGAAATAGATGCTGGAATTTACATTTCCTCAGAGACCAGAATGGGCCAGAACTTTGGCACAAGATGCAATTTGTATATCAGCTTCAAAACTAAACTAATCCAAGCCATAAACTGCACCTGTTAGCAATTCACTCAACCCACTGCAGGATTGGAATTGCTTGTTTAGTTTCTCTTCACTCCCTGGAAAACAAATTGACTACATCTTCAAAAAGAAAGTTTGGGGCTTTGGGGTTTTTGTTGTTGCTGTTTGTTTCGGTTCTTTTTGGTTTGTTTTGTGTGTGTGGTTTTCCCTTTAGAATAGAGTAAACCAGGTTGGAAGAGACTTTCAAGATCATCATGTCCAACCCATCAAACAATCCAACACCACTTAAACAACTAACCCATGCAACCAAGAACCCCATCAAGTCTCCTCCTGAACACCTCCAATATGATGACTCCCCCACCTTCCTGGGCAGCCCATTCCAATGGGCAATCACTCTCTCTGTATAGAACTTCTTCCTAACCTCCAGCCTAAACCTCCCCTGGCACAGCTTGAGACTGTGTCCTCTTGTTGTGGTGCTGGCTGCCTGGGAGAAGAGACCAACATCTGCCTGTCTACAACCTCCCTTCAGGTAGTTGTAGAGAGCAAGAAGGTCACCCTGAGCCTCCTCTCCAGGCTAAGCAACCTCAGCTCCCTCAGCTTCTCCTCACAGGGCTGTGTTCCAAGGCCCTCACCAACTTCATTGCCCTTCTCTGGACTCCTAAACTGAGGAACCCAGAACTGGACACAGGACTCGAGGTGTGGCCTAACCAGTGCAGTGTAGAAGGGCACAATGACCTCCCTGCTCCTGCTGGCCATATTGTTCCTGATGCAGGCCAGGATGCCATTGGCCCTCTTGGCTGCCTGGGCACACTGCAGGCTCATGTTCAACCTACCATCGACCAGCACCCCCAGGTCCCTCTCTACCTGGCCACTCTCCAGCCACTCTGACCCCAGCCTGTAGCTCTGCATGGGGTTGTTGTGGCCAATGTGCAGAACCTGGCACTTGGATGTGTTCAATCTCCTGCCCTTGGACTCTGCCCATCTGTCCAGCCTGTGGAGGTCCCTCTGCAGAGCCTCTCAACTCTCCAGCAGATCAACTCCTACCCCCACCTTGGTGTCATCTGCAAATTTACTGATGATGGACTCAATGCCCTCATCCAGATCATCAATAAAATGTTAAAGAGCACAGGGCCCAGCACTGATCCTTGGGGCACACCACTGGTGCCTGGCTGCCAGCTGGCTGTGGCACCATTCACCATCACTCTCTGGGCTCAGCCTCCAGCCAGTTCCTAACCCATCACAGTGTGCTCCCATCCCAGCCATGGGCTGACAGCTTGGCCAGCAGTTTGCTATGGGGGATGGTGTCAAAGGCCTTGCTGAGGTCCAGGCAGACCACATCCACAGGCCTCCCCACATCCACCAGGCAGTCACATGATCATAGAAGGAGATCAGGTTGGTCAGGCAGGACCTGCCCCTCCTAAATCCTTGCTGGCTAGGCCTGATCCCTTGGCCATCCTCTAAGTGCTGTGTGATTTCACTCAGGATGACCTGTTCCATGATCTTGCCTGGCACTGAGGTCAGGTTGACAGGCCTGGAATTCCCTGGCTCATCCAACCGGCCCTTCTTATGGATGGGCACCATGTTGGCCAGCTTCCAGTCCTCTGGGACCTTGCCAGTGAGCCAGGTCTGCTGAAAAATGATGGAGAGTGGCTTGGCCAGCTCCTCTGTCAGCTCTCTCAGCACCCTAGGATGGATCCCATCTGGTGCCATGGACCTGTGGGGATCCAAGTGGCTTTTTTTCCACCGTTTTGTAGAGAGTTAAAGTTGAAACTTGAATTTTAGCAGTTACTTCATAGGATCATAGAATGGGTTAGGTTAGATGGTACCTCAAAGATCATCTAGTTCCAAGCCCCTGCCATGGTCAGGGATTCCTTCTGCCAGATGAAGTTACTCAAGGCCCTGTCCAACTTCATTTTTAATTTTATGTTCTTGGCCTTCTGTAAAGCTTCTGTTCTCTTTTTGTTATCAAAATCAGATTCACAGATTCATAGAATGGTCCAGGCAGAAAGGGACCTCCAAAGCTCATCCAGTCCAACATCCTCTGCAGGCAGCAGGGACTTCCTCCACTAGATCAGGTTGCCCAGAGCCCTGTCCAGCCTCACCTTGGATATCTCCATGGAAGAGGCCACAACCACCTCCCTGGGCAACCTGTGCCAGTGTTGTACTACCCTCATAGTGTGGTGGTTTGAGCCTAAACCGGGATTTAAGAGCTCAGGTGGGGGCAAGGCCGAGAATCCCTCCCCTGCTCTCCTTTCTTCTTTCCCTATTGAGAGGAAAAGAAAGGGAAGGAGCAAATCCACCAAGAGATAATTTGGAGTCAGTTTGGAAGTAGAGAGGTAAAAATTATGTGTGTGTATATATATATATATAACAATAACAGGAAGGGTTCACAAGGGTAAGGAAAAAGGATGGATGGGGAAAATATATATATATAAAAAACCAATCCTTTGAAGTCCTTTGAAGAGGTGTGGATGTACCATATGGCGGAGAAGGAGGAAGCCAGCATTAGTCCTCTCCTCCAGGCAAGGCAGGACCAGAATAGAGCAAATGGCTGCAGTGTCTTCCTTTTTATAGGCTTGCTGGACAGGGAGGGGGAGTGGAACAGACTAACTCAGTTTCCCAGGGGGGAAAACCCCCTCCAGGGAGGGCAAAGCTCTCACAAGCCCTCCCCCCCCAGCTGTCAGGATGGGTTTAACCCATCACACATAGTTAAGGACTTCTTCCTGATATCCAATCTAAATCTGCTCTGCTCTACTTTGAAGCCATTGCCTCTTGCCCTGCCCCTGCAGGCCTCTGAAAACAGTCTCTCTCCACCCTTCTATAAGAAGTAGCCTCCAGGTACTGGCAGGCTGCTATTAGGCCTTCCCAGAGCCTTCTCTTCTCCAGGCTGAACAACCCCAGCTCCCTCAGCATGCCCTCACAGCCTTTCCTTTGAAGATTTCAGAACTAGGCTATTACCAACATTCTTTGGAAACAGTTTTAGTTTTCAGAACAAGAATGTTCTCTTTCTTTCCTTTAGAGATTTCTTTTAAGCTTTGTTTAATGCTCTCACCTCCTTGTTTCCAGTTTATACAGCACAGTCAGACCCTATCTGTCTTGTGAACATCATTGTCAGCAGCAGCCAGTGATGTTGGCTTGGTTGGTTGATCTTTAGTCTTTGGGTTTATCCCATCACTTGTACACAGGGAAAGATAAATGTACCCTGAGCTGTCTGGCAAGAGATATTTGGATTACAGCATTTAAGAATTGAATAGAATAGAATAGAATAGACCTTCAAGATCATCAAGTCCAACCTATCATCCAACACCATCTAATCAACTAAACCATGGCACCAAGCACCCCATCCAGTCTCCTCCTAAACACCTCCAATGATGGCGACTCCACCACCTCCCTGGGCAGCACATCCCAATGGCCAATCTCTCTTTCTGGGAAGAATTTATTCCTCCCCTTCAGCCTAAACCTCCCCTGGCACATCTTGAGACTGTGTCTTCTTGTTCTGGTGTTGGCTGCCTGGGAGGAGAGACCAACCCCTCCTTGGCTACAACCTCCCTTCAGGGAGTTGTAGAGGGCAATGAGGTCACCCCTAAGCCTCCTCTTTTTCAGGCTAAGCAACCCCAGCTCCCTCAGCCTCTCCTCACAGGGCTGTGCTCCAGACCCCTCCCCAGCCTCATTGCCCTCATTGCCCAAGTTTCTTTCTTAAACTGAGGAGCCCACAACTGGACACAGGACTCAAGGTGTGGCCTAACCAGTGCTGAGCACAAGGCACAATGACTTTCCTTCTCCTGCTGGCCACACTGTTCCTGATACAGGCCAGGATGCCATTGGCCTTCTTGGCCACCTGAGCACACTTCTGATTCATGTTCATCCTGGTGTCCTCCTGTACCCCCAGGTCCCTTTCTGCCTGGCTGCTCTCAGCCACTCTGTCCCCAGCCTGTAGCACTGCATGGGGTTGTTGTGGCCAAAGTGTGGAACCCGACACTTAGATGTGTTCAGTCTCCTGGCCTTGGACTCTGCCCATCTGTCCAGCCTGGCAAGGTCCCTCTGCAGAGCTCTCCTACCCTCTAATGGATTAACTCTTGCCCCCAGCTTGGTGTTGCCTGCAAACATACTGATGATGCAGCTGGTGAGCAGAGTTCTCCGCTTTGCCTTGCTTGAATATTCCCCTCTTGGGTTTGCTTGAGATCTCAACAAGATCACAAGCACTCACTGCAGCTACCGTGGTGTGCTGTTCTCCAAGCTGTCATGTTTGGCCAGGCACAGCCACACTGCTCAGTGTTCATGGGCACTTGGTATTCTTGACTGCCTGCCACACAAAGTTTTGTCATGCAGTGGTAAAGGCTGTTGCAGATGTGTGTTGACTAAGGCCAGGGAACATCATTAGATCATCTAAGATGGACTTTCTGTAAGAGAACAGAGCCATACCCAGGGATTACACTGCAGGGCTCAGCTCACCAGAGCTCAGTCTCAGGTGAAAACACTTCTGCAGAACTTATAAATAAGCAAAGAGACACTGGCTCAGAGATTTCTGGGGGTGATGGGGATCAGAGGTTTCAGCTGATTTCCACTGGGAGTTGTGCTGTTCTGAAAAAGCAGGGTTCATTTAATAGAACTGCTCCCATGCTGAAGTGAGTCTCTGTGCACAAAGAACTCACCAAAGGTCTGTGAAGAGTGAGGGATTTTTATAAGGCTCTTATTTGTTTCATGAAGCAAAGCAACATTTAGGCACACAAAGTGCCAAATGCATTTTGGTGTCAGCAGCATTAAGGCAGAGGAAGTTCTGTACCTGGTCCTTGCATACCCTTGACACTGGTGGAGTACATCAGTAATTTTAGCTTACACTAGTGGAATCAGGCAGTTGGAATAATGCTAATTATCAGCATCACTTAACCAACACAACACAAATTAGGAAAGAAAATGGTCTCGCATCCGTGAATCATAGAATCATAGAATGAATAAGGTTGGAAAATACCTCAAACATCATCAAGTCCAACATATTACCTAATACCTAACACCTCCTGGAAATGAAACAGTGCCTTCAAGTGAACACCTCCAGTGATGGTGACTCCACCACCTCCCTGGGCAGCACATTCCAATGGGCAATTACTCTTTCTGGGGAGAACTTTCTTCTCAACTTGAGCCTGAACATCCCCTGGAATACCTTATGACTGTGTCCTCTTGTTCTGCTGCCGGGTGCCTCGGAGAAGAGACCAACCCCTTCCTGGTTACAACCTCCCTTCAGGGAGTTGTAGAGAGCAAGAAGGTGTCCCCTGAGCCTCCTCTTCTCCAGGCTAAACAACCCCAGCTCCCTCAGTCTCTCCTCACAGGGCTGTGCTCAAGGCTTCTCCCCAGCCTTGTTGCCCTTCTCTGGACACCTTCAAGTCTCTCAATGTCCTTCTTAAACTGCAGAGCCCAGAACTGGACACAGGACTCAAGGTGTGGACTAACCAGTGCTGAGCACAAGGCACAATGGCTTCCCTGCTCCTGCTGGCCACACTATTTCTGATGCAGGCCTGGATGCCCTTGGCCTTCTGGGCTGCCTGGGCACATTGCAGGCTCATGTTCAGCCTACAATCAACCAGTACTCCCAGGTTCCTCTCTGCCTGGCTGCTCTCCATCCCCAGCCTTTAGCACTGCATGGGGTTGTTGTGGCTGAAGTGCAGAACCCAACACTTGGACTTGTTGAATGCCATATGTACCATATGATTCCTCCCCTATTAATGGCAGAAAGGCTCTTACAAGGATTTTGTGAATAATATAGCAACTAATAATTAAAGACTCAATTAGATCTTTCTCCATAGCCTAATGGTACCTGCCAATGTGCCGGAAGATGAGCCGCCGGGGCAGACGGCCAGCCTGGATGGTTAAAGAACTTTTAATGGAACTAAGGGAAAAAAAGAGGGTGTATCACCTTTGGAAGAGAGGGGAGGCAACCCGTGAAAAATTTAAGGATGTTGCTAGGTCTTGCAGGAAGAAAATTAGGGAGGCAAAAGCGCAGTTGGAGCTTAGTCTGGCCTCTGTTGTGAAGGACAACAAAAAGTCCTTCTATAAATACATTAATAGTAAGAGGAAGGGAAAGGACAACCTCCACTCCTTGGTGGACACGGAGGGGAACATTGTATCAAGGGATGAGGAAAAGGCAGAGATACTTAACACCTTCTTTGCCTCAATTTTTACTAGCAGGACAGAATGTCTTCCAGACAGCTGGCCTCCAGAGCTGGCAGAAGGAGCCAGGGAGCAGCATAGTTTTCCACTGTTCGAAAATGGGGTAGTTGGTGATCTGCTCAGCCGCCTGGATCCCCACAAGTCCATGGGACCAGATGGGATCCATCCTAGAGTGCTGAGGGAGCTGTCAGAGGAGCTGGCCAAACCGCTCTCCATCATTTTTCAGCAGTCCTGGCTCACTGGCGAGGTCCCAGAGGACTGGAAGCTGGCCAACGTGGTGCCCATCCATAAGAAGGGCCGGTTGGATGAGCCAGGGAATTACAGGCCTGTCAGCCTGACCTCAGTGCCAGGCAAGATCATGGAACAGGTCATCCTGAGTGAAATCACACAGCACTTAGAGGATGGCCAAGGGATCAGGCCTAGCCAGCAAGGATTTAGGAGGGGCAGGTCCTGCCTGACCAACCTGATCTCCTTCTATGATCAGGTGACCCGCCTGGTGGATGTGGGGAGGCCTGTGGATGTAGTTTACCTGGACCTCAGCAAGGCCTTTGACACCGTCCCCCATAGCAAACTGCTGGCCAAGCTGTCAGCCCATGGCTTGGACAGCAGCACTCTGAGCTGGGTTAGGAACTGGCTGGATGGCCGAACCCAGAGAGTGGTGGTGAATGGTGTCACATCCGGCTGGCGGCCAGTCACTAGTGGAGTCCCCCAGGGATCAGTGCTGGGCCCCATCCTCTTTAACATCTTTGTTGATGATCTGGATGAGGGCATTGAGTCTATCATCAGTAAATTTGCTGATGACACCAAGCTGGGGACAGGAGTTGATCTGCTAGAGGGTAGGAGAGCTCTGCAGAGGGACCTCGACAGGCTGGACAGATGGGCAGAGTCCAACGGCATGAAATTTAATGCATCCAAGTGCCGGGTTCTGCACATTGGCCACAACAACCCCATGCAGTGCTACAGGCTGGGGTCAGAGTGGCTGGAGAGCAGCCAGGCAGGGAGGGACCTGGGAGTGCTGGTTGATGGTAGGCTGAACATGAGCCTGCAGTGTGCCCAGGCAGCCAAGAGGGCCAATGGCATCTTGGCCTGCATTAAGAACAGTGTGGCCAGCAGGAGCAGGGAGGTCATTCTGCCCCTGTACACTGCAGTGGTTAGGCCACACCTGGAGTCCTGTGTCCAGTTCTGGGTTCCTCAGTTTAGGAAGGAGGTTGACTTGCTGGAACGAGTCCAGAGAAGGGCAACGAAGTTAGTGAGGGGCTTGGAACACAAGCCCTATGAGGAGAGACTGAGGGAGCTGGGGCTGCTTAGCCTGGAGGGGAGGAGACTCAGGGGTGACCTCATTACTCTCTACAACTACCTGAAGGGGGGTTGTAAACAGGCAGAGGTTGGTCTCTTCTCCCAGGCAGCCAGCACCAGAACAAGAGGACACAGTCTCAGGCTGCGCCAGGGGAAGTTCAGGCTGGAGGTCAGGAGGAAGTTTTACACGGAGAGAGTGATTGGCCATTGGAATGGGCTGCCTGGGGAGGTGGTGGAGTCGCCATCACTGGAGGTGTTCAGGAGGAGACTTGACAGGGTGCTTGGTTACATGGGTTAGTTGATTAGGTGGTGTTGGGTGATAGGTTGGATGTGATGATCTTGAAGGTCTCTTCCAACCTGGTTTATTCTATTCTATTCTACCTTGGCAATGAGAGGAATGCTGGATGGAGAACAATCCTTGATCAAATTGTCAAAACTGTGAAAGTGAATTTAAAGAAGAAAACACCATGGAGCGTGGATTGCAAGGGATTCACCTTGCAAATTTTGTGCCTTGAGATGAAAATAATAATCACAGAATCACACAATGTTAGGGGTTGGAAGGGACCTCAAAAGTTAATCCAGCCCAAGCCCCTCACCATAACAGGATCCCCCAGAGCAGATCACACAGGAACACATCCAAGGATTGTTTTGAATATCTCCAGAGAAGGAGGCTCCACAACTCCCCTGGGCAGCCTGTTCCAGGGCTCTGTCACCCTCAGTGTGAAATCATTTTTCCTCCTGCTTCCATAGCACTTCCTCTGCCTCAGCTTCCACCACTGCCCCTTGTGCTGGCATTGGGCATCCCCCAGCAGAGCCTGGCTCCAGCCTCTGAGCACTCACCTTGCACATCTTTAGCAACAGCAATGAGGTCACCTCTAAGGCTCCTCCTCTCCAAGCTCCAAACCCCAGCTCCTTCAGGCTCTCCTCATAAGGAAGATGTTCTACTGCATCCATCATTTTTGTGGCTCTGTGATGGACTCTGAAAACAATATTCCACATATTCCAGTAGAGGGGGAGGAGAACCTCTCTGGACCTACTAACCACAGCCTTTCTAATCCACCCTGGGATGCTCTTGGTCTTCATGGCCACCAGAGCACATTGCTGGCTCATGGTCTACCTCCCATCCACCAGGACCCCCAGGTACGTTCCCCCTTCTCTGCACACCAACAGGTCAGTCCCCAACCTCTACTGCTCCACGGGGTTGTGGGTTTCATTCTTCCTCAATAAGGAGGCTTTTGGTGCCATATGTTTTAGCTCACTTTAGAATAGAATAGAATAGAATAGAATAGAATAGAATAGAATAGAATAGACCAGACCAGACCAGACCAGACCAGGTTGGAAGGGACCTTCAAGATCATTGCATCCAGCCCATCATCCAACACCACCTAATCAACTAAACCGTGGCAACCAAGCACCCTGTCAAGTCTCCTCCTGAATACCTCCAATGATGGTGACTCCACCACCTCCCTGGGCAGCACATTCCAATGGGCAATCACTCTCTCTGTGTAGAACTTCCTCCTAACCTCCAGCCTAAACATCCCCTGGTGCAGCTTGAGACTGTGTCCTCTTGTTCTGGTGCTGGTTGATGCTGGTTGCTACATTGGAAGCGGTATTTGCTCTGTGCTGATCTTGCAGATTTGCATATGAAATGCCAAGAGAGAACTGGGAGGCTTTTAGGGTAGGCAATCAAAGGAATTCATTGTAATTAAGCAGTGGAAGGGTTATCTCTAATTGTCAATGATGGGCAGATGTACAGATTGCCAACAGAGAGCAGTCAAGAGGACAATAAAATGCAGAATCATTTTGGTTGGAAAAGACCTTCAAGGTGAGAGTCAGATAGAGGTGTGAGGCCACACCATGAGTTCTGGGTTCAGTTTTGGGCTTCTCACTCCAAAAAAGGACATTGAGGTCCTGGAATGGGTCCAGAGAAGGGTAATGAAGCTGTTGAAGGGTCTGGAGAACTGAGGTGGTGAGGAGTGGCTGAAGGAACTGGGTGTGTTCCTCCTGGAGAATAGGAAGCTGAGAAGAGACCTTCTGGCTCTCTGCAGCTCCTTGAAAGTGTGGTGGAGCCAGGTGGGTGTACTTTTGATGAGAAAATGAAACTTTGATAAGAGGACAGAGTAAAAAAGCAGAGGTAAACCTTGACCTATATTCCTGTATTTGGAGGTGGGGGTTGGTCTCTTCTCCTTAGCACCAAGTGACAGGAGAAGAGGAAGTGGTCACAAGCTGCACCAGGGGAGCTTCAGTTTGGATATCAGAAGAAACTTCTTGACTGAAAGCATTCTCCAAGGCTGGAGCAGGCTGCCCAGGGAGGTGGTTGAACCCCTATCCCTGGAGGTGTTTCAAAGGGGCAGAGATAAGGTGCTGAGGGACATGGTTGAGCACCAGCCTTGGCAGAGTTAGAGAATGCTTGGACTCAGTGATATTAAAGATCTTTTCCAACAGAACCAATTCTACAATAAGCTGAGACTAGATGTCTAATGCTAATGGTGATGGATAAAGAGATTGAATCTGGAGAAGAGAAGACTTAGAGGGGATTTAATAAATGTTTATAAATATCTGAGGGCTGGGGGTCAAGAGGGAGGGGACAGACTCTGCTCAGTTGCACCCTGGGACAGGACTAGGAGCAATGGATATAAACTCCAGCACAGGAAGTTCCACCTCAACATGAGGAGGAACTTCTTCACTGTGAAGAATCACAGAGCACTGGAACAGGCTCCCCAAAGATGTTGTGGAGTTTCCTTCTCTGGAGACTTTGAAGACCCATCTGGACGTGTTCCTGTGTTACCTGTGCTGGATTCTATGGTCCTGCTCTGGCAGGGAGTTGGACTTGTTGACTTTGGAGGTCCCTTCCAACCCCTAACATCCTGTGAGGTGTGATTAAACCCTTGTGTAACACTGCTGGCTGAGGAGATTTTCTCTTTCCCTTTACAGTGGCTTACAGGATGCCTGCAGCTCCCTGAATGGTTTTCCAGATCCTGGCCTTTCCCTGAGCTGGGCAAGTAGCAGTATTTGCCCATCTTACAGGAATGCTCTGAGCATCTTGCAGAAGACTTTGAAGGCAGGGTCTGAGGCCACGTGGCGCGCCGAGGCTCCATTCCGCCTGCCTTTACAAGAGAGAAAAGCACTGCACATCTAGAGGGCTCTACAGGGTCCTCTCCCCTTATGAACTGAGGCAGCCTTTCAAACAAAGCATGCATTATGTATGCAGCAAGGGAAATGTCTGCTTCAGAGAAGCTGCTGTCTCGAAGGTAAACATGTATAAATGTTTATACATTTTTTAACACATATTATTTACCCAGAAGAGCACAGCAGCTGCTGTGGAGTTGTTCAGGTCTCAGTGGTAAAGAGGTATTTTGGCAGGGGCTTGAAACAGAGCTGATTCCTTGGTTCCATTCCGTTCCAGCTTCTCCACTTTTTATTCTAATGATTATTGCAAAGCAATCAGGGGTTGGAACAGATTGATTTCACTTCACAGGAGGCTTCTCCCAGATTAAATTGGTACCTCCACGAGAAAGCCCTGAGCAGAGAGCACCTTCTATTTTCAGTTCTCTGAGGCATAGTTGATTCTCTGCTCTTACCTTGGCTTTGAGATGAGCATGGCCTTCAAACAGAGATGAATTGTTTCCTCTTCAGTACCACCTGGGAGTAGGTACTCAGGTTAATGTGTGTAGGTGATCACCAACTAACCTCATCTCAGCTAGCAGTAGCAGACCAATTGCAATGGCCATGGTGGTGCATTAAGAGTAGATGATGTGACCTACGTGGGATGTGATCTAGTGGTCATGGAGGTGGTGTGTAGAAGGTTGAACTTGATGATTGATTGGCTGGAGTACCTCTCCTATGGGGACAGACTGAGAGAGTTGGGGTTGTGCAGTCTGGAGAGGAGAAGGCTCCCAGGAGACCTAATCGTGGCCTTCCAGGATCTGAAGAGGGCTCCAAGAAAGCTGGTGTCATAGGGTTGGAAGGGCAAGGCCAGAAAGCCTCTTCCCTCCCCCCTGTAAAGTAAAGGGAAAGAAAACTGGAGGGAAAGGAAAAAACAAAACCTCACAGCTGAATTAGCAAAGCAGTGGAGCTGTATATTTACAAAGCAATGTAGGATATGCAGGGGAATATATACAAATTTACAATATGTACAATATATGCAAAGATATACAATAGAGTAGCACAGAAATGAGAGTTCCCCCCTCTGCTGAGGGGGTTCCCCACCTCCGCTTTCCCCTCTTTCCCCCTTTCCCCAGAGTGGGTTAGAAAGAGAAAGAAAAGAGAGAAAAAAAGTTAGAAGCAGTTTGTGTTAATTGGAAAGGAGTTAATACAGGCCTTTATCAGTTTCAAGGCCAAAGCCTTGGCAGAAAGCCCAGGAGCTGCAAGCTGCTGCCCGAAGGAGAAGCGGAAGCAAGACTAAAGACAAAAGTGCCGGAGTGCCCAGGATACTCTCCTGCACTCCCAGTTCAGAAGGTGCTTCCTCCCACTTTATCAATGAAATTAGTTTAGATTGTTCTTTTCATTTACCAACTTCCGTCCACCATATTCCCTTTCTTAAAGGCACAGCCTCAAACGGTCACAGCTGGGGAGGGACTTTTGAGGGTGTCAGGGAGTGATAGGACTGGGGGGAGGGGGATGGAGCAAAACTAGAAATGGGTAGATTCAGATTGGATGATAGGAAGAAGTTGTTGCCCATGAGGGTGGTGAGAGCCTGGCACAGGTTGCTCAGGGAGGTGGTGGAAGCCTCCTGCCTGGAGGTGTTTACAGCCAGGCTGGATGTGGCTGTGAGCAACCTGCTGTAGTGTGAGGTGTCCCTGCCCATGGCAGGGGAGTTGGAAGTGGCTGAGCCTTGAGGTCTCTTTCAACCCTGACAATTCTCTAATTCTTAAGTTAGTTTTCCAGACTTCCTATGAAGTCAATGAAGAACACCAGTCACTTCGAGGCATTAATTCTTCTCACCCATCATAGACACTGAGAATGGATGGATTTTGTCCCAGGAGGTGAATGCCACCCTGAAATTAGTTTTCCTATCTTACAGTCATTCAATAGTCAACCGATCTGAATTTACTGTCCTCCATGTGAGTTCAGGCAGAGTTCTGTACTCACAAACCAACCTAACATCTGTTGACAGCCTTAGATTAGATGAAAAGGCAGGGCAAAGTGAACAAATGAAATATTTCACTGCAGCTAGAAGATATATATCAGGGAGAGATTAGTTCCTCTTGCTCTGAAAGGAAAGCTGTAGACCCATACACACCTCTTGGCAGGGTAGTGTGAGCAGTTTGATCATTATCCGTGTTACCTAGGGAGATTTATTTGTTAGTGTTACATCCCTACCAGCATCACATTTCATAGAATCATAGAGTCATAGAATCAACCAAGTTGGAAATGACCTCAGAGATCATCAAGTCCAACATATTACTTAATGCCTAACAGCTTCTGACAGCTATCCCATGGCACCCAGTGCCATCTCCAATCCCCTCTTGAACACCTCCAGGGATGGTGACTCCACCATCTCCCTGGGCAGCCCATTCCAATGGCCAATCTCTCTTGCTGGGAAGAACTTTCTCCTCACCTCCAGCCTAAACTTGCCTTCATGCACCTTGAGACTGTGTCCTCTTGTTCTGGTGCTGGTTGCTAGAGAGAAGAGACCAACTCCCTCCTGGCTACAACCACCTTCCAGGTAGTTATAGAGAGCTATGAGGTCTCTCCTGAGCCTCCTCTTCTCCAGGCTAAACAATCCCAGATCCCTCAGCCTCTCCTCACAGGGCTGTGCTCCAGACCTCTCCCCAGCCTTGTTGCCCTTCTCTGGACACCTTCAAGTCTCTCAATGTCCTTCTTAAACTGAGGAGCCCAGAACTGGACACAGGACTCAAGGTGTGACCTAACCAGTGCTGAGCACAGGGCAGAATGACTTCCCTGCTCCTGCTGACCACACTGTTCCTGATGCAGGCCAGAATGCCATTGGCCTTCTTGGCCATCTGGGCACACTGCTGGCTCATGTTCAGCTGCTGTCAACCATACCCCACTTACCCACAAAACAGTCTTTGGGGGACTTTTTTTAACAGGGTGGGTACAAGTTGGGAGCCAAGGGCAATGCCCATGGACTGGGAAAGTCCACATTGGTTTCTAGTGACTGAACTGCAGTCTAGAGAGGAATCTGCACCTGCAAATACTGCATGGAGTCAAGTGACACACATCTGTGTAGGGGGTGGTTTTAGGCAGGAGATGGAGGTGAGGATGTTTAAGTGGGAAATGCAGTAAGGTATCTGCACTATATGATCAGCGTCAATCAAGAGATTTACTTTAGCCTGTTTAAGAGCATCTTTAGTAGAGATTTTATTGCCTCTACTGTCTTCTCTTACCTTGAACCATCTGCAGAAGCTTTCTGATAAGTTCAGATGTTTTCAGCTTAAGTTCTCTTCATGCTGTCTGCATCTTAGTTTCTTATGAAACCCCCAAACCAATTTCTATCCACATCCAACAGAAAATTCCATCTAATGCAGGATCAGTTTACTCACACTTGCCACACTTGATGCCTGTAAATCCCTCATCTTATGCTATTCTCTTCTTCACCAAGTATCTCTGCTTACTGTAGCTATGAGGGGCTCACAGCTTCCTTTACCAAACTCTGTTTTCTTCTTTACTTTCTTTTTTACTACCTTCTTTTTGTATATCAGCTCAGCAAACTGGGTGGACCTGATTCAAGATTGTGAGGCAAGTGCATTAGCTTACAGGTTCACAGGATGTTAGGGATTGGAAATGATCTCTGGAGATCTGTGAGTCCAACCCCCCGGCCAGAGTAGGACCATAGAATCCAGCACAGGTCACACAGCAACACATCCAGATGGGTCTTGAAAGTATCCAGAGAAGGAGACTCCACAATCTCTCTGGGCAGCCTGCTCCACTGTGATCCTCACGGTGAAGAAGTTCCTCCTCATGTTGAGGTGGAACCTCCTGTGCTGCAGTTTATATCCATTGCCTCTTGTCCTATCACAGGGTACAACTGAGCACAGTCTGTCCAGGTCCCTTTCTTCCTGACACCCGGGCCTCAGACATTTATAGATTAGGTCCCCTCTCTGTCTTCTCCTCTCCAGACTGAACAGCCTCAGGGCTCTCAACCTCTCCTCATCAGGCAGTGCTCTGGTCCCTTCAGCATCCTTGTAGCACTTCTTTGGACTCTCTCAAGTAGATCCCTTGGTTATGTGTCCTCAGTGATTAATTTTCTTCTATGACTCTTTTCTTCCATGGCTGTGCAGTTGGGATTTCCAGGTATTTTCCTAGGCAAGCACTGGCTGGGACAAGAACTCTTTTTGTTTTCAGGAGCAGGCACTACTAGGTCCCTTCAGTCTCCTGCACTTAAACACCTTTTCATTTTACCTCACTCCATTGTGTTACAGAAAACTGATACTTTTCCCCAGTAACTTCTGGCCAGCTACTTTGCACCAGTCTTTTTTACCAGCCTTCCCCTGTGGTTGGACTTGATGATCCAATCAGGGACACCTCATAGCTCTCTACAACTACCTGAAAGGAGGCTGTGGAGAGGTTGCTGCTGGTCTCTTCTCACAGGTAATTAATGAAAGAACAAGAGGGAATGGTGTCAAGCTGCAGCTGAGACTGGACATTAAGAAACATCTTCTCATGGCAAGAGTGGTCAGGGACTGGAATGTGCTGCCCAGGGAGGTGGTGGAGTCCCCAAGCCTGGACGTGGAAAAAGGTGGTTTGGATGTGGTGCTTGGGGCTATGGTTTAGGGGTGACCCTTGTAGAGTAGGGTTGGGGGTTGGGCTTGGTGATCCTGAGGGTCTTTTCCAACCTGAATGTATCTTTGATTTTCTAATCTTGGAGGTCTTTTCAAACCATGATGATTTCAAGTGATGTCCCCCAGGGATCAGTGCTGGGCCCCATCCTGTTCAATATCTTTATTGATGATCTGGAGGAGGGCATTGAGCCCATCATCAGTAAATTTGCAGATGACACCAAGCTGGGGGCAGGAGTGGATCTGTTAGAGGGCTGGAGGGCTCTGCAGAGGGACCTTGCCAGGCTGGACAGATGGGCAGAGTCCAAGGGCATGACATTGAACACATCTAAATGCCAGGTTCTACACATTGGCCACAACAACTCCATGCTTGGATGATCTTGAAGGTCTTTTCCAACCTGTTTAATTCTATTCTATTCTATTCTATTCTATTCTATTCTATTCTATTCTATTCTATTCTATTCTATTCTATTCTATATTTCTATAAATTCCTTAATCCTAGAGCTCCCTCAATGTATCTACTCTGCTCTTCTTAATTCCTGATTCAGGAATCAGGATTACTGAAAGATTCACTACACACTTCTCACTTGAGTTCTTTGTCCTTTCCCACAGAGTCTTCTTCTCATGTGTCACCCATCTAAGCCCTTTCTGACTGGAAATCCCATCTTCTTTGGACCTTTTGGGATGGAATGAAAAGTATTTCCATTCTTTAAATATTCCATTACATCATTTTTTTTTATCCCCCTATAAAAGATAGAAAAGAATCAAAGCTTTCCTCTTTTAGCAAATTTCAAAGTCAAAACCCCAACTAATTGCTACTCTGTAGCTCAAGTCCAGTATCTGACTGCTGGTCATTGGAAATTGATGTGAAGATGTGGGCAGATTTCCCAACAGCCAAAGAGAAAGATGGGATATGGCTCTCTCTAGACTTTATCTTCATTCATCCCATTCATTGAATACTTTGTGCATGAATCTGGCTTTTGTCCTCATGGACTCCTAGAAACATTCATCACACAGCTTCCCTGAAACAGAACCTGCTTTACAGGAAAGGATTCATCAGGAAGTGCGCTTGCAGCCCAGAAAGCAAATCACATCCTGGGCTGCATCAGGGGAAGTGTGGCCAGCAGGGCCAGGGAGGGGATTCTGCCCCTCTGCTCCACTCTGCTGAGACCACAGCTGGAGCTCTGGGGCCAGTTCTGGAGCCTCTGTGCCAGGAAGGATCTGGAGGTGCTGGAAGGTGTCCAGAGAAGGGCCATGAGGATGAGCAGAGGGCTGGAGCTGCTCTGCTCTGGAGGCAGAATGAGAGAGTTGGGCTTATTAGAATTATTAGAATAAACCAAACCAGGTTGGAAGGACCTTCAAGATCATCGTGTCCAACCCATCAACCAATCCAACCCACCTAAACAGCTAACCCAGAAGAGAAAGCTCTGAGAAGACCTAATTGTGGCCTCCAGGATGTGCAGGGGGCTCCAAGACAGCTGGGGAGGGACTTTTGAGGGTATCAGGGAGTCATAAGACTGGGGGGGATGGAGCAAAACTAGAAATGGGGAGATTGATATTGGATGATAGGAAGGGTGGTGAGAGCCTGGCACAGGTTGCTCAGGGAGGTGGTGGAAGCCTCCTGCCTGGAGGTGTTTGCAACCAGGCTAGATGTGGCTGTGAGCAGCCTGCTGTAGCGTGAGGTGTCCCTGCCCATGGCAGGGGGGTTGGGACTGGCTGAGCCTTGAGGTCCCTTCCAACCCTGACAATTCTGTGATTCTATGATTCTAGGTTGAATTAATAGATCAAGATAAAATTAAGGTGAAAAAAAAACCAAGCTGACCAAAATTCCCAATCTCTCTCAGTTTCTGTCTCTTTCTGCTCCAGCTTTATGGCCAGGACAGGCACTGCTTGCTTTCCTGTCACACATTTGGCAGATGCATTGGAAGAAAATATACATCTAAGCCCATCTCTGGTTTCTTAGTGGCTGCTGCTACTTGTGTCACCCAAGAGTTGCTTTTGACCCTTTTCCTGACACAATCTTCATTTCATTGTTGCTGCCATTGTGCACAAAGGCTTTCCTCTGCCTGCTGAGAACCTGAGCAATGATCAAGGCTGAGCAGATCAAGGCCATGGATGCTGACTGCATTGGCACATGATCACAACATAATAGAATCAGATCTATCAGAAGGTATCATCCTACTCAGTCAGGCCTTTCCCATGCTCCAACTGCACCTTCTTTTTTATCTCCAGACTGAGTGAGTGAAAGAAGTGATGGATCAGAAGAGAAGACACTTCATATGCTGGGGAGCAGCTAGCAAGGCATTGCTTATGGATTGAAGAATTCCATTCAGGTTCTGCTATCTGCAGCAACAGACCATGGCACTAGACTGCAGTCTCAGACCATTTTCTTTAAGTTGGAGACCAGCACTGTTTTGATCCTCACAATCTTCTGTATAATGTTGATCTTCCTCTTCTCCCCTTCAACAACATGCTATCAAATGTCTTGTTTCCATTCTATGAGTGTAGGCTTGCTTGTTGAAAATGGTCAGGGGGGTGGAGTACCTCTGCTACAAGGACAGGATGAGGGAGCTGGGGGGTGTTCAGCCTGGAGAAGAGGAGGCTCTGGGGATACCTTAGAGCAGCCTTCCACTGAAGGGGCTCCAAGAAGGTTAGAGGGAGACCGTTTACAAAGGTCTGCAGTGATAGGATGAGGGCCAGTGATTTCAAACTAGAGAGGAGTAGATTGAGATTGGATGTTAGGAGCAAGTTTTTTACTATGAGGGTGGTGGAACATTGCAACAAGTTGCCCAGGGAGGTGGTAGAGGTCTCATTCCTGGAGATATTCAAGGTGAGTCTGGACAGGGCTCTGGGCAACCTGATCTAGTGGAGGATGTCCCTGCTGACTGCAGAGGGAGTTGGACTGGATGACCTTTGGAGGTCATCCAGTATATGCTTCTATGACTTTAAGACTGGCCTTTGTAGCAGTATCACAGTATCACAGTATAACTTAGGTTGGAAAGGACCTTGAGGATCATCGAGTCCAACCTATCAACACAGACCCCATGACTAGACCATGGCACCAAGTGCCACATCCAATCCCCTCTTGAACGCCTCCAGGGATGGGGACTCCACCACCTCCCTGAGCAGCACATTCCTATGACGAATGACTCGCTTGATGAAGAACTTCCTCCTCACCTCGACTCTAAACCTCCCCTGGCACAGCTTGAGACTATGTCCTCTTGTTCTGGTGCTGGTTGCCTGGCAGAAGAGACCAACCCCTTCCCAGCTACAACCACCTTTCAGGTAGTTGTAGAGGGCAATGAGGTCACCCCTGAGCCTCCTCTTCTCCAGGCTAAACAACCCCAGCTCCCTCAGCCTCTCCTCACAGGGCTTGTGCTCAAGGCCTCTCCCCAGCCTTGTTGCCCTTCTCTGGACACGCTCAAGTGTTTCGATGTCCTTCTTAAACTGAGGAGCCCACAGCTGGACACAGGACACAAGGTGTGGCCTAACCAGTGCAGAGTCCAGGGGCACAATGACTTCCCTGCGCCTGCTGGCCACACTATTCCTGATGCATGCCAGGATGCCATTGGCCCTCTTGGCCACCTGGGCATACTGCTGGCTCATATTCAGGTGACTGTCAATCAGTACCGCCAGGACCCTCTCTGTTTGGGAGCTCTCCAGCCACTCTGACCCCAGCCTGTAGCTCTGCATGGGATTGCCGTAGCTGAAGTGCAGCCCCTGGCACTTGGACTTGTTGAATGCCATCCCATTGGACTCTGCCCATCTGTCCAGTCGGTTGAGGTCCCTCTGCAGAGCCTTTCAACCCTCTAACTGACTAACATCTGCTCCTAACTTGGTGTCATCTGCAAACTTGCTGATGACTGACTTGACCCCCTCATCCAGATCATCAATGAATATGTTGAAGAGGACAGGGCCCAACACTGATCCCTGGGGGACGCCACTGGTGACTGGCCGCCAGCTGGCTGTGGCACTGTTCACCACCACTCTCTGGGCTCAGCCCTCCAGCCAGTTCCTAACCCAGCACAGAGTGTAATGGTCCAATCCACGGGCTGACAGCTTAGCCAGCAGTTTGCTGTGGGGGACGGTGTCAAAGGCCTTGCTGAAGTCCAGGTACACCACATCCACAGGCCTCCCCACGTCCACCAGACGGGTCACCTGGGCATAGAAGGAGATCAGGTTGGAGAGGCAGGACCTGCCCTTCCTAAATCCATGTTGGCTGGACCTGAGCCCTTGGCCATCCTTCAGGTGCGCAGTTATTGCCGCCAGGATAATCTGCTCCATCACTTTCCCTGGTACTGAGGTCAGGCTGCCAGGCCTGGAGTTTCCAGGTTCCTCCATCCGACCCTTCTTGTGGATGGGGACCACGTTGGCCAGTTTCCAGTCATCTGGGACCTCACCTGTGAGCCAGGACTGGAGGAAAATGATGGAGAGTGGCCTAGCTAGCACATCTGCCAGCTCTCTCAGCACCCTAGGATGGATCCCATCCGGTCCCATGGACTTGTGAGTGTCCAAGTGGCTCAGCAGCTCCCGAACTAATTCCTCATGGATTTCCGGGGCATTACACTGCTCCCCGACCCCATCGCCCAGCTCCGGAGGCCATTCATATCCTTCCTGTATCAGTCTCCTGTAGCAGTATCCTTCCTGACTCAGTCTTATCTACAATAAATGAAGCTAAACTGCAATGGTTTCTAAGGTATCACAGTGAATAGAATAGAATAGAATAGAATAGAATAGAATAGAATAGAATAGAATAGAATAGAATAGAATAGAATAGAATAGAATAGAATAGAATAGAAGAATAGAATAGACCAGGTTGGAAGCGACCTTCAAGATCTTCGTGTCCAACCTATCATCCAACACCACCTAATCAACTAACCCATGGCACCAAACACCCTATCAAGTCTCCTCCTGAACACCCCCAGTGGAGTCTCTAGTGCCTAGCTGCTGAGAAGAATCAACAACTTTTGAGTTTAAGACTTGGTTTTGTTCACATGTGCCCTTCAGCATATCAGTTCCCTTCTGGAGAGGATCCTTTCATAGTTAGATCACTTGTGGTACAACTTGGGCTTTTGCAGGAGTTAAACATGGCTGTGAGCAGACATACTGGGTTACTTCCATTGTGTACTTGGAATGATTTTTTTACTGGTCCTTTGTGCCTTAAACTATCACTGCTTCCTCTGTTACAGTCATAGAATTCTCAGGCCTTGAAGGGACCTCAAGGATCATCCAATTCCAACCCCCCTGCCATAGGCAGGGACACCTCACGCGAGATCATGTTGCCCAGAGCCTCATCCAGCCTGCCCTTAAAAGCTTCCACTCAAGCACTCTTCTTTGGCCTTTCTTTCTTAGGAGGCTGTAGTGAGGCTGGTGTTGTACTCTTCCCAAGTAACTAATGGCAGGATAGGAGATAATGGCCTCAAGCTGCACCAGGGGAGGTTTAAATTGGATATTAAGAAAGCATTTCTTTACCAAAAGAGTGGTCAGGCATTGGAACAGGCTGCCCAGGGAGGTGGTGGAGTCTCCAACCCTAGAGGTGTTCAAAGAATGAATAGATGTGGCACTTGGGATATGGTCCAGTGGCCATGGAGATGTTGGGTAGAAGGCTGGACTTCGTGATCTTAGTGGTCTTTTCCAATCTCAATGATTCTATGATTTCCAAACACAGGGAGCTACAGAGAAACCCTGACAGTGGGCCTAGAAAGGGGCAACTGGAAATGAGTCCAAACTGCTGGCTCTTCCTGAATCCTACTTCCCCTCAGCCCTCACACCTCTAGTTACTTCTTAGAGGACTTACTTCTTACTTCATGAGAGGACACAGTCTCAAGCTGAGCCAGGGGAGGTTTAGGCTGGATGTTAGGAATAAATTCTTCCCAGAAAGAGAGATTGGCCATTGGAATGTGCTGCCCAGGGAGGTGGTGGAGTCCCCATCCCTGGAGGTGTTTAGGAGGAGACTTGATGGGGTGCTTGGTGCCATGGTTTAGTTGATTAGATGGTGGTTGGGTGATAGGTTGGACTTCATGATCTCAAAGGTCTTTTCCAACCTGGTTCTATTCTATTCTATTCTATTCTATTCTATTCTATTCTATTCTATTCTATTCTATTCTTGAGAAAGAGCCAGTCAGAGAATATGGTTGGGTTATGGTCTGATTAGGACCTTGTGCAACTCACTTTTTTCATGTGGACTTTTACATCTGGCAAGTGTCTCCATTTGCTGTTGCTATGCAACTGCAAATGAACCATATAGAGAAAAGGAGTGGGGAAAGAGAAAGAGAGAGTCAAGAAAAGAAGGAGGTCCTTGAGAACAAGAAAAGAAAAGGAAGTCACAGACTTTGATTTGAAAATCATAGGTAGGAAAACCTTTTTCTTCAGCCATGTGAAGGCAAAAGGGTGAAATGCAGGAAATCTCTGCACCCCCCAGTCCTTTTCTTCACCTTCTACAATCACAGAATTATTGAGGCTGGAAAAGACCTCTGAGATCATCAAGTCCAGCCTGTGACCTACCACCACCACATCAGCTAAACCCTGCCACCAAGTGCCACATCCAAACTTTTCTTAAACACCTCCAGTGATGGAGACTTCACCACCTCCCTGGGCAGCACATCCCAATGCCTAATCAGCCTTTCTATGAGGAAGAGCTTCCTAATGTCCAAGCTAAACCACCCCTGGTGCCTCCATCCCTGGAGGTGTTTAAGAGGGGATTGGATGTGGCACTTGGAGCTGTGGTTTAGCAGTAAGGAGGTGCTGGGTGACAGGTTGGACTTGATGACCTCTGAGGTCTTTTCCAACATTTTTGATTCTATGATTCTATGTTTTCATTGAAGAGGAGGCTCAGAGAAGACCTTATTGCTGTCTGCAACTCCCTGAAGGGAGGTTGTAGCCAGGTGGCTCCCAGGCAAGCAACACCAGAACAAGAGGACACAGTCTCAAGCTGCACCAGGGAAGGTTCAGGCTGAATGTTAGGAAGAAATTCTTCCCAGCAAGAGAGATTGACCATTGGAATGTGCTGCCCAGGGAGGTGGTGGAGTCCCCATCCCTGGAGGTGTTCAAGAGGGGATTGGATGTGGCACTTGGTGCCATGGTTTAGTAACCAGGAGGTGTTAGGTGATGGGTTGGACATGATGATCTCTGAGGTCTTTTCCAACCTTTTTGATTCAATGATACTCTGATTCTATGTTCAGGTCAGTGAGGTTTTAATATAGATAGATAGATAGATAGATAGATAGATAGATAGATAGATAGATAGATAGATAGATAGATACATAGATACATAGATAGATAGATAGATAGATAGATAGAGAGGGGAGAGAGAGAGAGAGAGAGAGAGAGAGAGATCAGTATCACAGTATCACAAAGGTTGGAAGAGACCTCAAAGATTATCAAGTCCAACCTGTCACCACAGATCTCATGACTAAACCATGGTACCAAGTGCCACATCCAATCCCCTCTGGAACACCTACAGGGATGGGGACTCCACCACCTCCCTGGGCAGCACATTCCAATGGCTAACAACTCTCTCTGTGAAGAACTTTCTCCTCGCCTCCAGCCTAAACCTCCCCTGGCACAGCTTGAGACTGTGTCCTCTTGTTCTGGTGCTGGCTGCCTGGGAGAAGAGACCAACCCCTTCCTGGCTACAACCTCCCTTCAGGTAGTTGCAGAGAGCAATGAGGTCTCCCCTGAGCCTCCTCTTTTCCAGGCTAAACAATCCCAGCTCCCACAGCCCTTCCTCGTGGAATGCTTTAGGTTGGAAGGGACCTTTAAAGGTCACTTGGAGATAGCGAGAGAGAGAGAGATAGAGAGAGAGATAGAGAGAGAGATAGAGATGTATTTTACTGAGTGTTTTTTGTGTGTTTTTTTTCACATGGTGGGAATATTCCCTTCCTTCCTGAAATTTCCAATCAGTCTAAGGAAAGCAGCAGAAGGTAGAATGGAGCCCTGCAAAACACCCAAGCCCTGGCAGGACGCTGCTGCCTCATTTAGCATTAATTTGTTTGTGCAGCCTCGTTAAAGCAAAAGTGGCATTTTACTTGCTCTGATGAAGACAGAATTAATTTTGCTATGATTAACATTTCTGCTTCTTAGAGATATTTGCTGGAGCTCAGCTTTTTCTTTTTCTTTTTCTTTTTTAGTTATTTTTTTCCCCCTTTTTTTTTCTGCCTGCGATAGAGGAACATTTAAAAGCATAATTAAGAGTAAAAGCTCTGCAGTCTGCACTGACAAGACAGTGCTTCCAAATATTGAGTTCTTCCCTGCTGCTTTGAAGTTTGTGGGGGTTTTTGTTTTAATAATTGGTGTGGCTGATGTGCCAGTTGCTGTCCTTTCCCAGTGAGGAGCAATCAGCATTGGTGATAAAATAGCAGCTGGGGATGGTGTTGGGGAGGATTTCTTCTCTCTGTGCCTTGCTGCATGGCTGCAAGTCAGCTCTATCTTAGCATCATAGAATTGTTTTGATTGGAAAAGAGCTTTAAGATTGAGGCCAACTATTCCCTAAGTATCACAGTATCACAATATCAGTCTCACAGTATCACTAAGGTTGGAAGATACCTTGAGGATCATCGAGTCCCACCCGTATCAAGGCTGGTGCTAAACCATGGCCCTCAGCACCACAACTCTGCCTCTTTGAAACACCTCCAGGGATGGAGATTCAACCACCTCCCTGGGCAGCCTGCTCCAGTGTTTGAAAACCTTTTCAGTCAAGAAGTTTCTTCTAATGTCCAACTAAACCTCCCCTGGTGCAACTTGAGGCCAGTTCCTCTTGTCCTGTCATTATTACTTGCATCTTCAATACCAGTATCACAGTATCACACAGTATCACTAAGGTTGGAAGAGACCTTAGAGATCATCAAGTCCAACCTGTCACCACAGACCTTATGACTAGACCATGGCTCCAAGTGCCACATCCAATCCCCTCTTGAACACCTCCAGGGATGGGGACTCCACCAACTGCCTGGGCAGCACATTCCAATGATGAATGACTCTCTCTGGGAAGAACTTTCTCCTCACCTCCAGCCTAAACTTCCCCTGTCACAGCTTGAGACTGTGTCCTCTTGTTCTGCTGCTGGTTGCCTGGGAGAAGAGACCAACACCTTCCTGGCTACAATCACCTTTCAGTAGTTGTAGAGTTGTCTATCTTACCTATTCATATAACAGAATCATTGATGGAAATTTTTAAGGCCAGTCTGGATGTAGTTCTGGGTAACTTGTTCAAATGGAAAGTGTCTCTGCCCATGGCAGGAGGTTGGAACTAGATGATCCTTGAAGTCCCTTCCAATACTGACAGTTCTATGATTCTATAATTCTAAAAGCTCAGCCCTTAAGCAAAGAATTTGATAGTGGAGCATCCAATGTATCTTAAATGCATCATGCAGAACACAGAATACAGAATTAACCAGGCTGGAAAAGACCTTTGAGATCAAGTCCAACCTTCAGTACCTTGAGTACTGTGTCCAGTTCTGGGCTCCTCAGTTTAAGAAGGACATTGAGACACCTGAATGTGTCCAGAGAAGGGCAGAGGCCTTGAGCACAGCCCTATGAGGAGAGGCTGAGGGAGCTGGGATTGCTTAGCCTGGAGAAGAGGAGGCTCAGGGGAGACCTTCTTGCTGTCTACAGCTACCTGAAAGGAGGTTGTAGCTGGGAAAGGGTTGGTCTCTTCTCCCAGACAACTAGCACCAGAACAAGAGGACACAGTCTCAAGCTGTGCCAGGGTAAGTTTAGCCTGAAGGCGAGGATAAAGTTCTTCACTGAGAGAGTTGTTAGCCATTGGAATGTGCTGCCTGGGGAGGTGGTGGAGTCCCCATCCCTGGAGGTGTTCAAGAGGGGATTGGATGTGGCACTTGGTGCCATGGTTTAGTAGTCCTGAGGTCTTGGGTGATAGGTTGGACCTGATGATCTTTGAGGTCTCTTCCAACCTGGTTGATTCTATGGTTCTATGAATATGTGAGAGAATCATAGAATCAGAGAATCACTGAGGCTGGATGACCTTTCGGGACCCAGCACTGCCAGGTCTCCACTAAGCCACATCCCTCAGTACCACAGCTGCACCGCATTAGGGTTGGGGACTCCACCAGTGCTCTGGGCAGCCTGCTCCAGGGTTTGACAACCCTTGTTGGAGGTGAAAAATGATCTGCTCACTGCTGTAAAGGTAATCCTCCTTTTCTTTAGTTCAGCCATCCAGATATGCAAAGCCAGCAATGCAGGTGAGATGTAGATCCCAGTTGCTTGGGCTGGCTTTCCCAATGTTCCCACATCAGCAGCAGCAGCTGCAAGGTGAATAATGTTTAGCAAAGGATCATGTCAATGGCCAAGGAATGAGACGACTTTTTCAAGGTGATGCTTTTGAAATTGTCTCCCCCCCTTAAAAACCATTCCCCAGGGCTGATTTAAACCATTTGTATTTGCTGTGTAATTTATAGTGTATATATTTCGCTGCAGTGACCACAGCTCACAGGATGTCAGGGGTTGGAGATCTTCCAGTCCAACCCCCTGCCAGAGCAGGAGCAGAGAATCCAGCACAGGTCACACAGGAACACATCCAGACAGGGCTGCACAGGCTCCAGAGGAAACTCTACAACCTCTCTGGACAGCCTGCTCCAGGGCTCTGTGAGCCTCACAGTCAAGAAGTTCCTCCACATGTTGAGGTGGAACCTCCTGTGCTGCAGCTTACATCCATTGCTCCTTGTCCTATCCCAGGGTGCAACTGAGCAGAGCCTGTCCTCTCCCTCTTGACACTCAGCCCTCAGCTATTGATAGATATTTATCAGATCCCTCTCAGGCTTCTCCTCTCCAGACTAAACAGCCCCAGGGCTCTCAGCCTCTTCTTCCCAGGCAGTGCTGCAGTCCCTTCAGCATCCTTGGAGCCCTCCCTTGGACTCTCTCCAGCAGATCCCTGTCCTCCTGAACTGGAAGCCCAGAGCTGGATGCAGTATTCCAGGTGAGGTCTCAGGAGGGCAGAGCAGAGCGGGGGGAGAACCTCCCAGGATCTGCTGGACACACTCCTCTGAATGCACCCCAGGACCCCCTTGGCCTTCTTGGCCACAAGGGCACATTGCTGACCCATGGCTAACTTGATCTACCATGTAAGTGTGAATGAGGATCTGGACCACATTTCCACATTTTTAACTAAGTAAGAAAGTAAGTAAGTAAGTAAGTAAGTAACATTGCTTCAGTCCAAGCCTAATCACCTAAATAACTGTTAAAAGTTTCAGAGCCTGTGAGCACTTCCCTCTCCCTCTAATTAACCAGAACATGTTCTGGAACAGGCCTTGTGAAAATCAGAAGCCTCAAGTGCCTACATTTGAAAGCCAAATATTCATGACATGTTGTCAGTGGATTATGCCTCACCTTGCCTCTTAATTTATAATGAATTAATGAAAAATAAATGTAGTCCCTAATCCACTAATTGCCTGCATGGCAGAGAGGACTAATCACAGGGGTTTGTTCCTCTCCTTCCTTAGCCAAACCTGCCACTGTCCTATTTGTTTACTCAGATCATTATGCAAGGCTTAAAATTGACCTGGGACTTGCTTAGTGCCAGCAAGCCCAGGCAAACATTAGGGTTCTGTGAAATGCTTGAAAATGCTAATGCAGTGCTAATGAAAACAAACAAACAAACAAGGAAACAAGCCCCAGCCCAAAAGCAAACAAAGGGATACTCAGTGAAACTCAGGGAATTACTTAATGAGTACAAATGATTTGAGAATGCTCAAATGGGGATTGCATTGCATGGCAGAAATGATTCCAGTTGAGTGGCTGAAACTAAAACTACTAATCATAATAATAGTAATGATGTGTCTTACAGTCAGGCTATTTTTAGATAGCAGTGCTCTCCAAACAATGGGATAGAATCATAGGATGGTCTGGGCCAGAAGGGACCTCCAAAGCTCATCCAGTCCAACCCCTCTGCACTCAGCAGGGACATCATCCACTAGATCAGGTTGCCCAGAGCCCTGTTCAGCCTCACCTTGAATATCTCCAGGGATGAAGCCTCAACCATCTTCTTGGGCAACCTGTTGCAGTGTTCCACCACCCTCATGTTAAAGAACTTGTTCCACACACCCAATGTACATCTGCTCTGCTCTAGTTTGAAGCCATTGCCTCTGATCCTGGCACTGCAGGCCTTTGCAAACAGTCTCTCCCCATCATTCATGTAGCTCCCTTCAGGTACTGGCAGGCTGCTATTAAGTCTCCCTGGAGCATCCTCTTCTCCAGGCTGAACACCCCCAGCTCCCTCAGCCTGTCCTCATAGCAGAGCTGCTCCAACCCCCTGATCATTTTCGTGGCCCTCCTCTGGATCTGCCCCATCAGGTCCATGTCCTTCCTATACCAAGGGCTCCAGCCCCACACAGAGTACTCCAGCCCCGCACAGAGCACTCCAGGTGAGGCCTCACCAGAGCAAAGTGGCAGAATCCCCTCTCTGAAAGTGCTGGCAAGGCATCTTTTGATGCAGCCCAGGATGTGATTTGTCTTCTGGGCTGCAAGCTCACACTGCCTGCTCATGTCCAGCTTATAATAAACCTGTCCAGCTTGTGATAAACCTAAGAGAGGAAATTCTCTATTTGAAGGCTACTGAGTGGGACTGCTCTTGCCAACTACATAATATTAAGGGTCAAAAAGTGGTATTTGAGAAACAGGAATCCTGTATCAGATTGAAATGTTGAGCTCCAACACAGATGCTGCTTCTAGAGCACGGTGAACATGTACACAGCCATCAAACCCAGCATGGCTTCATGCTGCACACCCCAAAACATTACCAGTTCTGGTTCCTATTTCTGGTTTGGTTAAAACAAACAGATGAAGAAGTAAATTTGATCTAAATGACCTAGCAGGTCAGGAGAGGGGATTCTGCCCCTCTAGGCTGGTGAGATCCCCTACCTTGAATACTGCATCCAGTTTTGGTGTAGACATTGTAAGAATCATAGAATCATCCAGGTTGGAAGAGACCTCCAAGTTCAGCCAGTCCAACCTGTCACCCAGCCCTATCCAATCAACTAAACCATGGCACTAATTGCCTCATCCAGTCTTTTCTTGGAGATCTCCAGGCACAACACCACCACCTCTCTGGGCAGCACATTCCAATGGAAAATCACTGTCTCTGTGAAGAACTTCTTCCTAACATCCAGCCTCAACATCCCCTGGCACAGCTTGAGACTGTGTCCTCTTGTTCTGGTGCTGCTTGCCTGGGAGAAGAGACCAACCCCCACCCGTCTGGCTCCAACCTCCCTTCAGGGAGTTGTAACATCAATGAGGTCTCCCCTGAGCCTCCTCTTCTGCAGGCTAAGCAACCCCAGCTCCCTCAGCCTCTCCTCACAGGGCTGTGCTCCAGACCCCTCCCCAGTTTCATCACCCTTATGTGGACAGCTTCCAGTATCTCAACATTTCTCTTGAATTGAGGGGCCCAGAACTGGACACAGGACTCAAGGTGTGGCCTAACCAGTGCTGAGTCCTCCTGGACACACTAATCCTGATGCAGGCCAGGATGTCATTGGCCTTCTTGGCCACCTGGGCACACTGCTGGCTCATGTTCAGCCTACTATCTACCAAAACCCCCAGGTCCCTCTCTGTCTGGCTGCTCTCAGCCACTCTGTCCCCAGCCTGTAGCACTGCCTGGGGTTGTTGTGTCCAAAGTGTAGAACCCTACACTTAGCCTTATTAAATCTCATCCCGTTGGCCTCTGCCCACCCACCCATCCTGTCAAGGTCTCTCTGTAGAGCCCTCCCACCCTCCAACAGATCAACACCTGCTCCTAACTTGATGTCACCTGCAAGGAAGGACAGAGCTGTTGGAGTGTGTCCAGAGAAGGCCTCAAAGATGACCCAAGGGCTGGAGCACCTCTGCTATTAGGATAGGCTGAGGGAGCTGGGGGTGTTCAGCCTGGAGAAGAGAAGATTCCAGGGGGACCTTAGAGCTGCCTTCCAATACCTGAAAGGAGCCTGCAGGAAAGCTGCAGAGGGACTTTTCATAACGGTGTCTAGCAACAGGAGAAAGGGGAATGGTTTGAAGCTGAGGATAGTAGGTTTAGACTGGAGCTTAGGAAGAAGTTCTTCAGTATGAGGGTGGTGAGACTCTGGAATAGGCTGCCCAGGCAGGTTGTGGATGCCTGCTAGCTGGAATTGTTTAAGGCCAGGTTGGATGAGGCCTTGAGCAGCCAAGTCTAGCTGAGAGGCTTCCCTACCCATGGTGGGGAGGTTGGAGTAGATGATCATTGCTCTCTACAACTACCTGAAAGGTGGTTGTAGCCAGGAAGGGGTTGGTCTCTTCTCTCTAGCAACCAGCATCAGAACAAGAGGACACAGTCTCAAGCTGCACCAGGGGAAGTTTAGACTCGAGGTGAGGAGAAAGTTCTTCACTGAGAGAGTTGTTAGCCATTGGGATGTGCTGCCCAGAGAGGTGGTGGAGTCCCCATCCCTGGAGGTGTTCAGAGGGGATTGGATGTGGCACTTGGTGCCATGGTTTAGTCATGAGGTCTGTGGTGACAGGTTGGACTCAATGATCCTTGAGGTCTCTTCCAGCCTTGGTGATACTGTGACACTGTGATCTCTGAGTTCCCTTCCAACCTGAGCCATTCTGTGAGGCTGAATGTTGCTGTTCCCTGCTGTTCTACCTCAATGCCAAACACAGCTGTCTGCCCACACTCAGCATCAGAACTCCCATCATGTGTTGTGGATAGAAGTGCAATCAAGTGGGTCATCAGCTCAGCTCTGAGCTGTGCTGTGGATGATCCAACAGAGTGCTACAGCTTTAGGGAAGCCATAGCTACCAAGCATAAAATGTGTCTTTGAAACCTTATGGATGATTTGGCTGCATGCAGGGGGACACAAATTATAAGCTGACTGACTTTATGAGCTACTCAGGATTAATATGGTATCATCTAAGAGCTCAGGGAAGTTCCTCAGGTTTTTGAGCAGTCCAAAACTTAGCCCAGCTTTTAGAGCTGCTGGTTTTAGCAGGGGGTGATTTCTTTTACACCACCTATTAGGTAGAAAGAAAGACTCCATTCCAGATATTGTAGCATAATATGCATGTCATTGTTCACATTACTCTGCAACAGTGGCTGGAAGCACTGAGCTGCAAAATGTGTATTGTTAATCATTGGGTCATTAACCTTAACAATGTCAATGCATTCCCCCACCAGATCCAACCAAATGACTGCCCGAGGTAATAGTTAAGAGAACATTTCACACAGATGAACGAATTAATGCTTTATTTGCTTCTAAATGCAGTGTGAAGGATTTAGGTGGGAGCTAAGATGAGGGAAGAGGAAAAGGAAAGATGAGGTACGATTGGGAAAGGAAAGCTGCAAGGGCCCAGCAGAAAGGGAGCAGTCCCCAGGTCTCTGCAGCTGAGAATTCCAAATACCTGTCTCTATTTTTAGCTGCAATCACTCAGATAACAAACTATGCTATTTGGAGGAGGACTGAAATCAAGGCCTGAGGTTTGATTAGAAGCCAGAGACTTTTAACATCTAATCTCTAATTCCTCTAACTCATGTGAGTTCCCTGGCCTGATGTTTCCACAGCAAAATGCAGATAAGCCTTCCTTTATTTGGCTACAGCTGATGGGTTTCTGCCTGAGCTGTGCTCTCCCTGTGTCTGGCAAAACAGATGACCACATGTGCATAAACCAAACCCTGCACAGAACTGGTGTTCACTGCCCTGTTTGATTTACAGAAGCCCTTGGAAAGATGTCAACAGACTTTTCAGGGTGTCAGGTAATGATAGGACTAGGGGGAATGGGGAAAAAAATAGAATCATAAACTCAATAAGGTTGGAAAAGACATCAAAGATCATCAGACCTGTTGGACTTGGTTGGATGTGATGATCTTGAAGGTCTCTTTCAACCTGGTCTATTCTTCTATTCTATTCTATTCCATTCCATTCCATTCCATTCCATTCCATTCCATTCCATTCCATTCCATTCCATTCCATTCTACTCTACTCTATTCTATTCTGTCACCCAACACCTCATGATTAACTAAACCATGGCTTCAAGTGCCATAGAAATGGGTAGAGTCAGACTGGATGTTAGGAAGTTGTTCCCCATGAGGATGGTGAGAGCCTGGCACAGGCTGCCCAGGGAGGTGGTGGAAGCCTCCTCCCTAGAGGTTTTTGCAGCCAGGCTAGATGTGGCTGTGAGCAACCTGCTGCAGTGTGAGGTGTCCCTGCCCATGGCAGGGGGGTTGGAACTGGCTGATCCTTGAGGTCCCTTCCAACCCTGACAATACTATGATTCTATGAGTCTATGAACAGACTTCTGTCAGCAACTTATTTTGCAAGCTGATCTTTGAAGACCATTGTCCATGGCATGTTCCTCAGGTCTAGACTAGAGCTGAGTGATAGGCTTGATTAATTTTCCTGGTGCTGGTAGCTACCATCTTTTCCAAGGACCTGAAGGAAGCTTTTAGTTATTTCCTCTGGGTCATTTTTGCATGAGCATCTATCCCCTCCTGGGGGGCAGCTCAGAAAGCCAGTGGCACAGAACAGCCTGAAAATGTCACACAATCAGCAGCCATTTCCTAAGCTGCACTCAAGAGAGAGAGAGAGAGAGGCTGGAAATGGGATGATTGGTCCTGGTGGTCTGCAAATGGCCTGGAGGATGCATAGAAAAATTATTCAGATTGGAGACCTTTTCAAACAACTGCACCAAGGTTTTCCCACTGCAAAGTCCTCTCCAAGGGAAAAAATAAAAGGGAAAAGCCTCAGTTTTGGGGGTTTTCACACTTTGCTTGGGAGATTAAATACAGAAAATGACACACTTCAAAGTCAGTTCCTATTAAGCTGTTACACAGCCTAATGACTTACCTCTGTAAACATGAGGCATGGAGTCACATTTGCTATCCAAACCAGTCCATTAACCTTGCTCCACTTAGCAGTGAGCAAGGCAGGGCTGGTGCTCTATAAATATCTGAGGAGTGTTATCAAAAAAGCAGAGCTAGGAATTAATGAGGGGCTCTCAAAATAGGAAGTGTGATAGTGGCTGGTGGGTGTTCAGAGGATCTTGCTTCAATTCCATTCCCTTACTTTTAGTTAGGCTCCCCTGGAGGACCTACAATTTCCCTCTCCTTCCCTCATGCCCTTTGCAGACTTACCTTGGGCTCTCAATCGCCACTTAGCAAAATTATGCTGTTGGAAATGGCTGCTGAAGCTGAAAAGTGGTAAATACTATTACCCAAAGGATTCTTTGCTGTTAATATTATGGAAAAGTTCACCTGGTAGTTCTGTTGCTCCTCCACCACGCATGGAGAGTAAATCTGCTGTGATTCCTACGGGCTAGACACTGATAGCTCTGCAGTGGCAGTCTGCTAGTTTCTTGTTACTAGGATTTGGGCTGAAAAATTTGCTAATGTACTAGTGCTAAGAAAGCTTTTTAATGTCCTATTCCCTTTTGAGGTTAAAGATTCAGATGTCTCCCCCTCTCCTCTCCTCTCCTCTTGTGAGACCCCACCTGGAGTAGTGTGTCCGGTTCTGCGGCCCCCAGCATAAGATGGACGTGGAACTGCTGGAGAGGGTCCAGAGGAGACCACAAAGATGATCACAGGGATGGAGAACCTCCTCTATGAGGACAGGCTGAAAGAGTTGGAGTTGTTCAGCCTGGAAAAGAGAAGGATCTAGGGAAACCATTTAGAATAAGAATAAACCATTTATTTAGAATAAACCAAACCAGGTTGGAAGAGACCTTCAAGATCATCGTGTTCAACCCATCAACCAATCCAACCCACCCAAACAGCTAACCCATGGCACCAAGCACCCTGTCAAGTCTCCTGAACACCTCCAATGATGGTGACTCCCCCACCTCCCCAATGGGCAATCACTCTCTCTGTGTAGAACTTCTTCCTAACATCCAACCTAAACTTCCCCTGGCACAGCCTGAGACTGTGTCCTCTTGTTCTGGTGCTGGCTGCCTGGGAGAAGAGATCAACCTGCCTCTCTACAACCTCCCTTCAGGTAGTTGTAGAGAGTGATAAGGTCACCCCTGAGTCTCCTCTTCTCCAGGCTAAGCAACCCCAGCTCCCTCAGTCTTTCCTCATAGGGCTTGTGTTCCAAACCCCTCCTTAGAGCAAGAAGCCTTCCAATAGCTGAAGGTGCTCTAAGAGAGCTGGGGAGGGACTTTTGACAAGGGCTTGAAGCGATAGGATGAGGCAATGGCTTTGAGCTGGAAGAGGAGAGATTTAGACTGGAGATTGGGAAGAACTACATGACAGTGAGGGTGGTGAGACACTGGCACAGGTTTGCCCAGGGAGGTTGTAGATTCCCTTTCCTTGGAGGTGCTCAGTGCCAGGCTGGGTGAGGCCTTGGGCTAGAGGGAGATATAGAATGGTATTGAATGGTATAGAATAAACCAGGTTGGAAGAGACCTTCAAGATCCTGGTGTCCCTGCCCATGGCAAGGGGTTAGGAACTAAATGATCTTGAAGGTCCCTTCCAACCCAAACCATGAAGTGAATCCTTGTTGATGAGAGAGCTTTTGTCATCAGCTTTAGTGAGACATTTATAATCCCTCTTGATGGTGTTTAGGTTATTTTATTATTGCCTTTTTTCTTCTTTGGACTTTTTCTTTCACTCATTCAGGCAGTCACTCTGGGAAAGCTGTTTTTTCCTTTTTTTCTTTTTTGTTCTTTTTTTTTTAAGTACTCCAAATCTATTCTGGTAATGAAGGAAGGAATGTCAAGCAAAGCAATCTTTTTCTAAATTTATAACCAACTCTCTGAGACAAGATCAAAGCTGACGTAAAGAAAACATCCTTTAGATACTGAGGCAGTTTAGGCTGGGAGCCTCCTGTTCATAGAATCACAGAAGCACAGAATCAGTAAGGTTGGAAAAGACCTCAAGATCATCAAGTCCAACCTGTCATCCAACACCTCATGACAACTAAACCATGGCTCCAAGTGCCACATCCTATCCCCTCTTGAACACTTCCAGGGACGGTGACTCCACCACCTCCCTGGGCAGCACATTCCAATGGCCAATTAGTCTCTCAGTGAAGAACTTTCTCCTCACCTCCAGCCTAAACTTGCCCTGTCACAGCTTGAGACTGTGTCCTCTTGTTCTGGTGCTGGTTGGCTGGGAGAAGAGACTAATCCCCACCTGGCTTCAACCTCCCTTCAGATAGTTGTAGAGAGCGAGAAGGTCTCCCCTGAGCCTCCTCTTCTCCAAGCTAAGCAACCCCAGCTCCCTCAGCCTCTCCTCACAGGGTTGTGCTCAAGGCCTCTCCCCAGCCTCAATGCCCTTCTCTGGACACATTCAGGTGTCTCAATGGCCTTCATAAATTGCTGCTGCCACACAAGCTACACCTCCAGTGTCCTAAGGGTCCAGCCCAGTAAGGTGGACACAGGAATCTGCATATTTCATACCCATAAATCCAGCACCATATAAACCCAGCTGCAAAGTCTTTCTCTTCCAGAATAGAATAGGCTAGGCTAGTCTAGGCTAGGCTAGGCTAGGCTAGGCTAGGCTAGGATGGAATAGACCAGGTTGGAAGAGAACTTCAAGATCATCAAGTCCAACCTATCATCCAACACCACCTAATCAACTTAACCATGGCACAGAGCACCCTATCAAGTCTCCTCCTGAACACCTCCAATGATGGCAAATCCACCACCTCTCTGGGCAGCACATTCCAATGAGCAATCACTGTCTCTGTGAGATATTTCTTCCTAACCTCCAGCCTAAACCTCTTCTGTGTCCTCTTGTTCTGGTGCTGGTTCCCTCTCTGCTCCCGTGGGAGATGCTCCCTATCAGGTAACACTGGGGGAGTTATCTCAAGGCCTCTTAGCCCTGTCTGTGCCTAATGCCAGGAGGAGAAGTGTGTGGGGGTCAGTCTTAGACCTGGCCAGCCTGAGACTAGCCTAGTAGTGGGGTGGGTGAGGGCTAGGGAAAGAAAGAGCCCTGTGGGCTTCGGGTATACCCTCAGGTGGAGAGAAGAGAAGTGTTTGGGAGGCTTTTGGGTGTGCTATAGGGATTCTGTACTCTTTGGGACTCTTTGCCACTATGCTTTGTAGCTCCTGTAAAACACTAATTGCTTTTCCATTTAAACTTTCCATCACTTCTGCAATCCATTTGTGTGATGAGTGTCATTCTCCTGCCCCTCTCAGGGCTGAGAGAGGATCTACCTGGCCTCAAACCAGGAGGTATAGAAATAGAGATAGAGATAGAGATAGAGATAGAGATAGAGATAGAGATAGAGATAGAGATAGAGGCAGAGATGGAGGCAGAGATAGAGGCAGAGAGATAGAGACAGAGATGGAGGCAGAGATAGAGAGAGAGAGAGAGAGAGAGAGAGAGAGATCACAGTATCACAGTATCACCAAGGTTGGAAGAGACCTCAAAGATCATCAAATCCAGCCTGTCACCACAGGCCTCATGACAAGACCATGGCACCAAGTGCCACATCCAATTCCCTCTTGAACACCTCCAGGGATGGGGACTCCACCACCTCCCTGGGCAGCACATTCCAATGGCTAACAACTCTTTCTGGGAAGAACTTTCTCCTCACCTCCAGCCTAAACTTCCCCTGGTGCAGCTTGAGACTGTGTCCTCTTGTTCTGGTGCTGGTTGCTTGAGAGAAGAGACCAACTCCCTCCTAGCTACATCCACCTTTCAGGTAGTTGGAGAGGGCAATGAGGTCACCCCTTAGCCTCCTCTTCTCCAGACTAAACAACCTGCTCCCTCAGCCTCTCCTCACAGGGCTGTGCTCAAGGCCTCCCCCAGCCTTGTTGCCCTTCTCTGGCCGCATTCAAGTCTCTCAATGTCCTTCCTAAACTGAGGGGCCCAGAACTGGACACAGGACTCAAGATGTGGCCCAACCAATGCAGAGTACAGGGACACAATGACTTCCCTGCTCCTGCTGGCCACACTGTTCCTGATGCAGGCCAGGATGCCATTGGCCCTCTTGGCCACCTGGGCACACTGTTGGCTCATGTTAAGGCAGCTGTCAATCAGCACCCCCAGGTCCCTCTCTGTTTGGGAGCTCTCAGCCACTCTGATCCCAGCCTGATACATACATATATCAAAAAGACCAAGCTGAAGCTTCCCAGGTCCATCCACTGGCACCTAGCACAGTGGTATTCTTAGCCATTAACAATTTGCCATAATCAGTCCCAGTCCCTGCATGTCACTCTTTATTCTCAAATGAGAGGGCCTCATTAGCAATATTTTATAGCCACAGAGCTACTGCAGCTGGGTCCAACAAGATTTAAGTTCTATTTCTGCACATCTTCTTAGCCTCCCATTCCACTCTCCTTCTCCAGGTAATTGGAATTTGGCCCAGTGAAGCTGAAAGAAATGAAAGGCACCTAAGGCAGTAAGATTCAAGCCAAGAGATGGAAAAGGAAAAGCTCCTGTAGCAGAATTTGCTGAGTACCAAAGTGATTTTGTATTCTTAATGTTTACAGGGACCACTGATGTAAGAGTTGTCCTGTCCAGGACAGACTCTACCTTCTCCAAGTGCCAGGTTCTGCACATTGGCCACAGCAACCCCATGCAGTGCTACAGGCTGGGGTCAGAGTGGCTGAGAGCTGCCAAACAGAGAGGGACCTGGGGGTACTGGTCGATGGTAGGCTGAACATGAGCCTGCAGTGTGCCCAGGCAGCCAAGAGGGCCAATGGTATCCTGGCCTGCATCAGGAAGAGTGTGGCCAGTAGGAGCAGGGAGGTCATTCTGCCCCTGTACACTGCACTGGTTAGGCCACACCTCGAGTCCTGTGTCCAGTTCTGGGCCCCTCAGATTTAGGAAGGAGGTTGACTTGCTGGAACGAGTCCAGAGAAGGGCAACGAAGTTGGTGAGGGGTTTGGAGCACAGCCCTGTGAGGAGAGGCTGAGGGAGCTGTGGCTGTTTAGCCTGGAGAAGAGGAGGCTCAGGGGAGACCTCATTGCTCTCTCCAACTACCTGAAGGGGGATTGTAAACAGGCAGAGGTTGGTCTCTTCTCCCAGGCACCCAGCACCAGAACAAGAGGACACAGTCTCAAGCTGTGCCAGGGGAGGTTTAGGCTGGAGGTTAGGAAGAAGTTCTATACAGAGATAGTGATTGCTCATTGGAATGGGCTGCCTGGGGAGGTGGTGGAGTCCCATCACTGGAGGTGTTCAGGAGGAGACTTGATAGGGTGCTTGGTGCCATGGGTTAGTTGATTAGGTGGTGTTGGATTGGTTGATAGGTTGGACACAATGATCTTGAAGTTCTCTTCCAACCTGGTCTATTCTATTCTTCTATTCTATTCTATTCTATTCTATTCTATTCTATTCTATTCTATTCTATTCTATTCTATTCTATTCTATTCTATTCTATTCTATTCTCTCCTCCCTAAGCATAGTTTTGAGTGGTTTTTCTTTTTTCATGCTCATGTTGTTTTCCTGCACAGCTCTGACTTTCATCACCCTGGCAGCACTGTGCAGGCAGTGTAGCCCAGCTTTCGCAGCAGGCGTGAGAAAGCGCTAGGTTATGCAAGGCAAAGCTTCTCCCTGCTAGACACATTTGCCTCTCTCTTTGCAAGGAGGTGCTCAAAGTGCCTATAAATTCCACTTGCATTCTGCAAGATACGCTCTAGAAGCCTAGTAGTAACCAGGACTGACTGTTCTGGGGTGAGAGCAGCTTGGTCTGGGAGCACTTGGCTTTACTTCTGTGCTGCTGTTTACCCCAGGGTGGAAGCCAGCAAGCTGTTGCAGTAGATTTAAACTTGCAATCCTAGCTAGCCTTATAGATAAGTCATTAGGACCACATTCCAAAGCTGGTTTTGCTGTTGCAAATCATCTGCCTGCATGCATGGGGAGCCTGACTCTTGAAGAAGAGCTCAGATGTTCTCCACATGGAGCACTGACACACTCAAGCTGCAGAATAACTTCGGTTGTGACTGGCAAACAAATAAGGTTTTGGAACTGCTGAGGGAGGAAAGCTGGTGAAGAGTCGGCAGAACAGGGCTGGTGAGAAGCAGCTGAGGGACCTGGGGTTGTTTAGTCCAGAGAAAAAAAAATTGAGGGGAGACCTCATTGCTTTCTACAGCTCCCTGAAAGGAGGTTGGAATGAGGTGGGGGCTGGACATGCTCCAGCACCTCAATGCCTTAGAATCATAGAACCAATAAGGTTAGAAAAGACCTCAGAGATCATCAAGTCCAACCTACCACTCAACACCTCATGACTAACTAAACTATGGCTCCAAGTGCTACATCAAATCCTTTTTTGCATACCTTCAGGGGTGGTGACTCCACCACCTCCCTGGGCAGCACATTCCAATGGCCAATCTCTCTTGCTGGGAAGAACTTTCTCCTCACCTCCAGTCTAAACTTTTCCTGGCACAGCTTGAGACTGTGTCCCCTTGTTCTGGTGCTGGTTGCCTAGGAGAAGACACCAATCCCCTCCTGTCCACAACCTCCCTTCAGGGAGTGGTAGAGAGCAATAAGGTCTCCCCTGAGCCTCCTCTTCTCCAGGCCATCCCAGTCCTTCCAGTGAGTGGCCCAAAACTGAACACAGTGCTCAAGGTGTGGCCTCACCAGTGCTGAGTAAGGGTTTCCATCTGGGGTATCAGGTCCTCTGGCAGATTAGGTCATCAACCTGAGCAGCACAATCTGGTTAAAAGACATCCCTGCTCTTTGCATGTGGCATGGGGAAGTTGGACTAGATGACCTTTAAAGGTCCTTTCCAACCAAAAGCACTCTATGGGTACAGGAGTTACAATCACTGCCCTGGTCCTGCTGGTCACCCTGCTGCTGATCCAGGCCAGGATGCTGTTGGCCAAACTTGCAGTCATCCCTTTTCAGTGATGGTCCTTTATCTCTTTTTTTCTGTCAAGCAAACAATTCTCCTTGTACAGCTTTGCCTTCCCTGGATGAATATTTATACAGATAACGATCCAGGAATGACATTGTAACAATTAGCTGTTAATCTGATGTGCTGCTGATTAGTTTCAACTGCTGGCAAAGTCCTGCTCCAGACAGGTAGTTCTATTATTCATTTCCTTCACTTTAGCCACACATTGGAGGGCTGCAGCTCCTCTGATACGAGGACAGACTGAGGGAGTAGGGGGTGTTCAGTCTGGAGAATCATAGAATCAATAAAGTTGGAAAAGATTTCAGAGAACATGAAGTCCAACCTGTCACTCAACACCTCATGACTACCAAACCATGGCTTCAAGTGCCATGTCCAATCCCCTCTTGAACACCTCCAGGGATGGGGACTTCACCACCTCCCTGGGCAGCACATTCCAATGGCCAATTACTCTTTCTGGGAAGAATTTTGTCCTCACCTCCAGCCTAAACCTCCCCTGGTGCAACTTGAGACTGTGTACTCTTGTTCTGGTGCTGGGTGCCTGGGAGAAGAGACCAGCCCCCACCTGGCTACAACCTCTCTTCAGGGAGTTGTCACCTTCAAGTCTCTCAATGTCCTTCTTAAACTGAGGGGTCCAGAACTGGACACAGAACTCAAGGTGTGGCCTAACCAGTGCTGAGCACAGGGCACAATGACTTCCCTGCTCCTGCTGGCCACACTGTTCCTGATACAGGTCAGGATGCCATTTGCCTTCTTGGCCACCTGGGCACACTGCTGGCTGCTGTTCAGCTGCTGTCACCCAGCACCCCCAGGTCCCTTTCTGCCTGGCTGCTCTCCAGCCACTATGTCCCCAGCCTGTAGCTCTGCATGGGGTTGTTGTGGCCAAAGTGCAGCACCCAGGACATGGACCTGTTAAATGCCATCCTCTTGGAGTCTGCCCATCTGTCCAGCCTGGCAAATTCCCTCTGCAGAGCTCTCCTATTCTCTAACACATCAACTCCTGCTCCCAACTTGTTGTCATCTGCAAATTTACTGATGACTGACTGAATCCCCTCATTAATGAAGATACTAAAGAGAATGAGGCCCAGCACTGACCCCTGGGGGACACCACTAGTGAGAAGAGAAGACTTGGAGGAGACCTTCTTGTCACCTTCCAGTATCTGAAGGGGGCTACAAGAAAGCTGGGGAGGGACTTTTGTGGGTGTTAGGGAGTGATAGGACTGGGAGGGATGGAAAAAACTAGAAGTGGGGAGATTGAGATTGGATGTGAGGAAGAAGTTCTTCCTCATGAGGGTCGTGAGAGACTGGCACAGGTTGCCCAAGGAGGTGGTGGAAGCCTCCTGCCTGGAGGTGTTTGCAGCCAGGTTGATTGTGGCTGTGAGCAACCTGCTGTAGTGTGAGGTGTCCCTGCCCATGGCAGGGGGGTTGGAACTGCCTGATCCTTGAGGTCCCTTCCAACCCTGACAATTCTCTGACTCTGAGTCAACCTTCCCTTCTAAACCATGAGCACAGCATCCAGAAAAATCAGTTGGTAAATCAGTCATCATGATTGCAATGTTAGCAGAGAAACAATGAAGTTCTGGGCCACACAAGCAGGCTGACAGTGCCCATCTTGTTATTTTCCAAACTATTCCTCCCACACACTCTTGCAATAAGGGTTCAAAAAATACAGGCATTTAATTTTCTTTTGCTTAAGTTAGCACTTTTCTCATCAAAGACCCTGCAGGGAAGTGGAAACTGAAATATGAAATGTGATTTATGCTTGCCTTGTAAAATGCCAAGGGAGCTGCTTTAAGTCCATAATAACCCTGGCTGCTCATTCCATGGACATGCCTATAGAAAATGTTAATTTAATCAACAAATTACAGCCTCACACAAAGCAAGAAGTGCAGAAGTACTGGCAGAGGAGGGGGAGGAAAGGTCTGTAAGAATTTTTTGTGATTAATCATGGCTTTTGTGGCTCTTTTGTTATTCCTGAATCAAGGAAGGGCTTCTCCTAAATGGATCATATTGCACTTCCCATTCATGTTATTCCCTGAGTCACACTGCTCTCTACAACTACCTGAAGGGAGGTTGTAGCAAGGAAGGGGTTGGTCTCTTCCCTCTAGCAACCAGCACCAGAACAAGGGGACACAGTCTCAAGCTGCACCAGGGGAAGTTTAGGCTGGAGGTGAGGAGAAAACTCTTCACTGAGAGAGTCATTTCTGATTGGAATGTGCTGCCCAGGGAGGTGGTGGAGTCACCGTCCCTGGAGGTGTTCAAGAGGGGATTGGATGTGGCACTTGGTGCCATGGTCTAGTCATGAGGTCTGTGGTGAGAGGTTGGACTCGATGATCTTTGAGGTCTCTTCCAACCTTAGTGATACTGTGATACATATCTATATATGTCCCATCAAAACTGATGAGGACTCCCTTTGCTGACAGGAATGCATTTGAGTGAAACTCTTGATTCATTTTAGTTTTTTGCTTCTCAGAGCTGTTGTTTGAGAAGGAGATCAAGCAGAGCGAGGTAGTACTTGCAGGGGAAGCCCTGCAGCTTCATGCTGCTTTCCACCAGCACATTCAGCTTATTGAATGCTGCTCATAGAGTCAGAAAATTAGTAGGGTTGGAAGGGACCTCAAGGCTCAGCCAGTTCCAACTCCCCTGCCATGGGCAGGGACATCTCACCCTACAGCAGGTTGCTCACAGCCACATCCAGTCTGGCTGCAAACACCTCCAGGCAGGAGGCTTCCACCACCTCCCTGGGCAGCCTGTGCCAGGCTCTCACCACCCTCCTGGGGAACAACGTCTTCCTAACATCCAATCTCAATCTGCCCATTTCTAGTTTTGCTCCATTTTCCCCCAGTCCTATCCCTCCCTGACACCCTCAAAAGTCCCTCCCCAGCTTTCTTGTAGCTGCCTTCTGTTGTGGATTGGCTCAGGGCAAAAGGGCATGGGTCCCAGGAACACCTGTGCAATTCAGGCCTTGAAGGACTTTCTGTTGAAAATATAGCAATGGAGTAGGAGCTGTGGAAAAGTGCTGATTGCCTGGTATGCTAAGGTCAAGCTGCCCCTGAGAAGAGACAAACAAGGTAAGGAGGAGGCGAGATCTGGGAAAAAAAGCAATTAGACTGAGTAGAAAAAACCACAGAGTAGTAAAGTAATGATGTAACCTTTTAGAGATAAACCAATAGTATGTGTTAAATTAGAATAGAATTAACTATGCATAAGCCTATAAATAATGAAGCATGGAACAATAAAGTTGGATGATTTCTATCACTCATATTGAGTTGTGTCATCCCTGTTTCTGTTCTCGTCACCTTTCAGATACTGCAAGGCCCCAGGAAGGTGTCCTCAGAGCCTTCTCTTCTCTGAACAGTACCACAGTATCACAGTATCACTTAGGTTGGAAAGGACCTCGGGGATCATCGAGTCCAACCTATCAACACAGACCCCATGCCTAGACCATGGCACCAAGTGCCACGTCCAATCAGCCCCAACTCCCTCATTCTATCCTCACAGCAGAGCAGCTCCAGCCCTCTGCTCATCCTCATGGCCCTTCTCTGGACACCTTCAAGCACCTCCAGATCCTTCCTGGAACAGGAGCTGCAGAACTGGCCCCAGAGCTCCAACTGTGGTCTCAGCAGAGTGGAGCGGAGAGGGAGAATCCCCTCCCTGGCCCTGCCAGCTCTGCTTCTCTTGCTGCAGCCCAGGATGTGATTTGCTCTTTGGTCTGCAAGTGCGCACTGCTGGCTCTTGTTGAACTTGTTTATTTCCTCAGCAAAATTCTGGCCGGGCTCAGCTGTAGCTTTTCTATAATCACAGTTCTTCCCCAAATCCAGGAGGTTGGTTAAACCCCGAAATGTCTCCAGTCAGAAAGATTCAAAACACATTTCAGGAGAGCTGTCCCAGTACAAAGTCCCCACACTTCACTGGCCCTGCTGGCTCTGCTTCTCCTGCTGCAGCCCGGGATGTGATTGGCTTTCTGGGCTGCAAGTACACACTGGTGGCGTCATGGGGACGCCTCACACAGTCTTAAGTGTTCCCTGCCAAATGCTGAAGCAATGAAGTTAGAAATGGGAATACTGGAAGGAGAAAGGAATGTAAGTAGATTTCTGCATGGTGTGGAGAAACTGATTAGATCACCTGCAAATGGAATGTTCATGAATGATATGCATACCACAATGCAATGCAATTACATTAGCAGGCAGAGCTGTTGGATCCGTTGTAGCTATGCCATGCAGGCATTAATCCTAAAGACAGTGGAGCAAAGTCTGCCCTGTCCTTTCTCTGCTAGTATGTGGAGCAAGTCCAGTGACACAGGCTGGCTGTACCTTTATGTGACTGAAGAGTGAATTAGCTTCATTATCACAGTATCACAGTATCACCTAGGTTGGAAAGGACCTTGGGGGATCATCGAGTCCAACCTTCAACACAGACCCCATGCCTAGACCATGGCACCAAGTGCCACGTCCAATCTCCCCTTGAACGCCTCCAGGGTCGATGACTCAACCACCTCCCTGGGCAACCCGTTCCAATGCCGAATGACTCGCTCGGTGAAGAACTTCCTCCTCACCTCGAGTCTGAACCTCCCCTGGCGCAGCTTGAGACTGTGTCCCCTCGTTCTGGTGCTGGTTGCCTGGGAGAAGAGACCAACCCCTTCCTGGCTACAACCACCCTTCAGGTAGTTGTAGAGGGCAATGAGGTCACCCCTGAGCCTCCTCTTCTCCAGGCTAAACAATCCCAGCTCCCTCAGCCTCTCCTCATAGGGTTTGTGTTCAAGGCCTCTCCCCAGCCTTGTTGCCCTTCTCTGGACACGTTCAAGTGTTTCGATGTCCTTCTTAAACTGAGGGGCCCAGAACTGGACACAGGACTCAAGGTGTGGCCTAACCAATGCAGAGTACAGGGGCACAATGACCTCCCTGCTCCTGCTGGCCACACTATTCCTAATGCAGGCCAGGATGCTATTTGCCCTCCTGGCCACCTGGGCACACTGCTGGCTCATATTCAGGTGGCTGTCGATCAGCACCCCCAGGTCCCTCTCTGTTTGGGAGCTCTCCAGCCACTCCAACCCCAGCCTATAGCTCTGCATGGGATTGCCGTAGCCAAAGTGCAATTGCCATAGCCAAAGTGCTTTGATGAAAAGCCTTCTGCAAGTACCTGTCAGGGAGACATGCTTGGCAAGCCAGCTTTTTGGGTGATTGGAACTCAAAGGACAAAATGCTTGATCTGTGATTCTTTTTGGTTCTGTGGTTCTCTCTCACATCTGTCGTTTGAGATGCACGCAGAGGGAAGGACAAGTGGCTTAGGCTCCGTATCATGCATGCCCCTCGTGCTGAACTCAAGCAGCCCTTCCTTCATTCTAATCTTCAGGTGAAAAGTTTGCTCCTGCAGTAGGTGTCGTTCCAAGGACCTAAAGCACAAAGCTTAAGTCATAGAATAAAAGAATGTTTGGGTTGGAAGAGACCTTTAAAGGTCATCTAGTCCAAACCCTCTGCAGTGAGCAGGTTGCTCAGAGCCCTCTTCAACGTGACCTGGAAGGTTTCCAGGGATGAGGCATCTGCTGCCTCTCTGAGCACCCTGGGCCAGTGTCTTATCACCCTCATTGGGAAATTTTCTTCTTTGTATCTAACCTACATCTCCCTTTTCAGTTCAAACTGTCAGTTCAGTACCATCACCACTAAACTCTCTCTGTCTCTTTCCTTGTGCTGTCTTTAATATCCCAGCAGAGCAGATGAGGCTTGGTTAGCCACTCTGAGCCATGAACCATAACAAAAGCAGGCTGGAGGTGAGGAGAAAGCTCTTTCCAGAATGAGGAATTGACCACTGGAATGTGCTGCCCAGGGAGGTGGTGGAGTCACCATCCCTGGAGGTGTTCAAGAGGGGATTGGATGTGGCACTTGGAGCCATGGTTTAGTTAGTCAGAAGGTGTTTGGTAATAGGTTGGGCTTGATGATCTCTGAGGTCTTTTCCAACCTTATTGATTCTATGAAATCCATCAACTTTTGTCCTAACACAACAGGTCTTGTTAAAAAGTCTCTCCCCAGCTGTCTTATCAGCCTCTTTAAGCACCCAAATGCCACCAGGAGCTCTCCCTGCAGCACTGAGAGCTCCCCAACTCTCTCAGCCTGGCCTCACAGCAGAGTGCTTCCAGCCCTCCCATCCCTGCTGTGGCCCCCTCTGGCCCTGCTCCAAGAGGTCCATGGCTCTGCTGTGCTGAGCAGTCCAGAGCTGGCCCCAGCCCTGCAGGTGGGGTCTCATCAGAGCACAGCAGAGGGGCAGAATCCCCTCCCTGCCTCTGCTGGCCAGGCTGCTGAGGATCAGCCCAGGCTATGGTTTGCCTAAATCTTCTATTTTAAATCAGTTTAGGAATCCTTAAGTATGCAAACAGCTTATGCTTTGGCTGGAATCTAGCACAAAGAGCTGTGTGAAAGGCTGTTCTGGCCCTTTGCCTTTGTATTTACACCTTCCCCTCTGCCTATCAAGCTGTTTGAAGAAATCCCTTTGATTGGTGTGTTTGTGCTTCTTGTCATCTGGGGATCAAACCAATTCAAGCAGTGAATGTTGCTGTCTCACTATAAAAACCTTAACACTTCAGGGGAAAAGAAAAGCAATGGGAATCATTATTATCCTGCCTTGAAAACACCTGGAATTTAGCTCAGGAGCTGGAGGAAAGCAATAACTAACAGTGGAGTTTCTATGATCATTTTTTCCCCTAAAATGCATCAATATATTAAGAGCCAAACTAGAAAATAGTCAAGATGAGACAAAACTAAATGAGTGTTCTGATGATATTGAGACACTTGAATGCCATTGGAATGTGCTGCCCAGGGAGGTGGGGCAGCCACCATCCCTGGAGGTGTTCAAGAGGGGATTGGATGTGGCATTTGGTGCCATGGTCTAGTCATGAGGTCTGTGGTGACAGGTTGGACTTGGTGGTCTTTGAGGTCTCTTCCAACCTTGGTGATACTGTGATACTGTGAGTCTGTGTTCAGAGAAGGGCAACAAAGCTGGGGAGGGGTCTGGAGCACAGCCCTGTGAGCAGAGGCTGAGGGAGCTGGGGTTGCTTAGCCTGGAGAAGAGGAGGCTCAGGGGAGACCTTCTTGCTCTCTCCAACTCCCTGAAGGGAGGTTGTAGCCAGGTGGGGGTTGGGCTTTTCTCCCAGGCAACCAGCACCAGAACAAGAAGACACAGTTGCAAGCTGTGCCAGGGGAGGTTTAGGCTGGAGGTGAGGAGAAAGTTCTTCCCAGAAAGAGTTGTTAGCCATTGGAATGTGCTGCCCAGGGAGGTGGTGGAGTCCCCATCACTGGAGGTGTTCACAAAAGGCTTGGATGTGGCACTTGGAGCCATGGTTTAGTTGTCAGGAGGTGTTAGGTATTAGGTAATCAGTTAGACTTGATGATCTCAAAGGTCTTTTCCAACCTGATTGATTCTATGGCAAACAAACCCCTTTCACTACTCTGGGATTTGCTATCTACAGTGGGCAGTTCCCATGGGAGAGAGATTCCAATTCATACACCAAGGCTGAAGTCCACCTGGTCAAAGTCCACCTGACTCCTTTGATAGGTGAGCTGACAGCTTGATTGACAGCATGGCAGGGCATGTTTTGAGTCAAAGACATGGTTTACTGCAGCTGGGGGTGTTTTTGTTTACTGGGGCTCTTGCTCTCTGTAATTGGTATAGGGAAAGGTCTAAAGTAAGAGGAGGATCCTGCTGCAAAGCCTCTGTCTGATACACAGAAGCACCCAGAACCAGCTGTTCCAACTAACACTGTGCTCAGCACTTAGGCTAAAGGGAAGAGGGAATAAATGAATAAATAAATGTGATTGTTTCCCCAAAGAAACATGTTTAGGCACAGGACAGTGCCTCTCTACTCTGCTCTGTTGGGACCCCACCTGGAGCACTGTATCCAGTTCTGGAGCCTCTCTTCCAGGAAGGATCTGGAGGTGCTGGAAGGTGTCCAGAGAAGGGCCACAAGGAGGAGCAGAGGGCTGGAGCTGCTCTGCTATGGAGACAGACTGAGAAAGTTTGGGCTGTTCTGTCTGGAGAAGAGAAGGAGACCTACTTATAGCCTTCCAGTATCTGAAGTGGGCTCCAAGAAATCTGGGGAGGGACTTTTGAGGGTGTCAGGGAGTGATAGGACTGGGGGGAATGGAGCAAAACTTGAAATGGGGAGATTGAGATTGGATGTTAGGAAGAAGTTGTTCTCCATGAGGGTGGTGAGAGCCTGGCCCAGGTTGCCCAGGGAGGTGGTGGAAGCCTCCTGCCTGGAGGTGTTTGCAGCCAGGCTGGATGTGGCTGTGAGCAACCTGCTGTAGTGTGAGGTGTCCCTGCCCATGGCAGAGGGGTTGGAGCTGGCTGAGCCTTTGAGGTCCTTCCCACCCCTGACAGTTCTTTAATTCTATGATTCTATATACCCTGCATCAGCCAGGAAAAGAAAGCTGCAGCAGTGTTGTGAGGGTTGGAAAGGGTCAGGGGAGCCATGGGGCCAAGCATGAGGAGGCAAGTGATGAAGTGTCTGGGGGAGCAGTGCCTAGTGAGCATAAATGTATAGCTTCACCCAGTCAATAGGATATATTGATTTAGTGTTCTCTGGAGGCTGCAGATGGCAGAAACACTCCAGCACAAGGCAGCATTCCTTGCACACTGGAACATCTTGGTCATCAAACATTTATTCCAACACTCTCCAAGGTGCATAGCCAGCAGCACTACTAATTAGCAGTGTACTGATTCCTAAATTTTCATCCCCACCAATGCTAATTCATTTCTGTAATGAATATTGAGATGAATTGTCTGTCTGAGGAATCTTCTTCATTAGCATCATGATGAAGGGACAGAATGGACCTGTGTTTTGCAACACAGAGGCTGTTTCTTCTGCTACCAGGGTAGGCTGAGGGAGCTGGGGTTCTTTAGCCTGGAGAAAGGAAGACTCCAGGGGCACCTTAGAGCTGCTTTCCAGTACCTGAAGGGATCACAGTATCACAGTATAACTAAGGTTGGAAAGGACCTCGAGGATCATCGAGTCCAACCTATCAACACAGACCCCATGACTAGACCATGGCACCAAGTGCCACATCCAATCTCCCTCTTGAACACCTCCAGGGATGGTGAGTCCACCACCTCCCTGGGCAGCACATTCCAATGCCGAATGACTCGCTCGGTGAAGAACTTCCTCCTCACCTCGAGTCTAAACCTCTCCTGGCACAGCTTGAGACTGTGTCCCCTTGTTCTGGTGCTGGTTGCCTGGGAGAAGAGACCAACCCCTTCCTGGCTACAACCACCTTCCAGGTAGCTGTAGAGGGCAATAAGGTCACCCCTGAGCCTCCTCTTCTCCAGGCTAAACAACCCCAGCTCCCTCAGCCTCTCCTCATAGGGCTGTGCTCAAGGCCTCTCCCAGCCTTGTTGCCCTTCTCTGGACACCTTCAAGTGTCTCAATGTCCTTCTTAAACTGAGGGGCCCAGAACTGGACACAGGACTCAAGGTGTGGCCTAACCAGTGCTGAGCACAGGGCACAATGACTTCCCTGCTCCTGCTGGCCACACTATTCCTAATGCAGGCCAGGATGCCATTGGCCATCTTGGCCACCTAGGCACACTGTTGGCTCATGTTTAGGCAGCTGTCAATCAGTACCCTCCAGGTCCCTCTCTGTTTGGGAGCTCTCAGCCACTCTGACCCCAGCCTGTAGCTCTGCATGGGATTGCCGTAGCCAAAGTGCAGCCCCTGGCACTTGGACTTGTTGAATGCCATCCTGTTGGACTCTGCCCTTCTGTCCAGTCTGTCTAGGTCCCTCTGCAGAGCCTTTCCACCCTCTAACTGACTAACATCTGCTCCTAACTTGGTGTCATCTGCAAACTCATCCAGATCATCAATGAAGATGTTAAAGAAGATGGGGCCCAGCACCAATCCCTGGGCGATGCCACTGGTGCCTGGCTGCCAGCTGGCTGTGGCACCATTCACCACCACTCTCTGGGCTCAGCCCTCCAGCCAGTTCCTAACCCAGAACAGAGTGTAGTGGTCCAAGCCATGAGGATCCTACAGGAAGGCTGCTGAGGGACTTTTCCTGAGGGTGTCTAGTGACAGGACAAGGAGAATGGCCTTAAGCTGAGGGAGAATCGTGTTGGACTGGAGCTTAGGAGCTTTCTGGAGCCTTCCATTGGTTTGCATTTGTTCAGCTTGCAGAGGGAAACACATTCTCCTTCACAGGAAAGGAACAGCAGCCTTTTGTTATCTGACAAACACATCCCACAGATCTGCATGTGACTGCTCCTGAAGCCAGTTCTGATCCCCACATCTTTAGAAAGCTTCCCCAGTGCTGTGATTTATGTATCTATCTATTTCTTTATTCATTGTTTCAGGCAAATAACCCAAACCTTTCTGTTACATTGCCCCAGCTTCTCCAGGGATTCCATGACAGTTCCCATTACCACCAGGATGCTTTCTAGTGACAGTTTTCAGCTGACTTTTACCCAGTTCTTCTTTTCTTCTTCTTCCAGTTGCCTTTTATTTTGTGTGTCATACCCTGCTGATCACATCACAGGTTCCCATGACAATTCTTAGCAGAGCAGCTCTATAACTAGACTGAAACTCAGGAGCACAACCTCCTCTGCAGCAAGGCACTGGCATTGCCAGCTCCTCCAGAGGATTGATGCCAGCACTCCTACTGAAACTAAGGCTTTATATTCAGTTGTGAAGCTGTAAGGAGTGGTGCTGTGGTTCCATACATCACAGAAAAGACTAAAAGTATAGCTGGCAGTGACTTGGTCTATTCATCAACAACTACATTACTCCCTGGGGTGGCTCTTCCACTCCCTGAAGCAGCTGAGATGTAAATATCTAAGGTAACAAGAGTCTACCCAAACAATTGGGACTTTCTAGCAAAGAATCACTATGCCAATGTGGGTATTAATCTTAGTCCTAACTGCACTGCACAAGCCTTGATTGCTCATGCAGCCTTAAGAGCTCTAATCAAGGATCAGGGAGTAGGAAGGAGCTGTAGGATGGAGAGAAGCACATTGTCCACCTATGGTGTTTGTAGTCTTTAGATCAAAAAGGAGTAGCTGGTGAGTTATCCCAGCATAAAGACACAGATGGTGACTTCAAAATGACTTTGAGGAAGCTGTAAAACAAGCTTTTATAGAGCCCTAGAATGGTTTAGGCTGGATGGGACCTTAAAACTCATCCACTTCCAAAACCTGTGCCATGGGCAGGGACACTTTCCACTAGCTCAGGTTGCTCAAGGCCTCATCCCACCTGGCCTTGAACACCTCCAGGCAGAGGACATCCACAGCCCCCAATGGGAACCTGTGCCATTGTCTCCCCACCCTTGTTGTCAAGAATTTCTTCCTCATCTCCAGTCTCAACCTCCCCTCTTCCAGCTTGAAGCCATGGTCCCTCATCCTGTCACCACGAGCCCTTGCAAAAAGTCCCTTCCCAGCTCTCCTGGAGCCCCTTCAGGTACTGGAAGCCTGTTCTAAGTCTCTCTTCTCCAGGCTCAACAGCCCCAACTCTCTCAGCCTGTATCCATGAAGGAGGGTCTCTAGTCCTCTGACCACCTTTCTGGCCTCCTCTGGACCTGCTCCAGCAGCTCCATGTCCCTGTGTAGCCCTTTGAGTTTCCAGGAGCCCAAAACTGAATGGGACAGGTGTAGGTTGTCTCCCTCCCACCACTGAGGGGAAAAGTTAGGCAGGAGAAGACAAAGGGGTAAACAGCAAAGGAACAGCCATGCCTCGACTTGGAAGTTAAAACCAGAGTAATTTCAGCAAAAAAGAACAGGCATTCAAGGAAAAGAAAGGTTGCAGAGGTATAAGGGAAGGGGATTGACACAGGTACATACAGAACCAAATCACAGACAGAAGTGGATCTCTGGATGGCTGGGGATTACCTGTGGAACCCTCCCCTGGGGTTGAATTTCCCTCCCACCTGGGTTGGGTTTTCCTGCCCAACTGGTTTATCTTCCAGCCACCTGGGGAGTCAGGTTGCCAGCTCACTCCCCAAGCAGGTCTTAACCCTGTTGTGCTGGGGCCCCAGAGCTGGAGGCAGTGCTGCAGGTGGGGTCTGTGCAGAGCAGAGCAGAGGGGCAGAATCCCCTCCCTGTGCTGCTGCTCTCCCTGCTCTGGCTGCAGCTCAGCACACAGCTGCCTGCTGGGCTGCCAGGGACCCTTGATGGCTCCTGGGGAGTTTGTCACCAACTGAGCACCCCAATGCCTTTTTGTGCAGGCTGCTCTGGAGACACTCCTCACCCAGCCTGGCTGTGTGGTTGGGATTCCCCTGACCCAGCTGCAGGACCCTTCCCAGTAGCCAGTACAAAACTGGAGGGATGGATGGTCTGAGACAAAATAGCTCTTAAGGAAGGCTTTAAACCTGCTAATAGAGCTCTTTCTACAGATGTTTAGTGCAATGTTTTGGGCAGAGGATGTAAAAGGTGGAAATGTTGATAGGAAAAGCAGGTGATCAATACCAGTGCAAAGTTGAGGGCCGACGGCATGTTCAAATCCCCAGTAGCACAGGAAGGGGGTGAATCAAAGGCTTTTTAATGGCTAGCACTTCAAAAAATCCCTCTTGAAGTCTTGCCTCAGGTATGCAAAGGTTCAGGACACACATCATGGAGGGAATGAGGCAGTCAAAGCAAGCTGTCACAGAATCATAGAATCAATAAGGTTGGAAAAGACCTCAGAGATCATCAAATCCAGCCTGTCACCACAGACCTCATGACTACTAGACCATGGCACCAAATGCCACATCCAGTCCCCTCTTAAACACCTCCAGGGATGGGGACTCCACCACCTCTCTGGGCAGCACATCCCAATGGCCAGTTACTCTCTCTGTGAAGAACTTTCTCCTCACCTCCAGCCTAAACCTCCCCTGGCACAGCTTGAGACTGTGTCCTCTTGTTCTGGTGCTGGTTGTCTGGGAGAAGAGACCAACCCCCACCTGGCCCCAACCTCCCTTCAGGGAGTTGGAGAGTGTAAGAAGGTCTCCCCTGAGCCTCCTCTTCTCCAGGCTAACAACCCCAGCTCCCTCAGCCTCTCCTCATAGGGCTGTGCTCCAGACCCCTCCCCAGCCTTGTGGCTCTTCCCTGGACACGTTCAAGTGTCTTAATGTCTTAATGTCATTCTTAAACTGAGGAGCCCAGAACTGGACACAGGACTCAAGGTGTGGCCTAACCAGTGCTGAGCACAAGGCACGATGTCTTCCCTGCTCCTGCTGGCCATACTCTTCCTAATGCAGGCCAGGGTGTCGTTGGCCTTCTTGGCCACCTGGGCACACTGCTGGCTCATATTCAGCTGTTGTCAAAACCAGCAACCTGAATAATGATGTCTGTGTGGACTGAGATCCCAGGCATATGGAGCAGCTGGTTAGGTTCAAAGTGAAGAAGCACTTATTCTTTTTGGTTATTTGCTTTTAACTCACACTCAGGGGTGACCTCATTGCCCTCTACAACTACCTGAAAGGTGGTTGTAGCCAGGAGGGAGTTGGTCTCTTCTCTTTAGCAACCAGCACCAGAACAAGAGGACACAGTCTCAAGCTGTGCCAGGGGAGGTTTAGGCTGGATGTTAGGAAGAAGTTCTTCACAGAAAGAGAGATTGGCCATTGGAATGTGCTGCCTGGGAGGTGGTGAGTCACTGTCCCTGGAGGTGTTCAAGAGGGGATTGGATGTGGTACTCGGTGCCATGGTTTAGTCATGAGGTCTGTGGTGACAGGTTGGACTTGATGATCTTTGAGGTATCTTCCAACCTTAGTGATACTGTGATACTGTAATATCTGAGGGGTTGGTATCAGGTGGAGGGGGCCAAGCTCTTTTGGGTGGTGCAAAGTAATAAACCAAGCAACAATGGATATAAACTTGAACACAGAAGCTTTCACTTCAGCCTGAGGAGAAACTTCTTTGGTGTGAGGGTGCTGGAGCCTTGGAGCAGGCTGCCCAGACAGGTTGTGGAGTCTCCTTCTCTGGAGACTTTCCAAACCCACCTGGATGCATTCCTGCACAGACTACCCTGCTTGGCAGGGGGGTTGGACTGGCTAATCTCTGAAGCTCCCTTCCAACCTCTAACACTCTGTGATTCTGTGAAGCCCATAGCACCTGGTAAGCAGGGAGCATAAAGGTAGCAGGAGGGTTGCTATCTCTTATTTCTGTGTGCACAATAGGATGGCTTGCAAGAAGTAAAATCCTATTACTCAGATGTTGATAAAAGAAGGATTAAAATGATAGCAGAAGTTAATAATATGTGGAAGGAATTGTTTTTCCATAGGCACAACAGGGGGAAAAAATAGAGTGATTTAGACATTGGAAGGAAATTTTCTGTATTCACAGAATCCCAGCATGGTGGAGGGTGGAAGGGACCTCTGGAAATCATCTCAATATGCAGGGAGATAGGGAGGAGCACCAACAGAACCTTCACCTTGGACTTCCGAAGGGCGAACTTCAGCCTGTTTAAGAAACTTGTCTGCAAAGTCCCCTGGGTACCAGCCCTCATGAAGCAAGGGGTTCAGGAGGGTTGGACCTACTTCAAACAGGAGCTCTTGAAGGCACAGGAACTGGCGGTTCCCACGTGCCGGAAGGCAAGCCAGCGGGGAAGGCGACCAGCCTGGATGAGCAAGCAGCTCCTGGAGGACTTAAGGGGGAAGAGGAGGCTGTATCACCTTTGGAAGGAGGGGAAGGCTTCTCGAGGTATGTTCAAGGAAGCTGTTAGATTATGTAGGAATAAAATTAGGGAGGCTAAGGCCCAGCTGGAACTGAAGCTGGCCACCTCAGTCAAAGATAATAAAAAGCATTTTTATAAATATATTAACAATAAGAAGAGGGGCAGGAAGAACCTGCACTCCCTAGTGGACCTGGAGGGGAACACGGTGACTGAAGACAAGGAGAAGGCTGAGGTCCTGAACACCTTCTTTGCCTCAGTTTTTAACAGCAAGTCAGGAGGAGTTCAGGACAGTCGGGGAGCAGTGTAGTGCCCCGGAAATCCATGAGGAGTTAGTTCGGGACCTGCTGAGCCACTTGGATATTCACAAGTCCATGGGACCGGATGGGATCCATCCTAGGGTGCTGAGAGAGCTGGCATATATGCTAGCTAGGCCACTCTCCATCATTTTCCTCCAGTCCTGGCTCACAGGTGAGGTCCCAGATGACTGAAACTGGCCAACGTGGTCCCCATCCACAAGAAGGGTCGGATGGAGGAACCTGGAAACTCCAGGCCTGGCAGCCTGACCTCAGTGCCAGGGAAAGTGATGGAGCAGATTATCCTGGCAGCAATAACTGCGCACCTGAAGGATGGCCAAGGGCTCAGGTCCAGCCAACATGGATTTAGGAAGGGCAGGTCCTGCCTCTCCAACCTGATCTCTTTCTATGATCAGGTGACCCGTCTGGTGGATGTGGGGAGGCCTGTGGATGTGGTCTACCTGGACTTCAGCAAGGCCTTTGACACTGTCCCCCACAGCAAACTGCTGGCTAAGCTGTCAGCCCGTGGCTTGGACCATTACACTCTGTGCTGGGTTAGGAACTGGCTGGAGGGCCGGGCCCAGAGAGTGGTAGTGAACGGTGCCACATCCAGCTGGAGGCCAGTCACCAGTGGTGTCCCCCAGGGATCAGTGCTGGGCCCTGTCCTCTTCAACATATTCATCGATGATCTGGATGAAGGGGTAGAGTCAGTCATCAGCAAGTTTGCAGATGACACCAAGTTAGGAGCAGATGTTAGTCAGTTAGAGGGTTGAAAGGCTCTGCAGAGGGACCTCGACCGACTGGACAGATGGGCAGAGTCCAATGGGATGGCATTCAACAAGTCCAAGTGCCAAGTGCTGCACTTTGGCTACGGCAGTCCCATGCAGAGATACAGGCTGGGGTCGGAGTGGCTGGAGAGCTCCCAAGCAGAGAGGGACCTGGGGGTGCTGATCGACAGCTGCCTAAACATGAGCCAGCAGTGTACCCAGGTGGCCAGGAGGGCCAATAGCATCCTGGCCTGCATTAGGAATAGTGTGGCCAGCAGGAGCAGGGAGGTCATAGTGCCCCTGTACTCTGCTTTGGTTAGGCCACACCTTGAGTCCTGTGTCCAGTTCTGGGCCCTCAGTTTAAGAAGGACTTTGAGACACTTGAATGTGTCCAGAGAAGGGCAACAAGGCTGGGGAGAGGCCTTGAACACAAGCCCTATGAGGAGAGGCTGAGGGAGCTGGGGTTGTTTAGCCTGGAGAAGAGGAGGCTCAGGGGTGACCTCATTGCCCTCTACAACTACCTGAAAGGTGGTTGTAGCCAGGAGGGGGTTGGCCTCTTCTCCCAGGCAACCAGCACCAGAACAGGAGGACACAGTCTCAAGCTGCGCCAGGGGAGGTTTAGACTCGAGGTGAGGAGGAAGTTCTTCACTGAGCGAGTCATTCGGCATTGGAATGGGTTGCCCAGGGAGGTGGTTGAGTCATCGACCCTGGAGGCGTTCGAGGGGAGATTGGATGTGGCACTTGGTGCCATGGTCTAGTCATGGGGTCTGTGTTGAAAGGTGGGACTCGATGATCCCCGAGGTCCTTTCCAACCTAAGTGATACTGTGATACTGTGATCTGATAGAGCAGGATCACCCAGAACAGCTGGCCCAGGATCACATTTTCCAGGTGGGTTTGGCATCTCTTCAGAAGAGGGACTCCACAACCTCTCTGGGCAGCCTGCTCCAAGGCTCCAGCACCCAAACACCAAAGAAGTTGCTCCTCATGTTCAGACATATTTCATTTTCTTACACAAAGACAACCATGAAGTTCTTGGCTGCAACTAATGCTCTCTTCCATCCATTTAGAATCATAGAAACACAGAATTGTCGGGGTTGGAAGGGACCTCAGGGATCATCCAGTTCCAACTCCCCTGCCACTACAGGGGGGTTGCTCACAGCCACATCCAGCCTGGCTGCAAACACCTCCAGGCAGGAGGCTTCCACCACCTCCCTGGGCAGCCTGGGCCAGGCTCTCACCACCTCCTGGGGAAAAACTTCTTCCTATCATCCAATCTGAATCTACCCATTTCTAGTTTTGCTCCATTCCACCCCCCAGTCCTACCTCTCCCTGACACCCTAAGAAGTCCCTCCCCAGCTTTCTTGGAGCCCCTTCCAGATCCTGGAAGGCCACAAGAAGGTCTCCTGGGAGCCTTCTCTTCTCCAGCCTGCACAACCCCAACTCCCTCAGCCTGTCCCCATAGCAGAGCAGCTCCAGCCCTCTGCTCCTCCTCATGGCCCTTCTCTGGACACCTTCCAGCACCTCCAGATCCTTCCCAGCACAGAGGTTCCAGAACTGGCCCCAGAGCTCCAGCTGTGGTCTCAGCAGAGTGGAGCAGAGGGGCAGAATCCCCTCCCTGGCCCTGCTGGCTCTGCTTGTCTTTTAGGGGAAAAAATAATTGGTCTGTACACATTGGCACTTGGGGTCAAAAGTGGTGCCAGCCAGTTTTAATTTGGTAGGAGGGGATTCCTTTAATTTCCAGACTGAATCTGGGCAGTGTGCTGTGCATGCAGGGCAAACTTCAGCTTCTTAGAATCATAGAACTAACCAGGTTGGAAAAGACCTTTGAGATCATCAAGTCCAACCTATGGCCTAATCCGTAACACCTCCTGACAACTAAACCATGGTTCCAACTGCCACATCCAAGCCTTTTGTGAACACTGTGGTGGGTTGGAAGCGTAAGGCCAAGAAGCCTCCTCCCTTCCCCCTTGTAAAGTAAAAGGAAATAAAAAATTGAAGGGAAAGGAAAAAAAAACCTCACAAGCTGAATTAGCAAAGTAGTGGAGCTTTATATTTACAAAGCAATGTAGGATTTGCAGGGGAATATTTACAAATTTACAATATTTACAATATATACAAAGATATACAATAAAGTAACACAGAAATGAGGGTTCCCCCCTCTGCTGAGGGGGTTTCCCACCTCCACTCTCCCCTCTCTCCCCCTTTCCCCAGAGTGGGATAGAAAGAGAAAGAAAAGAGAGGAAAAAAAAAGTTAAAAGCAGTTTGTGTTAATTGGAAGCAGTTAATACAGGCCTTATCAGGTTTGTCAGTTTGAAGGCCGAAGCCTTGGCAGAAAGCCCAGCACAGAGAGAGCTGCTGCACGAAGAAGAGGCGGAAGCAAGACTGAAGATAGAGTGCCAGAGTGCCCAGGAGAGTCCTCCTGCACTCCCAGTTCAGAAGGTGCTTCCTCCCACTCTTCCAATGAAATTAGTTTAGATTATTCTTTCCATTTACCAACTTCCGTCCACCATATTCCCTTTCTTAAGGGGGCAACGTCAACTGGTCACAAACACCTTCAGGGATGGTGACTCCTTACCTCCTGGGGCAGCACAGTCCAATGGCCAATCTCTCTTGCTGGGAAGAACTTTCTCCTCACCTCCAGCCTAAACCTCCCCTGGTGCAGCTTGGGACTGTGTCCCCTTGTTCTGGTGCTGCTTGCCTGGGAGAAGAGACCAACCCCCACCTGGCTACAACCTCCCTTCAGGGAGTTGGAGAGAGCAAGAAGGACTTCCCTGAGCCTCCTCTCCTCCAGGCTAAGCAACCCCAGCTCCCTCAGCCTCTGCTCACAGGGCTGTGCTCCAGACCCCTCCCCAGCCTTGTTGTACAGAGGGAGAGTTTTTGTGGGCCTCTTGGCCATGTGAGAGCTTGGTGAACTCAGCTGCATTGCAACTCTGCAGTTTTAGAACTGCTTTAACAAGCAATTAGTGGAGACATAATTTGACCGCCATTGAAACTACTGGATGGCTGGACAGCTGCCCAGCTCAGAAAGACCTGGGGCTGCTGGCTGACAGCTGGCTGAACATGAGCCACTGTGTCTGTCCAGGTGGCCAAGGAGGCAACCTGGCCTGGATCAGCAGTGGTGTGGCCAGCAGCAGCTGGGAAGTGATTGTGCCCCTGCACTAAGCACTGGGGAGGCCACACCTTCAGTACTGGGTTCACTTTTGGACCCCTCACTAGAAGAAAAACATTAAGGTGCTGGATCATATCCAGAGAAGGGCAACAAAGCTGGTGAAAGGTCTGGAGAACAGGGCTGGTGAGGAGCAGCTGAGGGAACTGGGGTTGTTTACTCTGGAGAAAAGAAAGCTGAGGGGAGACCTTCCTGCTCCTTACAACCCCATGAGAGGAGGCTGGAGTGAGCTGAGTGTATCTACTGCCTAGTAACAAGTGATAGAAATAGAGGAAAAGGCCTTAAGTTGCACCAGGGAAGGTCTAGGTTGGACATTAGAAGAACTGCTCTCTTCAGCTGCCTGAAGGGAGGTTGTAGCCACGTGGGAGCTGGTGTCTTCTCCCAGGCAAGCAGCACCAGAACAAGAGGACACAGTCTCAAGCTGTGCCAGGGGAGATTTAGGCTGGAGGTTAGGAAGAAGCTCTTCCCAGAAAGAGAGATTGGCCATTGGAATGTGCTGCCCAGGGAGGTGGTGGAGTCACCATCCCTGGAGGTGTTTAGGAAGAGCCTGAATGAGGCACTTGGTGCCATGGTTTAGTTGATTAGATGGTGTTGGGTGATAAGTTGAACTCGATGATCTCTGAGGTGTTTCCCAACCTGGCTTATTCTATTCTATTCTATTCTATTCTATTCTATTCTATTCTATTCTATTCTATTCTATTCTATTCTATTCTATTCTATTCTATTCCTACTCTTTTCACTATTTAGGGCAAGGAAGAGAAGAGTGATTTGATTTAGCAATGAGAAGTCCTCATGAGGCCTGGCACTGTTTGGTCAGCAGAATTCTGCTTGGGCCCAGGGTGGCTGGATCATGGTGAACACAATTGTGCATCAGAAAAAGGAAGTGTGAGGTTAATCAGCATCAAGTCCAAAAGGTTGTGTGAGGACTGATGAACCTGTGGACATCCCTTCTGCTATAGTTTAAGTCTGATGAAAGAAATGTTGTCCTGCTGTGCCCTGTGAGTGGCTCCCGTATCATAGACTCACAGAATACCAGGTTGGAAGGCACATCAAGGGTCATCTAGTCATCTAAGCAGGTGATGAAATTAATAGCTGAGGGGTGAGCAACTGATGTCATTTGGCTGGAGCTGAGCACAGCCTTCGACACTCTCTCGCACCACATCCTGGTCTCCAGGCTGGTGACACATGGGTGTGATGGGTGACCACTAGATGGATAAGGAATTGGCTTGATGGCTGCACCCAAAGAGTGGCTGTCAATGGCTCCATGTCCCAGTGGAGGCCAGGGACAAGCAGAGTCCCTCAGGGGTCAGTCCTGGGACCAGGCTTGTTCAGCATCTTTGTGGGTGCCATGGACAGTGGCATTGAGTGCACCCTCAGCAAGTTTGCTGATGACACCAAGCTGTGTGGTGCAGCAGACAGCTGAAGGGAAGGGAGGCCATCCAGAGGGACCTGGACAGGTTGGAGAGGTGGGCACAAGCCAACCTCAGGAGGTTCAACAAGACCAAGGGCAGGGTCCTGCAGCTGGGTGGAGGCAATCCCAGGCACAAATCCAGGCTGGGCAGGGATTGGCTGGAAAGCAGCCCTGAGGAGAGAGCCTTGGGGGTGCTGGGGGACAAAAAGCTCAACAGGAGCTCTCAGTGTGCACTTGCAGCCCGCAAAGCCAATCAGATCCTGGGCTGCATCAGGAGCAGTGTGGCCAACAGGGCAAGGGAGGTGATTCTCCCCCTCTGCTCAGCTCTGGTGAGACCTGGAGTACTGTGTCCAGTTCTGGAGCCCCTATTCCAAGAGGGATGTGGAGGTGCTGGAGCGTGTCCAGAGAAGGGCCAGGAGGATGAGCAGAGGGCTGGAGCACCTCTCCTGTGAGGGCAGACTGAAGGAGTTGGGGCTGTTCAGTCTGGAGAAGAGAAGGCTCCCAGGTGACCTCATTGTGGCCTTCCAGGATCTGAAGGGGGCTGCAAGAAGGCTGGGGAGGGACTTCTCAGGATGTCAGGTAGTGATAGGACTAGGGGGAATGGAATGAAGCTGGAGGTGGGGAGATTCAGGCTGGAGGTGAGGAGGAAGTTCTTCCCCATGAGAGTGGTGAAGCCCTGGAATGGGTTGTCCAGGGAGGTGGTCGAGGCCCCATCCCTGGAGGTGTCTAAGGCCAGGCTGGATGAGACTGTGGCTAGGCTGATCCAGTGTGGGGTGTCCCTGCCCATGGCAGGGGGGTTGGAACTAGATGATCCTTGTGGTCCCTTCCAACCCTGACTGACACTATGATACTACTATGATCTTGCCTTTCAGGGCAAGAATATAGTTTAAATGAGCTGGCACAGCACCCTGTCAAGCTGGGCACTCAAACTGTCTAATGCAGAGGAATCCACCACCTCCCTTGGGAGTTTGTTCCAACGTTTAGCAGTTTGAATGGTGAATTTTACTGTTTTTCTGGCATCCAGTCCAAATCTCCCTAGCAGCAACTGGTCCCCATTGCCCCTTCTCATTACCATGGCACTCTTGGTAAAATAAGAGCCTCCCTCCTCATGGGGACTGCCCTTTAGGGACTTGTGCATGGCTGTGAGGTCTCCCTTAAGCCTGCTTTCTCATTCCAGGAATGGCAGGATGTCAGTGGTGTGTTTAGAGATGGCTACTCAAACCCAGGGTGATAACCTGTGAGTGCTCCTCAGTGGGAGAGCACCACTGTGACTTTGTGAAAACAGAGGATGGGGCTGTCACAAGGGTTCTTGTCTGGGCAGAGCTATCAGGATCACCTCTTTATCACTCCATACTCCAGCCACAGGCATAGAGACATGTCAGGAAGCAGCTACTCTTTTAATATTCCCTGTTGCTGAAAGGGAAGGTTTTATGAGCAGAGGGAAAAGGACACAGGCCTCATGATTCACCAGCCAGACTAGCTGAGGTAAGGGGTTTGTTTTCCAAAAGGCTAAGTAATTTACTCCTCAGTCTGGAAAAGGGAAGCTCTTGCACAGACAGCATTCTTTCTGAGCAATAATTTAATCCTTCCTCTTTCCCTGGGATGGTTGCTTCTTGGGGAGCATCTCCTGTGAAAGAAATAGCTCCTGTGCCACTATTCCTGCCCATTTAAGGTTGCTCTTAGAATCATGTAATTCTTTGGATTGGAAGTGCCCTCTGAGATCATAAAGTCCAACAGTCAACCTAAGACCACCATGGCCTGTAAACCATGTCCCCAAAGGGCCATGGCCACACACTTAGAATAGAATAGAATTAACCAGGTTGGAAAAGACCTTTGAGATCATCAAGACCAACCTATCACCCAATACCATCTGATCAACTAACCCATGGCACCAAGCACCCTATCAAATCTCTTCCTAAACACCCCCAGTGATGGTGACTCCACCACCTCCCTGGGCAGCACATTCCAATGGCCAGTCTTTCTTTCTATGAAGAACTTCTTCCTCACCTGCAGCCTAAACCTCCCCTGGCACAGCTTGAGACTGTGTCCTCTTGTTCTGGTGCTGGGTGCCTGGGAGAAGAGACCAACCCCCACCTGGCTACAACCTCCCTTCAGGGAGTTGGAGACAGCAAGAAGGTCTCCCCTGAGCCTCCTCTTCTCTAGGCTAAGCAGCCCCAGCTCCCTCAGCCTCTCCTCACAGGGCTGTGCTCCAGACCCTTCCCCAGCCTCCTTGCCCTTCTCTGGACACCTTCCAGCAAGTCAACCTCCTTCCTAAACTGAGGAGCCCAGAACTGGACACAGGACTCAAGGTGTGGCCTAACCGGTGCTGAGTACAGGGCAGAATGACCTCCCTGCTCCTGCTGGCCACACGAATGGGACTCCACCACCTCCCTGGACAGCCTGTCTCAATCCCTGACCACTCTTGCAGCAAATAAATTTTTCCTTATCTCCAACCTAAGCCTCCCCTGGCACAACTTGAGTCAATTTCCTCTCTTTCTATCACTAGGGAGAAGAGACCAACCCCCAACCTGCTTTCATTGAGCTGTAGAGATCAATCAGGTCTCCCCTCAGCCTCCTCTTCTCCAGTCTGAGTACCCCCAGTTCCCTCAGCTGCTCCTCACCATCCCTGTTCTCCACACCCTGCACCAGCTTTGTTGCCCTTCTCTGGACCTGCTCCAGCAGCACCTGAATGTCCTTCCTGTAGTGAGGGGCCCAAACCTGAACCCAGTATTTGATGTGTAACCTCACCAGTGCCAAGTACAGAGGCTCAGTCACTTCCCTGCTCCTGCTGGCCACACTATTGCTGATCCAGTCCAGGATGCTAGTGGCCTTCTTGGCCACCTGGGCACACACTGCTTCATGTTTAGCTGGCTGCTGACCGACACCCCAAGGTCCTTTTCTGCTGGGCATCATTCTAGCCACTCTGCCCCAAGCCTGGAGCATTCATGGGGTTGTTGTGAGCCCATGGTGAGTGCTACAGTGCCCTGGCAATAAACAGGGACAGATCTCTGCTTGCCTCAACTTCAGTGGAGCACACAGGCTGCTCTCAGCACCTCACTTGCAGATCCCTTTGCATCGTTGCTGCCATCCAGCAGTCTCCATGGCAATCTGCACTGCAGCACAGTCTCTTATGCATTGCATTTGGGTAACACAGGTTTGCTTTGCTTTGCTTTGCCTCCTGCTTTTAAGCACTGTAATTGTTGGGAGGGTGGGGGGGTGGAATTTTTATGTGAGTTTGTTTTGGGTTTTTTTTGTTGGTTGTTTGTTGCTTTTAATGGAGAAATAATGACTTTAACACAGATAATGAGCCCACCACGCTGCCAGATGAATAGTTGGCTAGCTTTCCAATTGTCCTTTCTGGGCCTAAATCATGCACTAATATGACCAAGGGTCTCTTTCCTTCCCTGTTTCCCGAGGTTAGCCTATAAATGCATGCTAGTAGTGCCACTGGTACAGCATTGGTGTCTGCACTGCTGAATCCACAGGCAAAGGAAGGACAATTAGGGTGTGTGCAGCCATGCATGATCATTTTTGGAGCCATTGTACAATATTTATGCTCCTTTCAGCCTCATCTGTTCTGAACTGCGTGTCTCTCTCAGCTGGAGCCCTGTTGAAAGCCTTGAGCAGAGGGTGAGGCTGCTATTGTGCAGTTCATCCAGGAGAACAGGAATTCAATTCTTCATGGACTGCATCTGTATGAACACTGTTTGCCCACTACCCATGAGGCACTGCCAAGGATTGAAATAATATCATAGGGCAGCCTGAAGCATTCAGCATCTGCTTCTGGGCATCTTATATCAGCAGTGACTTTACCCATGGGAAATCCCTTCTTTTACACTGGAGGAATTTTATCTGTCTGGTTCCTATGAGGTGCTTTTGTGTGAGCAGAAAAGGAAGAGGAGAGAAGAAAAGGAAGATGTGTAAGAGGGAGTGCAAGAAAGGAAAAGGAAAAGGAAGTGGAGAGGAAAGGAGGAAAAAAAGAAAGGGAAAAAAAAAGAAAAGTAATGGAGGAGAAAGAGGAGCTGGGGTTGCTTAGCCTGGAGAGGAGGAGACTCAGGGGTGACCTTATTGCTCTCTACAACTACCTGAAGGGAGGTTATAGACAGGCAGAGGTTGGTCTCTTCTCCCAGGCAAGCAGCACCAGAACAAGAGGACACAGTCTCAGGCTGCATCAGGGAAGGTTTAGGCTGGAGGTTAGGAGAAAGTTATACACAGAGAGAGTGATTGCCCATTGGAATGTGCTGCCCAGGGAGGTGGTGGAGTCATTGGAGAAGAAGAAGGAGAATGAGGAGGAGAAGGAGAAGGGGAAGGAGAAGGAGAAGGGGAAGGGGAAGGGAAAGGGAAAGGGGAAGGGGAAGGGGAAGGGGAAGGGGAAGGAGAAGGAGAAGGAGAAGGAGGAGAAGGAGAAGGAGAGGGAGAAGGAGAAGGAGAAGGAGAAGGAGAAGGAGAAGGAGAAGGAGAAGGAGAAGGAGAAGGAGAAGGAGAAGGAGAAGGAGAAGGAGAAGGAGAAGGAGAAGGAGAAGGAGAAGGAGAAGGAGAAGGAGAAGGAGAAGGAGAAGGAGAAGGAGAAGGAGAAGGGGAAGGAAGAGGAGGAGGAGGAGGAGAAAGAGGAAGAGGAGGAGGAGAAAGAGGAAGAGGAGGAGGAGAAAGAGGAAGAGGAGGAGGAGGGGGAGAAAGAGAAAGAGGAGGAGGTGGAGGAGGAGGAGAAGGAGGAGGAGGAGTAGGAGGAGGAGGAGGAGAAGGAGGAGGAGGAGGAGGAGGAGAAGAAAGAGGAAAATAAAAAGGAAATATAATAGAGGGAAAAAAAAAAGAAAAAGATGGGAAAAGAAACAAAAGAAAGGGCTAAAAAGCCAACTGACACATGAGTAATGGATAGTCCTTGGACAGCAAATAAAAAGTCACATTGATGCCAGCACACTGCTTCCACTAGCAGCTTTAAAGGAACTCAATCACAGTGTGGAGAGCAAGCATTTAACCTATTCTGACCTTCTGGAAACCAGTCCACCTCTTCTCTTCTCTGATCTCCCAGTCCTGTCTGATTGTTGAGAATATTGTTACCAGGAACACAGAAGGAGGAAGGATCCATCAGTGGACATTGGCATTCAAGGTCTTCAAGGAACTAGATACCTCCCAGTTCCCTTTGTGAAGTCAAGCAAAGCATTTATCAATATCTGAGGGCTGGGGGTCAGGAGGGAGGGGACAGGCTCTGCTCACTTGCTCCCTGGGACAGGACAAGGAGCAATGGATGTAAGTAGCAGTACAGGAGGTTCCACCTCAACACAAGGGGGAACTTCTTTACTGTGAGGGTCACAGAGCCCTGGAACAGGCTGTCCAGAGAGGTTGTGGAGTCTCCTTCTCAGGAGACTTTCAAGGCCCATCTGGATGTGTTCCTGTGTGGCCTTAGCTAGATTCTATGGTCCTGCTCTGGCAGGGGGGTTGGACTCAATGATCTCTTTGAGTCCCTTCCAGCTCCTGACATCCTGTGGTCATTTAGTCTGCCTCATGCAGTGCTCCCTTGGAAAAAAAGAAAAACAAACTAGTTTTGAGTGTTTTACATCACCCAAGATTGTGTGAGGATAAAATTCATTGCAGCTCATGAAGCATGCAGCTAACAGAATCATCAGCAGAACAGCTTGGAAATAGTTTTACATTACAAAATGGCACAATAATTTATTAATATGGTTACATCATGGAAGTTTTCTGGTGAAATTTCCCCAAAGGGAGAGATCCCTTCCAGTTAATTCAAAGTGAACAGTGAAAGTAGCACAAATCTTCTCAGGAGGGTGCTGCTGTGGAGGGAGGAACCTGGAAATCTGAAAACTGCAGCTGGAACAATCATAGAGAATCATGAAGTGGTTTGGGTTGGAAATGACCTTAAAGATCATCTAGTACCAACCACCCCCCTTGCCATGGGCAGAGACACCCCACACTAGACCAGACTGCTCAAGGCCCAGTCCAGCCAATAACATAGGACAATGTCAGGAACTCAAAGGCACTGCAAAGTGATTCTAGAACTTGCTCTAACTGGTGTACCTGTACCAACAAATAAAGATGGGGACCCAGGGAAAGAACTGTACCTCTAACCAGCATCTCATATTTAATAGAAGAATAGAATAGGATAGGATAGGATAGGATAGGATAGGATAGGATAGGATAGGATAGAATAGAATAGGATAGAATAGAATAGAATAGAATAGAATAAACCATGTTGGAAGAGACCTTCAAGATCATCATGTCCAACCTATCAACCAATGCAACACCACCTAAACAACTAACTCATGGCACCAAGCACCCCATCAAGTCTCCTCCTGAACACCTCCAGGGATGGTGACTCCACCACCTCCCTGGGCAGCACATTCCAATGGGCAATCACTCTCTCTGTGTAGAACTTCTCCCTAACCTCCAGCCTAAACTTCCCCTGGCACAGCTTGAGACTGTGTCCTCCTGTTCTGGTGATGGTTGTCTGGGAGAAGAGACCAACCTCTGCCTGTCCACAACCTCCCTTCAGGCAGTTGTAGAGAGCAAGAAGGTCACCCCTGAGTCTCCTCCTCTCCAGGCTAAGCAACCCCAGCTCCCTCAGTCTCTCCTCACAGGGCTGTGCTCCAAACCTCTCACCACCTTTGTTGCCCTTCTCTGGACACCTTCCAGCAAGTCAACCTCCTTCCTAATCTGAGGGGCCCAGAACTGGACACAGGACTCCAGGTGTGGCCTAACCAGTGCAGTGTACAGGGGCAGAATGACCTCCTTGCTCCTGCTGGCCACACTGTTCCTGAAGCAGGCCAGGATGCCATTGGCCCTCTTGGCTGCCTGGGCACACTGCAAGGCCTGTACACAAGGCCTGGGCACACTGTAGCACTCCCTGACACACTAAGCAGCTGAAGGCTTTGTTTGACTCAGAGAGTGCTTTTGCAACAACATTTTAATACAACCATTTGAGTACCAAAAGGGCCTCTCCCCATGACACAAATTCAGAACAGCTCCTAAAAGCCTTTTTCCTTAATACACTTCTAACAGCCTATAAAAACTATCTATTACTACACCTATGTTAGAAGGAGTATTAATTTGCAAGCAACTCTCAAGTATTTAAAAGCAGTATCATAAATGCTTAAATTCCATCCTTCACTAATATTTAGAGGAGCTATGAAGGTTAGAGAATGGACACCTTCTCTACACCTCTCAGAGGTGCATCATGTTTGACACACCACTGTTCAAAATCCACTATCATAGAATCATAGAAGTGTCAGGGTTGGAAGGGACCTCAAGGATCAGCCAAATCCCCCTGCCATGGGCAGGGACACCCCACACTACAGCAGGTTGCTCACAGCCACCTCCAGCCTGGCTGCAAACACCACCAGGCAGGAGGCTTCCACCACCTCCCTGGGCAACCTGTGCCAGGCTCTCACCACCCTCATGGGGAAAAACTTCTTCCTAACATCCAATCTGAATCTACTCACTTCTAGTTTTGTTCCTTTCCCCCTAGTCCTGTCATTACCTGACACCCTAAAAAAGTCCCTCCCCAGCTTTCTTGTAGCCCCCTTCAGATACTGGAAGGTGACAACAAGGTCTCCTTGGAACCTTCTCTTCTCCAGACTGAACAACCCCAACTCCCTCAGTCTGTCCTCACAGCAGAGCAGCTCCAGCCCTCCGCTCATCCTCGTGGCCCTTCTCTGGACACCTTCCAGCACCTCCAGATCCTTCCTGTAGTAGGGGCTCCAGAACACAGTATTCCAGGTGGGGTCTCACCAGAGCAGAGTAGAGGGGGAGAAAGCACAAATACAACATGAATCTTTGCCAACAAATGTCTCCTGTTCCTGGATTCATAACCCAGTCTCTAAATGATAGCAAATGACATATCCATATGTTTAAAAAACCCCTAAGTGACTCAGTTTTGTCTCAAAGGCAGTCTTAGAAGGAAATTTTACAGCCATGAGTTCCCACCTGAGGTTTAGTTCTAGATAACCTGTAAAGAGTTCATCACAGAATCACAGACTGCATCAGGTTGGAAGAGACCCTCAAAGGTCATCTTCTCCAACCCCCTCGTAGTCAACAGAGACATCACCAGCTAGGTCAGGTTGCTCAGGGCCCTATCAAATATGACCCTGAATGTTTCCAGGGATGTGGCTTCAACCACATCTCTAGGCAACCTGTTCCAGTGTTTCACCACTCTCACTGTGCAGAACAGAACTTCCTTCTGATGTCTAATCTAAATCTGCCCCTCTCGTTCTGTCACTCCCAGCCCTTGTGAAAAGTCCTTTCCCAGCTCTCCTGTAGCCCCCTTTAGGTACTGGAAGGTTGTTCTGAGGTCTCCTTGGAGCCTTCTCCAGGATGACTTGTTCAACATCTTTGTGTGTGCCATGGACAGTGGCATTGAGTGCACCCTCAGCAAGTTTGCTGATGACACCAAGCTGTGTGGTGCAGCAGACAGCTGGAGGGAAGGGAGGCCATCCAGAGGGACCTGGACAGGCTGGAGAGGTGGGCACAAACCAACCTCATGAAGTTCAATAAGAGCATGTGCAGGGTCCTGCATCAGGGTCGAGGTAATCCCAGGCACAAATCCAGGCTAGGCAGGGACTGGCTGGAAAGTAACCCTGAGGAGAGAGACTTGGGGGTGCTGGTGGACAGAAAGCTCAACAGGAGCTCTCAGTGTGCACTTGCAGCCCGCAAAGCCAATCAGATCCTGGGCTGCATCAGCAGAAGTGTGGCCAGCAGGTCAAGGGAGGTGATCCTCCCCCTCTACTCAGCTCTGGTGAGACCCCACCTGGAGTACTGTGTCCAGTTCTGGAGCCCCTATTACAAGAGGGATGTGGAGGTGCTGGACTGTGTCCAGAGTAGGGCCAGGAGGATGAGCAGAGGGCTGGAGCACCTCTCCTATGAGGACAGACTGAAGGAGTTGGGGCTGTTCAGTCTGCAGAAGAGAAGGCTCCCAGGTGACCTCATTGTGGCCTTCCAGGATCTGAAGGGGGCTCCAAGAAGGCTGGGGAGGGACTGCTCAGGATCTCAGGGAGTGATAGGACTAAGGGGAATGGAATGAAGCTGGAGGTGAGGAGGAAGTTCTTCCCCATGAGAGTGGTGAAGCCCTGGAATGGGTTGTCCAGGGAGGTGATTGAGGCCCTGTCCCTGGAGGTGTTTAAGGCCAGGCTGGATGAGGCTGTGGCCAGGCTGATCTAGTGTGGGGTGCCCCTGCCCATGGCAGGGGGTTGAACTAGATGATCCTTGTGGTCCCTTCCAACCCTGACTGAAACTATGAAACTATGAAACTATGAACAGCCCCAGCTCTTTCATCCTGACTCCGTAGGGGAGATGCTCCAGCTCTCTGATAATATTTGTGGCCTTCCTCTGGGCTGTGGCCAGCAGGTCCATGTCTCTCTTGTGTTGGGGGCCTCAGAGATGGACACAGTATTCTCAGTGAGGTCTCCCCAGAGCAGAGCAGAGGAGCAGGATCCCCCCTCTTCATCTCTGGCCATGCTGCTTTGGATGCAGCTCAGGCTGCCCTTGGCCTTCTGTGCTGCCAGTGCCCATTGCTGGCTCCTGTCCAGATTCTCTCCCACCAGCACCCCCAGGTCCTTCTCAGCAGGTCTGCTCTCAATCTCATCATCCCCCAGCCTGGACTGCTACTAAAGATTGAATCATCAAGAGACAATGTCCCAGAAGCACCTCTGCTTCCAGTGCTTCCTATAGCCTAAATGAGACACCACTACAGCACCCCTGTACAGTGCAGTGGATAATGCTACACCCATTCTTTACACAAAGGAGCATTGTTCTCCCCAGCTACAGGAGAAGGAACATAAATAACTAACTTCAGCATTTCAAACCCACCCCAGAAATTTGCAGTCATTTTGAGGATCTGATCTGAAAAAGGCAGGGAAGGAGATTGAGCCCAGATGTCTGACACCACCTGAGCTGTCAACTTCTGCTTGCACAGTATGCAGAGAAAGCTCACACTTATCTAAAAGTTAAGACAAGTAGCTATAACCTGTACCAAGATTAAGAAAGCCAAGTGCTGGGTGTTACACTTGGGTCACAAAAACCCCATGCAATGCTACAGACTTGGGGTTGAGTGGTTGGAAAGGTGCCCAGCAGAAAAGGACCTGGGGTTGGCAGCTGGGTGATGAGCCAGTGTGTGCCCAGGTGGCCAAGGAGGCCTCCAGCATCCTGGCCTGGGTCAGCAATAGTGTGGCCTGCAGGACCAGGGCAGTGATTGTCCCTCTGCACTCAGCACTGGTGAGGACATAACCTGAGTGCAGTTTTGGGTCCCACACTACAAAGAGGACATTGAGGGTATAGAGAAGCACAACAAGCTGGGGTTGCTTAGCCTGGAGAAGAGGAGGCTCAGGGGAGACCTAAGTGCTCTCCACAACTCCCTGAAGGGAGGTTGTAGCCAGGTGGGGGTTGGTCTCTTCTCCCAGGTAACCAACACCAGAACAAGAGGACACAGTTTCAAGCCACACCAGGGGAGGTTTAGGCTGGGTGTTAGGAAGAAATTCTTCCCAGAGATTGGCCATTGGGATGTGCTGCCCAGGGAGGTGGTGGAGTCACCATCCCTGGAGGTGTTTAGAAAGAACCTGGATGGGGTGCTTGGTGCCATGCTTTAGTTGATCAGATGGTGTTAGGTGACAGGTTGGACTGGATGATGTCTGAGGTCTCTTCCAACCTGGTTAATTCTATTCTATTCTAATTTAACAAAGCTGGGGAAGGGTCTGGAGAACAGGGCTGAGAAGAGCAGCTGATAGAGCTGGGGATGTTCAGTCTTGGGAAGAGGAGGCTGAGGGGACACCTCGTTGCTCTCTACACCACTCTGAAATAAGCTTGCAGCTCCTTAGTATCAGGTGATAGAATAGGAGGAAATGTCTTGAAATTGTGCCAGAGGAGGTTTAGGTTGGAAATGAGGAACAATTTCTTTTTTGCAAGAGTGGTCAGGCACTGGAACAAGCTTCCCAGGGAGCTGCTGGAGTCACTCAAGAGCTGGACACAGTACTCAAAACCAGAGAGCTTAATGAAGGGAAACTCTGTGCTCAGCACTGGTTAGGCCACACCTTGAGTCCTGTGTCCAGTTCTGGGCTCCTCAGTTTAAGAAAGACATTGAGACACTTGAAGGTGTCCAGAGAAGGGCAACAAAGCTGGGGAGAGGTCTGGAGCACAGCCCTGTGAGGAGAGGCTGAGGGAGCTGGGGTTGCTTAGCCTGGAGAAGAGGAGGCTCAGGGGAGACCTTCTTGCTCTCTACAAGTCCCTGAGGTTGTAGCCAGGAGAGAGTTGGTCTCTTCTCCCAGGCAGCCAGCTGAACCTTCTCTGCTCCAGGCTAAGTTGGTTAGATCTCCAAAACCCAAATGAACACCTGAAGCTGCAGAAGGGAATCTCTGATCTTTAACTTTGTTCCTATAAATAAAAGAAGATTTCTTTCACATCAGTAACCTTTGTTTAGGCAGGAGGCAAAGCTTTCTTTGCAAGCTAAAGGGTCGTGGAAGCCATTATCACCTTGTGCTTTCTGTCAAGTTCACACCTTGGGCTGCTTTCACCAACACACCAAACCAAATATTTTTGTAAGATAAAAGAAAATAAAGAAGAAAAGGGAAAAAAAAACCACAAAGGGAAGAAAGGTCTTCAAATGGAAGCTTAGGAAACAGAGCATTCTGTGATGCACACACTGATTTTTTATTTGGTTTTGGGTTTGTTTCTGTTTTTTTTCCCTGAGGAGAAAGGGGAAGAATAAAAATGAACTGCAAATGATGTGCTTCCTTCATGTTGCTAATGCTTGAGTCTTAACACAAGGCTTTATCTATACCAAGGCTACTGTGGAGAGCAAAAATAAAACCAAAATATCTGGGAAAGAGTGGTAGAGAAAGATAATTGACCCATTTACTGTGGCCAGCAGGAGCAGGGAAGTCATTCTGCCCTGTACTCAGTGCAGGTTAGGACACACCTTTGAGTCCTGTGTCCAGTTCTGGGCTCCTCGATTTAAGGACATTGAGACACCTGAAGGTATCTAGAGAAGGGCAACGAGGCTGGGGAGGGGTCTGGAGCACAGCCCTGTGAGGAGAGGCTGAGGGAGCTGGGGTTGCTTAGAATGGAGAAGAGGAGGCTCAGGGGAGACCTTCTTGCTCTCTCCAACTCCCTGAAGGGAGGTTGTAGCCAGGTGGGGGCTGGTCTCTTTTCCCAGGCAACTGTCTCGGTCTGGAGAGGGAATGAGCCTCAGTTCTTCTGAATATTCCCCTGTTGTGAAATGAGAGGCAAAAACGAGGCCAAAATGTCAACAGCTAGGCTATTGATTACATAAATAAAGTAGATGGATCAGAAGGGGTGAGAGAGAAAAGAGAGAGAGAAGAGGAAAGGAATTATATTACCACACCCCTCACCTCCCCCAAGACAGTTTGAGTCTGTGGAGGAAAAGTGCTGCAGGAGATGTTGGGTCTGTAGAGAAAGGGTGCTGAGGCTTTGGCTGGAGAAGAGAGGTGGTCCTCTGGGCAGCCTCTTCAGCTCCAGGAGTTGCAGCAGGCAGATCTTAGGACACGGAGAGAGGGTTCAATCTGCTTCTTCCAGGCTCCAATGCCTCTTTTCTCCAGAGCAGCCTTGTCCCAGGCTTTTCCTTCTCTCCTGCTTTCCTTCTCAGCGACATTGTCCTTCTGTGTTTTCCTTCTCCTGTGTTTTCAGTTCTCCATTTTTCTTCTGCCAAGCCAGTAGTTGCTCAAGTCTTTTATACAGTTTTGTAGTCCTTAGGCATGTGCCCAAATATTGTCCCTCATGAAATCAGGGGGCAGGAAATCATCCTCAGGTAAGTATCCAGGTATCATTTCCCAGGAAATCTTTCTGTGCATTCCTGTGTGTTTGGGCAGGGGTCTGGATGGGGGGGGGGGGTCTGCCTCCTCCTTCTCCACCTACCTGCCCACACACTCATTACACATCAGGAAACAGGTGGTGAATCCATTGTCTCACCATCCTCCCTTTCCAGGGTACTTGATGGGTGGAGATTATCTTGCCTCATGCATACTCCCGAAGATGGCCTCAGTCCATTGTTGTCAGGCCAGCTGTGGCCCAGTGATCAATGTTATCTTTGCACCTTCCCAGAGTCGTTCCAGTGGCTCTGCCCAACACACATCAGCTATTGTCTGGGCAAGCAGCAAGTGATTTTATCTTTGTTGAGTCACACCAGGAAAGAGGAGCTTTTAGTCTCTCACAGCAACCAGCACCAGAACAAGAGGACACAGTCTCAAGCTGCACCAGGGGAGGTTTAGGCTGGAGGTGAGGAGAAAGTTCTTCACAGAGAGAGTAATTGGTCATTGGAATGTGCTGCCCAGGGAGGTGGTGGAGTCATCATCCTTGAAGGTGTTCACAAAAGGCTTGGATGTGGCACTTGGTGCCATGGTTTTGTTGTCAGGAGGTGTTAGGGATTAGATCATAGGTTGGACTTGATGACCTCAAAGGTCTTTTCCAACCTGGTTGGTTCTATGAATGATTTGCTACCATCTTTCAAGGCTTCCCTTCCTCTCTAACAAAAGAACATAGAAAGGCTTTTTAGGTGCATGATTCAAAGCACTTGCAGTAGCTCTTTGCTTTGAACTGCCCTGTAAAAGAGCCTCCCTCCCTGGGCAGGAGCAGAAGGCACTGGTGCCCCCCCAGAAGGACTGTTTGAGTTGGACATCACTGGGTAGTACACAACGCCAGCATGAAGTGAAACTTCTGCACTGATGAATGACACCAACTATTATCCAATTTTCCTGAGGTGAGTGGCTAACAGATGAAATTATAGCACTGCTGGATGTCTGCCCTGTGTGGTGCCATCTATTTATTCCTTTGTTTCCATTGAGGTAGTGCAGTTACTGCCGATGAGGGAGAAGACTTTGAGTTGCAGTGCCAGGGGCTAAAGAGATTTTTGCCTTAGGTTAAAATCCAGGAATTATTTAAGACCTAAAAAGTATTGTAAATTTAATAACACTCATGAATAAGTTACAGCAGCCTAATTAAAAAATAATAAAATGCTAGGTTCAGGAAGAAAAGGCTGACTGCAGAAAGTCCTCTGGTCATATGCAACTGTTTTATAGAAGCATAGAATTGGCAGGGTTGGAAGGGACCTCAAGGCTCAGCCAGTTCAAATCCCCCTGCCATGGGCAGGGACACCTCACACTACAGTAGGTTGCTCACAGCCACCTCCAGCCTGGCTGCATAAACCTCCAGGCATGAGGCTTCCACCACCTCCCTGGGCAACCCTATTTAATTCTTCCCATCCCAGTGCCCACTTTAGAGATGATATCTAGACCTTGAGTCCTGTGTCCGGTTTGGGACCCTCAATTTAGGAAGGATGTTGAGATACTTGAACGTGTCCAGAGAAGGGCAACTGTTGCAGTTTGAGCTGGGTGCCCCCCTGCAATGTTTACTTCCTGTGTCCAGAGGTTCAGCCCAGAGGGACGGACACAGGAAATTATGTAGTATTTCCTACCACAATCCTTTGCACCACTATAAGATGCAGTGTGGAGTCTAGCACGCTCTCTTCTCTTCCTCCTCCGTCAGCCAGTAACTGGGGGAGATGCCTCCTGGCTTTGGGCCTGGCTAGGACCAAGGCCACGGGGGGATGGGCAGTCTCAGATCTGGCCAGCTGAGACTAGCCTAGCAGTGGGAGGGGGAAGAAGGAGCCCTGGGGGTCTCGGGTGTCCCCTCAGGCGGGGATGGGATCTCCCTGGGTCTGCTTTGGGATCTTTCTTTGTCACTGCGCTTTTGGATTTCTGTAAAAGTTCACTGCTTTCTATTGAAACTTTCCATCGCTTTTGCAATCCGTTTGTCTGAGTGTTTATTGTTGCCAGGAGTGGGGAAGGGGGTTGTCTCAACCCAGCACAGCAACAAAGCTGGGGAGGGGTCTGGAGCACAGCCCTGTGAGGAGAGGCTGAGGGAGCTGGGGTTGCTTAGCCTGGAGAAGAGGAGGCTCAGGGGAGACCTTATTGCTGTCTACAACTCCCTGAAGGGAGGCTGTAGCCAGGTGAGGGTTGGTCTCTTCTCCCAGGCACCCATCACCAGAACAAGAGGACACAGTCTCAAGCTGTGCCAGGGGAAGTTTAGGCTGGAGGTGAGGAGAAAGTTCTTCCCAGAAAGAGAGATTTTTCCATTGGAATGGTCTGCCTGGGGAGGTGGTGGAGTCACCACCCCTGGAGGTGTTCACAAAAGGCTTGGATGTGGCACTTGGAGTTATGGTTTAGTTGTCATGAGGTGTTGGGTGACAAGTTGGACTTGATGATCTCTGAGGTCTTTTCCACCCTTATTGTTTCTAAGATTCTCTACAGTTTAATTTTTTGGGGTGGTGTTGTGCTAACATGGTGACTTTCTTTTGCATCTTCTTTCATGAAATGCCACAGTTCTCTAGCTCAGCCTGGCTTAGGAGCATATCATTTGCAGTCAGCTACAACCACAAACATGGAATAACAGAAACCTCAGGATTGTCTTCTGCTTCCCAGTATCTTCCTCCCTGAATGCCCACAGATGTCATTCTGGGCATATGCTCCTCTTGTCTCATGCAACTACTTCTCCATTAATCATAGTTATCTTCTCCACACTCTGTTTCTGACTTCAGCTCTGCTAGATGCTTGTTTGTGCTGTCTTGCTGGGACACAGGGCTTCAGTCTGTGTTGGGGTTCATTAATCAGAGCCTTTACACCTCTGGCAATAATTGCAAAATGATCTACTGGTGATCACACAGCATAAAGAAGTCCAGCTCTCTGGTAGCTGAAATCCAGAGCATCGTGGTTTAGGATGAGGGAGGTGATTCTGCCCCTCTGCTCTGCCCTACTGACCTCACCTGAAGTCCATCATCCAGCTGTGGAGCCCCCAGCACAGGAAGGACATGGAACTGTTTGAGAGGGTCCAGAGGAGGCCATGAAGATAATCAGAGGGCTGGAGAACTTCCCCTATGAACTCAGGCTAAGAGACTTGGGGTTGTTCAGCCTGGAGAAGAGAATGAAGCCTGCCAGCTCTTGAAGGGGGCTATAAGAGAACCAGGGAGGGACTTTTTATAAGGGCTGGGAGACACAGGATGAGGAGCAATGGATTTCATCTGGGAGAGGGAAGGTCAGGAAGAAATTCTTTCCAGTAAGGGTGGTGAGACACTGGACGTGGTTGCCGAGTGAGGTCATGGATGTCCCTTCCCTGGGGATGTTCAAAGCCAGGTTGAACACAACCTTGAGCAACCTGGACTGGTGGGAGGTGTCGCAGCCCATGGCAGGGGGCTGGAACTGGATGATCTTTGAGGGCCCTTGCAACATAAGTCACCCTATGATTCTATGAACCTATGTTTGGCCATTTTCTAAACCCACCTCTTGCATTACCTCACAGTTTCTTTGCCCTCTCTCATTTATTCCTCATGTATCTGCCATTTACTTGCAGTCTGCCACCACACTTGCTCCATATTCCTGCCCAGCTATTAAAGCCTTGAAGGCACTCACAAACCAGCTGTGAACCAGCTGCATTCAGTGCTCCTTTCACAATGGCAGTGTGCACCCAGCAGCAGCTAGACCATCACCTTTCTCCCTCCATGTACTTGGCCCAGTCTTAGAAGCAGAATCATATTGTCCTTCACAAGTAAATAGATTTTTCCTATCCATTGTTGCAGCTGAAGTGGCTCAATTCAGACTTCAATTAATCCACCACCAATGCTGATAAAGGTAGAGCAGAGATGTTAGTGAATGCACGCCAGGGTTTCCATTCCAGTGTGCAAGTGGTTTGACAGACTCATGGAGTCCTGGGTTGGGAAGAGGCATCAAGGATAGGTATAAAACTTCATGGTCTTTTGATTTTGTATGCTGACATGGTATGTGGGTTTAGAATCATAGAACTGGCAGGGTTAGAAGGGACACAGTATCACAGTCAAAGATCATCCAGTCATCAAGTCCAACCTGTCCCACAGACCTCATGCCATGGGCAGGCCACACCAATCTCCTCTTGACACCTCCAGGGATGGGGACTCCACCACCTCCCTGGGCAGCACATTCCAATGACAGCTTGCTTTCTCACAGCCACCTCCAGCCTGGTCCTCTTGTTCTGGTGTTGGTTGCCTGGGAAAGAGACTACCTCCTGGCTACAGGAGGCTTCACCCTGACCACCTCCCTGGGCAACCTGGCAGGAGGCTTCCAGGCAACCTGTGCCAGGCTCTCACCACCCTCATGGGGAACAACTTCTTCCTCACAGCCAATATGAATCTACCCATTTCTAGTTTTGCTCCATCCCCTCCAGTCCTATCACTCCCTGACACCCTCAAAAGTCCCTCTCCAGCTTTCTCGTAGCCCCTTTCAGATCCTGGAAGGCCACAAGAAGGTTTCCTTGAAGCCTCTGCAGAGCCCTGCTACCCTCTAACAGATCAACATCTGCTCCCCACTTGATGTCATCTGCAAATTAGCTGATGAATGACTCAATCCTCTCATCCAGATCATTAATGAAGACATTAAAGAGGATGGGAGCAGCAGAGCAGAGCACCAGAGCAGAGCAGCTCCAGCCCTCTGCCTCCTCCTCATGGCCCTTCTCTGGACACCTTTCAGCACCTCCAGATCCTTCCTGTAATAGAGGCTCCAGAACTGGTCACAGAACTCCAGGTGTAGTCTCAGCAGAGCAGAGCAGAGCAGAGGGGACAATCACCTCCCTTGACCTGCTGAAGGGAGGGAATGATCCTTCAGCTGTCTCAAGGACAAGAGGCTGTCTCCAAAACAGGTGTCTGTTTCTCTTTCAAGTGAGCTTGGCCCCTCTAGAAGCAGATCAGCTCTCCTGAAGGGCTCTCATCAGTACCAGCTTGCTGTGAGACAAACACATTTCAAGTGGTCAAGAGTGTTCTAAGGCCCAGTAAGAAATACATTTGCTGTGAGATAATGTCCTCCATGGTAATTAGAGCTCTGCCTTTTAGTAAGCAGCTAGATACCACTTTGCTGGCAAATGTGTGCAGAGACTCATCAAAATTTATGTCACTATTGAAGAATTCTCTCACACGATATCTGCTCCTTCCAATTCAACGTGAGCAGTTTACACTAAGGAGCAGCACATCCTCAAAGCTGATCACTTGGCTTCTATACCACAGATTCTGCTCCTCAGGACAGGGGTTTTTAATATATGTATTATTATTTCTTATTAGCTTCATACCTGGTACTTTTAAAGTCAGATGTTAGTGGATCCTCCCTCCTCTACTCCACCCTGGTGAGACCTGGAGCTCTGTGTCCAGTTCTGGAGCCTCTACTACAAGAAGGATCTGAAAGTGCTGGAAGGTGTCCACAGAAGAGCCATGAGGATGAGCAGAGGGCTGGAGCTGCTCTGCTATGAGGATAGAATGAGAGAGTCAGGGTTGTGTAGTCTGGAAAGGAGAAGGATCTGACGAGACCTTCTTGTGGCTTTCTAGTATCTGAAGAGGGCTACAAGAAAGCTGGTGAGGGACTTTTTGGTGTGTCAGGGAGTGACAGGACTGGGGGGAATGGAACAAAACTAGAAATGGGGAGATTGAGATTGGCTGTGAGGAGGAAGTTGTTCCCCATGAGGGTGGTGAGAGACTGGCACAGGTTGCCCAGGGAGGTGGTGGAAGCCTCCTGCCTGGAGGTTTTTAAGGCCAGGCTGGATGTGGCTGTGAGCAACCTGCTGTAGTGTGAGGTGTCCCTGCCCATGGCAGGGGACTTGGAACTGGCTGAGCCTTGAGGTCCCTTCCACCCCTGACAGTTCTGTGATTCTATGTGCTGTTAAATAACTCCACATATTCACACATTATATAGCCATTGAAGTATCTTCATGTGTATAGTACTTAGTACAAACATTAACTTGTCCATTTGAACTTCTTTCCACCTTTACTGGAAGAAAGAAACCCAAACAACCAACCCAAACCCAACACAAACTATACCCCCTTTTTGATGCACATTTAACCCATTATAATACATTTTTACGGGGGGGGAGGGGAATGGGAAATGCAGTGATTAATACTTTACTAACATAACTCTCAGAATCCCAGCATGGTTGAGGTTGGAAGGGACCTCTGCAGATCACCCAGTCCAACCCCCCTGCTAAAGCAGGATCACCCACAGCAGCTTGCCCAGGATCACAATGCTCAGGTGGGTTTGGAATCTCTCCAGACAAGGAGTTTCCACAACCCCTCCGGGCAGTCTGCTCCAGGGGCCCAGCACCTTCACAGCAAAGTTTGTCCTCATCTTCAGATGGAACCTCCTGGGCTTCAGTTTGTGCCCATTGCCACTTGTCCTGCCACTGGGCACCAGTGAAACAAGTCTGGCCCCATGCTCCTGCCCCCCACTCTTTAGCTATTGCTGAGCACTGAGAAGATCTCCTCTGGGGCTGCTCTTGCCCCTTGTGTGTCTCCCTGATGTGCCATGCCTTAGTCCATCATTTCTCTGAAACAACTGCAGCCTTCCAACATGTGGATGCACTGCCCAGCTGGCCATGATTTTTTGGATGGCTTTCTTTTCCTCCTTTCATTTCTCACAGGCAGAGATGGATGGCTGACAGGCAGCCAGCTGTAGATTATTAATTACCAAACCCATGTTTTGCCCAATCTCTGGCACTGAGGAAGTTGTTATTGTGGGCTTTGGATGTGGTCTAAATTGTGCCACAGGCTGTGGTCACCTCAGTGACCATTCCACACTTGCAATCATTTTCTTATTGCTCTGATAGCTCCATTTTTTCCCCACTATTCCCAGATGGAAGGTGACAGCCTAAAGAGCAGAGAAAGCAGGAGATAAGACCAGACTTTGGTTTTATAGGAAAGATTAGGGTCTGTGTTTTCTTCCATCCTGTAAATTAACTATGGAGCAGATTATCCTGGCGGCAATAACTGCGCACCTGAAGGATGGCCAAGGGCTCAGGTCCAGCCAACATGGATTTAGGAAGGGCAGGTCCTGCCTCTCCAATCTGATCTCCTTCTATGCCCAGGTGACCTGTCTGGTGGACGTGGGGAGGCCTGTGGATGTGGTGTACCTGGACTTCAGCAAGGCCTTTGACACCATCCCCCACAGCAAACTGCTGGCTAAGCTGTCAGCTCCTGGCTTGGACAGCAGAACTCTGAGCTGGGTTAGGAACTGGCTGGAGGGCTGAGCCCAGAGAGTGGTGATGAATGGTGCCACAGCCAGCTGGCAGCCAGGCACCAGTGGTGTGCCCCAGGGATCAGTGCTGGGCCCCATCCTCTTTAACAGGACATCGAAACACTTGAGCGTGTCCAGAGAAGGGCAACAAGGCTGGGGAGAGGCCTTGAATACAAACCCTATGAGGAGAGGCTGAGGGAGCTGGGATTGTTTAGCCTGGAGAAGAGGAGGCTCAGGGGTGACCTCATTGCCCTCTACAACTACCTGAAGGGTGTTTGTAGCCAGGAGGGGGTTGGCCTCTTCTCCCAGGCAACCAGCACCAGAACGAGGGGACACAGTCTCAAGCTGCACCAGGGGAGGTTCAGACTCGAGGTGAGGAGGAAGTTCTTCACCGAGCGAGTCATTCGGCATTGGAACGGGTTGCCCAGGGAGGTGGTGGAGTCATCGACCCTGGAGGCGTTCGAGGGGAGATTGGACGTGGCACTTGGTGCCATGGTCTAGGCATGGGGTCTGTGTTGATAGGTTGGACTCGATGATCCCCAAGATCCTTTCCAACCTAAGTGATACTGTGATACTGTGATACTGTGATGATCTGGATGAGGGGGTAGAGTCAGTCATCAGCAAGTTTGCAGATGACACCAAGTTAGGGGTAGATGTTAGTCAGTTAGAGGGTTGAAAGGCTCTGCAGAGGGACCACGACCGACTGGACAGATGGGCAGAGTCCAATGGGATGGCATTCAACAAGTCCAAGTGCCAAGTGCTGCACTTTGGCTACGGCAATCCCATGCAGAGCTACAGGCTGGGGTCGGAGTGGCTGAGAGCTCCCAAACAGAGAGGGACCTGGGGGTGCTGATCGACAGCCACCTGAACATGAGCCAGCAGTGTGCCCAGGTGGCCAAGAGGGCCAATGGCATCCTGGTCTGCATTAGGAATAGTGTGGCCAGCAGGAGCAGGGAGGTCATAGTGCCCCTGTACTCTGCTTTGGTTAGGCCGCACCTTGTGTCCTGTGTCCAGTTCTGGGCTCCTCAGTTTAGGAAGGACATCGAAACAGTTGAGCGTGTCCAGAGAAGGACAACAAGGCTGGGGAGAGGCCTTGAGCACAGCCCTATGAGGAGAGGCTGAGGGAGCTGGGGTTGTTTAGCCTGGAGAAGAGGAGGCTCAGGGGTGACCTCATTGCCCTCTACAACTACCTGAAAGGTGGTTGTAGCCAGGAAGGGGTTGGCCTCTTCTCCCAGGCAACCAGCACCAGAACAGGAGGACACAGTCTCAAGCTGCACCAGGGGAGGTTTAGACTCGAGGTGAGGAGAAAGTTCTTCACCGAGCGAGTCGTTCGTCATTGGAATGTGCTGCCCAGGGAGGTGGTGGAGTCCCTGTCCCTGGAGGTGTTCAAGAGGGGATTGGACATGGCACTTGGTGTCATGGTCTAGTCATGGGGTCTGTGTTTATAGGTTGGACTTGATAATCCTCGAAGTCTCTTCCAACCTTAGTTATACTGTGTGACTACCAAGCAGTCCAAGTAATTTCTGACAAGTCCACAACATGGAGTTTCATTGGGGCTTTTGTCCAGTGAAATATCTTCAGTCAGAAGATATTCTTCCAGCACAGCTGGAGAATTCAACTTCTTCTTCTCTTGACATAAGTTCCTCCAGGTCAGGATTGCCTTAAGCAAGAGCACTCAGGCAGGGGTGCCATAGGAGAGCAGTGAGCTGTGCTGCAATGACCTCTGGAAAGCCAGTAGCAAAGCCTGCAACAGCAACAATTTGACTACACGAGGAGCTATAAAACCTGCAGTGAGCTGAATGTGATCACATCTGTGGGGAGGAGATAAGCACAGCCTGAGTCACTGAGGCACCTCCAACAGCAAGATAGGAACTTACAGGATAAGGAAAAATCACTCCCAGTGATAATCCAGGCTGGTCTAAATGAGCCCTCTGCTTGGGAGAAGTTGTTTTATTTCTTGGTTTCCATTAGATATTAACTCCCCTTTATGAGCTGCTAATAAAACTTGGTTTGGGCAGGTGTGGAGCTCTGCCTCCTCAGGCAGGCCCTCCACTACTCCTTCCAGCTCCTGCTAGCTAGTCCTATCCTGAGTTATTTTGGGCTTAATTTCCATTTTCTGCATTCTGTTAAAGCTGTGATTTTTATGCTGTGGGTCAGGGTTTAACCCCAGTCACAAAGAATCACAGAATTGTCAGGGTTGGAAGGGACCTCAAGGCTCAGCCAGTTACAACTCCCCTGCCATGGGCAGGGACACCTCACACTACAGCAGGTTGCTCACAGCCACATCCAGCCTGGCTGCAAACACCTCCAGGCAGGAGGCTTCCACCACCTCCCTGGGCAACCTGTGCCAGGCTCACACCACCCTCCTGGGGAACAAATTCTTTCTCACATCCAAGATGAATCTCCCCACTTCTAGTTCTCCTCCATTCCCCCTATCACTACCTGACATCCTCAAAAGTCCCTCCTCAGCGTCCTTGCAGCCCCCTTAAGTCAGGAACTCACTCACTCCTTCCCAGCCCCTCCTGGTGGCATGGAGAAACTTAAGAAAAGAAAACCTCATGGGTTGAGAGAAGAACAGGTAATAACTAAGTAACTAATCCAGTTAATAACTAATCACTACACCACAATAAAATAATAACAACCATAGTAAAATATGATCATCATAGGAGGAATTGAAAAGAATGTAGCAGGTACCAGTACAGTTTGGGGACTGACCTGTTGGAGAGCAGTGCAGAGAAGAGGGACAGAGGTGGATAGGATAGGATAGGATAGGATAGGATAGGATAGGATAGGATAGGATAGGATAGGATAGGATAGGATAGGATAGGATAGAATTAACCACGTTGGAAAAGACCTCAGAGATCATCAAGTCCAACCTATCACCCAACACCATCTAATCAACTAAACCATGGCACCAAGCACCTCATCCAGTCTCCTCTTAAACACCTTCACTGATGGTGACTCCACCATCTCCCTGGGCAGCACATTCCAATGGGCAATCTCTCTTTCTGTGTAGAACTTCCTAACATCCAGCCTGAACCTCCCCTGGTGCAGCTTGAGACTGTGTCCTCTTGTTCTGGTGCTGGTTGCCTGGGAGAAGAGACTAACCCCCACCTGGCTACAATCTCCCTCATGGGGTTGGAGCAGCTCTGCTATGGGGACAGGCTGAGGGAGCTGGGGATGTTCAGCCTAGAGAAGAGAAGGCTTCAGGGAGACCTAATATCAGCCTTCCAGCACCCGAGGGAGGCCTACAAAATGATGAAAAGAGACTGTTTGCAAAGGAGCAATGGCTTCAAACTAGAGCAGAGCAGATTTAGATTGGATGTTAGGAGCAAGTTCTGCACTGTGAGGGTAGTGGAACACTGGAACAGGTTGCCCAGGGTAGGTGGTTGATGCTCCATCCCTAGAGACATTCAAGGTGAGGCTTGACAAGACCCTGGGCAGCCTGATCTAGTTGGGGATGTCTCTGCTGACTGCAGAGGGGTTGGACTGGATGAGCTTTGGAGATCCCTTCCAACCCAAACCATTCTATGGCTCTATGATTCTAACTTTAGCTGAATAGGTAAATTTTCTACCCTTGTAGGATAGGAAGTAGGCCACACCTAGCCTGTGCCTTCCAATACCTGATGATTTTTGAGGCTCAACAGAGCTCTGGGCAACCTGATCTAGCTAGGGTTGCCCCTGCTTAACATGGAGGGGGTTGGACTATGTGACCTTTAGAAGTCCCTTCCAATCCAGGCCATTCTATGATTCTATGAGGGGTCCAATATTTATCTTGGCAGTGTAATCTGAGGCTTTGTATAGCTTGCAAGGCTGTGAGAAGCCAACAAGGTGCCCTGAATGAAGGGGAAGAAATTTTAGGTTGCATATCACAAACCCACACTTAATTGTGAAAATTACTATCTTGCTTTGAACTTCAGTGCCTCATATAATCAAGATGATAAATGATTCAAAGTGCCTCCTCATGCAATTTTGCATACACTGTCCTTTACAGCTGCATAAAGAGAAGAGTTTTTTGCTCCCAGGATTCATGCATATAGAGACAGCTCTCTGATTCCACAGCCAGAGCAGTGCTGCAGGAAAATGTCTCTCATTCTCTACATGCCCATGTTCATATCTCCTATGGGTTGAGCCCAGGTAGAATTATTCAGGGAAGCTGGTTTAGGGGGTCTTTAGATTTAGCTCTTTCCATTAACTATTCAGGAAACTGGGGTCTTCTGAAAGGAACTTAAGTTACCTTTCCAAAGGAGCTCAAAGGAGATAAACCAAACATTCTGGCTTTCAAATTTAGTCATAAAAAGTCATTTTTTAGTTACATGAAGGGTTTTTTTAATAGCTGGGTCTGTGATCTGGGAGTTAAACTCTCTCTGCACAACTCCAGATCTTAAACAACTATCTGGATGGGGGAACTGAGTGCACGCTCATTGAATCACAGAACCACCGAACCACCAAGGTTGGAAGAGACCTCAAAGCTCATCAAGTCCAACCTGTCACCACAGACCTCATGACTAAACCATGGCACCAAGTGCCACATCCAATCCCCTCTTGAACACCTCCAGGCATGGGGACTCCACCACCTCCCTGGGCAGCACATTCCAATGGCCAATAACTCTCTCTGTGAAGAACTTTCTCCTCACCTCGAGTCTAAACTTCCCCTGGCTCAGCTTGAGACTGTGTCCTCTTGTTCTGGTGCTGGTTGCTAGAGAGTAGAGACCAGCTCCCTCCTGGCTACAACCTCCCTTCAGGTAGTTGTAGACAGCAAGATGTAGATGACACTTAACTGTGTCTTCAGAGGGACCTGGGCAGGCTGCAGCAGTGGGCCAAGGCTGATGGTATCAGGTTTAGCAAGACCAAGTGTGGGGTCCTGCACTGGGTCACAGCAACCCTATGAATGCTCCAGGCTTGGGGCAGAATGGCTGGCAACTGTGTGGCTGAAAAGGGCCTGAGGGTGTTGGCTGAAGCCCAGTTGAAGATGAGCCAGTAGTGTGCCCAGATGGCAAGAAGGCCAACAACAACCTGGCCTGGATCAGCGATGGTGTGGCCACCAGGACCAGGGAAGGGTTCATGACCTGGACTTATCACTGGGGAGCCCACACCTTGATTACTGGGTTCAGTTTTGGGCCCTGAGGACACTGAGGTGCTGGAGCATGCCCAGAGAAGGACAAAACAAAGCTGGGGAAGGGTCTGGAGGGCAGGGCTGGTAAGCAGAAGCAGAGGGAACTGGGGATGTTTAGTCAGGGGAAGACCTTGGTGCTCTCTACAGCTCCCTCAAAGCAGGTTGGGGGGAGGTGGGGGTTGGTCTTTTCTTCCTGGTATCAGGTGCTAGAAGGAGAGGAAATGGCCTGAAATTGTGCCAGGGCAGGATTAAGTTGGAGATTAGGACAATTTTCTTAGCTTCAAGAGTGGTCAGGGATTGGAAGAGGCTGCCCAGAGAGGTGGTGGAGTCCTCATCGCTGGAGATGTTCAGGAAGCAAGGGGCCATGGCACTTTGGGAGATGGTTTAATGGCCATGGTGGTGTTGGGTTGGTGGCTGGGCTCAGTGATCTTAGAGGGCTTTTCCAACTGAAACAGTTCTATGATTCAGCTCAGGGTAATCAGTGTCAGTCTTCTGCTTTGAGTGATTTTTTTCCTCTGCAAACTGTGATCACATGCAAGCACTTAGGAACACCTTGTTCAACATATTCTGGCTGCTCTGCAAGCCACAATTAACATGGAGCAATCAATAACCCAGCTAAATGTGTAATTTGCTTTCCTTGACTGAAAGAGGGGCAAGCAGCCAGTGCTTCTTTAAAAAAAAACCCTCTACATAGGCATGAAAATAGACAGGTCCAGTTGCTATGAATCAAACATCACCTCCAGAAGGCAGATAGTAACATTGCCTGCAGGCAGGACACTTCTGTTCAGCTCCAGTCTTTCACCTAGCCTGAGGCAAGTCACTTCCCTTGCTCTGCTTCACTTCCCACATGCAGAACACTGTCAACCCAGGCCGGCTGTTTGCTGGGAGCTGAGGCCTAAGCACACACTGGAAGTTAGGAGGGAACTTGTGTGTAGCTGTTCTGAGCCCTCTGCCCTGGACCAAGACTTCAAAGAGCATGACTGCTCTCACAATATAGGCATGCCCAGACAGACCTACACCTGAGACCTACACCTACATCTGAGATGTGCTATGTGAAACCTGCATACATTTATCCTTAACCTCCACATTCTGAGGGAAGCAGATGAAGCCTTCAATTTTAATGTGACAGTTAGTCCTACTGGCAAAACATTTGACACATTTGAAACAACTTTTAACACTCAGCTAAATTGCCACCTCTTTATCTGACAAGCAAGGAACTGACCTGGCAGAACTTTTCTTTTGGGGCCTTTTTGGGGTGAAAAAACCAGCAACAGCACAGCCCAAAACATTATATAAAATTTGGTTGAGTATCCTCCAGGAGCGAATGGAATGGAATGGAATGGAATGGAATGGAATGGAATGGAATGGAATAGAATAGAATAGAATAGAATAGAATAGAATAGAATAGAATAGAATAGAATAGAATAGAATAGAATAGTTAACCAGGTTGAAAAAGATCTTTGAGATCAGCAAGTCCAACCTCTCACCCAATACCATCTAATTGACTAAACCATGGCACCAAGTGCCTCATCCAGTCTCTTCCTAAACGCCTCCAGGAATGATGACTCGACCACCTCCCTGGGCAGCACATTTCAATGGCCAATCTCACTTTCTGCAAAGGAGAGAAGAATGAACACAGGCCAAGGGGATGAGGTTTAACAAGGCCAAGGGCAGGGTCCTACGCTTTGGCCACAATGACCCCATGCAGACTACAGACTGGGGGATTAGTGGCTGGGCATAAGGCAGCAGTGTGCTCAGGGGGCACGGAAGGCCAATGGCATCCTGGTCTGGGTCAGGAATAGTGTGGCCAGCAGCACTAGGATGGAATTCTGCCCTGTACTGGGCATTGGTGAGGCCTCACCTTGAGCATAGTGTCATAGTATCAGTCAGGGTTGGAAGGGACCACAAGGATCATCTAGTTCCAACTCCCCTGCCATGGGCAGGGACACCCCACACTAGATCAGCCTGGCCACAGCCTCAGCCAGCCTGGGCTTAAACACCTCCAGCGACGGCACCCACTGTGTGCAGATCTGGGCCACTCACTTCAGGGAGGATTTTGAGGTGCTGGAGCAGGTCCAGAGGACAGCAACCAGAGTGGGGAAGGGGCTGAAGGGAAAGTGATGAGGAGAGCCTGAGGGAGCTGGGGGTGTTTAGCCTGGAGAAGAGGAGGCTCGGGGGGACCTTATCACACTCTACAACTACTATATCCAACTCCCAGCACTCTGTGCTTCTGTGTACATTGCTTAAAACTCAGTCATAGTCTCATTCTTGTTGGGTTTTTTGAAGACAAAAAAAAAAAGAAGAGAGGGAGAGATAGCAAATGATTTTTCTGTATTTAATGTACATTGGTGATGTGGAGCAATCAGGAGACACCAGAGTCAGGCTTGTAAAAGCAGCCCTTTAATCATCTTGGCTTGCCAGTGTATTTACTGTAAAGAAATATATTTCCCTGAGAAAGAGCAATTAACTTGTGCAATCACTCCATACAGTGAGGCATCGATTCTGCTCGGTGCTGCACTGCTATTAGGCTTCAGCTGAATGCAATAACTAACCCAAGGCTGGCACCTAACAGAGGGAGAAAGTGTTTCCATTTCAGAGGAAACCCAACAAGTTTCAATTTCCCAATGATTAGAGCAGAGATGCTCACTGTAAGGGATTGCCACCATTAGTCACACCTTTTACTTGATTGCTTTTCCTAATAAGTCTCTTTGTGGTGCCTGGATTTCCCTTTTACCAGTGGAAGCAGAGGTAATTCATAGAATCATTGAATCATACAATCAACCAGGTTGGAAAAGACCTCAGAGATAGAACAGAACAGAACAGAACAGAACAGAACAGAACAGAATAGAATAGAATAGAATAGAATAAGCCATCATCAAGTCCAACTGATAACTCAACACCTAACACCTCCTGACAACTAAACCATGGCTCCAAGTGCCACATCCAAGCCTTTCTTGAAGACCTCCAGTGGTGGTGACTCCATCACGTCCCTGGGCAGCACATTCCAATGGCCAATCTCTCTTTCTGGGAACAATTTCTTCCTAACATCCAGCCTAAACCTCCCCTGGTGCAGCTTGAGACTGTGTCCTCTTGTTCTGGTGCTGGTTGCCTGGGAGTAGAGACCAACCCCCACCTGTCTACAACCTCTTTTCAGGGAATTGTAGAGAGCAATAAGGCCTCCCCTGAGCCTCCTCTTCTCCAGGCTAAACACCCCCATAGAATCACAGAATCATAGAATCAATAAGGTTGGAAGAGACCTCAAAGATCATCAAGTCCAACCTGTCACCCAAGACCTCATGACTAACTAAACCATGGCACCAAGTGCCACATCCAATCCCCTCTTGAACACCTCCAGGGATGGTGATTCCACCACCTCCCTGGGTAGTACATTCCAATGGCCAACAACTCTCTCTGTGAAGAACTTTCTCCTCACCTGCAGCCTAAACTTCCCCTGGCACAGCTTGAGACTGTGTCCTCTTGTTCTGGTGCTGGTTGCCTGGGAGAAGAGACCAACTCTCTTATGGCTACAACCTCCCTTCAGGGAGTTATAGAGAGCAAGAAGGTCTCCCCTGAGCCTCCTCCAGGCTAAGCAAGCCCAGCTCCAGCCTGACTCGGTGAGGTTGCCGTTCACGAGCACACCAATATTAATCCAACGAAATCTTATTTATTGTAGCTGACAAATCAAGCAGGAGAAACCTGTAATGAAAAACAGTGTTAAATTTTATGACTATGAAATCCTCTCATAAAATTTTAAAGGCCAAAGAATCCAAGGGTCAATGGATGTCATCAATTTTACCTCCTGCTGCTGCCTTGGGTCGCTTGTTGTTGGTAGGAAGGTCCGGCAGCTATTGACCAGGAATGAAGAGAGTGATTACACAACATAAATCTTTACCTACACTTGACTGTGAACTCTAAGCTCTCTTCCACTTTTATATAGCTATGCACACAGCTACATGAGGCATGTGCAAGTGGCACAGCTTTTTCTCACCTAGAAATCTCCAAATCTGTCACTTCAGCAAATCCACTGCCAAAAAAAAACCCACCCCAAGCCCCCAAGCAAGCAGCTTTTGTTCTGCTTCCAAAATCATGTTGCCTAGTTCTTTGGTATTTGAGAACACCAGTCACAGCCTTCACCCAAAACCTGGCTCCTGCACATGTCATAAGATAAAAAGACATGTTGGGCAGCGTTCCCCCACAGCTCAGGCATCAGAGCCAGGGGAGATTCTAATGGGGAGACAACAGGAACCGGTTCAACTGTGTCCAGTTCTCAGCCCCACAGTTCAAGAAGGACCTCAGGGAACTTGCTTGAGAGAGTCCAGCACAGAGCCACAAAGATTATTAAAGGAGTGGAACATCTTCCTCAGGAGGAGAGCCTGAGGGAGCTGAGGGCTCTGGAGCTTGGAGAGGAGGAGCCTGAGAGGTGACCTCATTGCTGCTGCTAAAGCTGTGCAGGGGGAGTGCCCAGAGGCTGGAGCCAGGCTCTGCTGGGGGATGCCCAAGGCCAGCACAAGGGGCAGTGGTGGAAGCTGAGGCAAACGAAGCTCCATGGAAACATGAGGAAAAAAATTTCCCTGTGAGGGTGACAGAGGCCTGGAACAGGCTGCTCAAAGGGGTTGTGGAGTCTCCCTCTCTGGAGATATTCAAGACCTGCCTGGATGTGTTCCTGTGTGACCTGCTCTAGGTGACCCTGCACTGGCAGGGGGTTGGACTGCATGAACTTTAGAGGTTCCTTGTAGCCCCTAATATTCCGTGATTCTGTGAAACCATTTATGGTGCAGGAGGGCTGCATCCTGCCTGCCTGTACATAGAGGTACTTACAGTGAATATGTTGATATGTCACCAGCTCAGTTATCCTGGCTGCTTCCCCTCACAAGCTGTGCAGAAAGCCAAAATCTGACAGCCCTGGCTAGGACAGAGTGACAGTGCATGTCTTTATTGTCTCTCTTGACTTTGGACTTTGTGGTTGTTGAAGCATTCGGTGTCAGGTATGTATGCAAGGTGATGTGAAAGCCAACCCCACAGGTTTAGCCTCAGCCTGCCTTGTTTCTTAAGCACCTCAAGAAGTAGTGTCCAGTGACAGAATCAGAAAGGTTGGAACTCTAATACCATGAAGTCCAACTGCAAACCCAACACCACCATGGCCACTAAACCATGTCCTGAGTGTGACCTCTTTGCTGAGTGCCATGCAGTAGTGAGAACTTAGCCCTGAGAACTGCAGGATCATTCCATCCTTCTTCATCTCTCTTTGGCAGGTACTGTTCCATCTCATGCTCTCCATTAAAAGCAGAGAGCATCTTTCCTCACTACTGTTTTGTTTACCTATTTGGCAGATAATTCCTAGGAAAAAAAAAACAAACACCTTAGAATCAGAGGATCACAAAATGGGTTTGGTTGGAAAAGAGTTATAACCTCATCAAGTCCAAACATCAACCCAAGACCACCATGGCCATCAAACCATGGCCACAGGCTTCTTGAACACCTCCAGGGGTGGTCACACCACCACCTCCCTGGAGATTCTGCTCCAATCCCTGACCACTGTTTCAGGAAATAAATTTTTCCTCATGTCCAAACTAAACCTCCCCTAGTATAGCTTGAGGCAATTTCCTCTCACCCTATAGCCTGCAGATTTTCAGAACAGAACAGAACAGAACAGAATAGAATAGAATAGAATAGAAAAAAACAGGTTGGAAAAGACCTTTGAGATCATCGTGTCCAACCTATCACCCAATACCATCTAATCAACTAACCCATGGCACCAAGCACCCCATCCAGTCTCTTCCTAAACACCTCCAGTGATGGTGACTCCACCACCTCCCTGGGCAGCACATTCCAATGGCCAATCTCTCTTTCTGGGAAGAATTTCTTCCTAACATCCAGCCTAAACCTCCCCTGGCACAGCTTGAGACTGTGTCCTCTTGTTCTGGTGCTGCTTGCCTGGCAGAAGAGACCAACCCCCACCTGGCTAGAACCTCCCTTCAGGGAGATGTAGACATCAATGAGGTCTCCCCTGAGCCTCCTCTTCTCCAGGCTAAGCAACCCCAGCTCCCTCAGCCTCTCCTCACAGGGCTGTGCTCCAGACCCCTCCCCACTTTGTTGCCCTTCCTCTGGACACCTTCCAGCATCAAAACATCTTTCCTAAACTGAGGAGCCCAGAACTGGACACAGGAGTCAAGGTGTGGCCTAACCAGTGGTGAGCACAGGGCACAATGACCTCCCTGCTCCTGCTGGCCACACTATTCCTGATGTAGGCCAGGATGCCATTGGCCTTCTTGGCCACCTGGGCACACTGCAGGCTCATGTTCAGCCTACTGTCAACCAGCAGCCCCAGGTCCCTCTCTGCCAGGCCGCTCTCCAGATACTCTGTCCCCAGCCTCCATGGGGTTGTTGTGGCCAATCTGTACAACCAGGCACCTAGATGTCTTCAGTCTCATGCCCATCTGTCCAGCCTGGCAAGATCCTTCTGCAGAGCTCTCCTACCCTGTAACAGATCAACTTCTGCCCCAGCTTGGTGTCATCTGCAAACTTACTGATGATGGACTCAATGTCCTCATCCAGATTATCAGTAAAGATATTGAACAGGATGGGGCCCAGCACTGATCCTTGGGGGACACAACTAGTGCCTGGCTACAAGCTGAATGTGGCACCATTCACCACAAATGGAGAGGAGAGGGAGAGGAGAGGAGAGGGAGAGGAGGAGAGGAGGAGGGAGAGGAGAGGAGAGGAGAGGAGAGGAGAGGAGGAGGGAGGGAGAGAGGAGAGGGAGAGGAGGGAGAGGAGAGGAGAGGAGAGGAGAGGAGGGAGAGGGAGAGGAGAGAGGAGAGGAGAGGGAGAGGAGAGGAGAGGGAGAGGAGAGGAGAGGGAGAGGAGAGGAGAGGAGAGGAGAGAGGAGAGGGAGAGGAGGAGAGGAGGGAGAGGAGAGGAGAGGAGAGGAGAGGAGGGAGGAGGAGGGAGAGGAGAGGAGAGGAGAGGAGAGGAGAGGAGAGGAGAGGAGGAGAGGAGAGGAGGGAGAGGAGAGGAGAGGGAGGAGGGAGAGGAGAGGAGAGGAGAGGGAGAGGAGAGGAGGAGAGGAGAGGAGAGGAGAGGAGGAGAGAGGAGAGGAGAGGAGAGGAGAGGAGAGGAGAGGAGAGGGAGAGGAGGAGAGGAGGGAGAGGAGAGGAGGGAGAGGGAGAGGAGAGGGAGAGGAGAGGAGAGGGAGAGGAGAGGAGAGGAGGAGAGGAGGGAGAGGGAGAGGGAGAGGAGAGGAGAGGAGAGGAGGAGAGGAGAGGAGAGGAGAGGAGAGGAGAGGAGGGGAGAGGGAGAGGGAGAGGAGAGGAGGAGGAGACCAGGTTGGAAAAGACCTTCTAGATCATCAGTCCAACCTATCACCCAGCACCATATGATCAACTAAACCATGGCACCAAGTGCCTCACCAAGCTCTTCCTAAACACCTCCAGTGATGGTGACTCCACCACCTCCCTGGGCAGCACATTCCAATGCCCATGCTGAAGAAAGCAAAGCAAGCATTTGACTTTCCTGTCTGTTTCAGTAATGCCTTTGCTTACTGCTGGAAAACTCTTTGCAGAGACAGGTTGTTCATTCAACACCCAAAAAGCACCAATCTTCAAGCCACATCAAGTTACACAAACAATCTCATCATTTCTTGGTGGTCCAGAAAAGAATGACCAATGCATCATTGTCTCTGCTGCCTTCTTGAGTGCCAGATTACCACATCCCCCTCAGAGGTCACAGCCTCCTCTCCTTGTGATTAACTTGCCTGACACATGTGAGTTAGGAGGCTTCACAAGCCATTTGCTTCTGAGCATATGCATTTGACTGGTTCCTCACCATTTGCTGCTGATCATTATGCAATTGATTGGCTAATCAGTTGAATTGCAGGATTTTGCAAAGGCCAATCAATCACATCTGGGAGAAGTTAACAATCCCATTTAAATCTTAGGAGGCTTGGGATTTTAATAACTTCTACCACAGCAAAAGACTGCTCAGGTCCTATTCTGGGTTCCAAAGAGACAGCACAGGCAACATCCACCTCCTCAGTTACCAGAGCCTTTTATTATGCCAGGTGCACTTACATTCAACAATGAGACCTGCATCACAGCTTCTTGATGCATTCTGAAGGTGTCACTCTTAGCCCTGTGTCCTGGGCTGCATCCAAGGCAGTGTGACCAGCAGGACAGAGAGGTGATTCTGCCCTGCTTCTCTGATGTCATGAGACCCCAACTGGAGCACTGCATCCAGTTCTGGTGCCCCCAGCAGAAGAAGGACATGGAAGTGAGTTGGAGTGAGCCCAGAAGAGGCCGTGGAGAGGACCAGAGGGCTGGAGAAGCTCCCCTATGAGGACAGGCTGAGAGAGTTGGGGCTGTTCAGACGGGAGAAAAGAAGGCTCCAGGGAGACCTTAGAATACCTGAAGGGGGCTACAAGAAAGCTGGGCAAGGACTTTTTACAAGGGCTTGTAGTGATAGGACTAGGGGGATTGGCTTTGAGCTGGGATAGGGGAGACTCAGCGGAGATTAGGGAGAAATTCTTGACAGGGAGGGTGGTGAGACACTGGAAGAGGTTGCCCAGGGAGGCTATGTATCCCCCTACCCTGGAGGTGTTCAAGGCCGGGCTGGATGTGGCTGTGATCAACCTGCTGTAGTGTGAGGTGTCCCTATCCATGGCAGGGGGACTGGAACTGGCTGATCCTTGAGGTCCCTTACAACCCTAACAATTCTGTGATTCTCTGATTCTATGGTCTTAAAGGTCTTTTCCAACCAAAATGATTGTGTGGTTGTAGAGTACAGACTGACATTTGCAACTTAGCATACCAGAGAAGAGCAGGGAGGGGGGAGTTAGCCTTAGCCACCAGCTGAGCCACTTACCAGTAAGTAACTCAGCCACTTACTCCCTCTCCCCAGCAGGGCAGGGGAAGAAAACAGGTTGAGAAACAGGACAAAGAAAGTTTGTGGGTCAAGATCAAGAGGAAGCTCACTGACAAATTATTTTCATAGGCAAAACAGACACCTTGGGTAAAATTGGTTTAATTTATTACCATTTTAAATAGATTTGGGTAGTGAGAAACAAAAAAATGACAAATGTTAGAACAACATCTTTCCTTCCCCTGCTTCCAAGTCCTACTTCACTCCTTCACTACCATTCCACCTTGAGGGGTGGCAGGAGGGAATGGCTAATACACAGCTCTTTGTTTCTTCTGCTTCTTCCTTCTCACACTTTTCCTTACTCCAGTGAGGGCTTGCCACAGACTACAGTTCCTTCAGGCCACATACTGCTGCTCCAGCATGGGGTCCATTATGGGATGCTGTATGAATATTTGCACAAGTATAGTGACATGGTTCATGGAAGTCAACAGTTCCCTCTTTAAAGATCATAGAATCACAGAGGGGTAGAGGTTGGAAGGGACCTCCAGAGATCATAGAGTCCAACCCCCTTGCCAGAGCAGGATCACCTAGGGCAGGTCATAGAGGAATGCATCCAAGTCACCAGAGAAGGAGGGTCCACAACCTTCCTGGGTAGCCTGTTCCAGGGCTCCAGCACTGTGACAATAAACAAGTTTTTCTAGATGGTAAGCTCATGATTTCATCCTTAGCTGTTATATTCCTGATGAGTTCAACCTTAGCCATGTATAGAATAGAATAATAGAATAGAATAGAATAGAATAGAATAGAATAGAATAGAATAGAATAGACCAGGTTGGAAAAGACCCTCAAGATCATCTCATCCAACCTATCATCCAACAACACCTAATCAACTAAACCATGGCACCAAACACCCTATCAAGTCTCCTCCTGAACATCTCCAATGACCAGAACAAGAGGACATAGTCTCAAGCTGTGCCAGGGGAGGTTTAGGCTCGAGTGAGGAGAAAGTTCTTCCCAGGAAGAGTAATTGGCCATTGGAATGTGCTGCCCAGGGAGGTGGTGGAGTCCCCATCCCTGGAGGTGTTCAAGAGGGGATTGGATGTGGCACTTGGAGCCATGGTTTAGTTAGTCAGGAGGTGTTGGGTGACAGGTTGGCCTTGATGATCCCTGAGGTCTTTTCCAACCGTACTGATTCTATGATTCTATGGTGACTCCACCACCTCCCTGGGCAGCACATCCCAATGGGCAATCACTCTCTCTGTGTAGAACTTCTTCCTAACATCCAGCCTAAACCTCCCCTGGTGCAGCTTGAGACTGTGTCCTCTTGTTATGCTGCTGGGTGCCTGGGAGAAGAGACCAACCCCCATCTGGCTGCAACCTCCCTTCAGGGAGTTGTAGACATCAATGAGGTCTCCCCTGAGCCTCCTCTTCTCCAGGCTAAGCAACCCCAGCTCCCTCAGCCTCTCCTCACAGGGCTGTGTTCCAAGCCCCTCACCAACTTTGTTGCCCTTTTCTGGACACCTTCCAGCAAGTCAACCTCCTTCCTAAACTGAGGGGCCCAGAACTGGACACAGTATCCAAAGCTGCTCGACTTGATCCAAATATTTGCAGTGTCAGGATGGAAATCTTACTGCTCTTGCACTGAAAGCAGAAACAGGCAGTCATGATCTAGATCAATCTATGTATCTATTTGTCTTAAGTTGAGTTTGGGATGAAATGCAGTCCTTTTTCTGAGGCCTGAAGGCACAGGGTTGTTGTTTCCCTTGCCATCAGCTGATACCTTCTTGTTAAGGTAGTCATGGCTGCAAATATCTTTCTTCATCTCCTGGGGAAGTAGATACTGTTCTGTTGTCTAAAAGACAAATCTGCAGCCTGCATTATCTGGAGGGGAAATACTCCACTTACTCTACCAGCCCATTAATCTACCAGGAGTCACTACTACAACTGTGTGGAGCTCCAGCCAGGGTTTGGCATCTCTGTTCTTGGCCAGGATTTCACATGGAGTTCATAGTATCATAGTATCAGTCAGGGTTGGAAGAGACCACAAGGATCATCCAGTTCCAACCCCCCTGCCATGGGCAGGGACACCCCACACTAGATCAGCCTGGCCACAGCCTCAGCCAGCCTGGCCTTAAACACCTCCAGGGACAGGGCCCCAACCACCTCCCTGGACAACCCATTCCAGGGCTTCACCACTCTCCTGGGGAAGAACTTCCTCCTCACCCCCAGCCTGAATCTCCCCACCTCCAGCTTCATTCCATTCCCCCTAGTCCTAGCACTCCCTGAGATCCTGAGCAGTCCCTCCCCAGCCTTCCTGTAGCCCCCTTCAGATCCTGGAAGGCCACAATGAGGTCACCTGGGAGCCTTCTCTTCTGCAGACTGAACAGCCCCAACTCCTTCAGTCTGTCCTCATAGGAGAGGTGCTCCAGCCCTCTGATCATCCTAGCCACTCTACTCAGGAAGGACAAGCCTCCCTAAAACACATTTGGCTGTGTGCTGAACAGACCCCAAATCATAGTGTCCCTTAAAAAAAAAACAAAGCATGATTTGACTCACTGCAATTTTCAAAGAGGATTTTTGGAGGCTGCTCTCACAGCTGCATGGAAGAGAAAAGGAGAGGAGAGGAGATGATGAGTTTCACTAGATTTATTGAAGAACAGGAGAGAAGAAGTTGACTGAAAGGGGCAAAAAAGTTAAGTTTCATGTAGAATCATAGAATAGTCAGTGTTGGAAGGGACCTCCAAAACTCATCCCGTCCAACCCCCAACCCCCACCCCTTCCCACCACTGCCCCCAGTCAGCAGGGACATCCTCCACTAGATCAGGTTGCCCAGAGCCCTGTCCAGCCTCATTTAGAATATCTCCAGGGAAGGAGCCTCAACCATCTCCCTGAGCAACCTGTTCCAGTGTTCCATCACCCCCATAACAAATAATATGTTCCTAACATCCAACCTAAATCTGCTCTGCTCTAGTTTGAAGCCATTGCCCCTCATCCTGTCACTACAGGCCTTTGTAAAAAAATCTCTCTCCATCCTTCTTGTAGGCCCCCTTTGGGAGCTGGAAGGTTGTTATTAGGTCTCCCTGAAACTCCCTCTCTTCTCCAGGCTGAACATCCCCAGCTCCCTCAGCCTGTCCTCACAGCAGAGCTGCACCAACTCCCTGATCATTTTCATGGCCCTCCTCTGGAACCTCTCTATCAGGTCCATGTCTTTCCTATATTGAGGGCTCTAGACCTGCACACAGCACTCCAGCTGAGGTCTCATCAGGGTAAAGTGGCAGAATCACCCCTCTGGATCTGCTGGCAGTGCTGCTTTGCATGCAGCCCAGGATGTGATTTGCCTTCTGGGCTGCAGGCTCGCAGTCTCTGCTCGTGTCCAGCTTCTCATCCATCAGCACTCCCACGTCCTTTTCCACACCTTTTCTAGTGTGGATTGAAAGACTGTGCCTTAAAACTGAAGGGATGTACAAGTGTTGAAACATTTGAGTGGTTTATCAACATGAAGGTGAAAAGGAAGCATCTTGAATTTCTCAACCATAGGCTATTAACTGCTATATATTGGTCTCTTCTCCCAGGCTCAAGCTGTGCCAGGGGAAGATTAGGCTTGAAATGATGAGAAAGTTCTTCTCAGAAAGAGTAATTGGCCATTGGAATGTGCTGCCCAGGGAGGTGGTGGAGTCCCTGTCCATGGAGGTGTTCAAAAAAGGCTTGGATGTGGCACTTGGAGCCATGGTTTAGCTGTCAGGAGGTGTTAGGTGTTAGGTAATAGGTTGGACTTGATTATCTCTGGGGTATTTTCCAACCTTATTGATTCTATGAGTCCATGATTCTGTAATGTTATCTGTATTCCTTAGAGCTGGATATTGCAGGGGAGGGCTTGGAAAGCCTCCAGAGAAGGAGACCTCTCTGGGCAGCCCATTCCAGTAAATCAAAATTTTATTCTTTTTCCCTTAATACACTGTGGGGTTTCTCTTCATAAAACAACTCATTCTTGTAGGTAGAGTAGTTGAGTACAAGTCAATCTTTGTCTGTTCTCTCTCCCAGAACAAAGCCCCACCAGCTGTAAGGAGTGGGTGCCATGCTGCAGCACCTCACAGGCTCACAGGATGTTAGGGGTTGGAAGGGACCACTGAAGATCATCAAGTCCAAACCCCCTGCCAGAGCAGGAGCATAGAATCCAGCACAGGTCACACAGGAACACATCCAGACAGGGATGCAAAGGCTCCAGAGTAGACTTCACAACCTCTCTGGGCAGCCTGTGCTCTCTGAGCCTCACAGTATGAAAGTTCCTCTTCATGTTGAACTGGAACCTCCTGTGCTCTAGTTTCCATCCATTGTCCCTTGTCCTACCCCAGGGTGCAACTGAGCAGAGTCTGTCCCCTCCCTCCTGACCCCCAGCCCTCAGATATTTGTAAATATTTACCCAATCCCCTCTGAGTCTTTCCTTCTCCAAACTAAACAGCCCCAGGGCTCTCAGCCTCTCCTCCCCAGGCAGTGCTGCAGTCCCTTCAGCATCCTTGTAGCCCTCTATTGGGCTCTCTCCAGCACATCCTGTCCCTCTTCTACTGGGGAGCCCAGAACTGGATGCAGTATTCCAGGTGAAGTCTCAGCAGGGCAGAGTAGTAGGGGAGGAGAACCTCCCTTGATCTGCTGGACACACTCCACACATGGTATTATGCAACAAAGCCTTCTTTACCCTGAGTGAGGAAGTCTTTAAAGACAAGAAGATTCTACTACAAGCACAAATTCTTCAGCTTATTTCCTTTGCTGTCTTAGAAGTAGTGGTTGGGATTGCCTTTGTGCACCCAACAAAAGTGGCAGTGCCTGTTTCAGCAGAGCACTTCCAGAGGTTTTACTCAAAGCAAACAATGCTCAGCAGATAAACAGATAAAGCAGGACCCAAGCAATTGCTGCTTTCCTTTGTGATGCCATTGAATCTAAAGCAGCTCAAGGATTTCACTTGAAAAGCTTTTGAACTGTGGCATAAATTCATTCTTAGTTTGTAGATCTTTAGCAGTTTTGTGTAGTGACTTGAACAATGAGATTTGTATCAGCTGCTTTAGCCATCTAAAGGCTTTGGTGTTTCATTGAGTCACTGAATTAACCAGGTGGGAAAAAACCTCAGAGATCATCAAGTCCAATCTATGACCTAATACCACCTAATAATTAAACCATGGCTCCAAGTGCCTCATCCAGTCTTTTTTTAAACACCTCCATGGATGGTGACTCCACCACCTCCCTGGGCAGCACATCCCAATGGACAATCTCTCTTTCTGGGAAGAACTTTCTCCTCACCTCCAGCTTAAACCTCCCCTGGTGCAGCTTTAGACTGTGTCCTCTGTTCTGGTGCTGGTGGCCTGGGAGAAGAGACCAACCCTCACATGGCTACAACCTCCCTTCAGGGAGTTGTAGACAGCAAGAAGGTCTCCCCTGAGCCTTCTCTTCTCCAGGCTAAACAACCCCAGCTCCCTCAGCCTCTCCTCACAGGGCTGTGCTCCAGACCCCTCCCCAGCTTTGCTGCCCTTCACTAGATATGTTTCAGCACAGGATAATCTCTTAGGCATCCATCTTAGGAAGCTGAAGAGGATAGATTTACTCCAGATATCTTGATCTCTCTCTTTCTTAACACTAGAAGAATTCTACAGGTTTAAATTATAGGAGATTCTAAATGTTAGTCGCCTAAAGGAGGATATGGAGGTGCTGGAAGGTGTCCAGAGAAGGGCCAGGAGGATGATTAGAGGGCTGGAGCACCTCTCCTGTGAGGACAGACTGAGTGAAGGAGTTGGGGCTGTTCAGTCTGCAGAAGAGAAGGCTCCCAGGTGACCTCATTGTGGCCTTCACACTAGGAGGAATGGAATGGAATGGAATGGAATGGAATGGAATGGAATGGAATGGAATGGAATGGAATGGAATGGAATGGAATGGAATGGAATGAAGCTGGAGGTGGGGAGATTCTGGTTGGAGTTGAGGAGGAAGTTCTTCCCCATGAGAGTGGTGAAGCCCTGGAATGGGTTGTCCAGGGAGGTGGTTGAGGCCCCATCCCTGGAGGTGTTTAAGGCCAGGCTGGATGAGGCTGTGGCCAGGCTGATCTAGTGTGGGGTGTCCCTGCCCATGGCAGGGGGGTTGGAATTAGATGATCCTTGTGGTCCCTTCCAACCCTGAATGAAACTATGATAAAGTCAGAGGAATTTCAGAGGCTACTCAAGGCAGAGCAATTATTTCATTTCACGTGTTTTTGTCTTGCAAATCAGTGGGGTTTGTTTGTCAGCTTAGACCTTTTTCAAGGCTCTGTGACAGGTTAAAAAGAAAAAAATCAAGCTTCATGTCTGTAAACATGTACAAGGAGCTACAACCTCCTTGAGAAATGCCTGAGAGTTCAGAATCTGCAGCAGTGTTAGTCTAGCACCAAGGCGTCAAGCCTTAGTGTCATTAACCTGACAAATGAGTCAGCCATTCACCATTTGATTGCCAATTTCTTTGTTTTTCAAATATCACAGCAAGACTTGACAGGAATCTCAAATATTTGACAGCAGGAAGCATAAATACTTGCTCCTGTTGGGCTTCTTTAAAGGCTTTTTCACGGTTTAAAATGAGGACTCCCTAAATGCTGTGCCCCATCTGAAAGAGGCAGAGCTCTTCCAGGGGGCTTTGCTTTTGTTTTCTGAAAGTTATCTGAGAAGAGCTGGGTGTTGGTCTCTGAATCACAGAAATATTCAGGGTGGAAAAGAACCTCAGGATCATTCTAAACCCAGAACCCTACTCTACAAGGCTCACCCCTGAACCATATCCCCAAGCATCACATCCAAAACACCTTCAAAGACATCCAGGGTTGTTTTGCAGATGACACCAAGCTGGGAGCAGATGTTAACCTGTTAGAGGGCAGAAGGGCTCTGCAGAGGGTTCTTGACTGACTGGACAGATGGGCAGAGTTCAACAGGATGGCATTCCACAAATCCAAGTGCCAGGTGCTGCACTTTGGCCACAGCAACCCCATGCAGAGCTACAGACTGGGGACAGAGTGGCTGAGAGCTGCCAAACAGAGAGGGACCTGGGGGTGCTGATTGACAGCCACCTAAACATGAGCCAGCAGTGTGCCCAGGTGGACAAGAAGGCCAAGTGCATCCTGGCCTGCATTAGGAATAGTGTGGCCAGCAGGAGCAGGGAAGACATTGTGCCCCTGTGCTCAGCACTGGTTAGGCTGCACACTTTGAGTCCTGTGTCCAGTTCTGGGCTCCTCAGTGTAAGAAGGGCATTGAGACACTTGAACATGTCTGGAGAGGAGCAACGAGGTTGGGGAGGGGTCTGGAGCACAGCCCTGTGAGGAGAGGCTGAGAGAGCTGGAGTTGTTTAACCTGGAGAAGAGGAGGCTCAGGGGAGACCTTCTTACTCTCTACAACTCCCTGCAGGGAGGTTGTAGACAGGTGGGGGTTGGTCTCTCCTCCGAAGCACCCAGCACCAGAACAAGGGGACACAGTCTCAAGCTGAGCCAGGGGAAGTTTACACTGGAGGTGAGGAAAAAGTTCTTCACTGAGAGAGTTGTTAGCCATTTGATTGTGCTGCCCAGGGTGGTGGTGGAGTCCCCATCCCTGGAGGTGTTCAAGAGGGATTGGATGTGGCACTTGGTGCCATGGTCTAGTCATGAGGTGTGTGGTGACAGGTTGGACTTGATGATCTTTGAGGTCTCTTCCAACCTTGGTGATACTGTGATTCTCTGGTGACTCCCAACCTCCCTGGGCAGCACATTCCAATCCCTGACCACTCTTGCCGTGAGAAATTGTTTCTTAATGTTCTGGTGGTTCAGGCTGGGTACCCCCTTGCTGCTGCTACGTAAGGCACACCTCCAGTGTCCCCAGGGTCCATCCCAGTGGGTGGACACAGGAAGCTGTGTATTTGATCACATAATGTCCTGCTCCCTACACAAACCACCTGCAAAGTCCTGCACTTCCTCTTTCTTCCCTCACTGCTCCTATGGAGATGGTCCTTGTCTGGTAATGGAGGGGGAGTCATCTCGAGGCCTCTTGGAGCCTGGCCAGGCCTAATGCCTAGAGGAGAAGGGGGGGAGGGCAGTCTGAGATCTGACCAGCTGAGATTAGCCTAACAGTGGAGAGGGGGGAAAGAAAGAGCCCTGGGGGTTTTGGGTGTACCCTCAGGTGGGGAGAGGGACGTGCTGGGATGCTTCTAGGTATGCTTTTGTCACTGTGCCTTGTGGCTCTCTGTAAAACATTCACTGCTTTTCCATTTAAACTTTTTTCACCACTTCTGCAATCCCTTTGTCTGAGTCTCGTTTTTTCTGCCTGTGGTGGGAGGCAAGGGAGGATCAGCCCTTCAACCCACCACAAATGTCCAGTCTCAGCTGCAGCTTGAGGCCATTCCCTCTTGTTCTGTGGCAAATTACCTGTGAGAAGAGACCAGCACCAACCCCTCCACAGCCTCCTATCAGGAAGTTGTAGACAGACTTGAAGACTTAGTAGGGAATATAAGTCTTATGAGGAGTGGCTGAAAGAAACAGGGTTAGTTCAACCTGGAGAAAAGGAGGCTCAGGGGAGACCTTCTGGCTCTCTACAAGTCCATGGAAGGAGGTTGGAGCCAGGTGGGCATTGGTCTCTTCTCCCTAGTAACTTCTCCCTAGTATCTTCTCCCTAGAAACACGTGATAGGGTGAGAGGAAATGGCCTCAAGTTGCACCAGGCCAGGTTTAGGTTAGATATTAGATGAAAATTCCTGACTGAAAGGGTTCTCAAAGCCTGGCACAGGCTGCCCAGGGAGGTGGTTGAATCCCCATCCCTGGAGGTGTTACAAAGAGGCAGAGATGTGGTGCTGAGGGACATGGGTGAGCAGCAGACTCGGTGGAGTTAGGCAGTGGTTGGACCTGATGATCTGAAAGGTCCTTTCCAATCAGAGCAGTTCCATGAGTCTGTCATTGAGTTGCTCTTTGTGACACAAGTATAAAATTATTTAACTTGGCCAGTGCCTGAGAAGAGAACATAGAGGCACTTCACAGGTCAAAGCTTTCAGGGCTTTTTTGTCTGATTCATAGAATCCCAGAACTGTTTGTGTTGGAGGGACCTTTAAAGGTCATCTAGGCCAACCTCTTTGCAGTGAGCAGGGACATCTTCAACTAGCTCATGCTGCTCAGAGCCCCATTGTCTCGGTCCAGAGAGGGAAAGAGACTCAGTTCTTTTGACTGTTCCCCTGTTATGGAATCAGAGGCACAAATGAGGTCAAAATATCAACAGCTATTTATTAACAGAATAAAGTGGATGCAACAGAATAAGGGGGAGAGAGAGAGAGGAAAAGTGGAGAGAGAGAGGGACAAGAGGGAGAGAGAAAAGGAAAAGCTGGAGGTGAAGAGAAATTTCTTCAGAGAGTTGTTAGCCATTGGAATGTGCTGCCCAGGGAGGTGGTGGAGGTCCCTGGAGGTGTTCAAAAAGGGATTGGATGTGGCACTTGGAGCCATGGTTTTGTAGTCATGAAGCGTTGGGTGACAGGTTGGACTTAATGATCTCTGAGGTCTTTTTCAACTATGATTCTATGATATTAGCACCCCTTCTACCCCCCAAGACAGTTTGGGTCTGTGGAGGAAGGCTGCTGCTGCTTAATGTGGAGAAGAGGTCATCCTTGTTGGCTGTGCTGTCCTCCCTTTGCTGGAGGAGGGGAGGGAGAGGTCCCAAAGTCCAAGTCCAAGTCCTTCTCTGAGCACCCTCTTCAGCTCTGTGAGTTACAGCAGGCAGAGCTTAGGACACAGAGAGAGGCTTCCTCCTGGTCTGCTGCTTCCAGGCTCCATGGTGATGTCTCCTCTCCTGTCTCTCTCCTTTTCTCTCCTGCTATTTTCTTCTCCATTTTCTCCCCCTGAGCAGGCATTGCTCAAGACTTTCATACAGCTTTTAGTCACAGGTTTTTTTAGGCATGTGTCCAGGTGGTCAATCCATTGTCCTCTTCAACAACCTCCTTTCCAGGGTAGCTGGTGGGCAGAGATGATCTTGTCTGTGCCCATTCCAGAGCATCCTTATCCAGCGGTGCCTGCTCCCCATCACCTCCCTTGGCAGCTATTGTCTGGGTGAGCAGCAAAGGGGATTTTATCTTTGCTGAGTCACATCAAGAGAGACAAGATAGAGTCTCTTCCACCCATCCAACATGACCTGGAATGTTTGAAGGGATGTGACATCAACCACCTCTCCGGGCATCCTGTGTAATGCCTGTGTGCAGGAGACAGTTTATGACTCTTACTTTGAAACAACAAAACACTTAAAATTCAGAACTCCTGTGCCTCAGACTGGGGTTGGGAATTCATTTCGCTATCGTCTCCGATTCCTGTTGTTAAAGCAACCTAGGAACTGAGAAACACATTAGCTTAACCCTAGGGAAATGCACAGAGATGCTAAAAGCTGGGAGAAAGCAGAAGGCTGGAGAGATAATGAAGCCACTGAAGGGCATATCTCAGAAGTTATTTGGTACTTTGAGAAAGTAACCCTCAGCAGTGGCCCAACTCACAGCTTAGAGTGGCCTACAGACCAGTTCATCCTATGTGCCGCCCTGTCACTCATCCATCTGCTGGTACATGCTTTGGAACAGAAGAAAAGGGGATTTGAAACAGTGGTTTAATGCTATTCTATCTCTGCTACTTGTCAGACAGCTGGGACCACGGGAAAAGGAAGGCACTGATAGGCCACATTATTTTTTAAAGACTGTTGTGCTTGCGACACCAAGAACTTGATCATGAATTATTTACACTGTACAGCAGAGAGAATCCTCCTCCAATGTTCACTCAAAGGCAGAATAGAATAGCATAGAATAGAATAGGACTGGAGAGGAGAGGTTCAGAGAGGAGAGTATTCAGTATTCCTAAGGTTGGAAGGGACCTCAAAGATCATCAAGTCCAACCTGTCACCCCAGACCTCATGACTAGAGTAGGGAGGACACTACCGCCCACTGCAGGCGTTGAACTCACAACCTTCCCATTAAGAGTCTGATGCACTACCAACTGAGCCACTTGAAGGCCATTAAGCCACTTGAAGGCCATAAGCCACTTGAAGGCCACTTGAGAGGTGAAGAGAAGAGAAGAGAAGAGAAGAGAAGAGAAGAGAAGAGAAGAGAAGAGAAGAGAAGAGAAGAGAAGAGAAGAGAAGAGAAGAGAAGAGAAGAGAAGAGAAGAGAAGAGAAGAGAAGAGAAGAGAAGAGAAGAGAAGAGAAGAGAAGAGAAGAGAAGAGAGAGAAGAAGAGAAGAGAAGAAAGAGAAGAGAAGAAGAGAAGAGAAGAGAAGAATTAACCAGGTTGGAAAAGACCTTTGAGATCATCAAGTCCAACCTATAATCCAACACCATTTAATAAACTAAACCATAGCACCAAGTGCCTCATCCAGGCTCTTCCTAAACACCTCCAGGGATGGTTACTCCACCACCTCCCTGGGCAGCACATTCCACACTGTGTCCTCTTGTTCTGGTACTGGTTGCCTGGGAGAAGAGACCAACCCCCACCTGGCTACAACCTCCCTTCAGAGAGTTGTAGACAGCATAAGGTCTCCCCTGAGCCTCCTTTTCTCCAGGCTAAGCAACCCCAGCTCCCTCAGCCTCACCTCACAGGGCTGTGCTCCAGACTTCTCCCCAGCTTAGTTGCCCTTCTCTGGACACCTTCCAGCAACTCAACATCTTTGCATAAATCCCCTCCCTGCCCCTGCTGCCCAGCCTGCTGGGGACCAACCCAGGACACAGTTGGCTCTGGGCTGTGAGTGCACAGTGCTGGCTCATGTCCAGCTTTCCATCCACTAAGGGGATTATGGCCTTAAAAGGTGTTGCCTCCACATGATTAAAATCACTGGATTCTGGCATTAGAGTGACATAATTTGCTGGAGTCATATTTGAGGCAAATTATGTGAGTAAGCTTTGTGAGACATGTTCTACCCAGCATCAGTGCAGACAATTGGCTTGTTGGGTGGTGTTTTTTTTCCTAGTTGCCTTTAATTTAGTAGACCATCACCTCAAATCAATAAATATTTATAAAGATGATGTGAATTTGCAGGAAACATGAACTAGTGGTGGTTAGCCATGCATTCAAACAGCCTTTTAAAACATAATGAAAAATGGAAAGCAGGGGTTTATTTAATACCTGTGTAATATCTGCTGATGGAACAAATCCCTTTCTGTGCTGTGCTTCATTCAGATTTATGTGACTCTCTCCAGGCATGTTTTACAGGAAGACCTTTTGTACTCTGTGACTTCCCTTCAAATCAGAGCTGCAAGGATGATGAAAAGACTGGAACATCTAGAATAAACCTTTATTGTTTTAGAATAAACCAAACCAGGTTGGAAGAGACCTTCAAGATCATCGTGTCCAACCCATCAACCAATCCAACACCACCCAAACAGCTAACCCATGGCACCAAGCACCCCATCAAGTCTCCTCCTGAACACCTCCAGTGATGGTGACTCCACCACCTCCCTGGGCAGCACATTACAGTGGGCAATCACTCTCTCTGTGTAGAACTTCTTCCTAATATCCAACCTGAACCTCCCCTGGCGCAGCCTGAGACTGTGTCCTCTTGTTCTGGTACTGGGTACCTGGGAGAAGAGACCATCATCTGCCTGTCTACAACCTCCCTTCAGGTAGTTGTAGAGAGCAATAAGATCACCCCTGAGTCTCCGCTTCTCCAGGCTGAGCAACCCCAGCTCCCTCAGTCTTTCCTCATATGGCTGTGTTCCAAACCCCTCACCAACTTTGTTGCTCTTCTCTGGACACCTTCCAGCAAGTCAACCTCCTTCCTAAACTGAGGGGTCCAGAACTGGACACAGGACTCCAGGTGTGGCCTAACCAGTGCAGTGTACAGGGGCAGAATGACCTCCCTGCTCCTGCTGGCCACATTCTTCCTGATGCAGGCCAGGATTCCATTGGCCCTCTTGGCTGCCTGGGCACACTGCAGGCTCATGTTCAGCCTACCATCAACCAACACCCCCAGGTCCCTCTCTGCCTGGCTGCTCTCCAGACACTCTGACCCCAGCCTGTAGCACTGCCTGGGGTTGTTGTGGCCAATGTGCAGAACCTGGCACTTGGATGTGTTAAATCTCCTGCCCTTGGCCTCTGCCCATCTGTCCAGCCTGTCGAGGTCCCTCTGCAGAGCCTCTCTACCCTCCAGCAGATCAACTCCTGCCCCCAGCTTGGTGTTGTCAGCAAATTTACTGATGATGGACTCAATGCCCATTGAGTCTCTGTCTCATTAGGAAAGGCTGAGAGACCTGGGGCTGGTTAGTCTGGAGAAGAGAAGGCTCAGAGGGGATCTGATCAATGTCTATCAATATCTGAGGGGTGGGTATCAAGAAGAAGGGGCCAGACTCTTTTCACTGGTGTCCTGTGATAGGATAACAGGGAGATGGATACTAACTGGAGCCCAGGAAGTTCCACCTCAATGTGAGGAGAAAGTTCTTTACCCTGAGGGTGCTGGAGCCCTGGAGCAGGCTGCCCAGAGAGGTTGTGGAGTCTCTGTCTCAGAGGACTTGAAATACCTTCCTGAATGTGTTCCTCTGTGGCCTGCCCTGGGTGATGCTGCTCTGGCAGGTGCCTTGGACTGGATGATCTTTCCTAAACTGAGGATCCCAGAACTGGACACAGGACTCAAGGTGTGGCCTAACCAGTGCTGAGCACAGGGCACAATGACTTCCCTGCTCCTGCTGGCCACACTGTTCCTGATGCAGGCCAGGATGCACTTGGCCTTCTTGTCCACCTGGGCACACTGCTGGTTCATGTTCAGCTACTGTAAATCAGTACCCCCAGGTCCCTTTCTGCCTGGCTGCTCTCCAGCCACTCTGACCCCAGCTTTCTTCTGGCCTGGCAAGTGTAATGCTGGGAGGGGGAATTTCAACCCAGCACACAAGAGCACACCATTACCTTGCCAGACCTTGAACAGACCATGTGCATTCAGCAATCCCACACCAGTTTTGTGTGGAAGTAAAGCACGTATTTTTAAAGCCATTCCAGTGTTGATACAAGGACTTTAAGTGACAGAATCATATCCCTTGATAAACTGTTCAGTGGTTCGTGGCTGTCACTCTTGAACTAAGTGATTTTGCTTGAATTTGGCAAACTTAAGTTTCCACCCACGGAATCCTGGCATTCTTTCCACTTCAGGAGGTGGTTCAGTGGGCATAGTGGTGTTGGGTTGACAGTTTGACTTGATGATCTTAGAGGTCTTTTCCAACCTTAAAGATTCTGTGATACTGTATAGCTCTATCCAGTAGATTCAAGAGCAGTGTAGTGAGAGACAAATCCTCCGGTGGATTAGTTTCCTATCCCCTGCTTTACAGACCTTGACAACTCCCCTTTTCACAGGGTCACACAGAATCACAGAGTCACCAAGATTGGAAGAGACCTCAAGGATTATCAAGTCCAACCTGTCACCACAGACCTCATGACTAAACCATGGCACCAAGTGCCACATCCAATCCCCTCTTGAACACCTCCAGGGATGGGGACTCCACCACCTCCCTGGGCAGCATATTTCAATGGCAAATTACTCTCTTAGTGAAGAACTTTCTCCTCACCTCCAGCCTAAACTTTCCCTGGCTCAGCTTGAGACTGTGTCCTCTTGTTCTGGTGCTGGTTGCCTGGGAGAAGAGACCAACCCCCACCTGGCTACAACCTCCCTTCAGGGAGTTGCAGAGAGCAAGAAGGTCTCCCCTGAGCCTCCTCTTCTCCAGGCTAAGCAACCCCAGCTCCCTCAGCCTCTCCTCACAGGGATGTGTTCAAGGCCTCTCTCCAGCCTCATTGCCCTTCTCTGGTCACCTTCAAGTGTCTCAATGTCCTTCTTAAACTGCAGAGCCCAGAACTGGACACAGGACTCAAGGTGTGGCCTAACCAGTGCTGAGCAGAGGGCACAATGACTTCCCTGCTCCTGCTGGCCACACTCTTCCTGATGCAGGCCAGGATGCACTTGGCCTTCTTGTCCACCTGGGCACACTGCTGGCTCATGTTTAGGCAGCTGTCAATCAGCACCCCCAGGTCCCTTTCTGTTTGGCAGCTCTCAGCCACTCTGACCCCAGCCTGTAGCTCTGCATGGGGTTACTGTAGCCAAAGTGCAGCCCCTGGCACTTGGATTTGTTGAATGCCATCCTGTTGGACTCTGCCTATCCATCCAGTCGGTCGAGGTCCTTCTGCAGAGCCCTTCTGGTCTCTAACTGACCAACATCTGCTCCCAGCTTGGTGTCATCTGCAAACTTGCTGATGACTGACTCAATCCCCTCATCCAGATCATCAGTGAAGATATTAAAGAGGAATCACAGAATGTTAGGGTGTAGAGAGGACCTCAAAAGCTCATCCAGCTCAAGCCCCCTACCAGATCAGGGTCACCTAGGTCAGTTCACACAGGAACACGTCCAGGCAGGTTTTGGATATCTCCAGAGAGGAAAACTCCACAGCACCCATGAGCAGCCTGCTCCAGGCTTCTGTCACCCTCACAGTCAACAAATTTTTCCTCATTTTTACAAGGAAACCTTTATCATGGCAGGAGATATTTTACCAGATCTAGTTCAGTTTCCTCTCTCAGATACTTCCTATAAGGTGCTGGGAAGTATTAACCCAAAGGAGGTCTGTGCTCTAAACTTCATTGTGCCTGAATGCCACAAAGACAAAGATGCTCCAAGGTCAAAGCTTCTCTTCACCAAGGAATTTTCAGCTGTGTTTTCACTAACTGTGGATGGTTCTGCTACTACAGCAATCTTTCCCACTACAAAAATCTGTGTCCTTCTACCTCCTGTCTAGGGCTCCCTGTGGTGCCTTTACTGGCTTTTTTTCCTTCCTTTTTAAAATCCTTCATTGAACCCTCAGATTCTTCACACATCACCTCAGCTCTTCTGTCCTGCTTGAAGTACTTCCAAATCTCCATTCTCTTCTTTTCAGGCAGGTAAGAAAAAGTCAGTGTTCCTGGCTTCTCTCAGCTCCAGTAAATCATAGGCTCATTAAGACAGGAAAAGGCTCTAAGATCACCAAGTCTCCAGCCTTCTACCCAACGCCTCCATGACCAACAGACCGTGTCCTGAAGTGCCACATCTACTCAGTCTTTGAACACCTCCAGGGGTGGGGACTCCACCACCCCCTGGCCAGCCTGTTCCAGTCCCTGACCACTTTTTCAATGAAGAAATTATTCCTAATACCCAACCTAAACATCCCTTGGTGTGACTTGAGGCCATTATCTCCTCTTCTGTCTTTAGCTACTTGGGAGAAGAGGCCAACAGCTGCCTCACTACAGCCTCCCTTCAGGGAGCTGTAGAGAGCAATGAAGTCTTCTCTCAACCTCCTCTTCTTCAGGCTAAGCAACCTCAGGTTCCTCAGCCTCTCCTCACCAGACCTGCTCTCCAAACCCCTCACAGTCTTTATTGCCCTTCCAGTATCTGAAGGGGGCTACAAGAAAGTTGGGGAGGGACTTTTGAGGGTGTCAGGGAGTGATAGGACTGGGGTTGCTGGAACAAGACTAGAAATGGATGGATTCAGATTGGATGTTAGGGATGATGTGGAGAAGGGGATTGAGTCAGTCAACAGTAAGTTTGCAGATGACACCAAGTTGGGAGCAGGTGTGGATCTGTTAGAGGGTAGGAGAGCTCTCCAGAGGGACCTTGACAGACTGGACAGATGGGCAGAGTCCAACAGGATGGCATTCAACAAGTCCGAGAGCCAGGTACTGCACATCGGCCACAACAAGCCCATGCAGAGCTACAGGCTAGGGTCAGAGTGGCTGGGGGTTGGAACTAGATGATCCTGGTGGTCCCTTCCAACCCTGACTGATACTATGATGCTATGACACTCATTAACAGCAGCTGAACATGAGCCAGCAGTGTGCCCAGGTGGAATGTGCTGCCCAGGGAGGTGGTGGAGTTACCATCCCTGGAGGTGTTCAAAAAAGGCTTGGATGTGGCACTTGAAGCCATAGTTTAGTTGTCAGGAGGTGTAGGGTGATAGGTTGCCTTGATCTCTGAGGTCTTTTTTCCAACCTTATTGATTCTATGATTCAGGCACTCACCTGGGAGTGGGAGGTGAAGGTTTAATATTCTCCTCCTGCTGAGAGTGCTCTGTTCACACACTGAATGCCACAGTGCATACATGGGGCACTCACAGCTGTTCCACTCACTGCTGGCTACTAAACCAATGGGAGAGAACAAGGGCAGATCACTCCATACAGTGCGATACTGTGATCAGTTAGGGATTAGGAGCTAATCTAGTGGGTCCCAATTTCAGTGAATATATAAGCTCCCAAGAGGCAAGTGGAGCACTGTCAGGAGGTTAGCCTCAGGAAAAGGCACAGCATCATCACAGGGCAAGGAAACTCAGATACCCTGGTGAGTGGTGAGGGATCTGGGATTGAATCTCCCCTGGTGGAAAAGAAAATTGAACTGCCTGCCCTGCCTCTTGCTTGAGTGCCTGAAAGAGAGCATTACTGGCTAAAAGACAGCTGTATTTCCTTCCTTACAGCTGTCCAGCCTGTGCCCCCCAATTTAAACCAGGTCTAGGTTGCAAGCTGCACTCAAAACTAGTTGCCTGCTTTTTGCAGATGCTGAAAGCTGTTTTTCACCTTTCCACCTTGAAATATGGAAGCTCTGGACATGGAGCAGAAATTGCAGTCAATGCATCTATTCACCTGAAAGTTATTCATAGATTCATAGAATGGTTGGGAGAGACCCTAAAGATCATTTAGTTCCAACCCTCCTGCCATGGGCAGCAGGCAGGTTGCTCAAGGCCTCATCCAGCCTGGCCTTTAACACCTCCAGGGAAGAGGCATCCATGACCTCCCTGGCCAGCCTGTTCCAGTGTCTCACCATCCTCACTGTAAATTTAGATCAGATTCGGTAAATCAGATTAAAAAGTCATGTAAAGCAGATAAAACTTTGATGATAACATGACCTGGGAGAGATTCCTTGCTGTATAATTCAAGTGTGACATAACAGATTAGAGCATGACTCCATGCTGCTTCTTTTCACTCACTCATTTCATTTTAGCACAGCCCATTCAGTTCCACTTTCATACATGCAGTAGGCAGAGGTTTAGAAGGGCAACAAAGCTGGTGAAGGGTCTGGAGAACAAGTCTGATGGGAGTGGCTGAGGGAAATGGGATTGCTTAGTGTGGAGAACCTGAGGTCAGACCTCATTGCCCTCCAACTGCCTGAAAAAAGGTTGGAGTGAGGTGGGGGTTGGTCTCTTCTCCCTATTATCAGGAGATAGGAGGAGAGAAAATGGCCTGAAATTGTACCAGGGGAGGGTTAGGTTGGAAATGAGGAAAAAATTTCTTTGCTGCAAGAGTGGTCAGGGATTGGAACAGGCTGCCCAGGGAGGTGGTGAAGTCCTCATGCCTGAAGGTGTTCAAGAAACCTGTGGCCATGGCACTTGGGGACAAGATTTATTGGGTATGGTGGTGTTGGGCTGATGGTTTGGACCCCATCTTGTTCAACATCTTTGTGATTGCCATGGACAGTGGCATTGAGTGCCCCCTCAGCAAGTTTGCTGATGACACCAAGCTGTGTGGTGCAGCAGACACGCTGGAGGGAAGGATCCATCCAGAAGGACCTTGACAGGCTGGAGAGGTGGGCACAAGCCAACCTCAGGAGGTTCAACAAGACCAAGGGCAGGGTCCTGCAACTGGGTAGAGGCAATCCCAGGCACAACTCCAGGCTGGGCAGGGACTGGCTGGAAAGTAGCCCTGAGGAGAGAGCCTTGGGGGTGCTGGGGGACAAAAAGCTCAGCATGAGCTCTCAGTGTGCACTTGCAGCCCACAAAGCCAATCAGCTCCTGGGCTGCATCAGGAGAAGTGTGGCCAGCAGGGCAAGGGAGGTGATTCTCCCCCTCTGCTCAGCTCTGCTGAGACCTCACCTGGAGTACTGCCTCCAGTTCTGGAGCCCCTATTGCAAGAGGGATGTGGAGGTGCTGGAAGGTGTCCAGAGAAGGGCCAGGAGGATGAGCAGAGGGCTGGAGCACCTCTCCCATGAGGACAGACTGAAGGAGTTGGGGCTGTTCAGTCTGCAGAAGAGAAGGCTCCCAGGTGACCTCATTGTGGCCTTCCAGGATCTGAAGGGGGCTCCAAGAAGGCTGGGGAGGGACTGCTCAGAATCTCAGGCAGTGATAGGACTAGGGGGAATGGAATGAAGCTGGAGGTGGGGAGATTGAGGCTGGAGGTGAGGAGGAAGTTCTTCCCCATGAGAGTGGTGAAGCCCTGGAATGGGTTGTGCAGGGAGGTGGTTGAGGCCCTGTCCCTGGAGGTGTTTAAGGCCAGGCTGGATGAGACTGTGGCCAGGCTGATCTAGTGTGGGGTGTCCCTGCCCATGGCAGGGGGCTTGGAACTAGATGATCCTTGTGGTCCCTTCCAACCCTGACTGACTCTATGAGTCTATGATTCTGTGATTCTATGATTCTATGATCCTGGGCAGGTTAGCAGTTGGAGTTGAGGTCTTTGCCAACCAAAACAATTCTATGTTTTACTGTTTCTCAGTTGGCCAGGATGACCTTTGAGGGTCCCTTCCAACACAAGGCAATGTGTGAATCTGTGTGATCTCTGAACTCAAATAGAAATTCTGCTGATCACTTAAGAGAACCAGATATAAAGTGAATGCCCAAGTCTTATACAGATAGCTATGACAGAAGGAGGAGAACTGAAGAACACCTCTGTCTTTCAGGACTTCGGCAGTTTTCCACAGGTGTCTGTAAGCCAGAGGGCTGAGCTGTGCTCTTCCTCTTTACCACTCTCTCTAATGAACACAAATGTATATTAAAAGTTCAGTAGGCATCCTAGTAACTGAAAATCAAACCTGTTTCCAACAGAATTCATATGTCCCATGGGGCTAGAGGAGTAGATGTTTAATGGGCTGAAATGACAATAAATACTAGGAGTAAATAACACAATCTGCTTTGCTTTATACTGCTGGGTAAGCTAGTGAAAACTTAACAGAAGGACTTGGGACTGAATCACCTTCCAGCAGGGCAGTGTGCATGGAACTCATAAACAAAAAGGCTTTGGAAGCTGCGTAGAATCAAAGTGAGGTATCTGTGAGCTGTGAAGGTGTGTCAGGCACTGAAGTAAGCCAGTGTTTGAGCCAGCATGGACTCATACAATTGTTTCAGTTGGAAAACACAGAATCACAGAATGTTAGGGAGTGGAAGGGACCTCCAAAGCTCATCCAGCCCAAGCCCCCTGCCAGACCAGGGTCACCTAGAGCAGATCACACAGGAACACATCCAGGCAGGTGTTGAAAATCTCCAAAGAGGGAGGCTCCACAACCCCCCTGGGCAGCCTGCTCCAGGGTTCTGTCATGCTCACAGGGAAAGCATTTTTCCTCCTCTTTCCATGGAAGTTGGTCTCTTCTCTCTAGCAACCAGCCCCAGAACAAGAGGACGCAGTCTCAAGCTGTGCCAGGTGAAGTTTAGGCTGGAGGGGAGGAGAAAGTTCTTCACAGAGAGAGTTGTTAGCCATTGGAATGTGCTGCCCAGGGAGGTGGTGGAGTCACCATCCCTGGAGGTGTTCAAGAAGAGATTGGATGTGGCACTTGGTGCCACTTAGTCATGAGGCCTGTGGTGACAGGTTGGACTCGATGATCCTTGAGGTCTCTTCCAACCTTGGTGATACTGTGAACTTCCTCTGCCTCAGCTTCCACCACTGCCCCTTGTGCTGTCCTTGGGCATCCCCCAGCAGAGCCTGGCTCCAGCCTCTGGGCACTCCCCCTGCACAGCTTTAGCACCAGCAAGGAGCTCACCTCTCAGGCTCCTCCTCTCCAAGCTCCAGAGCCCTCAGCTCCCTCAGGCTCTCCTCATGAGGAAGATACTCCGCTCCCCCAACCATTTTTGTGGCTCTGTGCTGGACTCTCTCAAGCAGTTCCCTGAGGTCCTTCTTGAACTGAGGGGTGCAGCACTGGACACAATATTCCAGATGTGGCCTCAGCAGGGCAGAGTAGAGGGGGAGAGAACCTCTCTGGACCTGCTAATCACAGCCCTTGTAATCCACCCCAGGATGCCCTTGGCCTTCCTGGCCACCAGAGCACATTACTGGCTCATGGTCAACCTTCCATCCACTAGGACCCCCAGGTCCTTTTCCCCTTCACTGCTATCCAGCAGGTCAGTCCCCAGCCTGATACTAAGACCTCTAAGATCAGCCTAAGATCACCATGGCCATTAAACCATGTCCCACAGTGCCATGTCCACAGATTAATTGAACACACACACACACACAATCCTCTCTTTCTCTCTCTATGCATATGTATATATGCAAATTATCTGGGGCCCAAGCTTACTCATATCTTTGCTTCTTCGACTGAGTTAGCCGTGGTTTCTTTGTGTGTGGGGGAGAACTGAACTTTTTCTCACCAGCACAAAGGCCAATGAGATCAGTTAGTATTCCTAAGGTTGGAAGAGACCTCAAAGATCATCGAGTCCAACCTGTCACCACAGACCTCATGACTACAGTAGGGAGGACACTACTGCCCACTGCAGGCTTGAACTCACGACCTTCCCATTAAGGGTCTGATGCACTACCAACTGAGCCACCTGAGGAGATCCTGAGGGGCATTCAGAGGAGTGTGTCCAGCAAATCCAGGGAGGTTCTCCTCCCCCTCTACTCTGCCCTAGTGAGGCCCCACCTGGAATATTGCTTCCAGTTCTGGCCTCCCCAGTTCAAGAGGATCTGCTGGAGAGAGTCCAAGGGAGGGCTTCAAGGATGCTGAAGGGACTGCAGCACTGCCTGGGGAGGAGAGGCTGAGAGCCCTGGGGCTGTTTGGTCTGCAGAGGAGAAGGCTGAGTGGGATCTAATCAAATATCTGGGGTCTGGGGGTCAGGAGGAAGGGATAGGGACAGCCTCTGTTCACTTGTACCCTGTGATAGGACAAGGAGAAGTGGATGGAAACTACAGCACAGGAAATTCCACCTCAACATGAGGAGGAACTTCTTTACTGTAAGGGTCACAGAGCCCAGGAGCAGCCTGCCCAGAGAGGTTGTGGAGTCTCCTCCAGACCCTTCCCAGCCCTGTCTGGATGTGTCCCTGTGTGTCCTGTGCTGGATTCTATGGTCCTGCTCTGGCAGGGGGGTTGGCCTAGAAGATCTCCTGAGGTCTCTTCCAACCCCTAACATCCTGTGAGCTGTATTATGCACCATATACACAGTATGAATTCCAACTGAATGTTGTAAGATTAACTTGCTTCCCCTAACCACTCTGTGGAACATGTTCATGGAAATGGAGCTCTACTCTGGAATCCTGAGAGAGCTTCTTCACTAAAAAATAAAGGACATTGCATTGAGGATTTTAGAGCACATCTCCCAGAGCCTTAGTAGGTTTTTTGAAGGGGGCTAATTATCTTTTCCCCAAAATAAGATTTAGGGGAAGAAAATATTAGAGTAAACTACTATTTTTTTTACCTAAAGAGTGGTCAGGCATTGGAATAGGTTAGCCAGAAAGGAGGAGGTAGGTCTCTTCTCCCTAGCATCAGGTCATGGAATGAGAGGAAAAGGCCTGAAATTGGTTGGTTTAGGTTGGAGGTTTAGGTTGGAGAGTAGGAAAATATTCTTTGCTGCAAGAGTGGTCAAGGATTGGCACAGGCTGCCCAGGGAGGTGGTGGAGCCCCCATCCCCAGAGATGTTCAAGAAACCTGTGCCCATGGCACTTGGGGATGTGGTTTAATGGCCATGGTGGGGTTGGGTGGTAGAACAATGGAAGTGATTCTCCAGGGAGGTGATGGAGGCCCCACCCCTGGAGATATTCAAGGCCAGGCTTGATGGGGCTCTGAGCCACCTGATCTAGTTGGGGATGTCCCTGATTCCTACAGTGGGGGTTGGACTAGACAGAATCATAGAATCACAGAATTGTCAGGGTTGGAAGGGACCTCAAGGATCATCCAGTTCCAACCCCCCTGCCATGGGCAGGGACACCTCACACTGCAGCAGGTTGCTGACAGCCACATCCAGCCTGGCTGCAAACACCTCCAGGGATGAGGCTTCCACCACCTCCCTGGGCAACCTGTGTCAGTGTCTCACCACCCTCCTGGGGAACAACTTCTCCCTAACATCCAATCTCAATCTACCCATTTCTATATTTTTTCCATTCTCTCCCAGTCCTATCCCTCCCTGACACCCTAAGGTTGATGGCTGAAGGTTGGACTCAGTGACCTTGGAGACCTCTTCTAACCAAAACAGTTCTGTGACCCTGAGATCCTGATGCTGCCAGAAAGAGGCACAGGACAGACAGACAATGGGCCACAGCTTCTTGTGCCCTGACAGAATGTGAATGTGGACTGCTTCTAATAACAAATCCGAGGCAGTGCCTTCTTTGCTTTTCCTGTGAACTTAAACCACCACACAGTGTTCTCCCTTCTAATGCCAAATATAATGCCAGCTGCAATTATTTATTTCCTCTGACCTTTTCACCAGTGTTTAGTGACATTAGCATTGGGACACATCAGGGTAGGATAATTACAAAATGAACATTCTGTGATCCTGTGTGGCTCTGTGGAGTTGGGGAGTTTTGCTTGGTTGAGCTTGGGTTTTGTTGTTGGTTTGGTTTAGTTTGTTGGAATTTGGTCTATTGTTGTTTGCTTTATGATTTGGTTTTGGGGGTTCCTCCTTTCCTTTCCTTTCCTTTCCTTTCCTTTCCTTTCCTTTCCTTTCCTTTCCTTTCCTTTCCTTTCCTTTCCTTTCCTTTCCTTTCCTTTCCTTTCCTTTCCTTTCCTTTCCTTTCCTTTCCTTTCCTTTCCTTTCCTTTCCTTTCCTTTCCTTTCCTTTCCTTTCCTTTCCTTTCCTTTCCTTTCCTTTCCTTTCCTTTCCTTTCCTTTCCTTTCCTTTCCTTTCCTTTCCTTTCCTTTCCTTTCCTTTCTTTCCTTTCCTTTTCCTTTTCCCTTCCTTCCCTTCCCTTCCCTTCCCTTCCCTTCCCTTCCCTTCCCTTCCTTCCCTTCCCTTCCCTTCCCTTCCCTTCCCTTCCCTTCCCTTCCCTTCCCTTCCCTTCCCTTCCTTCCCTTCCCTTCCTTCTTCCCTTCCCTTCCTTCCCTTCCCCTTCCTTCCCTTCCCTTCCCCTTCCCTTCCCTTCCCTTCCCTTCCCTTCCCTTCCCTTCCCTTCCCTTCCCTTCCCTTCCCTTCCCTTCCCTTCCCTTCCCTTCCCTTCCCTTCCTTCCCTTCCCTTCTCTTTGCAAACCTTCCCTTTCCCTTTCCCTTTCCCTTTCCCTTTCCCTTTCCCTTTCCCTTTCCCTTTCCCTTTCCCTTTCCCTTTCCCTTTCCCTTTCCCTTTCCCCTTTCCCTGTAAGAAAAGGCTCTGGGGAAACAAAGAGGAGCCTTCCAGTACCTGAAGGGGGCTACAGGAGAGCTGGGGAGGGACTTTTAACAAGGGTTTGGAGTGATAGAATAAGGGGCAGTGGATTGAAGCTTGAGGAGGGAAGATTTAGACTGGTTTGAAATTAGAGGCCAGGAGGTTTATGTTGGATGTTAGGAACCAGTTCTGTACCATGAGGGTGGTGGGACAGTTGGACAGGTTGCCCAGGGACGCAGTTGAGTCCCCATCCCTGGAGATATTCACAGTTAGGTTTGACAAAGCTCTGAGCTAGTGGAGGATGTCCCTGCTCACTGCAGGGGCTTTGGACTAGATGACCTTTGGATGTCCCTTCCAACCCAAACCATTCTATGATTCTATGATCCTAGGTTCTCTTCCTATCTATCTGCAAAGCAGTGACTCTGTTCCCTTACACAGATGGAAGTGTTTACTGGAGGCATTAACAAAAAACACCCCATCATCAGGACTTTTCCCCAGAAGTCTGACACTACATGCTTCAGAGTACTTTAATTAGTGTATGCATTCTGATTACACTTCCAGCATGAAGGATTTCACCTCATGGAGGACTGAGCAGTGCTGTTTCTTTGCACAAGAAGGAAAAGCTGAGAGAAAATCCCAGAGCTGGACTGAAATGCATCTGCTGCCTTCTGTTGTGCTCTGCCTTCTGGTGGGTGGATGCCTAGTGCAAATAACTGCATTGGTGAACTTTTCAGTGGTTAACACTGTTTATAAACAAGATGGTATCAAAGCATTCCCTCAAAGCATTCCTGTTCAATATCTTTATTGATGATCTGGATGAGGACATTGAGTCCACCATCAGTAAGTTTGCAGATGACACCAAGCTGGGAGCAGGAGTTGATCTGTCAGAGGGTAGAAGGGTTCTGCAGAGGGACCTTGACAGGCTGGACAGATGGGCAGAGTCCAACAGGATGGCATTCAACAAGTCCAAGTGCTGGGTTCTACACATTGGCCACAACAACCCCATGCAGTGCTGCAGGGTGGGGACAGAGTGGCTGGAGAGCAGCCAGGAAGAAAGGGACTTGGAGGTACTGGTTGACAGCAGCTGAACATGAGCCTGCAGTGTGCCCAGGCAGCCAAGAAGGCCAATGGCATCCTGGCCTGTATCAGGAACAGTGTGGCCAGCAGGAGCAGGGAAGTCATTCTTCCCTCTGCTCAGCACTGGTTAGGCCACACCTTGAGTCCTATGTCCAGTTCTGGGCTCCTCAGTTTAAGAAGGACATTGAGACACTTGAACATGTCCAGAGAAGGGCAACAAGGCTGGGGAGGGGTCTGGAGCACAGCCCTGTGAGGAGAGGCTGAGGGAGCTGGGATTGTTTAGCCTGGAGAAGAGGAGGCTCAGGGCAGACCTTCTTGCTCTCTACAACTACCTGAAGGGAGGTTGTAGCCAGGTGGGGGTTGGTCTCTTCTCCCAGGTAACCAGCACCAGAACAAGAGGACACAGTCTCAAACTGTGCCAGGGGAGATTTAGGCTGGATGTTAGGAAGAAATTCTTCCCAGAAAGCGTAATTGGCCATTGGAATGTGCTGCCCAGGGAGGTGGTGGAGTCACCATCACTGGAGGTGTTTATGAAGGCCCTGGATGAGGCACTTGGAGCCATGGTTTAGTTGATTAGATGGTGGTGGGTGCTAGGTTGGACTCTATGGTCTCAAAAGTCTTTTCCAGCCTGGTTAATTCTGTGTTCTGTGCATTTGCAGATCGAGATTCCAAACCACAAGCAGATTAATTCCCTGCCCCTTCACTTCATAATTCTTTTAATTCCTGACATAATATGCAGTGCCCCAGGTTACTTAGTCCAGTCAGCCTCCATCTGATTTGCATTTAATTGCATTCATTGTGAGCAATTATTGCTGTGCAGACTCCATCAAGCATACTTTATTTCAATATCAGCATATCCTCAATTAATTGTTTCACAGAGATCCTGCCTTGTGCAATTTAGATACAGATGCCAGAGTAAATATTTCCTTAGAGCTGAAAATACTTTACCTGATGAGGAAATTAAACCTAATTTGACCCCAAAAAAAGCCAAAGCTGTTTGGTAACTGGTGGCATTGTTACTGCACTACTGACCCAATTGCACAGGCATAGAATATTAGGGGCTGTGGAGGGACCTCTGGAGGTCATCCAGCCCAACCCCCCCTGCTAGAGCAGGATCACTCAGAGTAAATCATGCAGGGACACATCCAGCAGGGTTTTGAATATCTCCAGAGAAAGAGACTCCACAACCTCTCTGGGCAGCCTGCTCCAGGGCTCTGACACCTTCAAAGTGAAGACTTTTTTCCTTATGTTTATGTGAAGCCCTCTGTGTTCCAGTTGTTGTCCATTTCCTCTTGTCCTGCCACTGGACACCACTGGAAAGAGCCCAACCCCATGCTCTTGAGCCCCATCCTTTAGCTATTGATCAGCACTGAGAAGATCTCCTCTTAAGTCTTCTCCGGGCTTAACAGCCCCAGGTCTGTCAGTCTCCTTCAGTCCTCTAATCACCTCCAGTCCTCTAATCTAATTTGAGGTGTCCCTGCCCATGGCAGGGGAGTTGGAACTGGCTGATCCTTGTGGCCCCTTCCAGCCCTGACAGTTCAATGATTCTAATCATCTTTGTGCCTTTCCATGGGACATTCTTCCTGTCCTCTTGAACTGGGGAGACCAAACTGGACACAGTGTCAACATGGGGTCAGAGTGGCTGGAGAACATCCAGGTAGAGAGGGACCTGGGGGTACTGGTCGTGGTAGGCTGAACATGAGCCTGCAGTGTGCCCAGGCAGCCAAGAGGGCCAATGGCATCCTGGCCTGCATCAGGAACAGTGTGGCCAGCAGGAGCAGGGAGGTCATTCTGCCCCTGTACTCTGCACTGGTTAGGCCACACCTTGAGTCCTGTGTCCAGTTCTGGGCCCCTCAGTTTAGGAAGGAGGTTGACTTGCTGGAAGGTGTCCAGAGTAGGGCAACAAAGTTGGTGAGGGGCTTGGAACACAGCCCTGTGAGGAGAGGCTGAGGGAGCTGGGGTTGCTTAGCCTGGAGAAGAGGAGGCTCAGGGGAGACCTTCTTGCACTCTCCAACTCCCTGAAGGGAGGTTGTAGCCAGGTGGGGGTTGGTCTCTTCTCCCAGGCAGCCAGCATCAGAACAAGACGACACAGTCTCAAGCTGTGCCAGGGGAGGTTTAAGCTGGAGGTGAGGAGAAAGTTCTTCATAGAAAGAGAGATTGGCCATTGGAATGTGCTGGCCAGGGAGATGGTGGAGTCACCATCCCTGGAGGTGTTCAAGAGGAGACTTGATAGGGTGCTTGGCGCCATGTGTTAGTTGATTAGGTGGTGTTGGATTGGTTGATGGGTTAGACACAATGATCTTGAAGGTCTCTTCCAACCTGGTCTATTCTATTCTATTCTATTCTATTCTATTCTATTCTATTCTATTCTATTCTATTCTATTCTATTCTACAGTGACTTACAAGGTGGCTTCACTAGGGCAGTTTAGAGGGGGTGGTACAACATCCCTTGACCTGCTGACCACTCAGTTTCTCTACAGAGTCTCTGGTTAGAGATTGCTGTGTGGATAAATCATGTCCTCGAAAAACTGAAGAGCACAGAGCAACACTAGATTGTGATAAGCAAAGGAAGTTCTGGTGGTCATTAGCATTGCATTTCAGATTTACCAAAGGAGCAGAAAATTGTAGTTTTGGTTGATATTTTTTTCCCTTTATTTGCTTAGTTCAAAACTTGAAGGCTCTTTCAGTTCTTGAAACTTGAATTGTGAGCTTAAATCTTACTAAAAACTCAGTTTCTGACTGCATTAAATACCCTGATAATTGCTATAAGAAGGATGGAGAGAGACTGCTTGCAAAGGCCTTCAGTGATAGGCCAAGAGGCAATGGATTCAAACTGGGGAAGAACAGATTCAGATTGGATGTGAGGAACAAGTTCTGCACCATGAGGGTGGTGGAACACTGGAACAGGTTGCCCAGGGAGGTGGTTGTGGCTACATCCCTGGAGATATTCAAGGTGAGGCTGGACAGGGCTCTGGGCAGCTTGATCTGGTGGAGGATGTCCCTGCTGACTGCAGAGGAGTTTGGACTAGATGACCTTTGGAGGTCCCTTCCAACCTAAACTATTATGTGTTTACATGCATGTTATCATCAAGTGCATTCAGCTGTAACATGTGGGCTCTTTGTGAGAGGATGAGTTAAGTTGTTCTCAGTTAATTATATATAGCTGTGCATAGTTTCCAGCATGTCCTACTCTCTTCTCAATCCTCAGGCTATTCAATCTCTCCTTCTCATGCTTTTTCACATTACTTACAATGGAAAAGGAGCAATATGGTAACAGCTGTGCTAGAATAGCTAAACAGGTAGCCTAGATGTCACCACATGCCTCCCTCCACCACCACAGACACAGAGAGTGGTCTTGGCTGGAAAAACATTCCAGCCATTCTTGAATTCGCCCAAGGCTGGTGCTAAGCCTTGTCCCTTGTACCACATCTGTGCCTCTTTGAAACCCCTGCAGGATGGGGGTTTCACCACCAAACTGGGCAGCCTGTGACTGAGAATCACAGAATCAGAGCATCACAGAATCACCAAGGTTGGAAGAGACCTCAAAGATCAAGTCCAACCTGTCACCACAGACCTCATGACTAACCCATGGCACCAAGTGCCACATCCAATCCCCTCTTGAACATCTCCAGGGATGGGGACTCCACCACCTCCCTGGGCAGCACATTCCAATGGTTAACAACTCTCTCTGTGAAGAACTTACTCCTCACCTCCAGCCTAAACGTCCCCTGGCACAGCTTGAGACTGTGTCCTCTTGTTCTGGTGCTGATTGCTTGGGAGAAGTTTCTTCTAATATCCAACCTAAACCTCCCCTGGTGTAATGTGAGGCCATTTCCTCTTAGCTGATCACTTGTTACTATGGAGAGATGACCAACCCCCACCTCACTCCACCAGTCTTTCAGGGAGTTGTAGAGAGCCAGTAGGTCTCCCTGCAGTCTCCTGTTCTCCAGACTAAACACCCCCAGTTCCCTCAGCTGCTTCTCACCAGCCCTGTTCTGCAGATCCTTCCCCACCTTTACTGCCCTTCTCTGGGCATGTTCCAACACCTCAGCATCTTTCTTGTTACGAGAGGACCAAAATTGAAACCAGTAGTCAAGAAAGAACCTCACCAGTGATGAGTACAGGGGGACAATCACTGCCCTGGTCCTGTTGGTCACACTTCCCTTCAGTTTAGGAAAGATGTTGGGGTGCTGGAAGGTGTCCAGAGAAGAGCAATGAAGCTGGGGAGGGGTCTGGAGCACAGCCCTGTGAGGAGAGGCTGAGGGAGCTGGGGTTGCTTAGCCTGGAGGAGACTCAGGGGTGACCTTATTCCTCTCTACAACTACCTGAAGGGAGGTTGTAGACAGGCAGAGTTGGGTCTCTTCTCCCAGGCACCCAGCACCAGAACAAGAGGACACAGTCTCAAGCTGTGCCAGGGGAGGTTTAGGCTGGAGGGGAGGAAGAAATTCTTCATAGAAAGAGAGATTGGCCATTGGAATGTGCTCCCGGGGAGGTGGTGGAGTCACCATCACTGGAGGTGTTTAAAAAGAGCCTGGATGAGGCACTTGCTGCCATGGTTCAGTTGATTAGATGATGTTGGGTGACAGGTTGGTCTTTTCCAACTTGGTCTATTCTATTCTATTCTATTCTATTCTATTCTATTCTATTCTATTCTATTCTATTCTATTCCATCCTATCCTATCCTATCCTATCCTATCCTATCCTATCCTATCCTATCCTATCCTATCCTATCCTATCATTGCTGATCTAGGCTAGGATGCTGTTGGCCTTTTTGAGCACCTGAACACATGATGGCTCATATTTAGCCATCTACCAGCTAACATCTTCAGGCCTCTCTCTACTGGGCAGCTTTCCATCCACTCTTCCCCAAGCCTGCAGCATTCCTTGGGTTGCTGTGACCCAAGTGCAGCACCTGGCACTTGGCCTTGTTAAACCTCATAAACCTGGCCTTGGTTCATCAATCCAGCCTGGCCAGGTCCCTCTGCAGAGCCTTGCTATCCTCCAGCAGATCACCACTCCCTCCCAGCTTAGTGTCACCTGCAAACTTACTGACAGTGCCTTGGTCCCCTTGTGCAGATCATTGAGAGAGATATTAAAGAGAAGTGGCCCCTGGGGAACATCACCTTCTATGTGAGCTGAGATAGATGTTCCCTGTTGCTGGGCTGTGTCTAGATATGGTAAGACCATGGCTATGAAAATGATTCTCACCCTCCTGATAGATACATGATTCATATTCAGTTCAGAGACTTTTGGGGGGGGGGGGAAGTCTTTAAAACTTGTGGAAGAACTGATCCTGCCAGTCCATCATCCTAGAATGTTTAAGAGCTGAGTTATTTGATCTGCTATCACTTGCATCAATGTTGAATGGAAACCTTTTCTGTTCTGCTCCTCCTAGGCTTCAGAGCAAGCACATGGGTTTCATCACAAGCTGCCTCATAAATAAGGAATCTCAGTTATCAAAATCTCTCAGGCATGTCACACCATCTGCCTCCCCTCATTGAAGAATCTCATCCCATGCTATGTTCAAAGAACATCAGCACCCATTCAGAACTTCAAAAGGCTGCACAGCATTGCTCTATGGTGTTCTTAAAGGTAGCCAGAACCTATTTTCCTGTGACTGCTTCATATTTTTTGTAACCAAAAGACAGTTTTAGCATTCTCACAGCTTGGCACAACTGTTTAAGAGCAAAACCCGCCCCAGACATCCTTCTTTATTTCAATCAAGCACCATGCAGTGACTGCTTTCCCTGTTCATGAACAGAAGGCTCCTGCAGCCTGTGATCATGGCCCACACCCAACAGCCTGGGCATAAAATCACAGAATGTACTGGCTGGAAGGGACCTCTAGAGGTCATCTAGATCTAGAGGTCATCACTCAGACTGGATGTTAGGAAGAAGTTGTTCCCCATGAGGGTGGTGAGAGCCTGGCACAGGTTGCCCAGGGAAGTGGTGGAAGCCTCCTCCCTGGAGGTGTTTGCAACCAGGCTGGATGTGGCTGTGAGCAACCTGCTGTAGTGTGAGGTGTCCCTGCCCATGGCAGGGGGATTGGAACTGGATGACCCTTGAGGTCCCTTCCAACCCTGACAACTCTATGATTCTATGATTCTATCTAGTCCAACCCCCACTGTAGGAATCAGGGACATCCCCATTTAGATCAGGTGGCTCAGAGCCCCATCAAGCCTGGCTTTGAATGTCTCCAGAGACGGGGCCTCCATCACCTCCCTGGAGAACCTCTTCCATTGTTCTTCCACCCTCATAGTAAAAATGTCCAGTCTAAATCTGCCCTTCTCTAGTTTCAAACCACTGCCCCTTGTCATACTGCTGTGTGCCCTTGTAAGGAGTTCCTGCCCAGCTTTCTTGTAGGCTTCCTTCAGATACTGGAATGGCACACTACGGTTTCCCCAGCACTTTCTCTTCTCCCTGCTGAGCAACCCCAACTCTCTCAGCCTGTCTTTGTAAGAAAAGTGCTCCAGCCCTCTGACATTCATCACAGTATCACAGTATCACTTAGGTTGGAAAGGACCTCGAGGATCATCGAGTCCAACCTATCGACACAGACCCCATTCCTAGACCATGGCACCAAGTGCCACGTCCAATCTCCCCTTGAACGCCTCCAGGGTCGATGACTCAACCACCTCCCTGGGCAACCCGTTCCAATGCCGAATGACTCGCTCGGTGAAGAACTTCCTCCTCACCTCGAGTCTGAACCTCCCCTGGCGCAGCTTGAGACTGTGTCCTCTTGTTCTGGTGCTGGTGTCCTGGGAGAAGAGGCCAACCCCTTCCTGGCTACAACCACCCTTCAGGGAGTTATAGAGAGCAAGAAGGTCTCCCCTGAGCCTCCTCTTCTCCAAGCTAAACAACCCCAGCTCCCTCAGCCTCTCCTCACAGGGCTGTGCTCAAGGCCTCTCCCCAGCCTTGTTGCCCTTCTCTGGACACGCTCAACTGTTTCGATGTCCTTCTTAAACTGAGGGGCCCAGAACTGGACACAGGACTCAAGGTGCGGCCTAACCAAAGCAGAGTACAGGGGCACAATGACCTCCCTGCTCCTGCCGGCCACACTATTCCTAATGCAGGCCAGGATGCCATTGGCCCTCCTGGCCACCTGGCCACACTGCTGGCTCATATTCAGGTGGCTGTCGATCAGCACCCCCAGGTCCCTCTCTGTTTGGCAGCTCTCAGCCACTCCTATCTCAGCCTGTAGCTCTGCATGGGATTGCCGTAGCCAAAGTGCAGCACTCGGCACTTGGACTTGTTGAATGCCATCCCATTGGACTCTGCCCATCTGTCCAGTCGGTCAAGGTCCCTCTGCAGAGCCTTTCTACCCTCTAACTGACTAACATCTGCCCCTAACTTTGTGTCATCTGCAAACTTGCTGATGACTGACTCGACCCCTTCATCCAGATCATCGATGAATATGTTGAAGAGGACAGGGCCCAGCACTGATCCCTGGGGGACACCACTGGTGACTGGCCTCCAGCTGGATGTGGCACCGTTCACTACCACTCTCTGGGCCCGGCCCTCCAGCCAGTTCCTAACCCAGCACAGAGTGTAATGGTCCAATCCATGGGCTGACAGCTTAGCCAGCAGTTTGCTGTGGGGGACGGTGTCAAAGGCCTTGCTGAAGTCCAGGTAGACCACATCCACAGGCCTCCCCACATCCACCAGACGGGTCACCTGATCATAGAAAGAGATCAGGTTGGAGAGGCAGGATCTGCCCTTCCTGAATCCATGTTGGCTGGACCTGAGCCCTTGGCCATCCTTCAGGTGCGCAGTTATTGCTGCCAGGATAATCTGCTCCATCACTTTCCCTGGCACTGAGGTCAGGCTGACCGGCCTGGAGTTTCCAGGTTCCCCCATCTGACCCTTCTTGTGGATGGGGACCACATTGGCCAGTTTCAGTCATCTGGGACCTCACCTGTGAGCCAGGACTGGAGGAAAATGATGGAGAGTGGCCTAGCTAGCACATCTGCCAGCTCTCTCAGCACTCATGGAGCACAGAAGTAACCAGCCCTGGTGCACAGAGCAATTAGATTTGCTGGGCTTGTTCAGCAGCTTGCTACATCCTGATCACACCACAAACTCCTCCTCTTGTTGTTCTTACCTGACTGAAATGCTTGGCAATTTTAGGCAATTTTGATTAATACCTTAGAAATCACAGAATCATTGACTCCTAGAATGGTCTGGGTTGGAAGGGACTTCCAAAGCTCATCCAGTCCAAGCCCCCTGCACTCAGCAGGGACATCTTCCACTAGATCAGGTTGCCCAGAGCCCTGTCCAGCCTCACCTTGAATATCTCCAGGGAAGGGGTCTCAATCACTTCCCTGGGCAACCTGCTCCAGCATTCCATCACCCTCATGGTGAAAAACTTCTTCATGACATCCAATCTGAATCTGCCCTTTTCTAGTTTTGCTCTTTTCCCTCCAGTTCTATCACTCCCTCACACCCTGGAAAGTCCCTCCCCAGCTTTTATGTAGGCCCTCTTCAGACACTGGAAAGACTCCTTGGAGCCTTCTCCAGACTGAACAGCCCCAACTCTCTCAGTCTGTCTCCATAGCAGAGCAGCTCCAGCCCTCTGCTCATCCTTGTCATCTCTGGATACTTTCCAGCATGTCATCAGTAAAGTGCAACCTGGTGTCAGGAAGATGGGGCCAGACACTTCCCCGTGGTCTCGGTGGTCTTCAGAGGTCCCTTCCAATCCCTATCATTGTGTGACTCTGTGACATGTTCCTGTGTCCTTCTGTAGGTGATCCTGCTCTGGCTGGGGGATTGATCTGGATGATCATCAGACATTTCTTCCAACTCCTTCCATTCTGTGACTCTGTATCATGCTCCTGTGTGACATCCTCTAGGTGGCTGTGTTCTGTCAGGGCAGTTGGACTCAATGATCTTCAGAGGTCCCTTCCAACCCCTACCATTCTAGTTCTCTGTGACTGTGACTCTGTGACTCTGTGACTCTGTGGCTCTGTAACTCTGTGCCTCTGTGACATGTTTCTTTGTGACCTTCTCTAGGTGGCCCTGATCTGTGAGGGCAGCTGGACCAAATGATCTTCAGAGGTCCCTTTCAACCCCTAACATTCTGTTTCTCTGTGACTCTGTGACTGTGACTCTGTAACTCTGTGACTCTGTGACATGTTCCTGTGTGACCTCATCTAGGTGGCCCCGCTCTGTCAGGGTGGTTGGACTCAATGATCTTCAGAGGTCCCTTCCAACTCCTACCATTGTGTTTCTCTGTGACTCTGTGACTCTGTAACTGTGCCTCTGTGACATGTTCCTGTGTGACTTCCTCTAGGTGGCCCTGCTCTGTGAGAGCAGTTGGACTCAATGATCTCCAGGAGTCCCATCCAAGCCCTACCGTTCTATTTCTCTGTGACTGTGACTCTATGACTCTGTGACTCTGTGACTCTGTGACGCTGTAACTCTGTGCCTCTGTGACATGCTCCTGTGTGACCTTCTCTAGGTGGCCCTGCTCTGTGAGGGCAGCTGGACCCAATGATCTTCAGAGGTCCCTTCCACCCCCTACCACTCTGTGACTCTGTGACACTGTGGAGCGAGTTGCAGCAAACCTACGGCCAACACAAAGCTGCAGAAAGCAGCTTGCCCAACCAGAGTGAGACAGGAGGCAGAAACCATTCAGCAAATGGGAGATTGTGAGTCATTAATGATGCATATTGTCCAATTTACAAATTGAATTAATTGTGCTCAAAGTTCATGGCTGTGAGTCAAGCCATTCCTCAGAGCACGCGGCGTGTTTCCAGCCACCGAGGAATTTCTCTGGATGGAAAGCGAGCTGCTGGTTGCTGATTCTGCCTCTTGCCTGAGAACCCTAAATTAATTTTTTTTCAAATGTCAGGCAAATTACCCCTGTGGATGGCTCTGAAGCACAAAAACCTTTTAAAGATGTGATTCCTCCAGCGGGTGAGACCCGCTCTGCCTCAGCGTAGACGGCGTGCTACAGCGGCTGGCCTTCAGAGCATTCAAAGCTTCTGAACCTTCTCCCAGGATAAAGTCATTATGTGGGGTATTTTAAAATTAATCCAATAAATTAAGCAAGAGCTTATTCTATTCAATTTACATTTACTTTTTTTTCCCCCCTGGTCCATAGCTATGAAAGGGAAAAAAAAAACAAACCCAAAGGCAAAAGCTGCCTTCTGTTCCCTGTTCATTAACTACTGTACTGCAAGTCTCCAGGTGAGGAGTATGGAACTTCAGATTGGAGATTAGGAAGAAATTCTTCCCCATGAGGGTGGTGAGAACCTGGCAAGGTTGCCCAGGGAGGTGGCAGAAGTCCAAACCCTGAAGGTTTTTGCAGCCAGGCTGGATGTGGCTGTGAGCAACCTGCTGTAGTGTGAGGTGTCCCTGCCCATGGCAGGGGGGTTGGAACTGGCTGATCCTTGAGGTCACTTCCAACCCTGACAATTCTATGACTCAGCACTGGTTAGGCCATACCTTGAGTGCTGTTTCCAGTTTTGGGCCTCTCAATTTAAGAAGGACATTGAGACACTTAAATGTGTCCAGAGAAGTGCAACAAAGCTGGAGAGAGGCCTTGAGCACAGCCCTGTGAGGAGAGGCTGAGGGAGCTGGGGTTGCTTAGCCTGGAGAAGAAGAGGCTCAGGGGAGACCTTCTTGCTCTCTACAACTACCTGAAGAGAGGTTGTAGCCAGGTGGGGGTTGGTCTGGACAACCCCAGAACAAGAGGACACAGTCTCAAGCTGTGCCAGGGGAGGTTTAGGCTGGAGGTGAGGAGAAAGTTGTTCACACAAAGAGTTGATAGCCTTTGGGATGTGCTGCCCAGGGAGGTGGTGGAGTCCCCATCCCTGGAGGTGTTCAAGAGGGGATTGGATGTGGCACTTGGTGCCATGACCTAGTCATGAGGTCTGTGGTGACAGGTTGGACTTGATGACCTTTGAGGTCTTTTGCAACCTTGGTGATACTCTGATACTCTGATACTGTGATACTCTGATTCTGTGATTTGTTGCCATGGTCTAGCAGTCATGAGGTGTTGGGTGACAAGTTAGACTTGATGGTCTTTAAGGTCTTTTCCAACCTTGTTGATTCTATGATTCTATGATTCTATAACTTAGATTTTTAACAGCTTTCATACAACGGAATTGTTGCTGTTGGAAGAGATGTTTAAGATCACTGAGTGCAGCCTTTAACCCAACACCATCCTGGCCATTAAACCTTGTCCCAAAGTGCCACTGCCGCATGCTTCTTGAACGCCTCCAGGGATGGGCACTCCACCGCCTCCCTGGGCAACCTGTTGCAGTGTTCCACCACCCTCATGGTGAAGAACTTCTTCCTAACATCCAATCTGAATCTGCTGTTCCCCAGCTTAAAGCCATTGCCCCTCATTCTGTCACTGCCGGCCCTAGCAAACAGACTCTGGAATGGAGGAGATGATCCTTGGGGTCCCTCCCCACCTGTCACTCTGTGATTCTGCCATTAGACTTTAATGACCCTCAGTGGCTTTTAGTTTTATTTGCTTTTTTTGAATAAAGACCTCCTTGAGTGCCCTGTGACTCTGAGCAGTGTCAGCCCACAGGCCATGAGATGGCAACATGAGACCCCTCACCACGCTTCTGTCGATGTGCTAAGTGAGAGCTTTTCCAAAGCAAAGACTCCTGCTTTCCTGCAGAAAACAGTTGGGTGGAAGACTATAAATATTCATTCTGAAAATGCCAGGATATGTCTGCCTCATCAGCTTGTTCCAAAAATCCAAGCACACTGCTTGTGTTGAAGGGTAGAGCCCAGGCCAGTGGGGAATGAAAGCTCCGCTCCTGTTCCTGGGAAGCAGAGCTGAGCAGTCGCTCCTGCCCTGCCATCCTGCCATGGAGATGTAAAACTAAGGTGCCTCAACTTAAACACATCTCAGAAAGCCTTCATGTCAGAAATCACACCAGCCTGTGCTAAGCCATGGGGGTATAAGCTGCCACTGCATGAACAGGGAGCTGGGGTGCTATTTTTAACTCTGTCTGGCAAGCCCAGAGCACAGATACTGAGTTAATAATCAGCTCCAGCATTAAACACACCTCTCTCAGCCTCACACTGCATGGTACATTCCTGGTGTATAAATTCCCACTGCCTACATCTGAGCTGCTGTGGGGTTTTTTTTATTTGTATTTGTATTTTCACCCAGGTCTGAAGTGAGTAACTTCAGGGGAAGCCAAAATCATAGTCTCTCTATTTCACTTCCAGAAATCATTGAATGGTTTGGATTGGAAGGGACATCAATGATCTTCCAGTTCCAACATCCCTACCATGGGCAGGGACACCTCCCACCAGCCCAGGTTGCTCAAGGCCTCATCCAGCCTGGCCCCAAACACCTCCAGGGAAGAGGCATCCTTGACCTCCCTGGGCAACCTGTTCCAGTGTCTCACCATCCTCACTGGAAAGAGTTTCTTTCTGATCTCCAACCTAAACAGCTCAAAGCCATTGCCCTTTGTCCTGTTGCTACAGCCCCTTGTAGAAGTCCCTCCCCAGCTCTCCTGCAGCTCCTTTCAGGTACTGGAAGGCTGCTCTAAGTTCTTCCTGGAGCCTTCTCTTCTTAAGGCCAAAGAGCCCCAACTCTGTCAGCCTGTTCCCATAGGGAAAGTGCTCCAGCCCTCTGAGCCTCTTTATGATCACCATCTCTGGACCACCTCCACTAGCTACATGTCCTACTTGGGCTGTGGTGCTGCAGGTGCTGCAGGTGGTGTCTGAGCAGAGCAGAGGGGCAGAATCCCCTCCTTGTGCTGCTGCTCTCCCTGCTCTGGCTGCAGCTCAGCACACAGCTGCCTGCTGGGCTGCCAGAGACCCTTGCTGGCTCCTGGGGAGTTTGTTATCAACAAACACCCTCAAGGCCTTCTCCTGAAGACTCCTCTGAAGCCAATCCTCACCCAGCTTGTGCTTGTGCACAGACCCAGGTGCAGGACTTCAGCAAGGCCTTTGACACCGTCCCCCACAGCAAACTCCTGGCCAAGCTGTCAGCTCGTGGCTTGGACAGCAACACTCTGAGCTGGGTTAGGAACTGGCTGGAGGCTGAGCCCAGAGAGTGGTGGTGAACAGTACAACATCCAGCTGGTGGCCAGTCACCAGTGGCATCCCCCAGGGATCAGTGCTGGGCCCCATCCTCTTTAATATCTTCATTGATGACCTGGATGAGGGGATTGAGTCAGTCATCAGCAAATTGGCAGATGACACCAAGCTGGGAGCAGGAGTTGATCTGTTAGAGGGTAGAAGGGCTTTGCAGAGGGACCCTGACAGGCTGGACAGATGGGCAGAGGCCAACAGGCCCAACAGGTTCAACAAGTCCAAGTGCCAGGGGCTGCACTTTGGCCACAACAACCCCATGCAGAGCTACAGGCTGGGGTTGGGGTGGCTGCCAAACAGAGAGGGACCTGGGGGTGCTGATTGGCAGCCACCTAAACATGAGCCAGCAGTGTGCCCAGGTGGCCAAGAAGGCCAATGGCATCCTGGCCTGCATCAGGAACAGTGTGGCCAGCGGGAGCAGGGAAGTCATTCTGCCCAGCATTCTGCACTGGTTTAGGCCACACCTTGAGTCCTGTGTCCAGTTCTGGGCCCCTCAGTTTAAGAAGGACATTGAGACTCTTGACCGTGTCCAGAGAAGGGCAACAAGGCTGGGGAGGGGTCTGGAGCACAGCCCTGTGAGGAGAGGCTGGGGAGCTGGGGTTTTTTAGCCTGGAGAAGAGGAGGCTCAGGGGAGACCTCATTGCTCTCTCCAACTCCCTGAAGGGAGGTTGGAGCCAGGTGGGGGTTGGTCTCTTCTCCCAGGCAAGCAGCACCAGAACAAGAGGACACAGTCTCAGGCTGCACCATGGGAAGTTTAGGCTCAAGGTGAGGAGAAATTTCTTCACAGAGGGAGTTGTTGGCCATTGGGATGTGCTGCCCAGGGAGGTGGTGGAGTCCCCATCCCTGGAGGTGTTCAAGAGGGGATTGGATGTGGCACTTGGTGCCATGGTTTAGTCATGAGGTCTGTGGTGACAGGTTGGACTCCATGATCCTTGAGGTCTCTTCCAACCTTGGCGATTCTGTGATTCTGTGACTTTGCCCTTGGCCTTGCTGAACTTCATGATCAATCCCTTTAGAAAGCAGCAGCTCTAGGCAGATATTAGCTGCAACTCCCTAAGGAGAATTACCAGTAACTCCCTCAGAAATGGAAATAACAATTCAAGTATTTAGCTCAGTGTCTGCATTCTGATCTGTTCTTTAATCCCTCCACAGCTGTATTATTACAATTATTCCTACAGATGGCAATTCTTACCACAAAAATTGGGAAATTAGTATTGATTAATAGTAAATGGAATGCCACATGCAAGCAGCATGCCAACTGCTGCCAATAATGATATGAGATAAGTCATCTCTCCTCTGCAGGATAGCAATGAAAAGAGAAAGAGAAATTTCTATAGGGTGGTGCATGACTGTTGGTGCTCACGAGCTCTGGTGGTGACATCTGGATAGAAGGAAACCAGAGGAAGGTCTCTGTGTGTGGCACTTTGCTGGAGTTCCCTCCTCTGCAGCAGGTTTCCTGAATTACAGAGTCACAGAATGGTCTGGGTTGGAAGGGACTTCCAAAGCTCATCCAGTCCCTGCAGTCAGCAGGGACATCCTCCACTAGATCAGGCTGCCCAGAGCCCTGTCCAGACTCACCTTGAGTATCTCCAGGAATGGGGCCTCAAGCACCTCCCTGGGCAGCCTGTTCCACCACTCTCATAGTAAAGAACTTGTTCCTAACATCCAATCTCAGTCTGCTCTGCTCTAGTTTGAAGCCATTGCCCCTGGTCCTGTCACTGCAGGCCTTTGTAAGCAGTCTCTCTCCAATGACCTTGGGAGGTCACTGAGCATCTGTGGTTTCAGCTGTGTGGTGTAGTGGGAGCCAGCTGTGCAGTAACAGCTCATACAGTTACCTTCTGCCTTAGCAATGTGCCCTGCAGGGAATACAAACACTACAAGGTGTGTGGCAGTGTGTTTCTTACTGCTCCATTCACACTCTTGATACCTTGCTGCCCCAGGATCAGGATGAAATCTGTGGAAATCAGGATGAATTTTGCAGGAATCAGAGTTTGGGAGCCTACCCATTTACAGAGAGAAGTGCTTGAGAGAGTTCAACAGAGAGCTACAAGAATGGTTAAGGGACTGGAGCAGCTCTCTTACTAGGAAAGACTGAGAACCCTGGGGTGTTTAGTCTGGAGAAGAGAAGGCTGAGGAGAGCTGATCAGTGTCTACAAATACCTGAAGTGTGGCTACCTGGAGGATGGAGCCAGGCTCTTCTTGGTGACACCCAAGTGGCAGGGCGAGGGACAATGGACATCAACTCAATCACAGGAAATGCCACCTCAAAATAAGGAGAAATTTCTTTCCTGTGAAGGTTCTGGAGCCCTGGAGCAGGCTGCCCAGAGAGCTTGTGGAGTGTCCTTCTCTAGAGGCTTTCAGGACCCACCTGGATGCCGTCCTGTGTGATCTGCTCTAAGTGGTCCTGCTTCACAGGGGGTTGGACTGGGTGATCTCTGGAGGTGGCTTCCAACCTCCAGCATCCTTTGACTCTGTGATTCTGTAATTCAGCTTACCCTGAAGTAGACTCCTGCACTCATTCAGTGAGATGAATTCCTCTCTACATGCCAGTGGCTACATCAATCAGGGGCTTGATACCATTGCTGGAACATCAGCTTTTACTATCATGGAAGATTTCCTAGAGCTCCTGAGGTGTTTTCTCAGGCTGGGAGATGTGATACCCAAAGTTGTTAAAGAAAACCACTTCACTGCCTTCAGAAATAAGATTCTGTTAGACTCTTGGCAAAGGAGAGAATGGGAATTTGTATTTCTTCCTCATACCTTCATCCATGTGGGTGGGTAGATGGAAACAGTGGTTTTCAAAGTTGATGGGGCTAGAGCTTACCTCCACTGGCTTCAGATGAAAAGTTACTTTATACCAAGTAAAGCTACAAACCCATAATATTCTCTTTTCTTAACCCAGTGATGTGAAACTCAGTGGAACTTCAAGAGACTAAAATGCAACCTAATATTTGGAATGCTCAGGACCCCTCTGTGGATACCACAAATACCTGGATACAATGCAAAAGGACAACATCTAAAAGTGGATGGACAACAAAACAGCCAGAACAACCCCATGCAGTGCTACAGGCTGGGGACAGAGTGGATGGAGTGCAGCCAGACAGAGAGGGACCTGGGAGTGCTGGTTGATGGTAGGATGAACATGAGCCTGCAGTGTGCCCAGGCAGCCAAGAGGGCCAATGGCATCCTGGCCTGCATTAAGAACAGTGTGGCCAGCAGGAGCAGGGAGGTCATTCTGCCCCTGGACACTGCACTGGTTAGGCCACACCTTGAGTCCTGTGTCCAGTTCTGGGCTCCTCAGTTTAAGAAGGAGGTTGACTTGCTGGAAGGTGTCCAGAGAAGGGCAACAAAGCTGGGGAGGGGTCTGGAGCACAGCCCTGTGAGGAGAGGCTGAGGGAGCTGGGGTTGCTTAGCCTGGAGAAGAGGAGACTCAGGGGAGACTTTCTTGCTCTCTCCAACTCCCTGAAGGGAGGTTGTAGGCAGGTGGGGGTTGGTCTCTTCTCCCAGGCAACCAGCACCAGAACAAGAGGACACAGTCTCAAGCTGTGCCAGGGGAGGTTTAGGCTGGATGTTAGGAAGAAATTCTTCCCAGCAAGAGTGATTGGCCATTGGAATGTGCTGCCCAGGGAGGTGGTTGAGTCACCATCCCTTGGAGGTGTTTAGGAAGAGCCTGGATGTGGACTTGGTGCCATGGTTCAGTTGATTAGATGGTGTTGAGTGATAGGTTGGAATTGATAATCTCAAAGGTCTTTTCAAAACCAGGTTAATTCTACAATGCTGACAAGCCATAGTCTGCAAGTGGTGCTGATCTCCATGGATCTGCATGCTGATCTCTGGCTTAGGCCAGAGTCCTTTGAACTCTCCATGAGGGCAAATCATTCTATAGCCTCTAGACAGTGCCTTCAGCTCTTACTGAGGGTATAGGAACCAAGCACTCTTGGATGCAGGACACTAATTTAGGGCCAGATTTCTCAAAGGTATCTGAATCTGTTGTGGTCAGGTATCTGTTTGTGGTCAGTTCTTACCTTCCATTGGGAGCCACAGTAATCTACATGTTGTTTATGAGCCTGACTGTTAATCCACCTGGTATCAACCTGAGGAGGAACTTCTTCACTGTGAGGGTCACAGAGCACTGGAACTGACTTCCCAGAGAGGTTGTGAAGTCTCCTTCTCTGGAGACTTTCGAAACTCATCTGGATGTGTTCCTGTGTGACCTGTCCTGGATTCTATGGGAATGGAATGGAATGGAATGGAATGGAATGGAATGGAATGGAATGGAATGGAATGGAATGGAATGGAATAGAATAGAATAGAATAGAATAGAATAGAATAGAATAGAATAGAATAGAATAGAATAAACCTGTTTGGGAAAGACCTCAGAGATCATCAAGTCCAACCTATCACCCAACACCATCTAATCAATTAACCATGGCTCCAAGTGCTTCATCCAGTCACCTCTTAAACACTTCCAGGGCTGGTGACTCCACCACTTCCCTGGGCAGCACATTCCAATGGCCAATCTCTCTTTCTGGGAAGAATTTCTTCCTCACCTCCAGCCTAAACCTCCCCTGGTGCAGCTTGAGACTGTGTCCTCTTGTTCTGGTGCTGGTTGCCTGGGAGAAGAGACCAACCCCCACCTGGCTACAACCTATGGACCTGCTCTGGCAGGGGCTTGGAGTCAATGATCTTCAGAGGTGCCTTCCAAACCCTGACATCCTGTGGTAGTGTAAATCCAGCTAGTCTGTGATTCTGTAAACAGCATAGACCTCAAAGCTCTGTTTTCTACAGCACTGTTTGATTCTCTCTCATTCATTCACCCTGACCTTATTTATCTCTGAGACACTGATATAATGTGATATTCTTGCTTGAATTCCCTTCTCCAACCACAGCTCAATGGATTTTCTACCTGACTGCATTAAGTAGACTTCCCATCAAGTTAAACAGGTTAAGGTTTTGTGTAGATGCATCACTGCTTTGCATTAATGTGACTTTCCCCTACCTGACACTGGAGCTGACTGTACCTGTGTGCACTGACCAGGTTGGAATAGAATAGAATAGAATAGAAGTAACCAGGTTGGAAAAGACCTTCAAGATCATAGAGTCCAACCTATCATCCAACACCATCTAATCAACTAAACCATGGCTCCAAGTGCCTCATCCAGGCTCTTCCTAAACACCTCCAGGGATGGTGACTCCAAATTCCTGGGCAGCACATTCCAATGGCCAATCTCTCTTGCTGGGAAGAATTTCTTCCTAACATCCAGCCTGAACCTCCCCTGGTGCAGCCTGAGACTATGTCTTCTTGTTCTGGTGCTGCTTGCCTGCGAGAAGAGACCAACCCCCACCTGGCTACAACCTCCCTTCAGGGAGTTGGAGAGAGCAAGAAGGTCTCCCCTGAGCCTCCTCTTCTCCAGGCTAAACAACTCCAGCTCTTTCAGCCTCTTCTCACAGGGCTGTGTTCAAGGCCTCTCCCCAGCCTTGTTGCCCTTCTCTGGACACCTTCAAGTGTCTCAATGACCTTCTTAAACTGAGGAGCCCAGAACTGGACACAGGACTCAAGGTGTGACCAGTGCTGAGCACAGGGCAGAATGACCTCCCTGCTCCTGCTGGCCACACTGTTCCTGATGCAGGCCAGGATGCCATTGGCCTTTTTGAGTACCTGGGCACACTGCTGCTCTGGTGCCTGAGGCACCTCCACTCCTTCCTTTTTGCACTGACCTTTGTGTCTGCCGAGCTGTTTCTCTCACATATTCTCACTCTGCTGTCTGGATGGAGTCAGCCTTGTGCTGTAGTTTTTTACACAGAGTCTGTAGCACTGTTGCTGATGAGCTCTGCCTTGGCCAGCAGTAAGTGTGTCTTGGAGCTGGCTGGCACTGGCTCTATGGGGCACAGGGGAAGCTTCTAGTAACTTTTTACAGAAGGCACCCCTGTAGCTGCCCCTAGCACCAAAACCTTGCCATGCAAATCCAGTACTCCCATTCCTGCTTAAAACAAACATTCTGGGTGCCTCAGCTGCAAAAAGTATCGCTGCTTTGAGCACAAGCAGTTTCATGGCTCATCAGGAGGGCTTCCTGCTGATACAGAATCACAGAGCTGACAGGGATGGAAGGCACCTCAAGGATCATCCAGTTCCCACGCCCCTGCTGTGGGCAGGGACACCTCACACTACAGCAGGTTGCCCAGAGCCACATCCAGCCTGGCCTTAAAAACATCCAGGGCACACCCATCCAGTTTCAGGCTCCTCTCCTGCTACCCACTCCCACTCTGTCCTTGCCAATCCCATTGATAAAAATCTAACCAGAAAGACCTTTACCAAGCACTGAAGAAACCAGCAAACCACTTTTCTTTGCCATTTGACCAGTGATTTGCTGGAGCTAACCAGCTTCATAGACTTTCCTTTTGAGATGCTGTTCAAAGCATCACACCACAGAGCTGTGTGAGGTGCAATCCTCAGCTCTGTCTTGGCATGTGAGAAGGTGCATCTCAGGCTGCTGCAGCCCATCACTGTGTGGGGTGGATTGGATAGCATTTTGTCATACTGATGTGCTTTAAAGCCATTTGTGCAGGCCTTTCATCCACTACAAAGTGCATCCCCCTTAGCAGCAGGCAAACTCCTCAGCAGAAATATTTCAGAGTGTGAGCCTGAACACAAGTGAAAGCACAGAAACACAACAGAGCACGGATGAGGAAGGCATAGGAGAGCTTTGCTACCTCCCCTGCTTTGCCCTAGTGAGGCTCCACCTGGAATACTGCATCCAGTTCTGGGCTCTCCAGTTCAGCAGGGACAGGGATCTGCTGGAGAGAGCCCAACAGAGGGCTCCAAGGATGCTGAAGGGACTGCAGCACTGCCTGGGGAGGAGAGGCTGAGAGCCCTGGGACTGTTTAATTTGGAGAGGAGAAGGCTGAGAGGGGATCTAATCTATGTCTATCAGTCAGCCTCCCTTCAGGTAGTTGCAGACAGCAATAAGGTCTCCCCTGAGCCTCCTTTTCTCCAGGCTAAACACCCCCATAGAATCATAGAATCAACAAGGTTGGAAAAGATCTCAAAGGCCATCAAGTCCAACCTGTCACCCAACACCTCATGACTACTAAACCATGGCACCAAGTGCCACGTCCAATCCCCTCTTGAACACCTCCAATGATGGTGACTCCACCACCTCCCTGGGCAGCACATTCCAATGGCTAACAACTCTCTCTGTGAAGAACTTTCTCCTCACCTGCAGCCTAAACCCCCCCTGGTGCAGCAATGTGGCACTTGGTGCCATGCTTTAGTAGTCATGAGGTCTTGGGTGACAGGTTGGACTTGATGATCTTTCAGGTATTTTCCAACCTTATTGATTCTATGATTCTATGCTTCTATAAATATCTGAGGGCTGGGGGTCAGGAAGGAAGGAACAGGGAGAGCTCCTGCTGACTTGTGCCCTCTGATAGGACAAGGGGTGTTGTAGTATGGGGTTGTTGTCGGGGTCACCATTTGTTGTAGTATGGTTGTAGGTGTTCAATCACCCTGAGCACAGCTTCCAGCCAAGTTGTTAGCAGGTGAAGACCTTTATTACCTTATACAGCAAGGTTATATACTCTGTCAAAGGCACAGTGTCACATCTTCATTGGTCATTTTCTACTGGCCTGGGTGTAATTAAGGCATACAATAGGTTAAAATAACAAAACACTATTCCAACACATCCAACCAAATTCTGCCAAGTTTCTGCCTTCAGCTACAGGATGTTTACATTCTTTTCTAAGTCAGAGACCATACATAACCTTCACTAATTCTAGCAAAGGCAAATCTTCCCCTACATTTCTCTCTTTCTCTCTCTCAGTTACTGATGAGGTGTGCTTTCCTAACTCAAGGGCAAAACACAGCTGTTCCCAAGCTATTTGAAAACAACCCTTCTCCTACAAAGGGGAAATGGATGGAAACTACAGCACAGGAGGTTCCACCTCAACATGAGCAAAAACTTCTTTACTGTAATGCTCCCAGAGCCCTGGAGCAGGCTACCCAGAGAGGTTGTGGAGTTTCCTTCTCTGTAGACTTCCCAGCCCTGACTGAATGTGCTGTCCAGGGAGGTGGTGGAGTCACCATCACTGGAGGTGTTTAGGAAGATCCTGGATGAGGCACTTGGTGCCATGGTTTAGTTGATTAGATGGTGTTGGGTGATAGGTTGGACTCAATTATCGCTGAGTGCATAGTATCATAGTATCACAGTATCAGTCAGGGTTGGAAGGGACCACAAGGATCATCTAGGTCCAACCCCCTGCCATGGGCAGGGACATCCCACACTACAGCAGGCTGGACAGAGCCTCATCCAGCCTGGCCTTAAACACCTCCAGGGACAGGGCCCCAACCACCTCCCTGGACAACCCATTCCAGGGCTTCCCCACTCTCATGGGGAAGAACTTCCTCCTCACCTCCAGCCTCAATCTCCCCATCTCCAGCTTCATTCCATTCCCCCTAGTCCTAGCACTCCCTGAGATCCTGAGCAGTCCCTCCCCAGCCTTCCTGGAGCTCCCTTCAGATCCTGGAAGGCCACAATGAGGTCACCTGGGAGCCTTCTCTTCTGCAGACTGAATGGCCCCAACTCCTTCAGCCTGTACTCACAGGAGAGGTGCTCCAGCCCTCTGCTCATCCTCCTGGCCCTGCTCTGGACACCTTCCAGCACCTCCACATCCCTCTTGCAATAGGGGCTGCAGAACTGGACACAGGACTCCAGGTGGGGTCTCCCCAGAGCTGAGCAGAGGGGGAGGATCACCTCCCTTGCCCTGCTGGCCACACTTCTCCTGATGCAGCCCAGGATCTGATTGGCTTTGTGGGCTGCAAGTGCACACTGAGAGCTCCTGTTGAGCTTCTCCTCCCCCAGCACCCCCAAGGCTCTCTCCTCGGGGCTGCTTTCCAGCCAGTCCCTGCCCAGCCTGGAGTTGTGCCTGGGATTGCCTCGACCCAGTTGCAGGACCCTGGCCTTGGTCTTGTTGAACCTCCTGAGGTTGGCTTGTGCCCACCTCTCCAGCCTGTCCAGCTCCCTCTGGATGGCCTTCCTTCCCTCCAGCTGTCTGCTGTACCACACAGCTTGGTGTCATCAGCAAACCTGCTGAGGGTGCACTCAATGCCACTGTCCATGGCACCCACAAAGGTGTTGAACAAGCCTGGTCCCAGGACTGATCCCTGAGGGACTCTGCTTGTCACTGGCCTCCACTGGGACATGGAGCCATGGACAGCCACTCTTTGGGTGCAGCCATCAAGCCAGTTCCTTATCCATCTAGTGGTCACCCATCAAACCCATGTGTCACCAGCCTGGAGACCAGGATGTGGTGCAGGACAGTGTTGAAGGCTTTGCTCAGGTCCAGGTAAACGACATCAGTTGCTCACCCCTCAGCTATTAATTTCATCTTTTCCAACCTGATTAATTCCATCTCCTCTTCTCTCCTCTCCTCTCCTCTCCTCCTCCCTCTCCTCTCCTCTCCTCTCCCTCTCTCTCCTCTCCTCTCCCTCTCCTCTCCTCCTCTCCTCTCCTCTCCTCTCCTCTCCTCCTCTCCTCTCCTCGAGTCTCCTCTCCTCGAGTCTCCTCGAGTCTCCTCCCCTCTCACCTGCACTGGATTCTTTGGTCCTTCTCTGGCAGGGGATTGTATCCTGTGATCTCCAGAGGTCCCTTCCAACCCTTAACATCCTGTGGGCGTGACCCTGTCAGCAGAGGGGGAAATGCTGTTTGCTAACTTCATCCTTGGATACAACCCAGGCCAGCAGATAAGCAGGTAGAAATCACACTCAGGTTCTCAGGTTTAAGAAGATATCTTTGAGGTCTCTTCCAACCTTGGTGATTCTGTGATTCTGTGATCTTCCACTGCAGTGTTTCAACAACTGACTGGAAGGCAAACTGCTGGAAGCCTGCCCAGATGAAAACATGACTGGGCTTGAGGTCTTGTTAAATTCTTTACTTGGCTGCAGTATGCATTAAAACTTAATGGGAAGACAAATATGACAAAGATAGGGCTAGAGAGTAATTCAGATGAAATATTTCAGCATGTTCCTTTCAAATACACAGTTATGTTGAAAAGTAATCAGTTAGGGTTCATGAATGCTTCAAATAAAGTCTGTTGTACAGGCATCCTTCCCAATAGAGAAGTGGAGTGGGAAAAAAATCCCCACATAAAAATAATGATGAAAGAGTTAATGAAGCACTCAAGAAATGTCTCCTTACATGTTGATAGAATGTTGTATCAAGATAAACATGAGCCAGCAATGTGCCCAGGTGGTCAAGAAGGCAATGGCATCCTGGCCTGCATCAGGAACAGTGTGGCCAGCAGGAGCAGGGAAGTCATTGTGCCCTGTGCTCAGCACTGGTTAGGCCACACCTTGAGTCCTGTGTCCAGTTCTGGGCTCCTCCGTTTAAGAAGGACATTGAGACACTTGAAGGTGTCCAGAGAAGGGCAACAAGGCTGGGGAGAGGCCTTGAGCACAGCCCTGTGGGGAGAGGCTGAGGGAGCTGGGGTTGCTTAGCCTGGAGAAGAGGAGGCTCAGGGGTGACCTCATTGCCGTCTACAACTACCTGAAAGGTGGTTGTAGCCAGGTGGGGGTTGGTCTCTTTTCCCAGGCAAGCAGCACCAGAACAAGAGGACACAGTCTCAAGCTGTGCCAGGGGAGGTTTAGACTCGAGGTGAGGAGAAAGTTCTTCACTGAGGGAGAGTTGTTAGGAATTGGGGTGTGCTGCCCAGGGAGGTGGTGGAGTCACCATCCCTGGAGGTGTTCAAGAGGGGATTGGATGTGGCACATGGTGCCATGGTCTAGTCATGAGGTCTGTGGTGACAGGTTGGACTCGATGATCCTTGAGGTATCTTCCAACCTTAGTTATACCGTGATACTGTGATAAGGAGTTGGGTGATGATCACACTCAAAGAGAGCAGGATGTCTGAGCAGAGCCCTGAGATGAGTGGTGCCTCCCAGGGCCTGGGCCTGGGACCAGTGGTGTTTAACATCTTTGTCAGCAGCACAGTGTGACAGCTTAGGCTGTGCCTAAATAGCTGCAGAATTCTCTAGCTTAAGCAAAGGAGAGCTGCAGAGCACTCAAGCTCAAGCAAAGGAGAGCTGCAGAACTCTCTAGCTTAAGAAAAGGAGAGCTGCAGAACTCTCTAGCTTAAGAAAAGGAGAGCTGCAGAGCTCTCTAGCTTAAGAAAAGGAGAGCTGCAGAACTCTCTAGCTTAAGCAAAGGAGAGCTGCAGAACTCTCTAGCTTAAGAAAGGAGAGCTGCAGAGCTCTCTGTGCAGATCTCTAGCTTAAGCAAAGGAGAGCTGCAGAACTCTCTAGCTTAAGCAAAGGAGAGCTGCAGAATTCTCTGGCTTAAGCTAAGGAGAGCTGCAGAGCTTTCTAGCTTGAGCAAAGGAGAGCTGCAGAACTCTCTAGCTTAAGCAAAGGAGAGCTGCAGAACTCTCTAGCTTAAGAAAAGGAGAGCTGCAGAACTCTCTAGCTTAAGCAAAGGAGAGCTGCAGAATTCTCTAGCTTAAGAAAAGGAGAGCTTCAGAACTCTCTAGCTTAAGAAAAGGAGAGCTGCAGAACTCTCTAGCTTAAGCAAAGGAGAGCTGCAGAGCACTCTAGCTCAAGCAAAGGAGAGCTGCAGAACTCTCTAGCTTAAGCAAAGGAGAGCTGCAGAACTCTCTAGCTTAAGAAAAGGAGAGCTGCAGAGCTCTCTAGCTTAAGCAAAGGAGAGCTGCAGAACTCTCTAGCTTAAGAAAAGGAGAGCTGCAGAACTCTCTAGCTTAAGAAAAGGAGAGCTGCAGAACTCTCTAGCTTAAGCAAAGGAGAGCTGCAGAACTCTCTAGCTTAAGAAAAGGAGAGCTGCAGAACTCTCTAGCTTAAGAAAAGGAGAGCTGCAGAACTCTCTAGCTTAAGAAAAGGAGAGCTGCAGAACTCTCTAGCTTAAGAAAAGGAGAGCTGCAGAGCTCTCTAGCTTAAGCAAAGGAGAGCTGCAGAACTCTCTAGCTTAAGCAAAGGAGAGCTGCAGAACTCTCTAGCTTAAGCAAAGGAGAGCTGCAGAGCTCTCTAGCTTAAGCAAAGGAGAGCTGCAGAACTCTCTAGCTTAAGCAAAGGAGAGCTGCAGAATTCTCTGGCTTAAGCTAAGGAGAGCTGCAGAGCTTTCTAGCTTAAGCAAAGGAGAGCTGCAGAACTCTCTAGCTTAAGCAAAGGAGAGCTGCAGAATTCTCTAGCTTAAGAAAAGGAGAGCTGCAGAACTCTCTAGCTTAAGCAAAGGAGAGCTGCAGAACTCTCTAGCTTAAGAAAGGAGAGCTGCAGAATTCTCTAGCTTAAGAAAGGAGAGCTGCAGAACTCTCTAGCTTAAGAAAAGGAGAGCTGCAGAACTCTCTAGCTTAAGAAAAGGAGAGCTGCAGAACTCTCTAGTTTAAGCAAAGGAGAGCTGCAGAACTCTCTAGCTTAAGCAAAGGAGAGCTGCAGAATTCTCTAGCTTAAGAAAAGGAGAGCTGCAGAACTCTCTAGCTTAAGAAAAGGAGAGCTGCAGAACTCTCTAGCTTAAGAAAAGGAGAGCTGCAGAGCTCTCTAGCTTAAGAAAAGGAGAGCTGCAGAACTCTCTAGCTTAAGAAAAGGAGAGCTGCAGAACTCTCTAGCTTAAGCAAAGGAGAGCTGCAGATCTCTCTAGCTTAAGCAAAGGAGAGCTGCAGAACTCTCTAGCTTAAGCAAAGGAGAGCTGCAGAATTCTCTGGCTTAAGCTAAGGAGAGCTGCAGAGCTTTCTAGCTTAAGCAAAGGAGAGCTGCAGAACTCTCTAGCTTAAGCAAAGGAGAGCTGCAGAATTCTCTAGCTTAAGAAAAGGAGAGCTGCAGAACTCTCTAGCGTAAGCAAAGGAGAGCTGCAGAATTCTCTAGCTTAAGAAAAGGAGAGCTGCAGAACTCTCTAGCTTAAGCAAAGGAGAGCTGCAGAATTCTCTAGCTTAAGCAAAGGAGAGCTGCAGAATTCTCTAGCTTAAGAAAAGGAGAGCTGCAGAACTCTCTAGCTTAAGAAAAGGAGAGCTGCAGAACTCTCTAGCTTAAGAAAAGGAGAGCTGCAGAACTCTCTAGCTTAAGCAAAGGAGAGCTGCAGAATTCTCTAGCTTTAGCAAAGGAGAGCTGCAGAATTCTCTAGCTTAAGAAAAGGAGAGCTTCAGAACTCTCTAGCTTAAGCAAAGGAGAGCTGCAGAACTCTCTAGCTTAAGCAAAGGAGAGCCGCAGAGGTCTCTAGCTTAAGCAAAGGAGAGCTGCAGAGCTCTCTAACTTAAGCAAAGGAGAGCTGCAGATCTCTCTAGCTTAAGCAAAGGAGAGCTGCAGAACTCTCTAGCTTAAGCAAAGGAGAGCTGCAGAACTCTCTAGCTTAAGCAAAGGAGAGCCGCAGAGGTCTCTAGCTTAAGCAAAGGAGAGCTGCAGAGCTCTCTAACTTAAGCAAAGGAGAGCTGCAGATCTCTCTAGCTTAAGCAAAGGAGAGCTGCAGAACTCTCTAGCTTAAGCAAAGGAGAGCTGCAGAATTCTCTGGCTTAAGCTAAGGAGAGCTGCTGAGCTTTCTAGCTTAAGCAAAGGAGAGCTGCAGAATTCTCTGGCTTAAGCTAAGGAGAGCTGCAGAACTCTCTAGCTTAAGCAAAGGAGAGCTGCAGAATTCTCTAGCTTAAGCAAAGGAGAGCTGCAGAACTCTCTAGCTTAAGCAAAGGAGAGCTGCAGATCTCTCTAGCTTAAGCAAAGGAGAGCTGCAGAACTCTCTAGCTTAAGCAAAGGAGAGCTGCAGAATTCTCTGGCTTAAGCTAAGGAGAGCTGCAGAGCTTTCTAGCTTAAGCAAAGGAGAGCTGCAGAACTCTCTAGCTTAAGCAAAGGAGAGCTGCAGAATTCTCTAACTTAAGAAAAGGAGAGCTGCAGAACTCTCTAGCTTAAGCAAAGGAGAGCTGCAGAACTCTCTAGCTTAAGAAAAGGAGAGCTGCAGAATTCTCTAGCTTAAGCAAAGGAGAGCTGCAGAACTCTCTAGCTTAAGAAAAGGAGAGCTGCAGAACTCTCTAGTTTAAGCAAAGGAGAGCTGCAGAACTCTCTAGCTTAAGCAAAGGAGAGCTGCAGAATTCTCTAGCTTAAGCAAAGGAGAGCTGCAGAGCACTCTAGCTTAAGAAAAGGAGAGCTGCAGAATTCTCTAGCTTAAGCAAAGGAGACCTGCAGAACTCTCTAGCTTAAGAAAAGGAGAGCTGCAGAATTCTCTAGCTTAAGAAAAGGAGAGCTGCAGAACTCTCTAGCTTAAGAAAAGGAGAGCTGCAGAACTCTCTAGCTTAAGAAAAGGAGAGCTGCAGAATTCTCTAGCTTAAGCAAAGGAGAGCTGCAGAATTCTCTAGCTTAAGAAAAGGAGAGCTGCAGAGGTCTCTCGCTTAAGCAAAGGAGAGCTGCAGAACTCTCTAGCTTAAGCAAAGGAGAGCTGCAGATCTCTCTAGTTTAAGCAAAGGAGATCTGCAGAACTCTCTAGCTTAAGCAAAGGAGAGCTGCAGAATTCTCTGGCTTAAGCTAAGGAGAGCTGCAGAGCTTTCTAGCATAAGCAAAGGAGAGCTGCAGAACTCTCTAGCTTAAGCAAAGGAGAGCTGCAGAACTCTCTAGCTTAAGCAAAGGAGAGCTGCAGAATTCTCTAGCTTAAGCAAAGGAGAGCTGCAGAGGTCTCTAGCTTAAGCAAAGGAGAGCTGCAGAGCTCTCTATCTTAAGCAAAGGAGAGCTGCAGAGGTCTCTAGCTTAAGCAAAGGAGAGCTGCAGAACTCTCTAGCTTAAGCAAAGGAGAGCTGCAGAACTCTCTAGCTTAAGAAAAGGAGAGCTGCAGAACTCTCTAGCTTAAGCAAAGGAGAGCTGCAGAATTCTCTAGCTTAAGCAAAGGAGAGCAGAGGTCTCTAGCAGCAAAGGTCTGCAGAGGTCTCTAGCTTAAGCAAAGGAGAGCTGCAGAGCTCTCTATCTTAAGCAAAGGAGAGCTGCAGAGGTCTCTGCAAGCAAAGGAGAGCTGCAGAACTCTCTAGCTTAAGCAAAGGAGAGCTGCAGAGGTCTCTAACTTAAGCAAAGGAGAGCTGCAGAGCTCTCTAGCTTAAGCAAAGGAGAGCTGCAGAACTCTCTAGCTTAAGCAAAGGAGAGCTGCAGAGCTCTCTAGCTTAAGCAAAGGAGAGCTGCAGAGCTCTCTAGCAGAAAGGAGAGCTCTCTCTTTAAGCAAAGGAGAGCTGCAGAGCTCTCTAGCTTAAGCAAAGGAGAGCTGCAGAGCTCTCTAGCTTAAGCAAAGGAGAGCTGCAGAGGTCTCTTGCTAACTGTTTGGGTGTAAAAAGGAAAACAAAGGTTAATTCTAAACGAATTTCATTGGCAGATGTAGTTTTATGAACGTTACATTCTGTCTCAGTCTGTCTTTGTTTTCTTGGCCAGAATGCATGCTGCTGACCCTGGACTGAAACTGGTGGCCAGCAAGAGCAGGGAGGACATTCTGCCCCTGTGTGCTGTGCTGATTGGGCCACACCTTGGGTCCTGTGCCCTGTTCTGGGCTCCTGGATTTGGGAAAGATGTTGAGTTGCTGGAGGGTGTCCAGAGGGGGGCAATGGGGCCAGGGAGGGGGGTTGTTCTGGAGCTCAGCCCTCTGAGGAGAGGCTGAGGGAGCTGGGGTGGCTTAGCCTGGAGAAGAGGAGGCTCAGGGGGGATCTTATTGCTCACAGGCACTGGGGTTGAAGCACCCTCAGCATGCTTGTGGACGACACCAAGCTGTGTGGTGTAGTTGACAGGCTGGAAAGAAGGGAGCCATCCAGAGGGACATGGACAGCCTGGAGTGGTGGGTCCAAGCCAACCTCATGAAGTCCAATGAGGCCAAATGCAAGGTCCTGAATATAGGCAAATGCAATCCCAAGCACAATTCCAGGCTGGGAGATGAGAGCAGCCCTGCAGAGAAGGACTTGGGAGTGCTGCGTGATGAGAAACACAACATGAGCTGGCACTGTATGCTCACAGCACAGACCCAACCCTGTCCTGGGCTGATGACCAGCAGCCTGGGCACTAGGGCCAGGGAGGGGATTCTGCCCCTCTGCTGTGCTCTGCTGAGACCCCACCTGTAGTGCTGCAGCCAGCTCTGGAGTGCTCAGCACAGACAGGGACCTGTTGGAGCTGGGGCAGAGGAAGCCACAAAGATGATCCAAGGGCTGGAGCACCTCTCCTGTGAAAACAGGATGAGAGAAGAGGAAGCTTCAGGGAGAGCTTTTATCAACCTTCCAGTATTTAAGGGGGCTACAGGAGAACCAGAGAGGGACTTTGCATAACAGCAGGGAGCGACAGGACAAAGGGCTTCAAACTGGAAGATGCTGATTTAGAACAGAACAGAACAGAACAGAACAAACCAGGCCGGAAGAGACCCTCAAGATCATCGCGTCCAACCTATCATCCAACACCACCTAATCAACTAACCCATGCAACCAAGCACCCTGTCAAGTCTCCTCCTGAACACCTCCAGGGATGGGGACTCCACCACCTCCCTGGGCAGCACATTCCAATGGGCAATCACTCTCTCTGTATAGAACTTCTTCCTAACCTCCAGCCTAAACCTCCCCTGGCACAGCCTGAGACTGTGTCCTCTTGTTCTGGTGCTGGCTGCCTGGGAGAAGAGACCAACCTCTGCCTGGCTACAACCTCCCTTCAGGTAGTTGTAGAGAGCAAGAAGGTCACCCCTGAGCCTCCTCTTCTCCAGGCTAAGCAACCCCAGCTCCCTCAGCCTCTCCTCACAGGGCTGTGTTCCAAGCCCCTCACCAACTTTGTTGCCCTTTTCTGCCCTTTTCCAGTAAGTCAACCTCCTTCCTCAACTGAGGGGCCCAGAACTGGACACAGGACTCAAGGTGTGGCCTAACCAGTGCAGTGTACAGGAGCAGAATGACCTCCCTGCTCCTGCTGGCCACACTGTTCCTGATGCAGGCCAGGATGCTATTGGCCCTCTTGGCTGCCTGGGCACACTGCAGGCTCATGTTCAGCCTACCATCAACCAGCACCCCCAGGTCCCTCTCTGTTTGGCTGCTCTCAGCCACTCTGACCCCAGCCTGTAGCACTGCATGGGGTTGCTGTGGCCAATGTGCAGAACCTGGCACTTGGATGTGTTCAATCTCCTGCCCTTGGCCTCTGCCCATCTGTCCAGCCTGTGGAGGTCCCTCTGCAGAGCCTCTCTACCCTCCAGCAGATCAACTCCTGCCCCCAGCTTGGTGTCGTCAACAAATTTACTGATGATGGACTCAATGCCCTCATCCAGATCATCAATGAAGATGTTAAAGAGGATGGGGCCCAGCACTGCTCCCTGTGGCACACCACTGGTGCCTGGCTGCCAGCTGGCTGTGGCACCATTCACCACCACTCTCTGGGCTCAGCCTCCAGCCAGTTCCTTACCCCGCTCAGAGTGCTGCTGTCCAAGCCATGGGCTGACAGCTTGGTCAGGAGTTTGCTGTGGGGGACAGTGTCAAAGGCCTTGCTGAAGTCCAGGTAGACTACTTGTAGATTAGACATTAGAAAGAAAATCTGCCCCATGCAGGTGGTGAGGCACCAGAACAGGTTGCCCTGATAAGCTGTGGAGGCTCTGGGCCTGGTAGTGTTCAAAGTCAGGTTGCATGGGGCCTTAAGCAACTCAGTCTAGTGGCAAACATCCAACTAAAGCCACTTCCAACCCAAACCATTCTAAGATTTTATGATTCTCTGCTTAAAGACAGTACTCCAACCAGCTGTTTAATAAAATATAAGCTGGAGATCACCAAAATGGTCCCTGTGAAATGATCTTGAAATCCATCATGGAGGAGCTCATTATGTTGCATAGAATATTGATGACGTTTTATTCCACAGGCACTAGAATATTCATGAAGTTTCACTGAAATATTATCCAAATGTCAAACAAAGCATAAAGCAGGCATCACACACCCCCCTCCCCCCCCAACACACACAAATACAAGGGGGAAAAAAAATAGAAGAAGACATGAAAGTCACTTTTCCATACATAAAAAGAATGCCCTTTAAGAGTACTCTTCTTAATTTCATATATAAAGAGCACACCTGGATTTTCAAAGGCCTTTTGAAAACACTTCTCACCAAAGGAAACTGAGTTGTCATGGGCTAAAACAGAAAAGGCCTCCCATGGATCAGCTACTGATTAGTGAAGAGCCAGAAAAAGGTAGGCAGTAATTACAGTTCTCAAACTGAAGGGAAGTTGCCCAACATAATCCCAAAGGATCCAGGGATATGGATCATGAGCTGGCAGATGGCAGGGAAGGTTCTGACTCAGCCAAAGGAGGAAAAGTGAAAGCTGACTGCAAAAAGGGGAGAAGAATGACATGGGTTTGAGTGCCTGGAAAATGAAAAAGGGAGAGAGGGAGGGAAGAAGGGAGGGAGGAAGGGAGGAAGGAAGGAAGGGAGGGAAGGAGGGAGGGAGGGAGGAAGGAAGGAAGGAAGGAAGGAAGGAAGGAAGGAAGGAAGGAAAAGGAAGGAAGGAAAAGGAAGAAAGAAAGAGAAAGAGAGAAAGAGAGAAAGAAGAGAGAGAGAAAGAGAGAATGAAAGAGAGAAAGAGAGAGAGAAAGAGAGAGAGAGAAAGAAAGAGAGAGAGAGAGAAAGAGAGAGAGAGAAAGAAAGAGAGAAAGAGAGAAAGAAAGAAAGAAAGAAAGAAAGAAAGAAAGAAAGAAAGAAAGAAAGAAAGAAAGAAAGAAAGAGAGAAAGAAAGAAAGAAAGAAAGAAAGAAAGAAGTAAAGAGAGAAAGAGAGAAAGAGAGAGAAAGAGAGAAAGAGAGAAAGAGAGAAAGAAAGAAAGAAAGAAAGAAAGAAAGAAAGAAAGAAAGAAAGAAAGAAAGAAAGAAAGAAAGAAAGAAAGAAAGATAGAAGGAAAGAAAGGAAGAAAGAATGAAAGAAAGGAAGGAAGAAAGAAGGAAAGAAAGGAAATTCGATGCTGATGATTACAATGCAGTGCAGGAAATAACCCCCAGCAGCTCAAAAGATGGAAATCAGAGTTTTGATAACACATGCAGCTAGACAGAGCAGTGTCTGTGTGAGAGATCAGCGTCTCTGAATCACGGAATCACAGAATGCTAGGGGCTGGAAGGGGCCTCTGTAGATCATCGAGTTTACCCCTCTGCCAGAGCAGGATCACCTAGGGCAGGTCACACAGGAACTCATCCAGATGGATCTTAAAAGTCTCCAGAGAAAGGGACTCCATAACCTTTCTGGGCAGCCTGGTTCCCCCTCACAGCAAAGAAGTTCCTTCTCATGTTTAGATGGGGCTTCCTATGTTCAGGTTCACACTCATTACCTCTTGTCCTGTCACTGAGCACTGAGAAGAGTCTGGCCTTACCTTCCTTATACCATCCCTAGAGATTTGTAAGCATTGGTTCCCCCTCAGCCTCCTACTCTCCAGCCCAAACAGCCCCAGGTCTCAGCCTCTCCTCACATGAGAGGTGTTCCATTCCCCCTTGGAATTCAAACCTCAAAGTGGAGCAGTGGAAGGTACTATGGAGAGGAACCCTACAGCTGCAGGATTGCCCTGTTTGTCCACTAAGTAAATTATATCCATCAGGTAAGGACTGGAACTTAGCTGAAAATAAGGACAAACTCCTCTGCAAATCGATGCTTAGGAATTTCACTGCTCCTCTGTGTCAGTGACCCCTCACAACTGTGCTCATGTTTGTGGTAGCTAAACTGCTAACACCAGTGGAAATTTCTACAGCACTTACAAGGTCAAATGTGTTGTTTTTATTTTTACCTGGAGTTAAAGAAGAAAAAAAGAAGCAACACCAGATTTTAAGTATTGCAACAAAAGCTACAGATGAAACCCCTGGGCTTTAAGGAGCTGAATTTCTGCAGTCTCTTTCCTCCACAGCACTCACAGCATCACAGAAGTGTTGGGGCTGGAAGGGACCTCAAGGATCATTCAGTTCCAACCCCCCTGCCATGGGCAGGGACACCTCACACTGCAGCAGCTTGCTCACAGCCACATCCAGCCTGGCTGCAAACACCTCCGGGTAGGAGGTTTCCACCACCTCCCTGAGCAACCTGTGCCAGGCTCTCACCACCCTCATGGGGAAAAACTTCTTCCTAATATCCAACCTGAATCTACCCATTTCTACGTTTGTTCCATTCCCCCCAGTCCTATCACTCCCTGACAGCCTACAAAGTCCCTCCCCAGCTTTCTTGGAGCCCCCTTCAGATACTGGAAGGTCACAAGAAGGTCTCCTCAGAGCCTTCTCTTCTCCAGACTGAACAACCCCAACTCTCTCAGTCTGTCCTCAGAGCAGAGCAGCTCCTGCCCTCTGCTCCTCCTCGTGGCCCTTCTCTGGACACCCTCCAGCACCTCCAGATCCTTCCTGTACTAGGAACTCCAGAAATAGAGAGAGAGCTCCAGTTGTGGTCTCAGCAGAGTGGAGCAGAGGGGCAGAATCCCCTCCCTGGCCCTGCTGGCCACACTTCTCTTGTTGCAGCCCAGGCTCTGGTTGGCTTTTTCAGCTGCAAATGCTCACTGCTGACTCCTGTTGAGCTTCTCATCCACCAGCACCCCCAGGTCCCTTTCTCAAACAGTGTTATAAAAAATCACAGAATAGAATCACAGAATCACAGAATCAATAAGGTTGGAAGAGACCTCAAAGATCATCAAGTCCAACCTGTCATCCAACACCTCATGACTACTAAACCATGGCACCAAGTGCCACATCCAATCTCCTCTTGAACACCTCCAGGGATGGGACTCCACCACCTCCCTGGGCAGCACATTCCAATGGCTAACGACTCTCTCAGTGAAGAACTTTCTCCTCACCTCCAGCCTAAACTTCTCCTGGCACAGCTTGAGACTGTGTCCTCTTGTTCTGGTGCTGGTTACCTGGGAGAAGAGATCAAACTCCTCCTGGCTACAACCTCCCTTCAGGTAGTTGTAGAGGGCAATAAGGTCTCCCCTGAGCCTCCTCTTCTCCAGGCTAAACAATCCCAGCTCCCTCAGCTTTTCCCCATAGGGCTTGTGCTCAAGGCCTCTCCCCAGCCTTGTTGCCCTTCTCTGGACACCTTCAAGAGTCTCAATGTCGTTCTTAAACTGAGGGGCCCAGAACTGGACACAGGACTCAAGGTGTGTCCTAACCAGTGCCAAGTATAGGGGCACAATGACTTCCCTGCTCCTGAATGACTTCCCTGCTCCTGCCGGCCACACTATTCTTGATGCAGTCCAGGATGCCATTGGCCTTCTTGGCCACCTGGGTACACTGATGGCTCATGTTCAGCCAGCTGTCAATAAGTACCCCCAGATCCCTTTCTGCCTGGCTACTCTCCAGCCACTCCGACACCTTGAAAAAAAAAACCAAGCCAACAAACAAAAAAAGCGCAAACCAAACAGCCCCTCTCTGCACATCCCTGTTCAGAGCTCTTTGAAGCTGGAGAAGACAAGAGAAGGGGTAATTTTTTGTTGTAGCTGATGTAAAACGGGACTCAAGGCTACAATTATTCTGACAGTGATGCCTGCTGGCCATGCCTTCAGCTATGAAACTGAGCTGCTTTCCTTCCTCACAGCAAGGAAATGTGCAGAGGACTGAACTTATTAGGCACAGAAATGTCTTTTTCCATTCAAACAAACGTGCATGTTACGTCACTGATGAACAAGCGAGTTTGTGTGGGGGTGCAGCACGTGGAGCAGAAGGTTTGCTGAGGATTACAGAACTAAACCATGGCACTGAGGGCCCCATCCAGCCATTTTTCAAGCACTTCCAGGGATGATGACTCCACCACCTTCCCAGGCAGCACATTCCAATGGCCAATCTCTCTGTCTGTGAAGAATTTCTTCCCAAGAAAGAAGACCACAGAATCATAGAATCGTGGAATCAGTAAGGTCGGAAAAGACCTCAGAGATCAGCAAGTCCAACCTCTCACTTAATACCTAACACCTCCTGACAACTAAACCATGGTTCCAAGTGCCACATCCAATCCCCTCTTGAACACCTCCAGGGATGGGGACTCCACCACTTCCCTGGGCAGCATATTCCAATGGCCAATCTCTCTGTCTGGGAAGAATTTTCTCCTCACCTCCAGCCTAAACTTCCCCTGGCACAGCTTGAGATTGTGTCCCCTTGTCCTAGTGCTTCCTGGTTACCTGGGAGAAGAGACCAACCCCCACCTGGTTACAACCTCCCATCAGGTAGAGAGCAAAAGGTCTCCCCTGAGCATCTTCTTCAGGCTAAGCAAACCCAGCTCCTTCAACTTCTCCTCGCCAAACCCCTCACCACCCTCACTGCCTTTCTCTGTACATGCTCCAACTCCTCAATGTCCTTCTTACAATGTGCTGCCCAAAACTGGACACAGGTGTGGGCCACAGAGTGGTCTCACCAGTGTCCAGCACAAGGGCTACCCCAGTATGTCTACGTACCTCTTATAGTGGGAAGTCCAGTACTGGACACAGTAATCCAGGTGTATCTCACCAGTGCTCAGTAGAGGGCAAGGTTTCCCTCCCATCACTTGCTGGCATCCAGCTGGCAGCAAGGCACTTGTGGTGTGCTCCAAGGATCAGTGCTGGGCCCCATGTTCTTTAACACCTTTATTGATGATCTGGATGAGGGCATTGAGACCATCATCAGTAAATTTGCTAATGACACCAAGCTGGAGGCAGGAGTTGATCTGCTGGAGGGTAGAGAGGCTCTGCAGAGAGACCTCCACAGGCTGGACAGATGGGTAGAGGCCAAGGGCAGGAGATTGAACACATCCAAGTGCCAGGTTCTGCACATTGGCCACAACCACCCCATGCAGTGCTACAGGCTGGGGTCAGAGTGGCTGGAGAGTGGCCAGGCAGAAAGGGACCTGGAGGAACTGGTAGATGGTAGGCTGAACATGAGCCTGCAGAGTTCCCAGGCAGCCAAGAGGGCCAATGGCATCAAGGCCTGCATCAGGAACAGTGTGGCCAGAAGGAGCAGGCAAGTCATTCTTGCCCTGTACACTGCACTGGTTAGGCCACACCTCGAGTCCTGTGTCCAGTTCTGGGCCCTTCAGTTTAGGAAGGAGGTTGACTTGCTGGAGAGTGTCCAGAGAAGGGCAACAAAACTGGTGAGGAGTTTGGAACACAGCCCTGTGAGGAGAGGCTGAGGGAGCTGGGGTTGCTTAGCCTGGAGAAGAGGAGACTCAGGGGTGACCTTATTGCTCTCTACAACTCCCTGAAAGGAGGTTGTAGACAGGCTGAGTTGGGTCTCTTCTCCCAGGTAACCAGCACCAGAACAAGAGGACAAAGTCCCAGGCTGTGCCAGGGGAGGTTTAGGTTGGATGTTAGGAAGAAGTTCTACAGAGAGAGTGATTGCCCATTGGAATGTGCTGCCCAGGGAGGTGGTGGAGTCACCGTCATTGGAGGTGTTCAGGAGGAGACTTGATGGGGTGCTTGGTTGCATGGGTTAGTTGTTTAGGTGGTGTTGGATTGGTTGATGGGTTGGACGCGATGATCTTGAAGGTCTCTTCCAACCTGGTCTATTCTATTCTATTCTATTCTATTCTATTCTATTCTATTCTATTCTATTCTATTTGATTCAATTTGATCCTCTGTCTAAAGGGAATTTATCATTTTTAATAAATATTCTGTGTTATTTATCAGGATTCCTATGAACGTAGAATTTATGAATAGTTCTAGACCATGATCTGGATACACATCAGTGACATAAAATATTTGCTTTATGAAGGGTCAGACTCTTTCCAGTGCCCCTGTGACAGGACAAGGGGTGACGCACTGAATTTAGGGTGTGCAGTGCTCACGCAATGCTCAGCTAATAGAAGGAAATGTTTTAGCCCTGTAGGCCACAGACCTTGGGAAAAACTGCAACTGTGTAGAGAGAAAAAGCCTTTAGCTGATTACCAACGGCCACTGTGACTCAGGAAGCCACAGAATGGCCTGAGAATTAGAGCTGGTAAACTTTGCAAGAGAGTCTTTTGTCTTCTCTCTGAACTTTGATAAGAGATGCTTGATCGTTTGCCTTTTGTCTAACACCTGCCTGGGCCTTCCCCGGCCATGTGTTCCCTGGTATTTTCTCGGCAGTCAATCACGAATCTGTAAGTGTCAGACGGACACATTTAATTGTCAATCACTAGATACTTTTGATTATGTTTGCCTATATAAAGAACATACTTTGTACAATAAAGTTGACACTTTGCTTGCATCAAGCTTTGTCTCCATCTCTCAATCGCGGTAAAGGGGCAACGGGCACAAACTAGAAACCAGGAAGGTCCATTTGAACATGAGAAACTTCTTTGGTGTGAGGGTGCTGGAGCCCTGGAGCAGGCTGTCTAGAGAGGTTGTGGAGTCTCCTTCTCTTGAGAGATTCTAAACTAGACATTGAGACACTTGAGCGTGCCCAGAGAAGGGCAACGAGGCTGGGGAGAGGTCTGGAGCACAGCCCTGTGAGGAGAGGCTGAGGGAGCAGGGGTTGCTTAGCCTGGAGAAGAGGAGGCTCAGGGGAGACCTTCTTGCTCTCTCCAACTCCCTGAAGGGAGGTTGTAGCCAGGTGGGGGCTGGCCTCTTCTCCCAGGCAACCAGCACCAGAACAAAAGGACAGAGTCTCAACCTGTGCCAGGGGAAGTGGAGGCTGAAGATGAGGAGAAAGTTCTTCCCAGAAAGAGCAATTGTCCATTGGAACATGCTGCCCAGGGAGCACATTCCAATTCCAGCACCTCCAGATCCTTCCTGTAACAAAGGCTGCAGAACTGGATGCAGTACTCCAGGTGTGGTCTCAGAGGGTGGAGCAGAGGGGCAGAATCATCTCCCTAGCCCTGCTGGCTCTGCTTCTCTTGCTGCAGCCCAGGATGTGATTGGCTTTCTGGGCTGCAAGTGTTCACTGCTGGGTCTTGTTGAGCTTCTCATCCACCAGCACCCCCATAACTCTGTGTTCTGGTACCACTTAGGATTCTCACTGTGCAGCCCAAAGGTGAGATGAAAATGAATTCTGTGCTCCCAGAGAAGATAGATCATGTTCATTTGCAGTTTATCTGAAGGTTTGACTGTTTTCCAGAGGCAGTTAAATTCTGTATTTTTTAGGTGATTTCCTGTACTACTTGTGGAATATGTAAAACCTTAATGTATGCAAAATAACTTTGATAATGAAGTCTATAAATTCCATTTACTGTGATGCCTTTTATAATTACACTCAGTGAGTCAATGGTTATTTTTTTTGAAGCAAAGGGCAGGGACTTCCAAACCTTCAGAAAACGCAAGGTTGAAGAAGGTAAAGGCACTGTCATGATCATCTAGCCTGACCTTTTGGGATTGGCCAAATCATTCCTCTCAGTGAAAGAATTTTGTACTGATTCCAAAGACTGGAGGTTCAAATGGGAACAATAGAGGCATACTCTGTGCCATAAAACTTATCTCAAAGGCTTGGGTTCCAACTGAAGCTGCCAAAATCCCACCTAGTTTAAGGCACACACATATAGGTCCCTCTTGGAATCAGTGAAGTTCATTCATTAGATCATTGTGATGGGTTGCACCCATCCTGAAAGCAGGGGGGTGTGGGGGACTGTGATGAATCTGTGTTCCCATGAGAATCTGGAAAGTCCCCTGGACCAAACGTTTGAGGGTGAGAAACTGTGAGATGAGATAGGAACCACCTGTGCTAGCCTAAGGAGTAACTATAGGAGAGGAGATAGGAGTCAGCTGTGCTAGCTTAATGACTACTGTGAGTACTCACTGAGTCCTGTGTCCAGTTCTGGGCTCCTCAGTTTAGGAAGCACATCGAGACACTTGAATATGTCCAGAGAAGGGCAACAAGGATGGGGAGAGGCCTCGAGCACAGCCCTGTGAGGAGAGGCTGAGGGAGCTGGGGTTGTTTAGCCTGGAGAAGAGGAGGTTCAGGGGAGACCTCATTGCTCTCTACTATTAACCTGAAAGGTGGTTGTAACCAGGAAGAGGTTGGTCTCTTCTCCCGGGCAACCAGCACCAGAACAAGAGGACACAGTCTCAAGCTGTGCCAGGGGAAGTTTAGGCTGGAGGTGAGGAGAAAGTTCTTCACTGAGAGAGTTGTTAGTCATTGGAATGTGCTGCCCAGGGAGGTGGTGGAGTCCCCATCCCTGGAGGTGCTCAAGAGGGCACTGGATGTGGTACTTGGTGCCATGGTCTAGTCATGAGGTCTGTGGTGACAGGTTGGACTCGATGATCCTTGAGGTCTATTCCAACCTTTGTGATACTGTGAGTATCACTAGCCACTAAAAGTCTTAAGAAAAACCTTGTTAACCAATCCCATGCAGCCACATTGAGAGCAGAGATAGAAATATGAGTTGCTCAAGGGGAGTCTTTGGTCTCTTGGTCTGGGCTCTCTCTATACTCTGCTTGCATTTTCTCCTTGTTGCTGTGGGTGCCACCCTGAACCCTTTAGCAATTGGGGGAGGGCAGGGCTTGTGAGAGCTTTGCCCTCCCTGGAGAGGAGTTTCCCCCTGGGAAACTGAGTTAGTCTGTTCCATTCCCCCACCCTGTCCAGCAAGCCTATAAAAAGGAGGACACTGCACCCACTTGTCTCTTTTGGGCTCCTGCCTTTGCCTGGGTGAGAGGACTGCTGCTGGCTTCCTGCTTCTCTGCCACATGGTCAGGCCTGGTCCTTCTCCTCCTCCCTGCAACATCCACACCACTCCAAAGGACTGGTTTTGTAGACATATTTTCCCCATCTATCCTTGTTCCTTACCTTTGTGAACCCCTCCTGTTATTGTTTTTTATATATATATATATATATATTGTTTAAAGGAAATTCTTTACCTCTCTACTTCCAAACTGACTCCAAACTATTTCTTGGTGGATTTCCTCCTTCCCTTTTTTTCCTCTCTGTTGGGAGAGAGGAGGGGGGAGCAGGGGAGAGATTCTCAGCCTTGCCCCCATCTGAGCTCTTAACTCCCAGTTAAGGCTCAAACCATCACAGTCATAGAATGCACTGGGTTGGAAGGGACCTTTAAAGCTTGTCTAATCCAACGCCCCTGCTGTAAGCAAGGACATCCCCAACTACAGCAGGTCACTCAGAACTGCAGCAAGCCTGACCTTGAATGTCTCCAGGGATGGAACCTGTACCACCTTCCTTGGAAAGCTGTTCCAGTGTTCCATCACCCTCCAGTGCTCCTAATGTCCAATCTTAATCTACTTGGATCTTGTTTAAAACCTTTGCCCCTTGTCCTATTGCTATAAGCCCTGGCAAAAAGCCCCTCCCCAGATTTCTGGTAGCCCTCTTCAGGCACTGGAAGGCTGCTACAAGTCTCCTTGGAGCCTTCTCTTCTCCAGGCTGAACTAAGGTGGACCAAAACCTCCCAGAAGTATCCATTTTTATAGATAATTAGTCTTTGGAAGTCTAAAATGAGATGAGGTCTTTTCCAACCTGGTTGATTCTATGATTCTATGAATCTATGATATGCAAATATGAGTCCAAATATGAGTCTTTAGGGTTTTGTCCTCTGCTTCCCTGGCGAGGTAACTGATGCTACCCCTCCACTGACAGGGGCTGGATTCCCAAAGGGTAACCTGGCTCCTGAACTAGGTTGGGTGGAAAGGGCCTCCTCTCTTTTCTCACTTAGATGTTTTCTGAGCTTCACAGGCAGAAACCTTGTCGGAGCTGGGAAGGAAACCCAGATCTTTCCTGAACTCTGCCCTACACTGCTTAAAACTTCCCAAGGTGGCAATACCAGGCTGGAGCTGTTAAGTTCTCAGTGTCTGGCTAGACCCAGGGATAGGAAAATGAAGCTACTACTTCATAGCCAGGAGAGTTTTCTAGCCCAATGGTTACAGCAGTTGTGCTTTATGCTACCCTCTCTCCCATCTTCCTCTGTCTTGGAGGTTAAGGCTTAATTGTAAAACCACAGAGATAAAAGTCCTCCAGGGGACTAGCTCAGGGCGTAATTGAGGTCTAGCTTGAGGCCTTGCTGGGGGCTATGCCAGAGCTGATTCTGATTGCATTTATATCCTTTTACCTTGGTGCCTTTTGTGCTATATTCACTTTTGTAAATATTATTTAACTTCCAGTTCAGTGTGAGTGTTTTTATTTGCTCCTTGGGGTAAAATACTTCCCTGTCTTCAGCAGGAAAGGCTCAGACCAAAACACTCTTGGTTTGCAGACTGGCAACTGGAGTTGTAATATGATCACAGAATCATAGAATGGTCCAGGTCTAAAGGGACCTCCAGAGCTCATCCAGTCCATCCCCCCCTGCACTCAGCAGGGACATCCTCAACTAGATCAGGTTGCCCAGAGCCCTGTCCAGCCTCACCTTGAATATCTTCAGGGATGGGGCCTCAACCACCTCCCTGGGTGTTGCAACACTTTCATGGTAAAGAAGTTGTTGCTAAATAAAGAACTTGTGCAGAACTTGTGCAGAACTTGTTCCTCACATCCAATGTAAATCTGCTCTTCTCCAGCTTAAAGCCATTGCCCCTGGTCCTGTCATTGCAAGCCCTCGCAAACAGAAGCATAGAATAGAATCAACAAGGTTGGAGAAGACCTCAGAGATCATCCAGTCCAATCTATCACCCAACACCTCATGACTAACTAAACCATGGCTTCAAGTGCCACATCCACAACTTGCTCAGAACCTTGCAGCCATCAGCAGTTCCCACCCTTGTTTCTCTCAATATTTTAAATACATCAAAGAGCACGTCACAGCTCTATGAAAAGAGAGTCCTTTGGCCTGGAGTGGATGAAGCTCTAAATTTAAAGCAATACAGTGATCCTGAGGTAACCCCTTCATTTGGACATACTTGTTCTTCCTAAGGCTTTTAAATCAAAGCCAGATCTCATACAGTCTTAGATTTGAGGGGGGTGGATAGTGTGGGGAGACAGGAGGATGCAACACAGCACCATTAGAGTTATAACCAGTAAGGCATGCCTATGTAAACCAGGCTTAAGAAGGCAGAAAAGTGTTAACCTACTCTCCCCATCCTTCTTGCAGTCCCCCTTCAGATATTGGAAGGCTGCTATTAGGTCTCCCCCAGAGCCTCCTTATCTCCCACCCTTGAAGCCTCTCCTCTTCCAGCTCCCAGATCCAAGACTGCAGGATAAGATGCCATGCAAAATCATCTCACAATAATGACAGACTCCATGCTGTATGCTCCCAAATTGACCTCTGCAGATAGTCAGTCAGCAGATGAGAGTTCATCTAAGTGGGGAATACCTTCCAAATATGAGGTTAGAATTCAGGAAGCCAGTAGCTGTCTGAGAACCACATGCACACCACCAGCTAAGCAGCTAAAGGTCCACATAAAGAGGCATCTGTAGGACAGGTTGTGTTTATTTGAATAGCTGTAAGAGTGGAGTGGCACAGAATGGTGGAGACTGGAAGGGACCTCTGGAGATCATCTAGTCCAACCCAACTGCTAAAGCTAAAGCAAAGGGTCTCCAGCACCTGCAATCACTCTGCCATAGGCTGGCTATCAGGAGGAGAAAGCTGTCACATGACAATGGAGTCTTTTGGATTACTGTCACATCATTTGACCAAATTCCATGCTGCTTTTGTTACAGATATGCTCTACTGGCACACTGAGACTTCAAGCTGAATACACACAGAATGAGATTCCTCAGACTCTGAGAGCTAGATGGCAGCAGGCAAGGGGCATTTGCAGAGATGCTTTACCTAACCCCATGCTGTTTCTGGAGGCATTTATAGAATCATAGAATCACAGAATTGCCAGGGTTGGAAGGGAGCTCAAGGCTCAGCCAGTTCCAAGCCCACCCTGCCATGGGCAGAGACACCTCACACTACAGCAGGTTGCTCACAGCCACATCCAGCCTGGCTGCAAAACCTCCAGGGATGAGGCTTCCACCACCTCCCTGGGCAACCTGTGCCAGGCTCTCACCACCCTCATGGGGAACAACTTCTTCCTCATGTCTAATCTAAATCTCCCCTCTTCTATCTTGGATTAATTCCCCCAGTCCTATCACTCCCTGACACCCTCAAAAGTCCATCCCCTGCTTTCTTGTAGCCCTCTTCAGATACAGGAAGGCCACAATTAGGTCTCCTCAGAGCCTTCTCCTCTCCAGACTGAACAGCCCCAACTCTCTTAGTTTGTCTCCAGAGCAGAGCAGCTCCAGCCCTCTGCTCATCCTCGTGGCCCTTCTTTGGACACCTTCCTGCACCTCCAGATCCTTCCTGTACTAGGAGCTCCAGAACTGGATGCAGTACTCCAGGTGTGGTCTCACCAGAGCAGAGCAGAGGGGCAGAATCACCTCCCTGGTGCTGCTGGCTATGCTTCTCTTGCTGCAGCCCAGGATGTGATTTGCTTTCTGGGCTGCAAGTACACACTGCTAACTCCTGTTGAGCTTCTCATCCACCAGCACCCCCATAACTCTGTGTTCTGGTACCACTTAGGATTCTCATTGTGCAGCCCAAAGGTGTGATCTCACCAGAGCAGAGTCAAGGGGAGGAATCACCTCCCTGGCCCTGCTGGAGTAAAACCTCCATCCCTGGAAGTTTTAAAGGCCAGGCTGGATGCGGTTCTGAGGACCCTAATCTAGGCTGAGTCATCCCTACCCTTGAAGCCCCTTCCAACCCTGACAATTCTATGATACACCTCATCATAACCACACATCAGAGCTTTCAAAAGCCAAATCCATCCCATTCCTTGGCCAAAAATCTGAGCAATGATATGTTGAAATAAGAGTTAGTAGATTGCAGCAGGGAGGCCCATAAGAATCTCACCATTTGACTCCTTTTATTCACAGCCATGAGAGATTTCCTAAGGAGCTGCTTTGCTAATTATCCTGTGACACCGAGAGAAGGATTTGCTGAAGCAGGCAGGGCCCGTGAGACATTCAGGCAGAAAGCTGACATGCAGCCTGCTGGAGTTTCAGCTTCTGGAATCAGCTGAGGCCTGAGCCACTGTGTGCAGAGCAGTATCACAGTATCACAGTATCACCAAGGTTGGAAGAGACCTGAAAGATCATCGAGTCCACCCTGTCACCACAGACCTCACGACTAGACCATGGCACCAAGTGCCACATCCAATCCTCTCTTGAACACCTCCAGGGATGGGGACTCCACCACCTCCCTGGGCACCACTGAGAAGCAACAGATCCCATGGACTCCTGCACCTTCATGTTGCATAGAGGGCCACATTACCAGTGAGTCATTAGAACACACAGCCTTCCTGAAGGGAGGAGGAAAAGGGAAGAGGGACACAACAGCAAGGAGCTAATTTTGAATGCTGAAACTGTCTCAGTGAGTGCAGCTCACCCTGTACCTTTGTACACAATGAGTTTTCAGCTGATCTCCACCTTCCTCACACAGCAAGGCATTGCATAAACAAATAAAAGCCACTTCCAAATGACTGAAGGGAATGATATGATTTTTTCTTGCTTTGTCAGGAAGAGAAGAAAAAGCAGCTTTAAATACAGCATACAGAATTAACCAGGTTGGAAAATGCCTTTGAGATCATCAAATCCCACCCAACACCATCTAATCAACTAAACCATGGCACTAAGTGCCTCACCCAGCCACTTTCTAAACACCTCCAGTGATGGTGACTCCACCACCTCCCTGGGCAGCACATTCCAATGGCCAATCTCTCTTTCTAGGAAGAATTTCTTCCTAACATCCAGACTGAACCTCCCCTGGCACAGCTTGAGATTGTGTCCTCTTGTTCTGGTGCTGCTTGTCTGGGAGAAGAGACGAACCCCCACCTGGCTACAGCCTTCTTTCAGGTAGTTGTAGAGAGCAATGAGGTCAACCCTGAGCCTCCTCTTCTCCAGGCTAAGCAACCCCAGCTCCCTCAGCCTCTCCTCACAGGGCTGTGCTCCAGACCCTTCCCCACTTTGTTGCCCTCCTTTGAGGAAGAAATTGGACCATGCTTCAGACAACTCATGTACGCCAGGTGAGCACAGCCCTTGCCAGAGCACCTCCTGCCTTTTTCATCAAGGGGACCAGTTTCATTTGCATGCACAGCTGTAGTTCCAAGTGAAAGCATCTTCGTATGCTCTTCTCTTCTTATGAGATGCAGGACACATTCATGACATTTCTTAGCACTCAAAGGAATTGAATTGAACTTTATCCCAGTGGAAAGGGATTTAGGTATTACTGGAGCAGATTAGTTAGTGCAAAGCAGGGAGCATTTGAAGGTGGGGGGGGAACCCAACAAAACAACCAAAACCAACCCACATCATTTACAATGAAAATAACAGAGAGTGACATTAATTGCTAGGTTCTGTTCTGCCTATTAAAAGTTGAATGAGGCAGCTGACAGATGATTTTATAATCATGCACGTGGGACTGTTTGGTGGTGGCTTCACTTCTCACATACTCAGGAGCTCGTTGGCCTCATTTGGTTTGAACCCTTGTAACTGTGCACCATGGCAGCCTGGGGATAGAGAACCAGACCCGCTGCAGGGGCAACCTGTCAGCTACCAGTAGCCAACAGTTCAAAGGAATATCTACATTTTACCTGAAGGGAGGTTGTAGCCATGGGGGTTGGTCTCTTCTCCCAGGCAAGCAGCACCAGAACAAGAGGACACAGTCTCAAGCTGTGCCAGGGGAGGTTTAGGCTGGAGCTGAGGAGAAAGTTCTTCACAGAGAGAGTTGTTAGCCATTGGAATGTGCTGCCCAGGCAGGTGGTGGAGTCACCATCCCTGGAGGTGTTCAAGAGGGGATTGGATGTGGCACTTGGTGCCATGGTTTAGTAGTCATGAGGTCTTGAGTGACAGGTTGGACTTGATGATCTTTGAGGTCTTTTCCAACCTTATTGATTCTATGACTCTATGATTCCCTAACTCAAGCTGCACCAGAGGAGGTTCAAACTGGAATGTTAGGAAGAAATTCTTCCTAGAAAGAGAGATTGGCCATTGGGATGTGCTGCCCAGGGAGGTGGTGGAGTCACCATCCCTGGAGGTGTTTAAGAGGGGACTGGATGAGGCACTTGGTGCCATGGTTTAGTTGATTAGATGGTGCTGTGTGATAGCTTGGACTCAATGATCTCAAAGGTCTTTTGCAACCTGGTCTATTCTATTCTATCACTCTATTCTATTCTATTCTATTCTATTCTATTCTATTCTATTCTATTCTATTCTATTCTATTCTATTCTATTCTATTCTATTCTATTCTATTCTATTCTATTCTATTCCATTCCATTCCATTCCATTCCATTCCATTCTGAAAACCAGGCTTAAGTGTGATGTCATTGTCAGTCCAGTGACATTACAGGCAAAGGCAAAATAGTTCTTACCTGAGGCAACTGGAGCTGTGGTACCTACAATCAAACAAACAAACCCCCCTCCCAAAAAAAACCCCAAACAAACAAGCAAAAAAAGAGAGAGGCCTTCCAGTACCTGAAGTGGGCTACAAGAAAGCTTGGAAAGGACTTTTTAAAAGGGTGTGTAGTGATGGGACAAGGGGCAATGGATTGAACCTGGAAGAGGAGAGATTAGATTGCGTATTAGGAAGAAATTCTTTACAGTGAGGGTGGTGAGATGCTGGAACAGGCTGCCCAGGGAGGTTATGGAAGCCAGGTTGGATGAGGCCTTGAGCAACCTGGCCTAATGGGAGGTATCTCTGCCCATAGCAGAGGCAGTTGGAACTACATGGTCTTTAAGGATTCTCCCAATGCAAACCATTCTATGATTCTGTGATCGGTAGTGCACTGACAGCCTGCTGCCGCAGCAATCAGATCTCCATACAGAATCATAGAATCATGCCAGGGTTGAAGGGACCTCAAGCACCTTCTAGATCCAACCCCCCTGCCATGGGCAGGGACACCTCACACTACAGCAGCTTGCTCACAGCCACCTCCAGCCTGGCTGCAAAAAACTCCAGGGAGGTTTTTGCACCTCCCTGGGCAACCTGTGCCAGGCTCTCACCACCCTCATGGGGATCAACTTCTTCCTCACATCCAATCTCAATCTCCCCACTTCTAGTTTTGCTCCATCCCCCCTAGTCCTGTCACTCCCTGACAACCTCAAAAGTCCCTCCCCAGGTTCCTTGCAGTCCCCTTCAGACAGTGGAAGGCCTCAATATACATATCCTCTGGTTGTTTATTTCTCTTCTCCATCTTTCCGACCTTCCAATTCTTTTCCCTTGGCCTGCACTTTGAATACAAGGTCTTTAGAGACATGGCTAATTGAATATAATAGGAAAAGATTGTATTTAATGACCCAGGGGATCTTTCCCAGTCCCAGGATCCTTATTTGATGATCCACAGGGCAGCTTTGAACTTCTTTTTATGGAGCTTCTGAGAAACAGCACAGTTTAGTGTTCTCATGTCCATCAGGAAGGTTTTTTTCCTCTGCCAGGTTGTCTGCAGCATGAAAAAGTTAGATGCCAAGGAAGGTGGAAGGGGTAACTGATATAAAAATTCTAGTTTTAGCAGTGCTCTAATGATGTACTAAAGTCTCTGTGCCCAGAGTTTCTGACAGAACCTGTCCAAAATCCCTTTGAGGTCAATTGTACCCTGCAGAAAAGCTGAAATTGAATTAGTAACCTGGATTTAAAACTAGTAAGAGCATCCCCTGAAGGGAACAGAGCTGACATCAGCCTCATGCACAGATTGCTTCACTCTTCATCAGAAACCCTTGCAAAGATTTCAATTAAAACCTTTTAAGTGCCATGGTTTAGTTGATTAAATGGGGTTGGGTGATAGGTTGGACTCGATGACCTCGAAAGTCTTTTCCAACCTGGTTAATTCTATTCTACTCCTATTCTATTCTACTCCTATTCCTATTCCATTCCATTCCATTCCATTCCATTCCATTCCATTCCATTCCATTCCACTAGCCCAGACCTTTTCCACAGGGCTGCTTTCCCCAGAGACCCCAGGGACCCCAGAGATCACCTACTCCAACCACCCTGCCATGACCAAGGACACCTCTCAACTAGCCCAGGTTGTTCAAGGCCTCCTCCAGCCTGGATCTGAACATTAAACTGTACTAAGTTGGTAACCATGGCTCTTCAGCAACTGAAGAGCCTGGATGAGGCACTTGGTGCCGTGGTTTAGTTGATTAGATGGTGTTGGGTGATAGGTTGGACTTGATGATCTCGAAGGTCTTTTCCAACCTGGTCTATTCTATTCTATTCTATTCTATTCTATTCTATTCTATTCTATTCTATTCTATTCTATTCTATTCTATTCTATCCTGTTCTGTTCCTATTCTACTATCTACTATTCCTATTCTATCCTATTCTACTTCTATCCTATCCTATCCTATCCTATCCTATCCTATCCTATCCTATCCTATCCTATCCTATCCTATCCTATCCTATCCTATCCTAATTTAAAATACCATGAAGCTCATTCAGAAAAATAAGCTAATACAGAGGACAAAAAGGCCTGCTTTGTCAATATGCTGGAGAGCATGAAATCTCTGCAGAGAGATCTGGACAGACAGCACAGATGGGTTGATGCCAAGGGTACAGGGCTCAACAAGATAGGTTCAAGATGAAGTCTTGAGGGCTGCACTTGCAATACAATAACTCCATGCACCTCTACAGCCTTGGGGATGAGTGACTGAAGAGCTGCTCAGTAAACAAAGGACCAGGGTTGTTGATTTATGGACAAAGGAATATGAACCAGCAGTGTGCTCAGCTGGCCAAGAAGGTCACCAGCATCCTGGCTTGTATTGGGAAGTGTGGCCAGCAGGTTTAAGGATGTGACTGTACTTGGCATTGGTGGGGTCACACCTTGAATATTGTGTTCGGTTTTGGGCTCTTCACAACAAGGAGGACATTGAGGTGCTGGAGCATGTCCAGAGAAGGGCAACCAAGCTGGTGAAGGGTCTGGAGAACAAGGTTGGTGAGGAGCAGCTGAGGGAACTGGGATTGTCTCGTCATTAGAACAGGAGGCTGAAGGGAGACTTCACTGTCCTCTACAACTGCCTCGAAGTAGTTCATAGTGAGGTGGGGGTTGGTCTCTTCTCACATGCAACAGGTGACAGCTCAAGAGGAAATAGCCTCAAGGTCACAGAATCATAGAATCAATAAGGCTGGAAAAGACCTCAAAGATCATCAAGTCCAACCTGTCACCACAGATCTCATGACTACTAAACCATGGCACCAAGTGCCACATCCAATTCCCTTTTGGGATGCCCCCTCCAGGGACAATGACTCCACCACCTCCCTGGGTAGCCCATTCCAGTGGCTAACAACTCTCTTAGTGAAGAACTTTCTTCTCACCTCGAGTCTAAACTTTCCCTGGTGCAGCTTGAGACTGTGTCTTCTTGTTCTGGTGCTGATTGCTAGAGAGAAGAGACCAACCCCACCTGGCTACATCCTCCCTTCAGGGAGTTGTAGAGAGCAAGAAGGTCTCCCCTGAGCCTCCTCTTCTCCAGGCTAAACAACCCCAGCTCCCTCAGCCTCTCCTCACAGAGCTGTGCTCCAGACCTGTCCCCAGCCTTTCTCTGCCCTTCTCTGACACATTCAAGTGTCTCAACATCCTTCCTAAACTGAGGGGCCCAGAACTGGACACAGGACTCAAGGTGTGGCCTAACCAGTGCAGAGTACAAGGGCAGAATGACTTGCCTGCTCCTGCTGGCCACACTGTTCCTGATGCAGTCTAGGATGCCATTGGCCTTCTTGGCCACCTGGGCACATTCCTGGCTCATGTTCAGGTGGCTGTCAATCAGCACCCCCAGGTCTTTTTCTGTTTAGCTGCTCTCCAGCCACTCTGACCCCAGCAAAGTTGTGCCAAGGGAGGTTCAGGTTTGATATTAGTAACAATTTCTTCATGGAAGGGATTTTCAGGCTGCCTGAGGTGGTAGAGTCACCATCCCCAGAGGTATTTGAAGACTCATGGATGTGATGCTGGTTTAGTGATAGTGGTTAAGCAGTAGTGGTAGGACTGTGAGCTCCAAGTGAGTGCTTGGACTTGATGGCCTCAAAGGTCTCCTCTGTACTCAACAGTTCTATGCTTCCATATTAAGCCTGTATTTCAAATCCACCTAAAAAGATTCTCTGTATGGGGCATAATTAAATCATTTAGATGATAAAGGAGTTCTGACACTGCCAGTGCTCCATTTGAAGCTATTTTGATATTAAAATATGGCAACACAAATGTTGTTTATCAGGAAGAGTTCTAAAGTAATGCTGTGAGGAGGTGTTTGCCACACATTTTATTTCCTGTCTAAAAGGCTTTTAAAGATCTAGGGTTTGTATGTAATGGGTTGTGGGGGAGTGAAGAAAAATAATCACTCTGGAATTTGGTTCATAAAATATTTGTATGTGTTCACTTTTGCCCCCTTAATTATATATTGTCCCTCTTTTATACTGTCCCACTGTTCTTGACACTGGTGAGGTCACACATTGAGTAGTGGGTATTTTACACAGTGTCATGCTGTATCACTAAGGTTGGAAGAGACCTCGAGGACCACTGAGTCCAACCTGTTTCCACAGACCCCATGACTAGACCATGGCACCAAGTGCCACATCCAATCCCCTCTTGAACACCTCCAGGGATGGGGACTCCACCACCTCCCTGGGCAGCAATGACAAATGACTCGCTCGGTGGAGAATTTTCTCCTCTTCTTGAGTCTAAACTTCCCCTGCTGCAGCTTGAGACTGTGTCCCCTTGTTCTGGTGCTGGTTGCCTGGGAAAGAGACCAACCCCTTCCTGGCTACAACCATCTTTCAGATAATTGTAGACGGCAATGAGGTCACCCCTGAGCCTCCTCTTCTCCAGGCTAAACAATCCCAGCTCCCTCAGCCTCTCCTCCCAGGGCTGTGCTCAAGGCCTCTCCCCAGCCTTGTTGCCCTTCTCTGGACACGGTCAAGAGTCTCAATGTCCTTCTTAAACTGAGGGGCCCAGAACTGGACACAGGACTCAAGGTGTGGCCTAACCAGTGCTGAGCACAGGGCACAATGACCTCCCTGCTCCTGCTGGCCACATTGTTCCTGATGCAGGCCAGGATGCCATTGGCCTTCTTGACCACCTGGGCACACTGCTGGCTCATGTTTAGGCGGCTGTCAATCAGCTCCCCCAGGTCCCTCTCTGTTTGGGAGCTCTCCAGCCACTCTGACCCCAGCCTGCAGCTCTGCACGGGGTTGTTGTGGCCAAAGTGCAGCACCTGGCACTTGGGTTTGTTGAATGTCATCTTCTTGGACTCTGCCCATCTGTCCAGTTGGTTGAGGTCCCTCTGCAGAGCTCTCCTACCCTCTAACAGATCAACTCCTGCCCCCAGCTTGGTGTTGTCTGCAAATTTACTGATGATGGACTCAATGCCCTCATCCAGATCATCAATAAAGATTTTGAACAGGATTGGGCCCAGCACTGATCCCTGGGGCACACCACTGGTGCTTGGCTGCCAGCTGGCTGTGGCACCATTCACCACCACTCTCTGGGCTCAGCCTGCAGCCAGTTCCTAACCCAGCTCAGAGTGCTGCTGTCCAAGCCAGTGGCTGACAGCTTGGCCAGGAGTTTGCTGTGGGGGAAGATTTTTTTTTAAAACAAACAAACAAACAACCAAACAAACTAGGATAAATCCTCTGATCAGATCGTATCAGATATTAAACTTATCAGATATTAAATATATCAGATATTAAACTGATAAGAACAGTTACTACAGTTGATTTAGTTTTGAGGCCCTCACTCTAAGAAAGAGGTTGAGATGTTGGAGCAGGTCCAGAGGAGGGCAACGAAGCTGGTGAAGGGTCTGGAGAACAGGTCTGGTGAGGAGCAGCTGAGGGAACTGGGGGTGTTTAGTCCTGAGAAAAGGAGGCTCAGGGGGGAACTTACCACTCTCTACTTCTCCCTGAAAAAGGAGATTGTAGGTAGGTGTGTGTTGGTCACAAATCACAGCTCACAGGACAAGAGGAAATGGCATCAAGTTATGCCCAGGAAGTTTTGGTTGGACGTTAGGAAGATCTGCAAAACCAAAGGGGTTCTCAAAGACTGCCACAGGCACAGGTGGTTGAATCTCCATCCCTGGATGTACTTAAAAACCATCTAGGTGTGGTGCTCAAGGATATGGTGTAGCAGGGACCCTGGTAGAGTGAGATAAAGTTTGAACTTGGTGATCTACCTGAAAGAAGGCTGTAGCCAGGTGGGGGTTGGTCTCTTCTCCCAGGCAACCAGCGCCAGAACAAGAGGACACAGTCTCAAGCTGTGGCAGGGGAGGTTTAGGCTGGATGTTAGGAAGAAGTTCTTCCCAGAAAGAGAGACTGACCATTGGAATGTGCTGCCCAGGGAGGTGGTGGAGTCACTATCACTGGAGGTGTTTAGGAAGAGACTGATGGGGCACTTAGTGCCATGGTTTAGTTGATTGGGTGGTGTTGGGTGAGAGGTTGGACTCAATGATCTCGAAGCTCTTTTCCAACTTGGTTAATTCTATTCTAAGGCCAAACTCCAATTTTGCAGCTCAGCCATTTACTTTGTGCCTCTAAACTATGTATTAAAAGGCTTCACCTCCACATAGGAAGGATTATTTGCCAAAAAAAGGGAATTTCTTCAGGCCCCAGTTGATACAATTAGAAAGCCAACAAACAAAAACAGCACAAAAGAAAGCCTCACCTGGCACAGGGACAAGGACCTCAAAGTTTCCCTCCAAGCATCCAACTTCTTGTCTGCACAGTCTCAGCAGTCACAGCCACAGAAGCTCTCCTCTCTCCCCTCCCCTCTCTGAGTCTCATGCACCTGTGTTCCACCAACTTTGTGCCACCAACTACCATGTCTGCTTAATGACATAGCTCTAAATCATAGAAATGAATCACATATATCTGAACCTCAGCAGGCATAACCCATATTGAGGAAAACCAACACCAGAACAAGAGGACACAGTCTCAAGCTGTGCCAGGGGAAGTTTAGGTTGGAGGTGAGGAGAAAGTTCTGTCCAGAAAGAGAGATTGGCCATTGGAATGTGCTGCCCAGGGAGGTGCTGGAGTCCCCATCCCTGGAGGTGTTTAGGAAGAGCCTGGATGAGGCACTCAGTGCCATGGTTTAGTTAATTAGATAGTGTTGGGTGATAGGTTGGACCTCATGATATCTGAGGTCTTTTCCAACCTGGTTGATTCTATGATTCTGTGAAAATAATTTTATCAGAGTTCCTGATCACAACAGGGATCATTTGAATGTGTCCCAGTGCAGGAGCTTCAAAACCTGGAACAATGGAATTGTTCTTGGATTAAAAAAGAAAAGGAAGAAAGAAAAAAGACACACTACTCCAGGAACAGGGAGGTGGTGGAAGCCTCATCCCTGGAGGTTTTTGCAGCCAGGCTGGATGTGGCTGTGAGCAAGCTGCTGTAGTGTGAGGTGTCCCTGCCCATGGCAGGGGAGGTGGAACTGGGTGATCCTTGAGGTCCCTTCCAACCCTGACAATTCTGTGATTCTGCTCAACATTGATACTGCTCAGGTTTTCTGCCTGCAGTGACTTTTACCTTACTGATATTACCTGGGTAGAGAAGCCTGCACTTGAAGGTCATTCCCATGTACATGATTCTACATGACACTGAACTAATGGGAAATGCAAATGTCTCAACTCTATCACAGAGAAAAGATTCACCGAGGGGAAAATAATTTGACTTCAGTTTTGATGCCTTAGCCCCAGTGAGATCACGAGTGCAAGAACATAAACTGTGCTGTCTGCTTCTCACAGAGCAACACATCCCAGCAGGTAGTTCCAATGTGTTTCTGCCCATTTGACTCTGAGCTTCATCTTCTCATTGCAAGTTCCCAATATTCCTCACTAAAACCTCAATGTGAACAGCACTGCACACCAATGTGGAGGGAGAACTCTAGGTAAATTGTGTCTCCCACAGTTCCTATGTCCTATTGCCAACCAGCCCCTTTCTGATCTCTTGTTGTGAGAGACTAAAATTTTGTCTCTCTTGGTGTGACTCAACAAAGATAAAATCACTTCCTGCTTGCCCAGACAATAGCTGATATGTGTTGGGCAGAGCCAGTAGAACGACTCTTGGAAGGTGTAAAGATAACATTGCTCACTGGGCCACAGCTGGCCTGACAACAGTGGACCGAAGTCACCTCGAGACAAGATAATCTCCACCCATCAAGTACCCTGGGAAGGGTGACACAATGGATTCACCACCTGTTTTCCTGATGTGTAATGAGTGTGGGGGCTTGTTTGGATGGAGAGGGAGGAGGCGGAGGCACCCCCCCTCCATCCCATCCTCACGCTTGCCCAAACTCACAGAAATGCACAGAAAGATTTCTGGGGGAACGATAGCTGGACATTTACCCAAGGATGATTTCCTTGCCTCTGAATTCCTGAGGGTGAATACCTGGACATATACCTAAGGACTACAAAAACTGTATAAAAGACTGGAGCCACTACTGGCTACTTAGAAGGAAAACTTAGAAGAAAAATGTGGGGGACTGTGTCTCCCGGACAGGATGATTAAGAGAAAAACACGCAGGAGAAAATTGGAGATGAAGGAAAACACAGGAGACGGAGCATGCTGCTGAGAAAGAGAAGCCCGGGACAGTGCTGCTCCAGAGAAAAGAGGACGTGGAGCTGCCCAGAGGACCACCTCTCTTCTCCAGCCAAAGCCTCAGCACCCTTTCTCTACAGACCCAGGCTGCCCAGAGGACCACATCTCTTCTCCAGCAAAAGCCTCAGCACCCTTTCTCTACAAGCCCAACATCTCCTGCAGCACCTTTCCTCCACAGACTCAAACTGTCTTTGTGGGGTGAGGGGTGTGGTGATATAATTCCTTTCCTCTTCTCTCTCTCTTCTCTTTCTCCCTCTCTATTTTCTCCCTCTCCCCTTTTTATGTCCACTTTATTTATGTAATCAATAGCCTAGCTGTTGACATTTTGGCCTCGTTTGTGCCTCTCATTTTGCATCACAGGAATATTTATAAGAACTGAGTCTCTTTCCTCTCCGGACTGAGACACTTGTCCAGAGCAACAGTGGGAGAGTGTCTGTTACAGGGCACTGACACCCATCTGCTGACATGACAAAGAGCCACAACAAGTGGGGGCAGTAAGGCCAGTGTGTCCAGCAGGTCTAGGGACTGTAATCGAATTGACTGCATTAATTCAAGAGAGACAGAGATACCTACTGGAGACAGTCCCACAGAGAGATACAAGGATGATGGAGGGAACTGACCATCTCTCCCCTGAAGAAAGACTGTGAGCCCTGGGGCTAAGTCTGGAGAGGAGACGGCATAGAATAGAATAGAATAGAATAGAATAGAATAGAATAGAATAGAATAGAATAGACCAGGTTGGAAGAGACCTTGAAGATCATCGTGTCCAACCTATCATCCAACACCACCTAATCAACTAAACCATGGCACCAAGCACCCTATCAAGTCTCCTCCTCCTGAGAGGGTATCTTATGAATGTCTATAAATATCTGAGGGGTGGGTGCCAGGATGAAGGTGCCAGGTTCTTTTCAAGAGTACCCAGTAATAGGACAAGGAACAATGAGTGCAAGCTGGAACACACAAAGTTCCACCTCAACATGAGGAGAAACTTTTATACTGTGAGGTCACAGAGCCCTGGAGCAGGCTGCCCAGAGAGGTTGTGGAGTCTCCTTCTCTGGAGACTTTCCAAACCTGCCTGGATGTGTTCCTCTGTGGCCTGCCCTGGGTGATCCTGCTTTGGCTGAGAGGTTTGGACTAGATGACCCTTCCAACCCATAACATTCTATGAGTCTGTGATCTAAAATGGCACTGGGCTTAGTCGCCTGCTCCACTCTGAATCTCCCCCTTTGGCAGTCACTCATGGCAGCTGTGTCTCAACCACTGAAGAAATACAGTTAAGGATGGACTTGAGTGAGATTTCCAAGTTTCTCTATCTGGGTAGATACCCATAGCTTAGGGGCTGAAATATGTGTTCCAGAGAAATCTGCTGACAGAATAGTTTGAGTTCAACATTTAATCACCACACTTTGCAACCTGTGAGTTAACTACACATAACGTTGTTGTTAACTACTCTGCCCTGGTGAGACCTCACCTAGAATACTGTATCCAGTTCTGGGCTCCCCAGTTCAGGAAGGACAGAGTTCTGATGGAGAGAGCCCAGCAGAAGGCTATGAGGATGCTGAAGGGACTGCAGCACTGCCTGGTGAGGAGAGGCTGTTCAGTCTGGAGAAGAGAAGACTGAGAGGGGGTTGGGTAAATGTCTATCAACACCTGAGGGCTGGGGGTCAAAAAGGAGGGGACAGGCTCTGCTCAGTTGCACCCTGGGACAGGACAAGGGGCAATGGATGGAAACTACAGCACAGGAGATTTCATCACAACATGAGGAGGAACTTCTTCACTGTGAGGGACACAGAGCACTGGAACAGGCTGACCACAGATGTTGTGGACTCTCCTTCTCTGGAGACTTTTGAGACCCATCTGGATGTGTTCCTGTGTGACCTGTGCTGGATTCTATGGTCCTGCTCTGGCAGGGGGTTGGACTCGATGACCTTCAGCGATCTCTTCTGACCCCTAACATCCTCTGATCTGTGATCCTGTGACTTCCATTTGAACTGCCTTCAGTGCTCACCAGATCTCTGCACTAGCAGCACTATGTTTGATTTGTTCTGTTACCACCTGTAGTATACTCATTTAATTTTAGTCCCATCCCAGCACCCATCTGCTCATTATCATCAGTTACAACAGCCTGAAGGCTTCTCTGCAGCGTGCCAAGTTCAGGTGGACACAGGAGTGTAGATGCAAAACAACTGACAAGAGAGTATTTGCCTGTGCAGGGATTAGATGAATGAGTGGAATCTTCTAACTGAGAAGCAAGTGGGTAGATGGCATATTTACCACACAGGTAAAGCTCTGCTAGACCAAAAGGCAAACTCTTGCATGGCATGAAAAAATCTCACCAAAGGCTGATGCTGAATTACAATGTAAAAGAACATGTCAGCTACTTGTTTTGAAAAAAGAATGGAATTAAGTGGACAAAAAGAAGCCATTTAAGGTCTCTCTCTACCCCTGTAAGAGATTTATTCCCAAATAAGCTCACAGAAACAGAATCACAGAATGGTTGGAGTTGGAAAGCACCTTAAAGATCATCTACTCCAACCTCCCTGCTATGGTTGGATACACAGGTTGAACTCGATGATCTTTGAGGTCTCTTCCAACCTTCATAGTGTCATAGTATCAGTCAGGGTTGGAAGGGACCACAAGGATCATCTAGATCCAGCCCTCCTGCCATGGGCAGGGACACCCCACACTAGATCAGCCTGGCCACAGCCTCAGCCAGCCTGGCCTTAAACACCTCCAATGGTTCTTCCCCACTCTCATGGGGAAGAACTTCCTCCTCACCTCCAGCCTCAATCTCCCCACCTCCAGCTTCATTCCATTCCCCCTAGTCCTATCACTCCCTGAGACCCTGAGCAGTCCCTCCCCAGCCTTCTTGCAGCCCCCTTCAGATACTGGAAGGCCACAATAAGGTCACCTGGGAACCTTCTCTTCTGCAGGCTGAACAGCCCCAACTCCTTCAGTCTGTCCTCATAAGACCTTGGTGATACTGTGATACTTTGGCAGGGGTACCTCCTAATAGATCAAGTTGCTCAAGACTCACATCTAACCTGGCTTTGAACACTTCCAGCCTTGGAACCTCCAGAGCTTGTCTGTTCCACTGCCTCACCACCCTCCTGGTGAAGAATTTCTTCCTAATGTCTCATCTAAATTCAGGTTCTTCCAGTTTGAAGCCATAATCCCTCATCCTGTCACTCCATGCTTTTGTACAAAGTCCCTCTCCAGCTATCCTGTTGCCCACTTCAAATACTGGAAGGGTTCTTTAAGGTCTCCCTGCAGCCTTCTCTTCTTCAGACAGAGGAGGCTCTAGTTGTGGAGTGTTCACTTCTTATTGTTAGACACTCCACAGCAGCAGAAAAAGAGAAGATCACAGTAAGAGATGTCCCTGATATTAATAGAAATACAAGAAATATGCTCTGAAATGTCATTTACATTTGAAGCAGACAAGATAAAAGCAGAAAAAAAAGGGGGGAAGTGGGGAAAGAAAAGAAAAGAGAAAAAGAAGAAAAGAAGAAAAAAGAAAAAAAAAGAAACAAAGCCCAGGGATAGAAATGTGCCAGGGGCTGAGCTTTGGCCACAACAACCCCAGGCACAGCTACAGGCTGGGCTCAGAGTGGCTGGAGAGCTCCCAAACAGAGAGGGATCCGGGGGTGTTGATTGACAGCCGCCTAAACATGAGCCAGCAGTGTGCCCAGGTGGCCAAGAAGGCCAATGGCATCCTGGCCTGCATCAGGAACAGTGTGGCCAGCAGGAGCAGGGAAGTCATTGTGCCCTGTGCTCAGCACTGGTTAGGCCACACCTTGAGTCCTGTGTCCAGTTCTGGGCCCTTCAGTTTAGGAAGGACATTGAGACACTTGAAGGTGTCCAGAGAAGGGCAACAAGGCTGGGGAGAGGCCTTGAGCACAGCCCTGTGAGGAGAGGCTGAGGGAGCTGGAGTTGCTTAGCCTGGAGAAGAGGAGGCTCAGGGGAGACCTTCTTGCTCTCTGCAACTCCCTGAAGAGTGGTTGTATCCAGGAACGGGTTGGTCTCTTCTCCCAGGCAACCAGCACCAGAACAAGAGGACACAGTCTCAAGCTGTGCCAGGGGAGGTTTAGGCTGGAGGTGAGCAGAAAGTTCTTCACTGAGAGAGTCATTCGTCATTGGAATGTGCTGCCCAGAGAGGTGGTGGAGTCCCCATCCCTGGAGGTGTTCAAGAGGGGATTGGATGTGGCACTTGGTGCCATGGTCTAGTCATGAGGTCTGTGGTGACAAGTTGGACTCGATGATCTTTGAGGTCTCTTCCAGCCTCGGTGATTCTGTGATCCTGTGAAATTCAGAGATTGAAAATTACCTTGGAAGAAAAAAAAGGAGAAAAAAAAGAGAAAAAACCAGAGGAAAAAAAAAAAAGGAGAAAAAACAAAAAGAGACAAAGCCACCAACTGCTCATTTTATTTGGTAGCAAAGCCCTCCCAAGCAGGAGCTTCAACACCCTGGTAGACACATCAAAAAAACCACCACCACAAACACCTAAAATCAGAGCTCTAAGCAGCCTCCCCTATCAGTATGCACACAATATTTCAGTTTATGTGCTTCTTATGGAAATGTGCTTCCAACTTCATAAAGAAAACTGTAATCTCTCCCCTTCTTCTTTTTGTTAATGCAATAAGCCCCATTTACTTTGTACTTGAAGCTATCCCAATGTTGAAAGTGGAGGCAGGTGCGTTTCAGACCTCCCGGCGCAGCGCTGCTGGGAAAGCAAAGGATTGAAATAAGGCAGTGCAGAGAGACCGTCGCTCCCTGGCTCATCTTCCTCTCTTCAGAACAGAGGGGGTTTTGTCATTAAAGGGACAGAAGCAATCTGCCTGTGGTTAGTGGCAAGCATGAAAAGGAAGACAGAGATCCTGCCAGGCATGTTGCCTGCTGCTTTGGCAAGGGGCAAACCCATGGTGTTTGGACACGGCTGCAATGACTCAGGGAAGATCACAGAGTCACACAGTAACAGAGTCACAGAATCACAGAGTCACAGAAGAGTCAGAGAGTCACACAGTCACACAATCACAGAGTCACACAGTCACAGAGTCACAGAAGAGTCACAGAGTCACATAGTCACAGAATCAGAGTCACACAATCACAGAGTCACAGAAGAGTCAGAGTCACAGAGTCACAGAATCACAGAATCACAGAAGAGTCAGAGAGTCACACAGTCACACAATCACAGAGTCAATCACAGAGTCAATCACAGAGTCACAGAAGACTCAGAGTCACACAACCACAGAAGAGTCACACAGTCACAGAATCAGAGTCACAGAGTCACAGAAGAGTCAGAAAGTCACACAATCACAGAATCAGTCATAGAGTCACAGAAGAGTCAGAGAGTCACAGAGTCACAGTCACACAGTCACACAATCACAGAGTCACAGAGTCACAGAAGAGTCAGAGAGTCACAGAGTCACAGTCACACAGTCACACAATCACAGAGTCACACAGTCACACAGTCACACAATCACAGAGTCACAGAGTCACAGAAGAGTCAGAGAGTCGCACAATCACAGAATCAGAGTCACACAATCACAGAGTCACACAGTCACACAATCACAGAGTCAATCACAGAGTCACAGAAGAGTCAGAGAGTCGCACAATCACAGAATCAGAGTCGCACAATCACAGAAGAGTCACAGTCACACAGTCACAGAATCACAGAGTCATACAATCACAGAGCCACACAGCATCACAGAGTCACAGGATGCTAGGGCTTGGAAGGGACCTCAAAAGCTCATCCAGTCCAACCCCCCTGCCAGAGCAGGATCATCTATACCATATCACACAGGAACACATCTAGGTGGGTTTTGAATGTCTCCAGAGAGGGAGACTCCATAACCCCCTTGAGCAGCCTCTTCCAGGGCCCTGTCACCTCAGTGAATTTTTTTTTCCTTATGTTTCCATGGCACTTCCTCTGCCTCAGCTTCCACCACTGCCCTTTGTGCTGGCATTGGGCATCCCCCAGCAGAGCCTGGCTCCAGCCTCTGGGCACTTGAAGGATAATGAAGTAGGAATGCAAAAGACTCACCATGAGCACAGGAAGTGCCATTGGTGCTGAAGTGAATTGTCACTTTTTGATAAATGCAGAGTTTCCACAGCTACCCAGAGAGGTCAGACTGTTTCCAGTTTGAACTTGACATCCAACTACCCTAAACCTCCTGCAAAGCCAGGCACATTTGTTACAGGCCTGAGACTAATACCTTAATTGTAAATAAAAGATTTCCAGAGAATGTGAGAGAGTTCAGGGGATGGAGGTCTGCAAGGGGCTGAACAGAGCAGAAGAGATATCCTTATCCCCTTCCACTGGTCTGCAAAATTTCTGTGTAATCTGAAGCTCAGCTTGTTCTTCCCTTCTTCCTGCTGTTTCTCCCCCTGTCTCTCCTTCTGACCTTTCTAGCACTTCTGTTTGGGTTCTGATAAGAAACAGTGAAGGGGACAGGAGAGAGCTAATACCTTGTTAGCTGACAAGAATCTCACAGAATCACAGAATCACCAAGGTTGGAAGAGACCTCAAAGATCATCGAGTCCAACCTGTCACCAACAGACCTCATGGCTAAACCATGGCACCAAGTGAAGAGACCAACCCCCACCTGGCTACAACCTCCCTTCAGGTAGTTGTAGAGGGCAATGAGGTCTCCCCTGAGCCTCCTCTTCTCCAGGCTAAGCAACCCCAGCTCCCTCAGCCTCTCCTCACAGGGCTGTGCTCAAGGCCTCTCCCCAGCCTCGTTGCCCTTCTCTGGACACCTTCAAGTGTCTCAATGTCCTTGTGTACTACAGGGGGTACATAGAGGAGGTCTGGGCTTTGTTTGATTATATGCATGTGTATGCATATGTATATGTTAATTACCTTTTATATTTAGTTTACTTTTGCATTTGATCTACTTTTGTAAATATCACTTTCATTTACCTTCCAAATTCTGAGTATGCCACGGGACAGCAGTGTGCCCTGTTGCCCAAGAGGACCAATGGTATGCTGGGGTGCAGCAAGGAAAGTGTGGCCTGCAGGTATAAGGAAGTTCTTCTTCCCCTCTACTCTGCCCTGCTGAGAACACTCCTGGAATACTGTGTCCAGTTTTGGGATCCCCAGTTCAAGAGAGACAGAAACCTGCAGGGGAGATGCTTAGGGGACTTGAGCATCTCCCCTGTGCAGAGAAACTGAGAGACTTGGGGCTGTTTAGTCTGGAGAAGAGAAGGCTGAGAGGGGATCTCATTCATGTCTATAAATGTGTGATGGGTGGGTGTCAAGGGGAGGAGGCCAATCTCTTTTCAGTGGTGTGCAATAGTAAGACAAGGAAAAATGGGTACAAGCTTGATCATAGAAGATTTCACCTCAATGTGAGGAGAAACTTCTTGACAGTGGGGGTGACAGAGCCCTGGAGCAGGCTGCCCTGAGAGGTTGTGGAATCTCCTTCTCTGCACAAATTCAACACCCACCTGGCTGCATTCCTGTGCAGACTATCCTGGGTGACCCTGCTTTGGCAGGGGGGATTGGACTGGATGATCTCTGGAGGTCCCTTCCAACCTCTAATGCAGTGTGACCCTGTGATTTATCCTTTTGGGGGCAAATTGCACATTCTGCCTGGTATAAAACCAGCACAACCTTTCAGAACCACTGCCCCAAACGATAGCATTGCTTTATGGCTCAGTTTAATCTGCTTAACTGTAAGTTATCCATGGTTTATCTGTCAGCTTCCACTGATGTGCATTCAGCTCTGTGAATTCCAGCATTAGCATGCACTATCCAATCCCCCCTGCAAGAAGCCCTGACTGTCTCTGCAGCATGTGTCATTTCTTCCTCTTAACAAAGCTGAACACACACACACACAGAGACACACACCCACCCCCCTGACACCATTAAAACATCTAAATGCTGGGAAGATTAGGCTCTGTTAGCTTTGGATAGTCTGAAGAGCAGGTGAGATCTTGCTCTGGATTCATTTGTTTATTTAAAGGAGCACTCTGCATTCAAAGCACTGGGTTGTGAAATCCCAGGCAGATAGCACAGGATTTGTGTCTCAGCTAGCAAAGTTGACCTCATCATCGCTGTTGAATTGCAGAGAGTTTCCAGGCTCAGCATGTGGAAATAGTGAAGCTGCAAACCCTTGGTTATATAATGAGCTGTGCACAGAAGCACACAGAATCAGCCAGGTTGGAGTGGCTGGAGAGCTCCCAAACAGAGAGGGATCTGGGGGAGCTGATTGGCAGCCACTTAAACATGAACCAGCAGTGTGCCCAGGTGGCCAAGAGGGCCAATGGCATCCTGGCCTGCATCAGGAACAGTGTGGCCAGAAGGAGCAAGGAAGTCATTGTGCCCCTGTACTCTGCATTGGTTAGGCCACACCTTGAGTCCAGTGCCCAGTTCTGGGCCACTCAGTTTAGGGAGGACATTGAGACACTTGAAGGTGTCCAGAGAAGGGCAACAAGGCTGGGGAGAGGCCTTGAGCACAGCCCTGTGAGGAGAGGCTGAGGGAGCTGGGATTGTTTAGCCTGGAGAAGAGGAGGCTCAGGGGAGACCTTCTTGCTGTCTCCAACTCCCTGAAGGGAGGTTGTAGCTAGGTGGGGGTTGGTCTCTTCTCTCAGGCAAGCAGCACCAGAACAAGAGGACACAGTCTCAAGTTGTACCAGGGGAGGTTTAGGCTGGAGGTGAGGAGAAAGTTCTTCACTGAGAGAGTTGTTAGCCATTGGAATGTGCTGCCCAGGGAGGTGGTGGAGTCCCCATCCCTGGAGATGTTCAAGAGGGGATTAGATGTGGCACTTGGTGCCATGGTCTAGTCAGGAGGTCTGTGGTGACAGGTTGGACTCGATTATCTTGGTGGTCTCTTCCAACCTTAGTGATACTGTGGTATTGTGTGAAGACACCTCCAAGATCATTGAGTCCAATCTATCACCCAACCCTAACTAAGCAACCAGACCATGGCACTGAGTGCCTCATCCAGTCTTTGCTTAAACACCTCCAGGGATGTCAACCCCACCACCTCCTTGGGCAGCATATTCCAAGGCCAATCTCTTTCTCTGTGAAGAACTTCTTTCTAACATCCAGCCTGAACTTCCCCTGGCACAGCTTGAGACTGTGTCCTCTTGTTCTGGTGCTGGCTGCCTGGGAGAAGAGACCAACCCCCACCTGGCTACAACCTCCCTTCTGGGAGCTGTAGAGAGCAAGAAAGTCTCCCCTGAGCCTCCTCTTCTCCAGGTTCAATGCAAACTGAGTTATTTGGGGCCAACAGAGTTGCTTAGAGCCAGGCTCCATTGGATGCTGCCCAGACCTGAGTGCTGCATTGACTGTGGGAAGCACAGGGACAGGGATGCTGCAGTCTGCCAGGAGAGAGCATGGAAAGGCATAGAACAGTATTTGCAAATGTAAGAATTGATTTCTGAGAGTGGTCAGGAGTGCACTGAGGAAGCAAATTTTCACAGCCCAGAGGAAAGAACAAATAATTTCATAGAATCATAGACTGGTCTGGGTTGGGAGAGACCTCCCAAAGCCCATCCAGTCCAACTTCTCTGCACTCAGCAGAGACATCCTCAACTAGATCAGGTTGCCCAGAGCCCTCTTGAGCCTCAGCTTAAATATCTCCAGGGATGGGGCCCCAAACACCTCCCTGGGCATCCTCTGTTCCAATGTTGCACTAACCCTAGGATGCTTTAATTCATAAAAGGACTGTGAGCACAAGGAGGCTGAAAACATGCTGGTGAGGAAAGACAAACAGAACAGCAGTGTGAGGTACTGTGAGGATGGAGCACAGATGGAGAGAGAGAACAGTGCTTGGTGGCTGGAAGACACAGAGGTGCATTCACATAAGCAGAGCATGGTTGAAGTTTGGAAGGGACTTCCAAAGGTCATCTAGTCCAACCCCACTGCAGTGAGCAGGGACATCCTCCTCTAGATCAAGTGGCATTGTGTGGTTTTGCTCTAGTCACATTTCACTTCCATCAACTGCAGACATGTTTTGATTTTCCTCAACCCATCTGGGCCCAACTCATGGTCTTAGAATCATAGAATAAACCAGGTTGGAAAAGACCTGAGAGATTATCAAGTCCAACCTGTCACCCCACATCTCATGACTAACTAAACCATGGCTTCAAGTGCCACGTCCAATCCCCTCCTGAACACCTCTTGAGGAACCCATCAGAGCCTGAAGCAAGTGTGTTCCTCACAGTGGTACTTTGACTAAGTGCATGAGTTCGGGAGCTGAGGTCTGATGGGGAATGGTGTCAGGAGGTGTGGACATGTTTCAGAGAAGTTTAGTTTAGGCTGGAGGTGAGGAGAAAGTTCTTCCTAGAAAGAGAGATTGGCCATTGGAATGTGCTGCCCAGGGAGGTGGTGGAGTCCCCATCCCTGGAGGTGTTTAAGAAGAGCCTGAATGAGGCACTTGGTGTCATGGTTTAGTTGACTAGATGGTGCTGGGTGATAGGTTGGACTTGATGATCTCTTAGGTCTTTTCCAACATTATTGATGCTATTATTCTGTGACTGCCAGAGACTTTCCCCCTTCCTCCTCCCTCTGTCTGACCATCTGCCATTCTGAGAAAAGTGTTTATCTTTGGGGTTTTGTGAGGTGAAACTGTTGATGTTGTATGCAAGACCTCACTTAGATTTTGCTTCATTTTGTTGCTTTATTATGGGGCCAGTCTCTTTTCACTGGTGCCCAGTGACAGGATGAGGGGCAGCACACAAGTAGTGCTAGAACAGAGGAAGTTCTGCCTTAATGTGAGGGAAAACTTCTCTACAGTGAGGGTGATGGAGTGCTGGAGCAGGCTGACCAGAGAGTTGCACTTGATGATCTTGAAGGTCTCTTCCACCCTGGTTGCTTCTGTGATTCTGTGAGAGGTTGTGGAGTCTCCTTCTCTGGAGACTTTCAAGGTCCATCAACATGTATTCCTGCCTGATCTGCCCTAGGTGACTCTGCTCTGGCAGCGGGGTTGGACTCAATGACCTCCAGAGGTCCCTTCCAACCCTGATCATTCTGTGGTTCTTTGATACTCTGTGTCATTTTCTATTTGCACCCCTAACAGGGAAACTCATAATGATCTATGCAAAGGCACAGAAGATCTGGGCAAACACCTCCTGTCCCCTTTCTGTGTGCCTGGCCTCCTACCTGTCCTACTCCCTCTCATACATGATCGTTTTTCCCCCTCCATTCTACTCCAGTCCCCTAAAAAGGAGTTAGTTGCACTTTAAAGATGGTCATTCAGCCTAGAAGCAGCAAATGACAACATGGGAGAGGCTGGCAGGGAGGTGGTGGAGCCACCATCCCTGGAGGTGGGCATGGCAGATTAGGACAAGGTTTAACAGCCATGGTGGTGTTGGGTTGATGGCTGGACTCAATGATCTTAGAGGTCTTTTCCAACCAAAACAATTCTCTGGTTCTATGAAAAGTGATTTTCCCACAGCACTGGGCAATTCCTGTTAATCTTGTACTAATTAACTCTGTAGCTAATAAGCTCTGAGAAATGGCCTCTGCTAGGAGAAGAGCTCCATTTCACAGAACACATTATTCATGTATGCCTCGCTCTAAAATCCTCTGGCACACAGTCAGGAAGGCTGAGGTCACAAAGGAGACATGCTTTAGGATGATCTGGCATCACAGCCTTCTGCTGGCTTTGTCAGCAATGTTTCAATTAAAGAGTAACATCAGGCAGGCCAACATCTGGATCACATTTCATTGTAATTGCTGATTTGCATCATTCAAAGGTAGATTTACTCTGGATACCAGGAAGAGGTTCAGCACCATGAGGATGCTGGAGCGCTGGAACAGGTTGCCCGGGGAGGTGGTTGAGGCTCCATCCCTGGAAATCATAGAATCATAGAATCAATAAAGTTGGAAAAGACCTCAAAGATCATCAAGTCCAATCTGTCACCCAACACCTCATGACTAACTAAACCATGGCACCAAGTGCCACATCCAGTCCCCTCTTGAACACCTCCAGGGATGGGGACTCCACCACCTCCCTGGGCAGCACATTCCAATGGCCAATCTCTCTTTCTGGGAAGAACTTTCTCCTCACCTCCAGCCTAAACTTCCCCTGGTGCAGCTTGAGACTGTGTCCTCTTGTTCTGGTGCTGGTTGCCTGGGAGAAGAGACCAACTCCCACCTGGCTACAACCTCCCTTCAGGGAGTTGGAGAGAGCAATAAGGTCTCCCCTGAGCCTCCTCTTCTCCAGGCTAAGCAACCCCAGCTCCCTCAGCCTCTCCTCACAGGGCTGTGCCCCAGACCCCTCCCCAGCCTTGTTGCCCTTCTCTGGACACCTTCAAGTGTCTCAATGTCCTTTTTAAACCGAGGGCCCAAAACTGGACACAGGACTCAAGGTGTGGCCTAACCAGTGCTGAGTGCAGGGCACAATGATTTCCCTGCTCCTGCTGGCCACACTATTCCTAATGCAGGCCAGGATGCCATTGGCTTTCCTGGCCACCTGGGCACACTGCTGGCTCATGTTCAGCCTACTGTCACCCAGCACCCTCAGGTCCCTCTCTGCCTGGCTGCTCTCCAGCCACTCTGACCCCAGCCTGTACCTCTGCATGGAGTTGCTGTGGCCAAAGTGCAGCACCTGGCACTTGGACTTGCTGAATGCCATCCTGTTGGACTCTGCCCATCTGTCCAGCCTGTCAAGGTCCCTCTGCAGAGCTCTCCTACCCTCTAACAGATCAACTCCTGCCCCCTTGATGATGGACTCAATCCCCTCATCCAGATCATCAATAAAGATATTGAACAGGATGGGGCTGATCTTGTTGAGGATGTCCCTGCTGACTGCAGAGGGGATTGGACTGGATGAGCTTTGGAGGTCCCTTCTAACCCAGGCACTTCCATGATTCTGTGTCTCCTCCTAAGGAAGTAGGTTACTCCTAGCTTTCTAAAGAAGAGGCAGCACATCTTTCAGGGCTGTTCCAGGAATGGCAGAGAGCCTTTGCTCTAGCAGCAGTGCGGGGCAGGGTTTTGTGAGTGCAGACTTCACGAATCAGAAATGGTTAATGTGCAAAATATTTTTAGTTTAGGGAGTGGGAAGGGAGAAGAGACTGTGTCTGATGGAAAGTTTAAACACAGCTAATAGTCTGGTTTAACAGCTCGTTCTGGCTGTGAGATGACAGAAGTGTGCAGAGCCTGATTAAAAATTCCCAGGCACAAAACAATAACCTGCAAGCCTGACTGAATGTGTGATGTGAGGGAGATAAATCACAGGATCCACAGTGTGCACTGCAGCAGGTTCTGCACAAGAAAGGTTTTGCACATTGACTTGCTGGAGCGTGTCCAGAGAAGGGCAACAAAGCTGGGGAGGGGTTTGGAACACAGCCCTGTGAGGAGAGGCTGAGGGAGCTGGGGTTGCTTAGCCTGCAGAAGAGGAGGCTCAGGGGAGACCTTCTTGCTCTCTACAACTCCCTGAAGGGTGGTTGTAGCCAGGTGGGGGTTGGTCTCTTCTCCCAGGCAACCAGCACCAGAACAAGAGGACACAGTCTCAAGCTGCGCCAGGGGAAGTTTAGGCTGGAGATGAGGAGAAAGTTCTTCACTGAGAGAGTCATTTGTCATTGGAATGTGCTGCCCAGGGAGGTGGTGCAGTCTCCATCCCTGGAGGTGTTCAGAAGGAGACTTGATAGGGTGCTTGGTGCCATGTGTTAGTTGATTAGGTGGTGTTGGATAATAGGTTGGACATGATGATCTTGAAGGTCTCTTCCAACCTGGTCTATTCTGTTCTGTTCTATTCTACTCTATTCTATTCTATTCTATTCTATTCTATTCTATAGATCTCACCCCACAGTTATCTGGAACTCCTTGTTGGCAGCACCAGCTGATTTGCCACCTTAGCTGATGCCAGCTCCTGACTCTCTGGGAAAGCCTTCACACAATAAATGGACTTGGTTTTGTTGATGCCTCTCAACTAGACCAGGTTAGCCAAAGCACCAGGAGTGGTGCTGAGGAACATGGTTTCACAGTCTCACAGTACATTAGAGGTTGGAAGGGACCCCCAGAGACGGTCAGGTCCAGGCCTCCTGCCAAAGCAGATCACCCAGGGTAGCCTGCACAGGAATGCACCCAGGCAGGTTTTGAAAGTCTCCAGAGAAGGAAACTCCACAACCTCTGTGGGCAGCCTGCTCCAGGGCTCTGTCACCCTCATAGTGCAGAAGTTCTCATGCTGAGCTGAAACCTTCTATGCTCAAGGTTGTATCCATTGTTTCTTGCCTTATTACTGTGCACCACCCAAGAGCTTGCCCCCTCCACATGACCCCTACCCCTCAGATATTGATAGACATTGATCAGATCCCTCTCAGCCTTCTCCTCTCCAGACTAAACAGCCCCAGGGCTCTCAGCCTCTCTCCATAGGGGAGATGCTTAAATCCCCAAATCTTCCTAGAGTCTCTCTGTTGGACTCTCTCCAGCAGGTCTCTGTCTCTCTTGAGGTGGGGAGCCCCAAACTGGACACAGCATTGCAGCTGTGGTCTCAGCAGGGCAGAGCAGAGGGGCAGCAGAACCTCCCCAGCCCTGCTGGCCACACTGTTCTTGCTGCACCCCAGGATCCCATTGGCTCTCTTGGCCCCAAGGGCTCATTGCTGTCCCATGCAGAACTTGCTGCCCACCAGCACCCCAAGGTCTTTATCCTTGGAGCTGCTTTCCAGCAGGGCAACCCCTGACCTGTCCTGGTGCCTGCTGTTATTCCTCCCCAGATGCAGGACCCTGCACTTGTCCTTACTGAACTTCATGAGGTTTGTCTGCACCCAGCTCTCAGCCTGTCCAGATCTCATTGGATGGCAGCACAGCCTGAGGGGTGTCAGCCAACCCCTCCTCCCCCTAGTTTTGTGGTTACCTGACAGTGCTGGGTTAACAGCTGGCCTGAAAGGTCCCTTCCAACCTAAACAGTTCCATGATTCCCTCTTAGGTTGTGTGGTTTTGTCATGTGGTTTGAATTTGGAATGGCTACATGGGGCAGGTTTAGAACCAAGCCTTCTGTTCTTGCTGTATTCCAGTTTATGGAGGGAGGTGGCAAATTCTTCTTAGCCAGCTTTCAAATGATGGATTTGTTACTAATTTCTGATGGGTGTTTATCTTCTAAGCAACTACATTTTATATTGACATTAAAAACTCATTGGAAAGTATCTCAGGAGACTTTGAGGCAGCACAGGAGATAGAGTGAGCAAGCTCAGGAAGTGTGGGATGGAAGAGCAGACAGTGAGGTGGATTAGGAACTGGTTACAAGATAGAGTTCAAAGAGTGGTGATCAATGGTGCCAGGTCCAGCTGGAGAGCTGTAACAATGGAATGCCCCTGGGATCAGCGCTGGGACTGGTGCTGTTCAATATCTTCATCAATAGCATTGATGAGGGAACAGACAGAGTCTGCTCAGCAAGTTTGCTGATGACACCAAACTGGGAGGCTTGGCTGAGGCACCTGAAGACTGTGAGGCTATTCAGAGACTTGGACAGACTGAGAGCTGGGCACAGAGGACCACACCTGGGAGTGCTGGGGAGCAGCAAGTTCTGCATGGGACAGCAATGTTCCCTGGGGGCCAAGAAGGCCAAGGGGGTCCTGGGGTGCATTCAGAGGAGTGTGTCCAGCAGATCCAGAGAGGTTCTCATCCTCCTTTGCTCTGCCCTGCTGAGATTTCACCTGGAATATTGCATCCAGCTCTGGGCTCCCCAGTTCAGGAGGAACAGGCATCTGCTGGAGAGAGTCCAGAGGAGCGCAATGAGGATGACTAGGGGACTGCAGCACTGCCTGGGGAGGAAAGGCTGAGAGCCCTGGGGCTGTTTATTCTGGAGAGGAGAAGACATAGAGGGGATTTAATCAATGTTTATAAATATCTGAGGGCTGGGGGTCAGGAGGGAGGGGACAGGGACAGGCTCTGCTCACTTGCACCCCGGGATAGGATAAGGAGCAATGGATGTAAGCTGCAGCACAGGAGGTTCCACCTCAACATGAGGAGGAACTTCTTTCCTGTAAGGATCACAGAGCACTGGAAGAGGCTGCCCAGAGATGTTGTGGAGTCCTTCTCTGGAAACTTTCAAGGCCCATCTGGATGTGTTCCTGTGTGACCTGAGCTAGATTGTACGGTCCTGCTGTGGCAGGGGGGTTGGACTTGATGATCTCTTTGGGTCCCTTGCAGCCCCTGGCATCCATTGAGCCTGTGAAATGGAATATCTCCTTAATGTTCCATTAGGTTGCTGATATCTCTCCAGCTGAATCACAGTTCTATTTCCCACCAGCTTTTGAATGCAGTTTGTTTATTTTCTTTGCTGCTTAAATTCCCACAGTGCAGAGCTGTGCTAGTTTCCAGGAGCTACTTTTGTGCTGTTTATCTTCTGTTCTTCTAAATGTGTGATGAATAAATTATTGAGCTGGAGGCAGAGGTATAAGGAACAGAGGAGTCTAAGGTAAAATAATGATTCTGACATCGTGTCCAAAGCATCACCACACGTCTCAGTGAATTCCAGACTCTTTCTGATTACACACTCACAGGCTGCTGGATGGTTGTTTATCTGCTTTGACAGTGGCTCCAGAGGAGTGTTCAGTGAGCCTTAATTGTGTTAATTTAGATAGATTGGTAGGGGGGGGTGTCTTTTCTGGGATTCCATTTCTCATGAGGTTCCAGCCAGACTTCTTCATGCAGGTCTCTTCCTATTTGTGCAGAATATGTGCTCCTACATACAATCCTCCACCACCTTTGAGGAAGTGAATAATTGCAGAGATGACTCTGGGCCCCTCAGTTTAAGAAGAACATCGAGACATTTGAATGTGTCCAGAGAAGGGTAACAAGGCTGGGGAGAGGCCTTGAGCACAGCCCTGGGAGGAGAGGCTGAGGGAGCTGGGGTTGCTTAGCCTGGAGAAGAGGAGGCTCAGCAGAGACCTCATTGCTCTCTACTATTAACCTGAAAGGTGGTTGTAGCCAGGAAGGGGTTGGTCTCTTCTCCCATGCAACCAGCACCAGAACAAGAGGACACAGTCTCAAGCTGTGCCAGGGGAAGTTTAGGCTGGAGGTGAGGAGAAAGTTCTTCACTGAGAGAGTCATTCATCACTGGGATGTGCTGCCCAGGGAGGTGGTGGAGTCCCCATCCCTGGAGGTGTTCAAGAGAGGATTGGATGTGGCACTTGGCACTTGGTTTAATCATGAGGTCTGTGGTGACAGGTTGGACTTGATGATCTTTGAGGTCTCTTCCAGCCTTAGTGATACTGTGATACTGTGACTAAGAGAGGACTCAACTGCTTCTGCCTTCACAGAATGCCTGGTTGGAAGGGACCCCAAATATCGTCTGCTCCAACCTTTCTGGGTAACAGTGCAGCTGAAACGAGCTGGCCCAGCACCCTGGCAAGCTGAGTCTTAAAACTGCCCAGTGCAGGGAACTCCACTGCTGCCCTTGGGAGCTGATTCCAGTGTCTGACCATGCTCATGGGGAAACATTTCCTTCTGGAGTCCAATGGGAATCTCCCCAGCAGTAACTTGTCCCCATCACCCCTTGTCTTCTCTGGGGAACTCCTTGTAAAAACAGAGTCTCCATCCTCCTGGTAGCCATCCTGTATGTACTGGCCCATGGCAATAAGGTCTCCCCTCAGCCTTCTCTTCTCCAAAGTGACCAAACCCAGCTCTCAGCCTTCCCTCACCTGTCAGGGCTGCCAGCCCTCTGAGCATACTGGTGGCCCTTCTCTGGACACTTTCCTGTCTATCCACATCTAGTTTTGGATAGTGGGGAACAGAACAAAAAAATTGAAATACCCATAGCTGTGGCAGAAACCTGTGGTGGAAGGTGAAGCAATTCATGATGTCTTCTTTTCTTGGGATTTGTTTTAATTATTGTTTTGTTTATTGATTTATTTCATTACTAGTCTCACTGTTGTTGCTGTTAGCAAATGGAGATACTTTCACTCTAGCTTTTCAGTGGGAAATATTCCCTTTTTTGATATAGGGGACAAAAATCTAAAGTAACTCGCCAGAGAGAGAATAGAATTAGAATTTCCAACCAGGCTGGAAAAGACCTCAGAGATCATCAAGTCCAACCTATCATCCAACACCATCTGCAGCCCTCCGGTCATCTTCATGGCTTTCTGTGGACTCTCTGCAGCAGTTCCAGGTCCTTCTTGTGTTGGGGGCACCAGAACTGGACGCAGGACTCCAGCTAGGGTGTCTTGAGAGCAGAGTACAGGGGGAGAATCACCTCCCTCATCCTGCTGGATACATCCACAGTGGTTTTTCTTCCCCAGGCAGCTGATCAGTCTTTGTCCTGGTGTTTTTTATCAAGCAGTAGAGTATGGATTATCCATGCATGCCACCACTTCTGGGTTGTTTTTTCATTCCAGTCAACAATCTCCAGCTGGAAACCTTAATGTTAGAAACGGGGACTATTGTGTAGTTATGAGTCATGGAAAGCAGTAAAAGCAGATGGAGCTTCCAAAGGAATCCTGGTGCTAACCTACAGATGGTAGGCACTGTGCAGACAGCAGGATTCCAGCTCCTGAGCTGTACTTCCTAGTGAAAGCACTTTGCTCTGGTGTCTCTGCTAAGTTTCCAGGGAAACTAATGGCTGGAGTGAGTATGTACAGACTGTTCTCTGAGGTGCAGACATTGTTTTCATAGGTTCACAGCTCCAGCTAAATTCTCCCAGAGGACAAGTGAGCCAGAACAGAAAAGCTTAGATGCTTACAGCAGGATTTCAGTGGCTCATGTTAGGGTAATTTCCAGCTTTGCCAGCTCACCTGCCTCCCACTAGAATAATCTGAGGAATTTGGTGCTATGAATTCAATAGAAATTAAAAAGAAAAGAAACAAAAAAGAAAAAGATAAAAAGAAAAAGGAAAAGGAAAAGAAAAGGGGAAAGAAAAAGAAAAAGAGAAAGGAAGAGGAAGAGGAAGAGGAAGAGGAAGAGGAAAAAGAAAAAGAAAAGAAGAAAAGAATAAATAGGAGAAGAAAAAGAAAAAGAAAAAAAAAAGGAAAAAGAAAAAAAAAAAAGAAAAAGAAAAGAAAAAGAAAAAGAAAAAGAAAAAGAAAAGAAAAGAAAAAGAAAAAGAAAAAAAAAGAAAAGGAAAAAGAAAAAGAAAAGAAGAAGAAAAATAAATAGAAGAAGAAAAAGAAAAAAAGGAAAAATAAAAATAAAAATAAAAATAAAAAAGGGAAAGGAAAAAAGGAAAAGGAAAAGGAAAAGGAAAAGGAAAAGGAAAAGGAAAGGAAAAGGAAAGGGAAGGAAAGGAAAAGGAAAAGGAAAAAAGGGAAAAAAAGGAAAAGGAAAAGGGAAAAGGAAAAGGAAAAGGAAAAGAAAAGGAAAAAGGAAAAAAAAAAGGAAAAGGAAAAGGAAAAGGAAAAGGAAAAGGAAAAGGAAAAGGAAAAGGAAAAGGAAAAGGAAAAGGAAAAGAAAAGGAAAAGGAAAAGGAAAAGGAAAAGGAAAAGGAAAAGGAAAAGGAAAAGGAAAATGGGGGGAAAAAAGAAAAAAGGAAAAAAGATAAAGAGAAAAAGAAAAAGAAAAATTGTGTGTGAATTTAAGAGGAGGCACTGCAGAGGAGAGAGGAAAGTGTTGAAGGGCAGCATTGATGCCACCTAGGCTTTAGTTTTGATGTCAAACAAGATAAGCTGTGCAGGCCCAAGTCTCTGCAAAACTGAAGAGACATCACTGTGCTCCTCTTCAAATTGTAAATCTTATTTTCATAACTCATATCTTAAAGAGATCACAAATCACACATTAAGGCACCTTAAAGGTCCACCAGTTCTAACCCCTGCCAGGGAGGCAGGGACACCTCACACTAGATCAGGTTGCCCAGAGCCACATCCAGCCTGGCAGGAGGCTTCCACCACCTCCCTGGACAACCTGTGCCAGGTTCTCACCACCCTCATGGGGAACAACTTCTTCCTAATGCCTAATCTAACTATCCCCTCCTCTATCTTGCATCCATTCCCCCCAGTCCTATCACTCCCTGACACCCTCAAAAGTCCTTCCCCAGCTTTCTTGCAGGCCTCTTCAGATACCAGGAGACCACAACAAGGTCTCCTTGTAGCCCTCTCCTCTGAAGACTGAACAACCACAATGCTCTCAGTCTGTCCTCATAGGAGAGGTGCTCCAGCCCTCTGATCACCTTGTGGTCTTTCTCTGGAGATCTTCAGGATTATTTGCTGATGTTCACAGATTCACAGATTGCATCAGGTTGGGGGGGACCTCCAACACCACTGCAATGAGAAGGGTAATCTCTAGACCAAGTAGAATAGAGTAGAGTAGAGTAGAGTAGAGTAGAGTAGAATAGAATAGAGTAGAATAGAATAGAATAGAATAGAATAGAATAGAATAGAATAGAATAGAATAGAATAGAATAGAATAGAATTTAACCAGGTTGGAAAAGACCTTTGAGATCATCAAGTCCAACCTAGCACCCAACACCATCTAATCAACTAAACCATGGCACCAAGTGCCTCATCCAGGCTCTTCCTAAACACCCCCAGTGATGGTGACTCCACCTCCCTGGGCAGCACATTCCAATGGCCAATCTCTCTTGCTGGGAAGAACTTCTTCACATCCAGCCTAAACTTCCCCTGGCACAGCTTGAGACTGTGTCCTCTTGTTCTGGTGCTGCTTGCCTGGGAGAGTCTGATGTTCAATAATGGATAGATATAACACTGCACACAACAGATTCTTTCCAGTCAGAAAATTAATCCTGAAGTGTCACCTTAATGACACCCAATGATATTTCCACTCTACATCAGATCATTTAGGGGGCACTGGAACACAGTACACCCCTTGATCTCCCTTTCTAAGCTAGATACCTCAACCCTTAGGCTACACTCTCATGCTAATGCTGTTTGCTTGGTAACTTAGAGACACTGCAGTTATTCTGCACATAGGCAATGCAGTTCATTAAAGAAATTCAAAGACATTTAACTTCTGCCAAGCAGGAATAGCTCAGATACTGATGATTGGAAGAAACCTGAAGGTGGTAGGAGATATGGCATTGTCCCTGGGCAGTCAAAAATCACTAAGCCTATGTCCTCCATGATCCACCTGATCTAGTGTGAGGTGTCCCTGCCTATGGCAGGGGGTTGGAATTGGATGACCTTTCAGGTTCCTTCCAACCCTGACAATTCTGTGATGTTGTTCCTGCTCTTCCTAGCCCTCAGGACAGGCACAACAAATCTCACTTTGTGACTTGGAGAGGGATTAGACATCTGAGAGATGAAAAATACCAGTTTCAACAAGAATAAGATGGGTTTGTAAATACTCCAGAGGAAATAGTGTGGCCAGCAGGAGCAGGGAAGTCATTGTGCCCTGTACTCTGCATTGGTCAGGCCACACCTTGAGTCCTGTGTCCAGTTCTGGGCTCCTCATTTTAAGAAGGACATTGAGACACTTGAAGGTGTCCAGAGAAGGGCAACAAAACTGGGGAGGGGTCTGGAGCACAAACCCAATGAGGAGAGGCTGAGGGAGCTGGGGTTGCTTAGCCTGGAGAAGAGGAGGCTCAGGGGGGTCCTTCTTGCTCTTTACAACTCCCTGAAGGGAGTTTGTAGCCAGGTGGGGGTTGGTCTCTTCTCCCAGGCACCAAGAATCAGAACAAAAGGACACAGTGTCAAGTTGTGCCAGGGGAGGTTTAGGCTGGAGCTGAGGAGAAAGCTCTTCCCAGAGAGATTAATTTTTCATTGGAATGTGTTGCCCAGGGAGGTGGTGGAGTCCCCATCCCTGGAGGTGTTCAAAAAGGGATTGGATGTGGCACTTGGAGCCATGGTTTAGTTGTCAGGAGGTGTTAGGTATTAGGTAATAAGTTGGACTTGATGATCTCTGAGGTCTTTTCCAACCTGGCTGAGTCTATGATTCTATCATTCCATGAAATCTGAGGCTCCTGGAGAACTTCCACCTTGCAAATCACATTGCCTGCAGATCTTCAGTCGAGGAAACACAGGAGAGGAAAGTTGCAGGGAGGTGTGGATGTCTCAGTTTGGGGTTTATGTCTTGAATGCAAGAGTCAGACTTGACACTCTAATTTCCTTTATGGATTTAGTCCTAAATAACTCCCATTTATGATTAAGGTCTTCTGCTCACAGGAATCTTGTTGCAAAGCAGTGAACCTGAGGGAGCAGGCAGGTAGTAATCTACAGATGGGACTATGTCTCCTTGTCAAAGATGGTGAAAGTGTTAAAAAGCACAAAGAAGAATAGTTCACTTCTAATGAAAAAGCTTATTTAGCCTCCTGCCAGAAAGGCCATAACATATGACATGAAATTAATGGCAGAAGTGAAGTATCACAACATGAGCCACCAGTGAGCACTTGCAGCCCAGAAAGCCAATCACATTCTGGGCTGCAGCAAGAGAAGCAGAGCCAGCAGCGTGAGGGAGGTGATTCTGCCCCTCTACTCAGCCCTGCTGAGACCACACCCAGAGCTCTAGGGCCAGTTCTGGAGCCTCTCTTCCAGCAAGGATCTGGAGGTGCTGGAAGGTGTCCAGAGAAGGGCCATGAGGATAAACAGAGGGCTGGAGCTGCTCTGCTCTGGAGACAGATTGAGAGAGTTGGGGTTGTGCAGTCTGGAGAAGAGAAGGCTCTGAGGAGACCTAATTGTGGTCTTCCAGTATCTGAAGGAGGCTCCAAGAAAGCTGGGGAGGGACTTTTGAGGGTGTCAGGGAGTGATAGGACTGGGGGGAATGGAGCAAAACTAGAAAAGGGTAGATTGAGATTGGATGTGTGTAAGAAGTTGTTCCCCATGAGGGTGGTGAGAGCCTGGCCCAGGCTGCCCAGGGAGGTGGTGGAAGCCTCCTGCCTGGAGGTGTTTGCAGCCAGGCTGGATGTGGCTGTGAGCAACCTGCTGTAGTGGAGGTGTCCCTGCCCATGGCAGGGGGGTTGGAACTGAATGATCCTTGAGGTCCCTTCCAACCCTGACACTTCTATGATTCTATCCTATGGCTACTTTATGGTTGATTTAGAATTAACACTGCCCCTTCACAACTAAAAGAGAGACAAAAAAAGGGGAAGAAAATAACAATTATTAAACAACCCCCAAACACCACACTGTACAAATAACTGCCTGAGCCAAATTCTCCCCTGTCTGGGATTCTCCCAGGTATTCTGGATGGTCTTTAAGGTTTTTATGAGACCTGTGTTTCATCATGCACTCTTTTTTTTGGTGACTCCAACTCACTCTAATGATATCCCACTATCTCTGACCTTGAGCCTGGAGGCCAGAATGTAGATCAGATCAGCAACTCTGTGCTCAGAATGACAAAATTATTAAGGTCAAGAACAGACAGCAGGCAAACTGGAACCAGAATGTAAGTTGTCACTGGATGTATCATACTTGCTAACTTGCTTAAGAAAACAAATTAATGCATTCACCTGCTCCCAGTGGAAAATTATCAGCAGCATTTGTCACTGATCAAAGGCATTGCTCTCTGAATGGAACTTCAAATCAAAATGAGTCAATCACAGGAGCATAGAATCACAGAATGGTAGGGGTTGGGAGGGACCTCCAGAGATCATCTGGTTCAAACCCCCTGCCAGGGCAGGATCACCCAAGGGCAGCTCACCCAGGAACACATCCCTCTGCCATAGCAGGGTCACCCAAGGACAGGTCACTCAAGAACACATCCCTCTGCCATAGCAGGATCACCCAAGGACAGGTCACTCAAGAACACATCCCTCTGCCATAGCAGGGTCACCCAAGGACAGGTCACTCAAGAACACATCCCTCTGCCATAGCAGGATCACCCAAGGGCAGCTCACCCAAGAACACATCCCTCTGCCATAGCAGGATCACCCAAGGACAGCTCACTCAAGAACACATCCCTCTGCCATAGCAGGATCACCCAAGGGCAGCTCACCCAGAACACATCCCTCTGCCATAGCAGGATCACCCAAGGACAGCTCACCCAGGAACACATCCCTCTGCCATAGCAGGATCACCCAAGGACAGCTCACTCAAGAACACATCCCTCTGCCATAGCAGGATCACCCAAGGGCAGCTCACCCAGGAACACATCCCTCTGCCATAGCAGGATCACCCAAGGGCAGCTCACCCAAGAACACATCCCTGTGCCATAGCAGGATCACCCAAGGGCAGCTCACCCAGGAACACATCCCTCTGCCATAGCAGGATCACCCAAGGACAGCTCACCCAAGAACACATCCAAATGGTCTTGAAAGTCTCCAGAGAAAGAGACTCCACAACCTCTCTGGGCAGCCTGCTCCAGGGCTCCAGCACATTGACAGTAAAGTAGTTTTCCCTCACGTTGAGGTGGAACTTCTTTTGTTCCGGTTTGTATCCAATGCCCTTGTTCTATCACAGGACACCACTGAGGAGACCCTGGTCCCTTCTTCCTGGCACTCACCTTTCAGATATTTTTAAGCATTAATAAGATCCTCTCTCAGCCTTCTCTTCTCTGGACTAACCAGCCCCAGGTCTCTCAGCCTTTCATCATCAGGCAGATGTTCCAGTCCCCTCATCACCCTTGTAGGCTCCATTAACTCTCTCCAGTCATTCCTTTCTCCCTCTTGAACTGGGGAGCCCAGAATTAGACACAATACTCCAGGTGTAGTCTCACCAGGGCAGAGTAGAGGGGGAGGACACTCTTCCTTGATGACCTTCTGGCCACACTTCTCTTGATGCACCCCAGTATACCATTTGCCTTCTTGGCCACAAGGGCACATGGCTGTCCCCATCTAGGAGTCCAGCAGGACAACCCCTAACTTGTACTGGTGCATGGTGTTGTTCTTCCCCAGGTGCAGGGCTCTGCACTTACTCTTGTTGCACCTCATTAGGTTCCCCTCTGCCCAGCTCTCCAGCCTGTCCAGGTCTCACTGCATGACTGCACAGCCTTCTGGTGTCTCCACCAGTCCTAGACCAAATGCATGGCAGAAAGAGAGAGAGGAGCTGGGTATGATTTAATTACACAGTAAACACAGTATTTCTCTGCAGGAACATTTGCTGTTTACTGCAATTTCCACAGGCTTTTTACAGACTTTTTCATCTTTGCATGGAGCCTTGCAAAGGTTTGCTTATGCATAAAGTTTGTGAAATGAATGCTGTGGGGCAGCAGAGAAGCTAACAGGAGAGCTAAATATAAGGAGCAGGCATGAGGAGGACAAGGACAGAACAGAATAAACCAGGTTGGAAGAGACCTTCAAGATCATTGTGTCCAACCTATCATCCAACACCACCTAATCAACTAAACCATGGCACCAAGCACCCCATCAAGTCTCCCCCTGAACACCTCCAGTGATGGTGACTCCACCACCTCCCTGGGCAGCACATTCATAATATCATAGTACCATAGTATCAGTCAGGGTTGGAAGGGACCACAAGGATCATCTAGATCCAGCCCCCCTGCCATGGGCAGGGACACCCCACACTAGATCAGCCTGGCCACAGCCTCATCCAGCCTGGCCTTAAACACCTCCAGGGACAGGGCCTCAACCACCTCCCTGGACAACCCATTGCAGGGCTTCACCACTCTCATGGGGAAGAACTTCCTCCTCCCCTCCAGCCTCAATCTCCCCACCTCCAGCTTCATTCCATTCCCCCTAGTCCTATCACTCCCTGAGACCCTGAGCAGTCCCTCCCCAGCCTTCTTGTATCCCCCTTCCAATGGGCAATCACTCTCTCTGTGTAGAACTTCTTCCTAACATTCAGCCTAAACCTCCCCTGGTGCAGCTTGAGACTGTGTCCTCTCATTCTGACCAGACTGGATGTTGCCATTCTGGGAGGGGGAGGGAGGAAGCTCAGATTTTTGAATGGACAGACACAAACTTTAACATAAGGGAAAGCCATGAAATAGAAGTTTTTGGAGTGATTCCATTCCTAGTTTACCATCCAAGAATATATTAAATCGTGGAAGCCACATCTTTGGATGATTTGAATTGATCAACTTCAAGGAAAAGACATCAGAAATCTGTGCTGGATTCCACCCTCTCAGGAGCTGGCTCACTGTAATGGGTTGGGGCAGACCCCCTCCCCACCACGGGCAGAAATAACGACTCAGACAAAGGGATTGCAACAGTGATGGAAAGTTTCAATAGAGAACAGTGAGTGTGTACAGAAAACCAGAAGCACAGTGACAAAAGAAACCCCAAAACAGACCAAAGAACACCCCATCCCCACCTGGGGGTACACCCAACCCCCCCAGGGCTCTTTCTCCCCCCCCCCCCAACCCAGTCTTGGGCCTGGGCAGGCCCAAGGGAGGCAGCTCAGCCATTTTACCTAGCATCAGGGGATGAAAGAGGAAGTGAAGATCCCATGCTGTTTATTCTATTCTATTCTATTCTATTCTATTCTATTCTATTCTATTCTATTCTATTCTATTCTATTCTATTCTATTCTATTCCATTCCATTCCATTCCATTCCATTCCATTCCATTCCATTCCATTCTATATTATTCTATCCTATTCTATTCTATTCTATCCTATTCTATTCTATTCTATTCTATTCTATTCTATTCTATTCTATCCTATCCTATCCTATCCTATCCTACCCTATCCTATCCTACCCTATCCTATAGAGGAGCAGAGGATTGTGGGTGAAATAACCTGGTTTGCTGTGACCACCCAGAGGGCTGGACCCTTTTGGGACTTCCCAGGTGTGGTCAGTGCAGCGGCATCCGGGCCAGCACCCAGCCTAAACCACCACACTCACACAGAGCTGCTGAGTTTCCCTCTTCACGTTGCTGCCAGAGGTCACACACAGGGAGAGAGGCTGAACTCCCACAAAAATCAGATTATGCAGGGAAGCTGATCTGAGCTGACATGATTTGATTTGGGCTAGAAGATTAAGCCAGGCCTCAGCTGCCAGAGGCTTTTAGATAAATAGCACTTAGCCCACTTACACTGAAAGGATTTACTTCTTTTGCAATTGCTTTTTCTCTTTTTTCCTTTATTCCATTTTTTTTTCCCCAGGAAGGATTATTAATTGGAGCAGTGTAACTACTAGTGTAAGAAATCTGAGAAGACTTAGGATTCCTCTGACAAGAGGCTAAGGGAGCTGGGGTTGCTTAGCCTGGAGAAGAGGAGGCTCAGGGTTGACCTTATTGCTCTCTACAACTACCTGAAAGGTGGTTGTAGCCAGGTGGGGGTTGGTCTCTTCTCCCAGGCAAGCAGCACCAGAACAAGAGGACACAGTCTCAAGCTGCACCAGGGGAAGTTTAGGCAGGAGGTGAGGAGAAAGTTCTTCACTGAGAGAGTCATTGGTCATTGGCAGGTGGTGGAGTCCCCATCCCTGGAGGTGTTCAAGAGGGGATTGGATGTGGCACTTGGTGCCATGGTTTAGTAATCATGAGGTCTTGAGTGACAGGTTGGACTCAACGATCTTTGAGGTCTTTTCCAACCTTAGTGATACTGTGATACTGTGGCTGTGAAACACTGCTGCCTTCAGAGGTGAGGAGTGGCTGCTGAGGGAAGCAGAGTTGTTCAGCCTGGAGAAAGAGTGGCTGAAGGGAGACCTGATTGCTCTCTACAACTCCCCAAAAGGAGGTTGGAGCCAGGTGGGAGTTGGTCTCTTCTCCCTAGTAACAAGAGGGAATGCATTCAGTTGCACCAGGGGAGGTTTAGGTTGGAGATTAGGAAAGCTTCCTTTGCTGCAAGAGTGATCAGGGATTGGAACAGGCTGCCCAGGGAGGTGGTGGAGTCCCCATCCCTGGAGGTGTTTTTTAACAAGCAGACATGGCACTTTGGGACATGGCTTAGTGGGCATAGAATCATAGAATCAATAATATTGGAAAAGACCTCAGAGATCATCAAGTCCATCCTATTCCCTAATGCCTAACACCTCCTGACAATTAAACCATGGCACCAAGTGCCACATCCAATCCCCTCTTGAACACCTCCAGGGATGGGGACTCCACCACCTCCCTGGGCAGCACATTCCAATGGCCAATTACTCTTTCTGGGGAGAACTTTCTCCTCACCTCCAGCCTAAACCTCCCCTGGCACAGCTTGAGACTGTGTCCTCCTGTTCTAGTGCTGGTTACCTGGGAGAAGAGACCAACCCCTACCTGGCTACAACCTCCCTTCAGGTAGTTGTAGACAGCAAGAAGGTCTCCCCTGAGCCTCCTCTTCTCCAGGCTAAGCAACCCCAGCTCCCTCAGCCTCTCCTCAGAGGGTTTGTACTTGAGACCTCTCCCCATCCTCATTGCATGATGGTGTTTTAATGATTGAATGATCTTACAGAGCTTTTTCAACCTTCATGATTCTATGATTCCATGGTTGTTGTGTCAAAGTTTGAAACTGGCTCTGTGTTTCTGTGAGCTGGCTGCTGACCGCTGTCTGCAACTCATTGCTGACTCACTGCTGTCTACAACCACCTGAAAGGATGCTGTGAGGAGGCTGGTGCTGGTCTCTTCTCACAGGTAATTAGTGATAGAACAAGAGGGAATGACCTGAAGCTGCAACTGGGTAGGTGTAGACTGGACATGAGGAAACATTTTTTCCCAGCAAGAGTGGTCAGGGACTGGAATGTGCTGCCCAGGGAGGTGGTGGAGTTCCCAAGCCTGGATGTGTTTAAAGGATGTGGTGCTTGGGGCTATGGTTTAGGGGCGACCCTTGTTGAGTAGGGTTCTGGGTTGGACTTGATGATCCTGAGGGTCTCTTCCAACCTGAATGTTTCTGTGCTTCTGTGTCTGTACTCGTGGCTCATGTGATGAGGGGGAAAATGCAGCATCTGAAAGCAGGGGAAATGAAATTTTGCCTAGCCTGTTGTGAAAGGACTAAGAAGACAAAGGGTTTTGAACTATTTCAAATGCCACTCCTGACCTGAGGCTGACTAAAACCTTAATCCAAGAAAGGACAAACACTGCAAGAACTTAATATCTCAGTTCACTAGATAATGACATAAGTTTCATGCTGTCAGCAGTCAGATGTGCTCCTTCTACCTGCATTGCCTTCTGAGATAGCCTTTGGAAGCAGCTCTGTTTTGAACATGCCATTACCCAAGCCTCCTGCTAAAGCTGGTTGTTTCCTAGACAGCAGAATCTTCTGCTGGGTTCCCCCTAAATTAAAACTAGCAGACCAAAAAGAGGTAATTTATTGTAATTTGGAGAAGCTTGAGCTTTAACATGCTTGGTTTGGAAAGGCAGAGCATGGGATTTCACTCCAAGAAGCTTTAATTTGGAGAAAGAGATCTTGAAATATTTGCCACAGCACTGCTGGGGAGGGCTGGAACACTATCAGGCCAGGCTGAGAAAGTTGGGGTGGTTCAGAGTGAAGGAGAGAAGGCTCCAGGGACAACTTATTGTGGCCTTTCAAGTACTTAATGGGGCTGATAGGAAAGATGGCTACAGGCTGGGGTCAGAGTGGCTGGAGAGCAGCCAGGCAGAAAGGGACCTGGGAGTACTGGGTGACAGTAGGCTGAACATGAGCCAGCAGTGTGCCCAGGTGGCCAAGAGGGCCAATGGCATCCTGGTATGCATCATGAACAGTGTGGCCAGCAGGAGCAGGGAAGTCATTGTGCCCTGTGCTCTGCACTGGTCAGGCCACACCTTGAGTCCTGTGTCCAGTTCTGGGCCCCTCAGTTTAAGAAGGACATTGAGAGACTTGAAGGTGTCCAGAGAAGGACAACAAGGCTGGGGAGGGGTCTGGAGCACAGCCCTGTGAGGAGAGGCTGAGGGAGCTGGGGTTGTTTAGCCTGGAGAAGAGGAGGCTCAGGGGAGACCTTCTTGCTCTCTGCAACTACCCAAAGGGAGGTTGCAGCCAGGTGGGGGTTGGTCTCTTCTCCCAGGCAGCCAGTACTAGAACAAGAGGACACAGTCTCAAGCTGCACCAGGGGAAGTTCAGGCTGGATATTTTGAAGAAATTCTTCCCAGCAAGAGAGATTGGCCATTGGAATGTGCTGCCCAGGGAGGTGGTGGAGTCACCATCCCTGGAGGTGTTTAGGAAGAGCCTGGATGAGGCACTTGGTGCCATGGTTTAGTTGATCAGATGGTGTTGGGTGCTAGGTTGGACTTGATGATCTCGAAGCTCTTTTCTAGCCAGGTTAATTCTATTCTATTCTATTCTATTCTATTCTATTCTATTCTATTCTATTCTATTCTATTCTATTCTATTCTATTCTAATTTGTTTCAGCAGGGCTTGTTGTGACAGGACAAGGGGTGAAGGTTTGACATTTAAAGCAGGGAGATTCAGACTAGAGACAAAGCAGGAATTATTTCCTAAGAGGGTGGTGAGCCCCTGGCCCGTGTTGCCCAGAGGTGGCAAGTGCCCCATCCCTGGAATCTTTGCAGGTCAGTATTTGGGGGCTCTAAGCAGCCTGCTCTAGATGCAAATATCCCCAGGAGGGTTGGACAAGATGAACTTCAAAGGCCCCTTCCAACACAATCTGTTCTATGAGTTTCTGCGTCTAAGAAGCTCTCAGAGGAATTCAGAGGGCTAGAACAGAGATATGGTTGGAACACCTGGTGACCCCCTTGTGAGCAAGCCTGGTCTGCAATGCATTTAATTGGTGACACCACAGTGGTGCTTTAAGGTCGTGATGGCTGTCAAAATCCACGCTGTCAAACACGCACAGCTCCATTCTCATAGACTAAAAGGATACAGCAGAGCCAAGAGCCATGCTGGGGCTTCATTCCTGTTGATAAGAGAAGTTAATTACATTCTCTAGAGTCACACAACAAATCTGTGGCAGAACAAGCATTTGGGTTTGCGAAAGCTCAGCTAACACCCCCTCCATAAAATGCTGGAAGACTAATTAATGTTCTCTGAGATTTCCAAATAGGACTGTTTGAAAACACAGTTCAAAAGGATCCAGTGACTGACAATTTCCATGAACCTGAGGGCTTCATCCTGCCCAAAAGTCAAGAGTTTAGTTTAGGAACTCACTGTGGAAGATCACTGGAAACAGGTGACTCAAAGACACAGAACCACCATAGAATCATAGGATGGTAGGGGTTTGAAGGGCCCCCTAGAGATCATCTAGTCCAAACTCCCTGCCCAAGCAGGGTCACCTAGAACACGTCACACAGAAATGCATCCAGATAGGTATTGAACGTCTCTAGTAAAGGAGACTCCACAACCTCTCTGGGCAGCCTGCTCCAGTGCTCTTTCTCCTCCTGTTGAGGTGGAACTTCCTGTTTTCCAGCCTGTACCAACTGCTCCTTGTCCTGTCACTGGACACCAGCAAAAAGAGCCTGGTGCCTTCATCCTGACCCCCAGCCCTCAGACATTGATAGACATTGATCAAATCTCTATTCAGTCTTGTCTTGTCCAGACTAAACAGCCCCAGAGCTCTCAGCCTTTCCTCACCAGGCAGTGCTCCAGTCCCTTCAGCATCCTTGTAGCCCTTTGTAGCCCTCTGTTGGACTCTCTCCATCAGATCCCTGTCCTTCTTGAACTGGGGACCCCAGAACTGGATGCAGCATTCCAGGTGAGGTCTCACCTCACATGCTGGACACACTTCTCTTGCTGTATCCCAAGATACCATACACCTGCCTTGATAAGTTAGCAGATCTGAGTGTGTGACAAATATCCAATAGAGCTGTCAAGGTTCTTGCTAGATATTCTTTTAATCCTATCCAATAGCTGAAACACAACTTGGACATTGAAACTGAATTACCTACATTGAAGTCATGCCTTGGAAAACTGCTTGATGCCATTGAAAAGTGCTTGGAAGAGTCCAGTGCAGAACCACAAAGATAATTAAGGGAGTGGAACATCTCCCTGTGAGGGCAGGTTGAGGGAGGTAGAGCTCTTGAGCTTGGAGAGGAGGAGCCTGAGGGGTGACCTCAATCCTGATGATAAAGATGTGCAGAGCTGTGTCGGGAGGACAGATCCAGGCTCTGCTCAGTGATGACCAGTGACAGGACAAGGGGCAATGGGTGCAAGCTGGAGCAGAGGAGCTGCCATGTGAACAGAAGGACAAACTTTTTCACTGAGGGTTACAAAACACTGGAGAGGGCTACTCAGGGGGGTTGTGGAGTCTCCTTCTTTGGAGACATTCAAAACCTGCCTGGATGTGTTCCTGTGTGACCTGTCCTAAGTGATCCTGCTCTGGCAGGGGGGTTGAACTCAATGACCTTTTGAGATCCCTTCCAACCCCTAATGTACTTTGATTCTGTGATTTGCCCAGGCTGTGGTTATGGTATATGTTTATATACATTTATATACACTGGCACCATGGGTGAACAATGTTAGTCTGTGCAGTAGTGTGAGTGAGTGGAAGGTCCACTGACTTCAAAGAGCTTTGCACAACCCACTGGTTAGAATTAATTAGATTTATTCTCTCAGGCCCTCAGCACCCACTGGAGCAAGTCTGCAAAGTCTTGTCATTAGCAGCCTTAGTGCTTAGGAATTTACATCTGAAATGCTGCAAGGCATTTGGTTGATTCCCTGTCTGTCAGTCCAGAAACCACTGAAAAGAGAAAATCCCTTTGGAATGTGTGGCAGGTTAGGCTGTGCCTTTAAGAAAAGGACAGCTGCAGAATTCTCTACCTGAATGTTTGGGTGTAAGAAGGAAAACAAAGATTAATTCTAAACAGAATTCATTGGTCAGATGTGAGATGCACCGCAGCAAGTACCTCTCACATTGTTTTCTCTCACTCACTCCAGCTTCAGTCTGCTCTGGCTTTTTGTTTCTTTGGCCAGAGAGCATGCAACTGACCCTGGAATGAAACTGATAAGAGGAACTGACTTTCTTAACAACTGCTCTGAGCTAACGAATTTCTCTTAAATCCAAGTGCCAGGTGCTGCACTTTGGCCACAACAACCCCATGCAGAGCTACAGGCTGGGGACAGAGTGGCTGAGAGCAACCAGGAAGAAAGGGACCTGGGGGAGCTGATTGACAGCCACCTAAACATGAGCCAGCAGTGTGCCCAGGTAGCCAAGAAGGCCAATGGCATCCTGGCCTGCATTAGGAATAGTGTGACCAGCAGGAGGAGGGAAGTCATTGTGCCCCTGTGCTCTGCATTGGTCAAGCCACACCTTGAGTCCTGTGTCCAGTTCTGGGCTCCTCAGTTTAAGAAGGACATTTAAACACTTGAATGTGTCCAGAGAAGGGCAACAAAGCTGGGGAGAGGCCTGGAGCACAGCCCTGTGAGGAGAGGCTGAGGGAGCTGGGGTTGCTTAGCCTGGAGAAGAGGAGGCTCAGGGGAGACCTCATTGTCCTATACAACTACCTGAAAGGTGGTTGTAGCCAGGTGGGGGTTGGTCTCTTCTCCCAGGCACCCAGCACCAGATCAAGAGGACACAGTCTCAAGTTGCACCAGGGGAAGTTTAGGCTGGAGGTGAGGAGAAAGTTCTTCACTGAGAGAGTCATTGTCCATTGGAATGTGCTGCCCAGGGAGGTGGTGGAGTCACCATCCCTGGAGGTATTCAAGAAAAGCTTGGAGGTGGCCCTTGGAGCCATGGTTTTGTTGTCAGGAGGTGTTAGGTGTTAGGTAATAGGCTGGACTCCATGATCTCTGAGGTCTTTTCCAGCCTTTTTGATTCTATGATTCTCCTGACCAAAGACTACATCGTCTCATTCTCCAGGTCATGGACAATGAATGCACTTCAACAAACTCAAGTTTTTTAACTGCATATGCTTCTTGCTGTCTTATCATTACTGGATATTTAATTACTTCTACCACTTCCTGTGGGAAGTAAGGGAAGGTTTCAGCCCTTTTTGAATCACCAAGCAGCATAATTCTATCAATCACTTCCCCAAATACTGTCTAATTTCATCTCTCTGTCTGTTTCAAGCATTAAAGTAGGGATCTCTTCATGGATTCATGGCTATGTTGAAAACTAGAAACTCATTAGCTACTGCAAAGTCAGAAGTACATCTATACACATTAGTTTTTGTTAACAGCAAAGAAATTCTACTATCAGACAATTGTTTCTGTTGGAAAATATTCACAGAGTCACAGGAGCATTCAGTTTGGAAAAGATCCTCAGGACCACCAAGTCCAACCCAGAACCCTACTCTACAAGGGTCACCCCTAAATCATAGCCTCAAGCACCACATCCAAACCACCTTTACACACATCCAGGCTTGGGGACTCCACCGCCTCCCTGGGCAGCACATTCCAATGCCTGACCACTCTTGCATTAGAGAAACTCTTCCTAACATCCAAAACCTCTTTAAGATCCTTGAGTGTAATGACAAAGGGATGTTGCAGCCAGGTGGGGGTTGGCCTCTTCTCCTAGGCAACCAGCACCAGAACAAGAGGACACAGTCTCAAGCTGTGCCAGGGGAGGTTTAGGCTGGAGCTGAGGAGAAAGTTCTTCACAGAGAGAGTTGTTAGCCATTGGAATGTGCTGCCCAGGGAGGTGGTGGAGTCCCCATCCCTGGAGGTGTTCAAGAGGGGACTAGATGTGGGACTTGGTGCCATGGTTTAGTAGTCATGAGGTCTTGAGTGACAGGTTGGACTTGATGCTCTTTGAGGTCTTTTCCAATCTTATTGATTCTATGACTCTATGATTCCCTAACTCTATAAAGTCTGGAGCTAAACCATGTCCCTCAGCCCCACATCTCTGCCTCTTTCAAAGACCTCTAGGGTTGGGACTTTTGCCAGCTCCCTGAGCAGCCTGCGCCAGTGTTTGAGAAGCCTTTCAGTTGAGATCCCCAGACCTCCCCATGAGAATGAAAATTCCCCCTCTGCAAAAAAATAACCCTGAGGAATTAATGCCAACACTAAGAATACAGGAAAGTGTCTTCACTGATAGTCTGATACCTCTTGAAGTCATTCCAAAGATGTCTCAGATAAAACTGAGTCTTGTGTGTGTATGCAGCTATTAGGAACCAAAAGTCAGTCAGGGAAAGGTGAGAAAATAATGGAAGGGTAAGTGACAACATAGTTGTGAACAGCATTTGGAACCTTGGGGAGCTATGGTTTCTCCACTAAAAGGTTTCTGACAACTCAACTCCTTGCCCAGAGAGTGAATTCCACTCAGAGAGAGCAAATTACTGTGTAGTCAACTTGCAGAGCTGAAATGTATTTTACCTACATTATGATGGCTTATTATGGGTTCTTCAAAGTACTTTTTCATACTGTTTGAGTCAGGGGTGAATTTTGTAGACACAGCTCTCTCTAAATACAGAGGCACACATTTGAGACCTGTGTATGAAAACACACATATCTACATGTTCATAGAACATATTAGCTTGGAAGGGACCTTGAAAATCACCTAAATCCAAACCCCTGCCATGAGCAGGGATGCCTTCCACTAAACCATCCAACCTGGCCATGAACACCTCCATGGAGGGGCCATTCACAACCTCCTTGGCAACCTGTTCTAGTGTCTCTCCACCCTCGCTGTAAAGACTTTCTTGCTCATCTCCACTCTAAATTTGCCCTCTTCAAGCTTCAATCCATTTCCTCTTGTCCTGTCACTCTAAGCCCTTATAAGAAGTCCTTTCCTGGCTTTCTTGTAGCTGCCTTCAGATACTGAACAGCCCCAACCCTCCCTGTCCACACAGGGGAGGTTCTCCAGCCCCTGATCATCTTCATGGTTTATTCTAGCCCCACTCCAGCAGCTCCATATCCTCCTTCTGCTGGGGGCACCAGAATTTGAGAGAGTGCTACAGGTGGGGGGCTCATGAGAACAGAAATCATGCAAGCAGACAGACAGACTGATAGAGATATGGAGATAAATAGATACAAAGATAGATAGATAGATAGATAGATAGATAGATAGATAGATAGATAGATAGATAGATGATAGATAGAAAGAGAGATAACGAGAGAGAGAGAGAGAGAGAAATATAGATAGAAAGATAGGAAGATAGATATAGAGAGATAGATGGATGATAGAAATATAGATAGATTGATAGATAGAGATAGAGAGAGACATAGAGATGGATAGAAAGATAGATGATAGAAATAAAGATAGATAAATATAGAGATAGGGAGGGTAGAGAGGCTTTGCAGAGAGACCTCCACAGGCTGGACAGATGGGCAGAGGCCAAGGGCATGAGACTGAACACATCCAAGTGCCAGGTTCTGCACATTGGCCACAACAACCCCAGGCAGAGCTACAGGCTGGGGTCAGAGTGGCTGAGAGCAGCCAGGTAGAGAGGGACCTGGGGGTGCTGGTCGATGGTAGGCTGAACATGAGCCTGCAGTGTGCCCAGGCAGCCAAGAAGGCCAATGGTATCCTGGCCTACATCACGAAGAGTGTGGCCAGCAGGAGCAGGGAGGTCATTCTGCCCCTGTACACTGCACTGGTTAGGCCACACCTTGAGTTCTGTGTCCAGTTCTGGGCTCCTCAGTTTAGGAAGGATGTTGACCTTCTGGAAGGTGTCCAGGGAAGGGCAACAAAGTTGGTGAGGGGTTTGGAGCACAGCCCTGTGAGGAGAGGCTGAGGGAGCTGGGGTTGCTTAGCCTGGAGAAGAGGAGGCTCAGGGGAGACCTTCTTGCTCTCTACAGCTACCTGAAAGGAGGTTGTGGACAGGCAGAGGTTGGTCCCTTCTCCCAGGCAGCCAGCACCAGAACATGAGGACACAGTCTCAAGCTGTGCCAGGGAGGTTTAGGCTGGAGGTTAGGAAGAAGTTCTATGCAGAGAGAGTGATTGCCCATTGGAATGTGCTGTCCAGGGAGGTGGTGGAGTCACCATCACTGAAGGTGTTCAAGAGGAGACCTGATAGGGTGCTTTAAGGCCAAGAAAACTAAGGTTTTCTGTTTGGAACTGACTTTGGGGCTAGCTGTTGAGTTATGCCAAGTCCTTTCTGGAAGCTCTGGCAGGCAGTCTCATGCAGTTTCCTTTTGAAGATGGTTTATGATTAGAGGCCTGCGTGTAAATCAAGGGAAAAGGTGACAATTTTCACAGGCTGCAGACAGTGAATCTAATCAAAGCTCTCTGTGGCCTGTCAAGAGAAATGCTGGAGGAAGAAAACTCTTAAACTGCACATTCTCCCTATTAGCTGCCATTTGATGTTCCCAAGCACTGAAAGATAAACGGAAACAGAGGGCTGTGGTGTTCTCAGCACAAGAGTCAAGTCAGGGAAGAATAATAATAATAATAATAATAATAATACTAACAACAAAAGTCTTTCAGATCTTCTATTTGATGTGTTTATAGCAATATTCAGCTCCTACCTGGCGTGCTTTTCATCAGGAAACTTCAAAGTATTTTTGTCAAAGCAGGTAATCTCTGGACAGGGCTGGGCAAACGTCTCGGTCTGGAGAGGAAATATTCCTGTGATGCAAAATGAGAGGCACAAACGAGGCCAAAATGTCAACAGCTAGGCTATTGATTACATAAATAAAGTGGACATAAGAAGGGGAGAGGAAGAAAATAGAGAGGGAGAGAGAGAAGAAAGAGAAAAGAGGAAAAGAATTATATTACCACACCCCTCATCCCCCCCAAGACAGTTTGAGTCTGTGGAGGAAAGGTGCTGCAGGAGATGCTGGGTTTGTAGAGAAAGGGTGCTGAGGCTTTGGCTGGAGAAGAGAGGTGGTCCTCTGGGCAGCCTGGGTCTGTAGAGCTTCCAGGGTCCACAGCCTCTTTTCTCCGGAGCAGCATTGTCCCAGGCTTTCCCTTCTCAGCGGCATGCTCCGTCTCCTGTGTTTTCCTTCATCTCCTGCGCTTTTCTTCTCTTAATCATCCAGTCTGGGAGACACAGTCCCCCATATTTTTCTTCTGCGTTTTCCTTCTAAGTAGCCAGTAGTGGCTCCAGTCTTTTATACAGTTTTTTAGTCCTTAGGTGTGTGTGCAAGTATTGTCCCTCAGGAATTCAGGGGCCAGGAAATCATCCTCAGGTAAATGTCCAGGTATCGTTCACCAGGAAATCTTTCTGTGCATTTCTGTGTGTTTGGATGGAGGGGGGGGGCTCTGCCTCCTCCTTCTCCATCCAGACAAGCCCCCACACTCATTACACATCAGGAAAACAGGTGGTGAATCCATTGTGTCACCCTTTCCAGGGTACTTGATGGGTGAAGATTATCTTGTCTCATGCATATTCCTGAAGGTGGCCTCAGTCCATTGCTGTCAGGCCAGCTGTGGCCCAGTGAGCAATGTTATCTTTGCACCTTTCAAGAGTCGTTCCAGTGGCTCTGCCCAACACACATCAGCTATTGTCTGGGCAAGCAGCAAGTGATTTTATCTTTGTTGAGTCACACTGAGAGAGACAAACTTTTAGTCTCTCATAGCAAATTCCAACTCAAGCATGTTTTCATTGGGGTTTGCATAAGAAGGCAAAGAAAAACCATTTGATTTCCTCCAAGCAAAGGTTTCTCACAGAAAGGACAAGCTTGCATTTCAGTCTTAACACAGGGCAATGCTTTGTGCTGCCACAGACATCACAACCACCTGAAATGTTGTCTGAGAAGGGATTTGCAACGTGTTCTGCTAGAGGACACAGTCTCAGGCTGCAAAAGTGGAGATTTAGGTTGGATGTTAGGAAGAAGTTCTGTACAGAGAGAGTGATTGCCCATTGGAATGGGCTGCCCAGGGAGGTGGTGGAGTCACCATCCCTGGAGGTGTTCAGGAGGAGACTTGATGGGGTGCTTGGTTGTATGGTTTAGTTGTTTAGGTGGTGTTGGATGATGGGCTGGATGCAATGATCTTGAAGGTCTCTTCCAACCTGGTCCATTCCATTCCATTCCATTCCATTCCATTCCATTCCATTCCATTCCATTCCATTCCATTCCATTCCATTCCATTCCATTCCATTCCATTCTTTAAAGCTGTGAGCAATCCAACAAGCTGTGGTGGGTTGAAACACACACTCCCAACATTAACTCTGTCAGAACAGCTCAGCTGGAAGCAAATGAAAGCTGTTTTTACAGGCAGAGCAACAATCTACAATGGAATGCAATGAACATGTACAGAACATCCAGGAGTTACAATATTGACAGTGATTTACAATTAACAAACAGCACAACACTCCCACCCTGGTCAGAGACCAGGAGAAACTACCAGCTACTCCTTTTCGACCCCTCCACCCCCTGTCCCAGAGGGAAGAAGAGAAAGGAGCAGACAAAGGTGCTGTTAGACTTAACCAAAACAATGTAGCCAAGGCCAAGCAGAAGTAAGTTAGTATCTCCCCTGAGTAACAAAGTAAGAAGAGAAGAGACAAGAAGAATCATAGACTCAAACCAGGTTGGAAAAGACCTCAGAGACCATCCAGTCCAACCTATTACCTAATACCTAACACCTCCTGACAACTAAACCATGGCTCCAAGTGACACATCCAATCCTTTTGTGAACACCTCCAGGGATAGGGACTCCCCCACCTCCCTGGGCAGCACATTCCAATGGCCAATCTCTCATGCTGGGAAGAAATTTCTTCCTAACCTCCAGCCTAAACCTCCCCTGGCACAGCTTGAGACTGTGTCCTCTTGTTCTGGTGCTGGGTGCCTGGGAGAAGAGCCCAACCCCCACCTGGCTACAACCTCCTTCAGGGAGTTGGAGAGAGCAAGAAGGTCTCCCCTGAGCCTCCTCTTCTCCAGGCTAAGCAACCCCAGCTCCCTCAGCCTCTCCTCACAGGGCTGTGCTCCAGACCCCTCCCCAGCTTTGTTGCCCTTCTCTGGACACCTTCCAGAGAGAGAGGTTAGTAGAACAATACAAAGATCACAGGGGCAACAGGATCAGCCGTATAATCATAGGATTGATTCACTTGGAAAAAACCTCTGTTGTCAACCTAAGTCCACCATGGCCATTAAACCATGTCCACAAGTGCCATGGCCAAACAGTTCTTGAACACCTTCAGGGATGGCAACTGCACCACCTCCCTTGGCAGCCTGTTCCAATCCCTGACTACTCTTGCAGTAAGTATTTCCTAATCTCCAACCTAAACCTCCCCTACTACAATTTTGGCCATTCCCTCTCATCCTCCCACCTGATACTAGGGAGAAGAGACCAACCCCCATAAGATAAGTTTACCTGTTTAACTTGGTGCCTGTGTCCCTTGTCCCTGGTTGCCTGGGAGAAGAGACCAACCCCCAGCTGGCTACAACTAGCAGAGCCATCACAGGTTGAGAAGAGGAAGATTCTGAAGAGGCAAAATCACTTCAGCTCTTAGCTGCTCATGTAGCTGCCAACACAAGGGCAACTCTGGGGGCAGGGTTATCCTGCAATGTGTGAAATACTGTTTCTTTAATTAAAGGCTGAATATTTTATTATTCCATGTCAGGGAGCTGAAAGATGAATAAAACCCACCCCAAACTAAAGCCATTCACTAAGGTCCTGGCAGAAGCTTTCTCACTGAGCAATGTGATAGCTGAGGAGGATTATCATCAGGCAAGGAGAAGGAACTAAAAACCACCTCTGTAAGAGAAAGGTTTCTTTCACTGCATAAAAGAGATTTTTTTGTGGGGTGATATGGATGCAGAGTGCCGTGTTTGATGACCCCAGAGATGCTCTCTCCTCCTAAGATATATGTTGCTGTCTCTTACACTTGTCTTAATGGAGTAAAGGACTATATTTCTGTAGAGCTCTTGCACTGCAGAGAGGAGAGGTATTAATGATGAGGGCTTCAGCGCCAACCATGTGCTGCAAGCAGGAGCTGAACTGAGATCTCCATATTCATTTCACAAAGGTCAGTGAACAGATACCATTGCAATGCATCTTCTGAGCCTGAGGGATCTGATTCAGTGTTGCACCATCTGAAATTTATGTCAGTTGAAGCTCTCTGAAATGAGGCCGACACCAAATCAGGGGAGTTAGAACTGGCAGGTTGGAAGAGAGGAGGGGTGAGTCATGCCTTTTCATTTCCCAGGGTAGGAGCCAAGTGGTTATGGCACTTGCAGCATGAAGCCAGTCACCATCACTGGAAGTGTTTAAAATGAGACTGGCTGAGGCACTTGGTGCCATGGTTTAGTTGATCAGATGGTGCTGGGTGATAGGTTGGACTCAATGATCTCTGAGGTCTTTTCCAACCTGGTTGATTCTGTATTCTGTAATTCAAAAGTGGAGGTTTGGAGTGGGTTTTGGTCATAGGATCATAGGATCATAGAATCATAGGATCATAGGATCATAAAATCATAGGATCATAGAATAGAATAGAATAGAATAGAATAGAATAGAATAGAATAGAATAGAATAGAATAGATTAGAATAGAATAGAATAGAATAAACCAGGTTGGAAGGGACCTTCAAGATCATCGCGTCCAACCATCATAGAATCATAGGATCACAGAATCAGAATTGTTAGGGTTGGAAGGGACCTCAAGGATCATCCAGTTCCAACCCCCCTGCCATGGGCAGGGACACCTCACACTACAGCAGGTTGCTCACAGCCACATCCAGACTGGCTGCAAAACACCTCCAGGCATGAGGCTTCCACCACCTCCCTGAGCAACCTGTGCCAGTCTCTCACCACCCTCCTGGGGAAGAATTTCTTCCTCACATCCAATCTCAATCTACCCATTCCTATAGGTGGCTTGTCTGAACCTGTAGCTCAGAGGATGGTGAACCCATGCAAACCAAACCCCGAAGGAGTGGATGCACACAGATGTAGGATACTCAATCTTGTCTCTCTTGATGTGAATCAACAATGATAAAATCACCTTTGCTGCCCAGGGAGCAGATGGTGAAAGACCCTCTGGCATGTCCAACAAAAGAGCAGACTGCTATGAACAACCTACCTGCCAGGGCAGCTGTGCCCACTGCTAGCACACCTGGCAATCACATAGGCATTAATGTACCTGGAGTGTGGGCCAGGGGGAGCTGCCATTAACTGAATAAAAGACACTGAGCCTTAGCTGCTCAGAGAGAAGACATCACCATGAACACCCAGCCTAAAAGCAGTCCAGGAACCCCCTCTCCACTGCCACCACCACCAGCAGCAAAGTCATGCCCTAAGTTTTGCCTGCTGTAAGAAGAAAAGAAGAACTCCTGGAGAAACAAGCAACAGGACCAGAGGAAATGGTTTCAAGCTGTGCCAGGGGAGGTTCAGGGGAGGATGATAGGAAATGTTTCTGCACTGAAAGGTTCTCAAACCTTGGAATGGTTTACCCAGGGCAGTGGTGGAGTCACCATCCCTGGGGGCGTTCAAGCAGTGTGTGGAGCTGGTGCTTAGGGACATGGTATGGTGTTAATCTTTCAGTGCTGGTTTGAGGGTTGGACTGGATGAGCTTGGAGGTCTCTTCCAACCAGATGCATTCTGTGATTCTCTGAAGAGAAAAGACATCTTTACTGAAAATACTACATGTTGGAGACTGCTCAGATAAAGACTTGGACTTTGGGATCCCTCCCTCCCCTCCTCTGTGTGGAGTACAGTATAAGCCAACAAAGACATCTCCTCCTAGCCAAAGCAGCAGCAGCCCTCCTTGGACCTAAATCATCTTGGAGGAGGTGGGGGGTCATGGTAATATAATTCCTTTGCTGTTCTCTCTCTCCATTTATCTCCTCTCCCTCTCTCTCCCTTCTTCTGTTCTGTCCACGTTATTCTGTTCATAAATAGCCTGGATTTTGGTATTTGGCCTCATTTGTGCCTATAATTTCACACCAAAAGAATGTTCAAAAGGAACTGAGTCTCTCTTCCCCTCCAGACAAAGAAATCAACCCAGTGAACAAAGCCTGCTCACTTAGAATCATAGAATCAATAAGGTTGGAAAAGACCTCAAAGATCATCAAATCTAACCTGTCAACCAACACCTCATGACTAACTAAACCATGGCTCCAAGTGCAACATCCAATCCCCTCTTGAACACCTCCAGGGATGGTGACTCCACCACCTCCCTGGGCAGCACATTCCAATGGCCAATTACTCTTTCTGGGAAGAACTTTCTCCTCACCTCCAGCCTAAACTTCCCCTGGCACAGCTTGAGACCTCTTGTTCTGGTGCTGGTTGCCTGGGAGAAGAGACCAACCCCCACTGGCTACAATCTCCCTTCAGGGAGTTGGAGAGAGCAAGAAGGTCTCTGCTGAGCCTCCTCTTCTGCAGGCTAAGCAACCCCAGCTCCCTCAGCCTCTCCTCACAGGGCTGTGCTCCAGACCCCTCCCCAGCCTTGTTGCCTTTCTCTGGACACCTTCAAGTCTCTCAATGTCCTTCCTAAACTGCGGAGCCCAGAACTGGACACAGGACTCAAGGTGTGGCCTAACCAGTGCTGAGCACAGGGCACAATGACCTCCCTGCTCCTGCTGGCCACACTATTGCTGATGCAGGCCAGGATGCCCTTGGCCTTCTTCACCACCTGGGCCCACTGCACACTGCTGGCTCATGTTCAGCTGGCTGTCACTCAGGCTTCCACACAGCTTTTGCTGCACAGTCACTTGACTGTTTTTTTGCCCCCTTGATGACTTGTTCACCCCCCAAAAAATATCAAACTCTGCAAGTAGTCAGATAGTGTTTGCAGGGAAGAATGGTTTCATGGAGAGGTTGCAATCAGAGCAGATTTGCTGGTACATACAGCAGGGGGGGGGAAAGAGAGAACAAGTCAAAATCAAATGTTCCAGGAGTAAAGTATTCTCTCCAGCTAGTTGTGATTCTACCAATTGATCTGGCAACTGCCCACCTTCAAGCCTGAACTCCTGCAGATTGTTGTCTCTCTGAATTAGTGGGGAGGTCTCCAGACTCTGTGCATTGAATTCAGAGGCTTGGTGATGTGCAGTCAAGCCTGCCATTTATTTCCAATCCAGCCCACAGCTATTGTTCCCTTATCAGTCATACAGGTAATGATCTAGGGCTGAATACCATGAAGTCCTGAGTCAATATCCCCCACCATGAATACTGCACTGCTAGGGCATTACTTGGAGAGGGATGAAATTACAAGTCTGGTTTTATTCCTCTGAAATATAGCCAGGTCCTGGCCTTAAAGCACTGCAGTAAAAGAGTGTAAAGGCTGGCATGATCTACCATACACTCAGACAATTTGTGAACACTAAGTGTGCTTTAAAGGTTGTGCACAACTTCTGCCCACTGCAGTAAATCCAAATCAATAAAGGTAGGAGACCACAACAGTATTTTTTGAGGGGGGAGAGGGAAGGGGGAAACAGCACAACACCTTATTGCACATTTGTGAATGGAAACTCTCTTTCTTTCTCCCCTCATTTGCACAATGCACAGAGTTAATTTCAATGCAAAATTACTTGCATGGCATTACTCTTTATCTTTCAGCTAATGCATTGTTAGTGACTTAAGCTCGATCTAATCTCTGCCATGCTCAGACCAGGCCATATTTTATAGTTGTACTTTAACTGGAGAACTGCTCTACATCAATACCATGGCCACTGCTGTTTTAAAGGCAAAAACTGAGGAGGAAATTCCTCCTGAGGCCATAGAAGATGACTGAGGTAGAGATGTATTATAGTTTTAGGCTGATGCCTAGGAAAACCCCAGAGATTTTGAGTAGAAAATAGTAAAAGGTAAAGAAAGTTAGCCATAGGATGCAGAATAATAACATAGATATGTCTATAGCATTCTGTTTGCTTGCTACCTGGGATAACACTGAATTACATAGAACCACAGAACTGTCAGGGTTGGAAGGGACCTCAAAGCTCATCCAGTTCCAAGCCCCCTGCCATGGGCAGGGACACCTCCCACTACAGCAGCTTGCTCACAGCCACCTCCAGCCTGGCTGCAAACACCTCCAGGCAGGAGGCTTCCACCACCTCCCTGAGCAACCTGTGCCAGGCTCTCACCACTCCCATGGGGATCAACTTCTTCCTGACATTCAATCTGAATCTACCCACTTCTAGCCTGGATCCATCCCCCCTAGTCCTATCACTCCCTGACACCCTCAAAATTCCCTTTCCAGCTTTCTTGGAGCCCCCTTCAGATACTGGAAGGCCACAATTAGGTCTCCTGGGAGCCACCTTCTCTCCAGACTGAAAAGCCCCAACTCTCTCAGTCTGTCTCCATAACAGAGCAGCTCCAGCCCTCTGCTTGTGGCCCTTCTCTGGACACCTTCCATCACCTCCAGATCCTTCCTCGAAGAGAGGCTCCAGAACTGGATGCAGTGCTCCAGGTAGGGTCTCAGCAGAACAGAGCAGAGGGGGAGAATCCCCTCCCTGGCCCTGCTGGCTATGCTTCTCTTGATGCAGCCCAGGATGTGATTGGGATGAACTAATCTGTCTTGTTTCACTTCAGTCTCTCTGTGGCTTGCATGGCTTGCTCCCTTAACTCTCTTGCCTGATCTTCTGCTGGCTGAACTGACTTTGTGGTGTTTCTCTGAAGGTACCAGGGAAAGGAGAAGGGAGGAGGTTCTCAGTGGTCCCCTGGACCATCCCGGGGTGGGGGTGGGGGGGGTGCTTCTGTACAAGGGGATCCTTGCAGTTGTGTTTTTTTTTTTCTCTGAATTGTAAGTATACATAAACATATTTTGTACATATTCATTGCTTTTTATAGTTCTGGATTTTGCTTGTTTTGTACACACAGCTTCATTCTGCTTTGCAAGCCAGCTGAGCTAGTCTGGTGATTTATTTTGGGAGTAATTTCCCCAGTTTTTTGGGGAGGGTAGCCTCAACCCACCACAAGATGGTTGGAGAATCCAGAAGTGCCAAAGCACAGCCCCACACCTTTTGCCCTTTAAAAACATGCAATGCTAAGAGAGACATCAGGTTGGTCTCTTCTCCCAGGCAACCAGCACCAGAACAAGAGGACACAGTCTCAAGCTGTGCCGGAGGAGGTTTAGGCTGGAGGTGAGGAAGAAGTTCTTCCCAGAAAGAGAGATTGGCCATGGGAATGTGCTGCCCACAGAGGTGATGGAGTCACCATCTCTGAAGGTGTTTAAAAAGAGCCTGGATTAGGCACTTGGTGGCATGGTTTAGTTGATCAGATGGTGTTGGGTGATAGGTTGGACTTGATGATCTCTGAGGTCTTTTCCAACCTGGTTAATTCTGTTCTATTCTATTCTATGCTATGCTATGCTATGCTATGCTATGCTATGCTATGCTATGCTATGCTATGCTATGCTATTCTCTATTCTATTCTATTTTCTATTCTACAACCCCAACTCTCTCAGCCTGGCCTCACAGCAGAGGGCTTCCAGCCCTCCCTGCATTGCTGTGGTCTTTGCTGGCTCTGCTCCAACAGGTCCATGCCTCTGCTGTGCTGAGCACTCCAGAGCTGGTCCCAGCACTGCAGGTGGGGTCTCAGCAGAGCACAGCAGAGGGGCAGAATCCCTTCCCTCCATCTGCTGCCCAGGCTGCTGGGGATCAGCCCAGGACACAGCTGGCTCTGGGCTGGGAACACTCAGTGCTTGCAGCCCAGGTGAATATATCAATTTAAATCTGATTGAGGCATTAATATTATTAATATAGACTAATCTATTAATTAATAGAATAATATACTAATTTAAATGTGTTGCAGAGTAGGAAAGTTTAGATCTTACATTCCCTAAGCAGCTAATCAGGAGAGAGAGCCTCTGAAGGGAGTACTGCAATGCAGGGCAGCTAAGGAGTGAGTAGAGTGAGCAAGGTTCAAAAACTGCCTTGGGAAGAGGAATCTGCTCTCAAACAGGAAAAAAAAATGGAAGGAAGGAAGGAAGGAAGGAAGGAAGGAAGGAAGGAAGGAAGGAAGGAAGGAAGGAAGGAAGGAAGGAAGGAAGGAAGGAAGGAAGGAAGGAAGGAAGGAAGGAAGGAAGGAAGGAAGGAAGGAAGGAAGGAAGGAAGGAAGGAAGGAAGGAAGGAAGGAAGGAAGGAAGGAAGGAAGGAAGGAAGGAAGGAAGGAAGGGAGAAAACACTAAAGGAAAATAGTAAATGAAATCAGGGTTTAGTTAGTCATGAGGTGTTGGGTGATAGGTTGGACTTGATGATCTCTGAGGTCTTTTCCAGCCCTATTGATTCTATGATTCTATGATCTTTCAACCACTGAACAAAAAACAAATGGCAATACTTCAGCACTTGGAGGAAGAGCCCTGGCCACAGGCCAGGCCAGTGGGAGGATGCCAGAAGCCTCATAGTTGTATGGATTATGTGTTGCTTCTGTAGGAGCACTTGAGAACAGATCTTCTCTTCTAATGCTTTCCTCCTCAGCAGGAAATGAGGCAGAGAGAGGTTCCTCATGGAGATGGACTGCTAAAGAAGATGGTCCTGCACTGTGAAGGAGGATGGCTGTCAGCATAGGATAAATACAAGACACAGGGAAAGAGAGTACTTGAGAATGAATTGCATTGCTTTTTCTGACCTTTTTTTATCCTTTTTGATATAAATTCGCAGATGGTTCCCTAGCTTTTTCCCCAGGTCACCCAGAAATAAAGAACTTGGCTGGAAGGGCCAAACCCCATCCTTTTAATGCCTGCTTCAAAGTAGGTTCAGTTGTTCCTGTCATTGCTGAGAGATGTTTGTATAAGCTGTTCAGAATGGTCTCCCTTGCCAGCAGCTCCACAGCTTGCCTGCTCAATAGATCCCTCTGTATCTCAGTGGTTTTGCTCCTAATATTCAACCTACATTTTCCTGGCTATAAATTAAACACACTACTCTCCTTTCCAGGAGGCAGAGAAAATATCACACTCTTTGTCTTTGCTGACTGGCCATTGGAATGTGCTGCCTAGGGAGGTGGTGGAGTCACCATCCCTGGAGGTGTTCAAGAGGGGATTGGATGTGGCACTTGGTGCCATGGTTTAGTTGATTAGATGGTGTTGGGTGATAGGTTGGACTTGATGATCTCAAAGGTCTTTTCCAACCTGGTTAATTCTATTCTATTCTATTCTATTCTATTCTATTCTATTCTATTCTATTCTATTCTATTCTATTCTATTCTATTCTATTCTATCCTATCCTATCCTATCCTATCCTATCCTATCCTATCCTATTCTGTCCTGTCCTAATCCTATTCTATTCTATTCTATTCTATTCTATTCCTTTTCCTATACCTATTCTATTCTACTCCTATCCTATCCTATCCTATCCTATCCTATCCTATCCTATCCTATCCTATGTTATCTATCCTACCCGCCCCAGTGGTGGTGGTGTGGGGGGTTGGGGTGGTGAGTTCTGTATTCTCTTTAAGCAACACTAGACTAGAAAAAGTACTGCAAACATCTAAAAGGTGACAGACCAGAGCCCAAGGCAGTTCTCTCTGGTTCTCTGCCTCTTTGAGGAACATTTTATTGGCATCTTTGGCATTTAGGTGTCAGAACTGCTGTTGTTTCATGCCTTTGTCAACATGAAAAAGGCAGTCAGTGATTCCCATCTGTCTGCTCCCTAGGTTTTATATAACAAATCTCTTCTTCCCTACTGCTGTTGATTCCAAAAGTGCTGTGAGGGAGGTGGTGGAAGCCTCATCCCTGGAGGTTTTCAAGGCCAAGCTGGATGTGGCTGTGAGAAACCTGACCTAGAGTGAGGTGTCCCTGCCCATGGCAGGGGGGTTTGGAACTGGATGATCCTTGAGGTCCCTTCCAACCCTAACAACTCTATGCTTCCATGATCTCAGTGGCTGCAGCACTTTCTCAAGGCACACTGAATAAAATCTTCATCTGTGCATTCATCCTAATGTTTGGATTTTCAAATTACATCTTTTTTTGCCCTTGTAAACCTGAACAGAGCTGGGAATGTCCACAGAATAAATTCTCTAATTTAGTTCCAATTCTGCTGCTCAGGAGTTGTCTCTTTTTGTTTGCTTGGTTGCTTTGTTTGGGGTTGGGGTTTGTCATTGTTGTTGTTTTGTTTCCTGGAGGTTTTGTTGTTGCTGTTGGTGGTTGGTTGGTTGGCTTTTACTTTATTTACTTTTCTGACTCATCTGCAGTGCCACGCAGAATTTGTTGGTAGCACAAAATATTCCTTACTGCAGTCACAGGAGGAATGCAAGGTGTTACACAGAAGCACAGAATTGTCAGGGTTGGAAGGGACCTCAAGGATCATTCAGTTCCAACCCCCTGCCATAGGCAAGGACACCTCACAGTAGATCATGTTGCCCAGAGCCAAATCCAGCCTGGCCTTAAAAGCCTCCAGGCAGGCAACCTGTGCCAGTGTCTCACCACCCTCATGGGGAACAACTTCTTCCTAACATCCAATCTGAATGTACCCATTTCTGGTTTTGCTCCATTCCCCCCAGTCCTATCACTCCCTGACACCCTCAGAAGTTCCTCCCCAGCTTTCTTGGAGCCCCCTTCAGATACTGCAAGTCCACAATTAGGTCTTCTGGGAGCCGCCTTCTCTCCAGACTGAAAAACCCCAACTCCCTCAGTCTGTCTCCATAACAGAGCAGCTCCAGCCCTCTGCTCATCCTCGTGCCTCTTCTCTGGACACCTTCCAGCACCTCCAGATCCTTCCTGTAATAGAGGCTCCAGAACTGGACACAGAGCTCCAGGTGGCGTCTCACCAGAGTGGAATAGAGGGGGAGAATCACCTCCCTAAACCTGCTGGTCACACTTCTGTTGATGCAGCCCAGGATGAAATTAACATACAACAGAATTCTCTGCCTTACCCTGCGGCTTGCTGTTGTACACTGAAACCTCTCTTACTTCTTCCACTCCTTACCAGGTTAATGAAATTGAATGAGAAAACTGGAAATAGAGCAGAGAGAAAAAAACCAAACAATTATTGAGCATGGTGTTCATGAACACATGAACACTATCTGGCCTCATCTCAGTATTCAGTATTCAGTATTCAGTATCACTAAGGTTGGAAGAGACCTCAAAGATCATCGAGTCCAACCTGTCACCACAGACCTCATGACTAGAGTAGGGAGAGAATGAGGAAATCATCACAACTACCAGGTCATGATGAAGGAGAAAGTTTTATCACTTGACCTTCAGGGTTTAGGATGGCATGGTCATGACACTGGGACACATAGCAAACATTCCTCCACAGCGCAGAAGCAGCTGAAGGTCCCCTGGGGAAGGAGGTGTACAGCTGTGCATCACAGGAGAGAAATGACATTTCACCCCAGCTTGAGAAGTGATTTCACAGAATCACAGAATCAACCAGGTTGGAAAAGACCTTTGAGTCCAACCTATCACCCAACACCATCTAATCAACTCAACCATGGCACCAAGTGCCTCATCCAGCCTCTTCTTAAACACTTCCAGTGATGGTGACTCCACCACCTCCCTGGGCAGCACATTCCAATGGTCAATCTCTCTTTTTGGGAAGAATTTCTTCCTCACCTCCAACCTAAAGCTCCCCTGGCACAGTTTGAGACTGTGTCCTCTCCTTCTGTCACGGGCTGCCTGGGAGAAGGGTTTGAAGAAGATTTGACCATGGTTTATTTAGTCATGAGGTCTTGGGTGACTGGGTGACAGGTTGGACTTGATCTTTGAGGTCTCTTCCAACCCTATTGATTCTATACTGCAAGAAGGGGCCGCTATAACGACCAATGTGATCAGCAGAATCCAACTTTATTGAGCATCAGACACATCTTATATACAGTTTGCTATAATTATGCCCACTTGGCAACATACTATTGGTTGCTCTCTGAAAGGTTACATCATTGTTTTCACAACTCTGTGGAATTCTTCTATCCGGTCTAATTGCTCTCTTTCCCAGATCTCGCCTCCTCCTTATCATGCTTGCCTCCCATCTCAGGGGCAGCTGGACTTCAGCATACCAAGCAATCAGCACTTCCTCACATCTCTTACTCCGCCACTATATTATCAACCGAGAATTCTTCAAGGCCTGAATTGCACAGGTGTTCCTGGGTCCTTGCTCAGAACAAACCCCAACAATTCTATGATGACCAAGAAGCTTCTCTAAATACAACAACACCAGTTTGCTAACAAGCTACTCCTAGGCTGCTTGCAGCAGGACAAGTGCTGAAATTCTCCTGCAAGAGTTTTAAGGACTGCTGGATTTCTTGCCCTCCTTTTCCAGCAGGAAAAGACTGCACATCATTGACTGTGCAAGCAGTTTCAGTGCAGCTGAAAATGTTCCTGTACTAAAGCATACAATGCTGTCAACAGACCTTCATGACTATTTAGTAGTATCATAGTAGTATCTTAGTCAGGGTTGGAAGGGACCACAAGGATCATCTAGTTCCAAACCCCCTGCCATGGGCAGGGACACCCCACACTAGATCAGCCTGGCCACAGCCTCATCCAGCCTGCTCTTAAACACCCCCAGGGACAGGCCTCAACCACCTCCCTGGACAACCCATTCCAGGGCTTCACCACTCTCATGGGGAAGAACTTCCTCCTCACCTCCAGCCTCAATCTCCCCACCTCCAGCTTCCTTCCATTCCCCCTAGTCCTAGCACTCCCTGAGATCCTGAGCAGTCCCTCCCCAGCCTTCTTGGAGCTCCCTTCAGATACTGGAAAGCCACAATGAGGTCACCTGGGAGCCTTCTCTTCTCCAGACTGAACAGCCCCAACTCCTTCAGCCTGTCCTCATAGGAGAGGTGCTCCAGCCCTCTGATCATCCTTTTATGTGGTATTCAAGGACCTGGCCAAGCTGGATCGATAGGCCAAGGTCAGTTGTATGAGGTACAACAAGGCCAAGTCCTGGACCTTACACTTGGATCACAACAACCCCCTGAATGCTCCAGGCTTGGGGCAAAATGGCTGAAAAGATGCTCAGCATGAAAGCACCTGGATGTGGTGGTCAACAGGGGGCTGAATAAGAGCCAGCAGTGTGCCCAGGTGGTCAAGAAGCCCAAGAGCATCCAGGCCTGTATCAGCAATAGAGTGACCAGCAGGACCAAGGCAGAGATTGTCCCCCTGGACTTGGCACTGGTGAGAATGCACCTTGAATACTGGGTTCCATTTTGTCCCCCTGACCCAGAAAGGATGTTGAGGGGCTGGAGCAGGTCCAGAGAAGAGCAATGAAGCTGATGAAAGGTCTGGAGGACAAGTCTGGCGAGGAGCAGCTGAGGGACCTGGGGTTGTTTAGTTGAGAGAAAAGGATACTGAGGGGAGACCTTCTGGCTCTCTACAACTTCCTGAGAGGAGGTTAGACCCAGGTAGGGGTTCTCCCAAGTCTGTTCTCCCAAGTGACTGGTAATAAGACAAGAAGTGGCCTCAGGAGAGGTTTAGGTTGGACATAAGGATAAGGATTTCTTCCCCAAAGGGTTATCAAATCCTAGAATAGGCCACCCAGGACACTGGTGGAGTCTCCATCCCTGGAGGGATTTAAAAGATGTGTAGATGAGGTGCTGGGAGCCATGGTTTAGTGGTGAACTTGGCAGTGCTGGGTTAATGGTTGGACTTGTTGATCTTAAAGGAGGTCTCTTAACCAAAATGATTCTTTTCTATGATTCTGTAGACTAATTTTTTCTTTGTGGCTGCAGAAAGGATGAGAAGATAATTCTTTAGCTGCAAATATTTCAGTGTAGCTCTCTCCCATTCCCCTGAGGTCCCAGTGAATCAGCCACACCTTTGTAAACCACTTCCAGATAACATGATCCTGGTTACTGCATCTCTGCCTAGACAACTACTCTTTTGTCAAGGGAGACATTGCAGTACTCACAGTATCAGTATCACAGAACATTAGAGGTTGAAAGGGACCCCAAGAGATCATCCAGTCCAAACCCCCTGCCAAAGCAGCGTCACTCAGGGTAGAATGCATGCAGATGGGGTTTAAAAGCGTCCAGAGAAGGAGACTCCACAACCTCTCTAGGCAGCCTCTTCCAACTCCTGGCCAAGCCCATGGCGTGGATGGGAGCACACTGCATTGGGTAAGGAACTGGCTGGAGGCTGAGCCCAGAGAGTGGTGGGGAATGGTGCCACAGCCAGCTGGCAGCCAGGCACCAGTGGTGTGCCCCAGGGAGCAGTGCTGGGCCCCATCCTGTTTAATATCTTCATTGATGATCTGGATGAGGGCATTGAGTCCATCATCAGTAAATTTGCAGGTGACACCAAGCTGGGGGCAGGAGTTGATCTGCTGAAGGGTAGAGAGGCTCTGCAGAGGGACCTCAACAGGCTGGACAGATGGGCACAGTCAAAGGGCAGGAGATTGAACACATCCAAGTGCCAGGTTCTGCACATTGGCCACAACAACCCCAGGCAGTGCTACAGGCTGGGGTCAGAGTGGCTGAGAGCAGTCAGGTAGAGAGGGACCTGGGGATGCTGGTCAATGGTAGGCTGAACATGAGCCTGCAGTGTGCCCAGGCAGCCAAGAGGGCCAATGGCATCCTGGCTTGCATCAGGAAGAGTGTGGCCAGCAGGAGCAGGGAGGTCATTCTGCCCCTGTACACTGCACTGGTTAGGTCACACCTTGAGTCCTGTGTCCAGTTCTGGGCCCCTCAGGTTAGGAAGGAGGTTGACTTGCTGGAACGAGTCCAGAGAAGGGCAACAAAGTTGGTGAGGGGTTTGGAACACAGCCCTGTGAGGAGAGGCTGAGGGAGCTGGGGTTGCTTAGCCTGGAGAAGAGGAGGCTCAGGGATGACCTTATTGCTCTCTACAACTACCTGAAGGGAGGTTGTAACCAGGCAGAGGTTGGTCTCTTCTCCCAGGCAAGCAGCACCAGAACAAGAGGACACAGTCTCAGGCTGCGCCAGGGGAGGTTTAGGCTGGAGGTTAGGAAGAAGTTCTATACCGAGAGAGTGATTGCCCATTGGAATGTGCTGCCCAGGGAGGTGGTGAAGTCACCATCATTGGAGGTGTTCAGGAGGAGACTTGATGGGGTGCTTGGTGCCATGGGTTAGTTGTTTAGGTGGTGTTGGATTGGTTGATGGGTTGGACACGATGATCTCTGAGGTCTCTTCCAACCTGGTCTATTCTATTCTATTCTATTCTATTCTATTCTATTCTATTCTATTCTATTCTATTCTATTCTATTCTATTCTATTCTATTCCTCCATCACCCTCACTGTAAAGGAGTTTCTCCTCATGTTGAGGTGAAATCTTCTCTGTTCAAGCAAAGGAGGCAGTACTTGTCAACAAATATTGGAGGACAGCTGGTTCAGAAATACTCAGGTATACATTCTGAGCTAAACCAGGTGTGTTCTGCAGGGTGCTGACAGATATCTTCTCTCTGGAGCAACTGAATACACAGATTCACTCCTATTGTAATAGGACAATCTACCTAAAGGTGGAGCTGGGATTGGGGTTAAAAGAGTGCAAGCTTCTGGTTTCAGTCCCAGCCACATAATTAACTGTAAAATCAAGCTGTGTTTTCATCTTGGTGTTGGTCTGAGCTCCTCTCATCTTGTGTCACCAGGAACATCTGAAACACAGCAGTTTCTTGATGAGCAGATTACAAAGAAGAATGACAGTTCCAGGAAAGCAATGCCCCTCCTGTGCTCAAAGCTGCATAGGCAAAGGCTGCAGCACTGCCCTGTGACTCCAGAGGATTGACTGTACAGAGGAACATCACAGTATCACAGTATCACAGTATCACTTAGGTTGGAAAGGACCTCGGGGATCATCGAGTCCAACCTATCAACACAGACCCCATGCCTAGACCATGGCACCAAGTGCCACGTCCAATCTCCCCTTGAACGCCTCCAGGGTCGATGACTCAACCACCTCCCTGGGCAACCCGTTCCAATGCCGAATGACTCGCTCGGTGAAGAACTTCCTCCTCACCTCAAGTCTGAACTTCCCCTGGCGCAGCCTGAGACTGTGTCCCCTCGTTCTGGTGCTGGCTGCCTGGGAGAAGAGGCCAACCCCCTCCTGGCTACAACCACCCTTCAGGTAGCTGTAGAGGGCAATGAGGTCACCCCTGAGCCTCCTCTTCTCCAGGCTAAACAATCCCAGCTCCCTCAGCCTCTCCTCATAGGGCTTGTGTTCAAGGCCTCTCACCAGCCTTGTTGCCCTTCTCTGGACACGCTCAAGTGTTTCGATGTCCTTCTTAAACTGAGGGGCCCAGAACTGGACACAGGACTCTAGGTGTGGCCTAACCAAAGCAGAGTACAGGGGCACTATGACCTCCCTGCTCCTGCTGGCCACACTATTCCTAATGCAGGCCAGGATGCCATTGGCCCTCCTGGCCACCTGGGCACACTGCTGGCTCATATTCAGGTGGCTGTCGATCAGCACACCCAGGTCCCTCTCTGTTTGGGAGCTTTCCAGCCACTCCGACCCCAGCCTATAGCTCTGCATGGGATTGCCATAGCCAAAGTGCAGCACTCGGCACTTGGACTTGTGGAATGAGTCATGGAAATACAATCAGAGAATTACAGAATTGTTAGGGTTGGAAGGGACCTCAAGGATCAGCCAGTTCCAACTCCCCTGCCAGGGGCAGGGACACCTCACACCATAGCAGGTTGCTCACAGCCACATCCAGCCTGGCTGCAAACACCTCCAGGCAGGAGGCTTCCACCACCTCCCTGAGCAACCTGTGCCAGGCTCACACCACCCTCATGGGGAAGAGCTTCTTCCTAACATCCAATCTGAATCAACCACAACATTCAGGTTCTGTCATGATTCATCTACAACCAGCGAGGAAACCTGGCTATCAGAGCAGAGAATGAGCTACACCAAGCAGTTGATTCCATTATCAGAGAATCACCAAGGTTGGAAGAGACCTCAAAGATCATCGAGTCCAACCTGTCACCACAGACCTCATGACTAAACCATGGCACCAAGTGCCACATCCAATCCCCTCTTGAACACCTCCAGGGATGGGGACTCCACCACCTCCCTGGACAGCACATTCCATTATGATAAAGCATAGACATTTGTGGTGATGTAGAGATCAATGCATCAGCCTCCAAGAGTTAAATACACAGCTGCAGATTTGTGCACAACACTAAGCGTCAGCATTGGATAGTCCACTGTCAGGTATAGAATTGCAGAATGGTTTGTGTTGAAAGGGGCCTTAAAGACCATCCAGTTCCAGCCCTCCTGCCATGGGCAGGGACACCTCCCACGGGCAGGGACGCCTCCAACCAGCCCAGGTTGCTCAAGGCCTCATCCAACCTGGCCTTGAACACTCCAGGGAGGGGACATCCACAGCCTCCCTGGGCAACCTGTTCCAGTGTCTCATCACCCTCACTGTCAAGAATTTCTTCCTAATGATCCAGTCTAAATCTGCCCTCCTCAAGCTTCAATCCAATTCAATAGTTTGTTAGATATCTCTAGTTAGGAAAGAAAAAAAACCTGTGCTGGTTTAAAAATCATAGTGTCACAGTATGTTAGAGGTTGGAAGGGATCTCCAGAATCACCCAGTCCAACCTCCCTGCCAAAGCAGGATCACCCAGGGTAGTCAGCATAGGAATGAAGGCGATGTGCTGCTTGGCACAACTCTCACCAGAGTCACAGAATCACCCTGGTTGGAAGGGACCTCTAAAGGTCATGGAGTCCAACCCCCTGCAGTGAGCAGGGGCATAGCAAAAAAGCCTGTCCTGATAACAGAGTTGGCATTTTGGGGCTAAGTCTACATTTATACAAGGTACCTCCACAGGCATACTTGTGCATCACACTGCCTTGAGGTGAATCATGCAATGCCCAGGTGTGGTGGTTTAGGCTGGGTGCTGGCCCGGCTGCCACTGCACAGAACACACCTGGGAGGTCCCTACGGGTGGGCCCAGCCCAGGGGGTGGTCACAGGCAGGTATTCAATCCCATAATGCCCTGCTCCCCTATAAAATGCCCATGCGGGGTCTCCACTCGCTCTTTTGTCCCCAGCTGCAGCCTAGGTAAAATGGTGTGAGCCGCCTCCCTTGGGCCTGCCCAGGCCCAAGGCTGGGTTGGGGGGGAGGAGAGAGCCCTGGGGGGGGGTTTGGGTGTACCCCCAGGTGGGGATGGGATGTTCTTGGGTATGTTTCTGGGATCTCTCTCTTTGTCACGGTGCTTGTGGTTCTCTGTAAAGCTTTCATTGGTGTTTGTTTTTTTTTTAAATTGTTTTCCTATTTAAACTTTCCATCACTTTTGCAATCCCTTTGTCTGAGTCGTTGTTTCTGCCCGTGGTGGGGAGGGGGTTTGCCCCAACCCATTACACCAGGTAGTCAAGAAGGCCAGTGGCATCCTGGCTTGGATCAGGAAGAGTGCAGCCAGCAGGAGCAGGGAAGTCATTGTGCCCTGTGCTCAGCACTGGTTAGGCCACACCTTGAGTCCTGTGTCCAGTTCTGGGCCCCTCAGGTTAGGAAAGATGTTGAGTTGCTGGAAGGTGTCCAGAGAAGGGCAACAAAGCTGGGGAGGGGTCTGGAGCACAGCCCTGTGAGGAGAGGCTGAGGGAGCTGGGGTTGCTTAGCCTGGAGAAGAGGAGGACTAGATGATCTCTGGAGGTCCCTTCCAACCCCTAACACTCTGTGATTCCATGACTCTGTGCCCCTCTCCCCTCTCAAACCCTCTCCAGCATCTGCTGTGTAAAAGGCGGAGGGAGGCCCTTATTAATCACCCCCAAAGTGCACTAAAGCAAACCGCCTGAGCCCCTAAATAACTTGTTTATACAGATGATCTGCTCCACCGTAAGCCATGGGGTCAAGAGTCCTGTTTGTTGCAGGGTGTTGTTGTATTGATGTGGGAGGAAGCATTGGCAGCTCGTTTTGTCACGCTCTGCTTTCCAGCCCTCCAAAAGGTAATCACTCTCGGGCTGTCGGATGCACCCAGTGTCCCAGCGCATGCTGCGCCTCTGATCGAGCGCTGCCACCCTCATTCATCATGCACAGCCTCGCATTTCCCCTACCAGGGCAGCAATTCTTCAAGGACAGGAATGTGGCATCAATTTTCAATGGAGAAATGACAACACAAAAGTGGGTCACTGGCAGGTTGCTCTAAAGCAGCTCCTTAAAAGTAAAATGATACCGACTACCAATCCTGGTCAATAACTTTATTGATGATCGGGAGGAAGAGATTGAGGCCATCAGCAGTAGGTTTGCAGATGACACCAAGTTAGGGGCAGGTGTGGATCAGTTAGAGGGTAGGAGGACTCTCCAGAGGGACCTTGGCAGGCTGGACAGATGGGCAGAGTCCAACAGGATGGCATTCAACAAGTCCAAGTGCCAGGGGCTACACTTTGGCCACAACAACCCCATGCAGAGCTACAGGCTGGGGACAGAGTGGTTGGAGAGCAGCCAGGCAGAAAGGGAACTGGGGGTTGTGGTTGACAGCAGCTCAACATGAGCCAGCAGTGTGCCCAGGAGGCCAAGAAGACAAATGGCATCCTGGTCTGCATCAGGAACAGTGTGGCCAGCAGGAGCAGGGAAGTCATTGTGCCCCTGTACTCAGCACTGGTTAGGCCACACCTTGAGTCCTGTGTCCAGTTCTGGGCCCCTCAGTTTAAGAAGGACATTGAGACACTTGAACATGTCCAGAGAAGGGCAACAAGGCTGGGGAGGGGTCTGGAGCACAGCCCTGTGAGGAGAGGCTGAGGGAGCTGGGGTTGCTCAGCCTGGAGAAGAGGAGGCTCAGGGCAGATCTGATTGATCTCTACAACTACCCGAAGGGAGGTTGCAGCCAGGTGGGGGTTGGTCTCTTCTCCTAGGCAAGCAGCACCAGAACAAGAGGACACAGTCTCAAGCTGTGCCAGGGGAAGTTTAGGCTGGAGGTGAGGAGAAAGTTCTTCCCAGAAAGAGGGACTGGCCATTGGGGTGTGCTGCCCAGGGAGGTGGTGGAGTCACTGTGCCTGGAGATGTTTGGGAAGGTTTGGGAGGGTTGGGAAAGGGGAAGGGGAAGGGGAAGGGGAAGGGGAAGGGGAAGGGGAAGGGAAGGGAAAGGGAAAGGGAAAGGGAAAGGGAAAGGGAAGTTTGGGAAGGGAAGTTTTGGGAAGGGAATATTTGGGAAGGTTTGGGAAAGGAAGAGGAGAGGAGAGGAGAGGAGAGAGAGAGAGGAGAGGAGAGGAGAGGGAGAGGAGAGGAGAGGAGAGGAGAGGAGAGGAGAGGAGAGAGAGAGAGGAGAGGAGAGGAGAGGAGAGGAGAGAGAGAAGAGAAGAGAAGAGAAGAGAAGAGAAGAGAAGAGAAGAGAAGAGAAGAGAAGAGAAGAGAAGAGAAGAGAAGAGAAGAGAAGAGAAGAGAAGAGAAGAGAAGAGAAGAGAAGAGAAGAGAAGAGAAGAGAAGAGAAGAGAAGAGAAGAGAAGAGAAGAGAAGAGAAGAGAAGGGTGTTAGTGTAAGACCCATGAAGGGTTTGAAAACCTCAAATCAGCTAATTTCTGTACCATCAAAATTCCACTTAGAGAATTTTGGATGATCAGTATTAACACAGGAAGATTGCTGAGGGAAGAAGCCTCTTTGATCTAGCAGACAAAAGTATAATGAGATGCTGTGGCTGGAAGCTGAAGGTAGACATATTCAGAACAGCAATAAGGAAAACCTTTTGCAGGGTGGATGTGATTAGCCATTAGAAGGTGCTTTTTAGGAGCACAAGGGGACATCTCATCACCTGACAATTTGGAAGCAGCCCCTTTCCAAAAGTGACACACCAGTAGGATGTTGATACAGGAATCATCCTGGTGGGGAGGAACAAGAACCTGATAGATCACAGAATCTCAGCATGGTAGCTGTTGAAAGGGACGTCTGAGTCTGAGCTTCAGTTCAACACTCCTGCTAAAGCAGAGTCAGCCACGGTAAATTACACAGGAATACATCCAGGCAGGTTTGGAATGCCTCCAGAGATGGAGACTCCACAACTTCCTTGGGTAGCCTGCTCCAGTGCTCTGACACCCTCAAAGTGAAAATCCTTTTCCTTATGTTGCCAGGGAACCTTCAGTTCGTGACCTGTTCCAGTTGTCACTGGATACCACTGAGAAAAGTCTGGCTCCATCCTCCTGACACTCACCCTTTAGCTCTTGATCAGCATTAATAAGACTCCCCATCCCAGTCTGCTGTTCTCCAGGCTAAAGAGACCCAGGGTCTCCCAGCCTTTCCTCATGTTCCAGTCTCTTCATTATCTTATTGGCTCTCTTCTGGACACTCTCCAGTAGTACCTTGACTATCTTGAGCTGGGGAGCCCAGAACTGGACCCAGTATTCCAGATGTGGCCTCAGCAGGACAAAGAGAACCTTCCTCAACTTGTCAGTCAAGCTCTATTTGATACACCTGAGGATGCCACTGCCATAGAACCATACAATGGCTTAGGCTGGAAGGGACCTCAGAGACCATCTAGTCCAACCACCCTGCCATGGCCAGGGACACCTCTCAACTAGCTCAAGGCCTCCTCCAGCCTGGATTTGAACATTAAACTGTACTAAGTTCGTAACCATGACTTTGGTTGTATCAACAACTTAACAACTGAAGAGCCTGGATGGGGTGCTTGGTGCCACGGTTTAGTTGATCAGATGGTGTTGGGTGAGAGGTTGGACTCAATGATCTCAAAGGTCTTTTCCAACCTGGTTAATTCCATTCTGTTCTATTCTATTTCCAGGGAGGAGGCATCCACAATCTCTGTGGAAGACCTATTTTAGAGTCTCACCACCCTTGTCCTGAAGAACTTCTTCCTAAGACCCAGACTACCTCTCCTCTCCCTCAGCTTCAAACCATTCCCCCTTGTCCTATTAGAACAGAACAGAACAGAACAGAACAGAACAGAACAGAACAGAACAGAATAGAATAGAATAGAATAGAATAGAATAGAATAGAATAGAATAGAATAGACCAGGTTGGAAAAGACCTTTGAGATCACGGAGTCCAACCTATCATCCAACAATATCTGTTGATGACTACCCTCAGGAAAAGTCCCTCTCCACCTTTCCTGCAGGCTCCTTTCAGCTATTGGAAGGCAGCTCTAAGGTCCCCCTGGAGTCTTCCCTTCTCCAGGTTGAACATCCCCAGATCCCTCAGCCTGTGCTCATGCCAGAGCTGCTCCAGCCCTTGGATCATCTTCTCTGGACTCACTCCAACAGCTCTGTGTCCTTCTTCTGCTTGGAACACCAGAACTGGACACAGCATTCGAGCCAAGGTCTCATCAGAGCAGAGTCAAGGGGCAGAATCCTCTCTCTTGCCCTGCTGCCCACACTCCTCTGGCTGCAGCCCAACCCAGGGCTGCCTTTTGTGCTGCATGAGCCCAGAAGATGTATAGTGCCTATAAATAAAACAGTGACAGCTGAAGGGTTAATCCTATCAAAGATGTTTCACTAGCAGTAGTTAAATTAAGGAGCTATGATAAGAGATACAGATATCTCTGTAGGAGCACTATTCCATGGCACCAAAAATAGCAACTGACATTTAGTACCAGTGATGATGATACACAACCCTTAGAGGATATACTTTTTTTGTTTCCAGGAGAGTAGGTAGCTTGCAGGATAGGTTTGGGGGGTAGGGATGTTAGGAATTGTGGTAAACATCATCTGCAGTAATTACAGGGTAGAATCGTAGAATCATAGAAGTGTTAGGGTTGGAAGGGACCTCAAGGATCAGCCAGTTCCAACCCCCCTGCCATGGGCAGGGACACCTCACACTGCAGCAGGTTGCTCACAGCCACAGCCAGCCTGGCTGCAAACACCTCCAGGCAGGAGGCTTCCACCACCTCCCTGGGCAACCTGTGCCAGGTTCTCACCACCCTCATGGGGAACAGCTTCTTCCTAACATCCAATCTAAATCTACCCATTTCTAGTTTTGCTCCATCCTCCCTAGTCCTATCACTCCCTGACACCCTCAAAAGTCCCTCCCCAGCTTTCTTGGAGCCCCTTTCAGATCCTGGAAGGCCACAATGAGGTCACCTGGGAACCTTCTCTTCTCCAGACTGAACAGCCCCAACTCCTTCAGTCTGTACTCATGGGAGAGGTGCTCCAGCCCTCTGCTCATCCTCCTGACCCTTCCTTGGACACCTTCCAGCACCTCCAGATCCCTCTTGGAATAGGAGCTCCAGAACTGGAGGCAGGACTCCAGGTGGGGTCTCAGCAGAGCTGAGCAGAGGGGGAGAATCACCTCCCTTGCCCTGCTGGCCACACTTCTCCTGATGCAGCCCAGGATCTGATTGGCTTTGGGGGCTGCAAGTGCACACTGAGAGCAGAGGGGAAGAAAGGAAGGGATGATGTGGATATCATTCCAGCAGAAAAACTTTGGGAAATTGCATTTTCTTTTCTCCCAGAATGGTTGACAGGTGACAATCTCTTCCTCTGCACACCCTGTGCTCAGCTTCCTGGGGAACGTTTGAGTAATCTCAGAGTGCAGCTTTGTCATTTGCAGCCTGTGAAGTTATCCACAGGAGGAAATTCAAGTGTAGCCAATAAAATATTTATTTATTTTGCTCTTCATTCTTTCTTACATTCTGAATTATTTTTTTTTTTCCACTGAGATCCTGGTCAATGCTAAAGAAATTCCACACTTCCCACAGAAAAAAAAACAAAACCAAAACCAAACCAACCAACCATCCAAAAAACCCCAAATAAAACCCCACCAACTCCAAAGAAGGGACAAGTTAACCCTGCCTGTAGGAGATTTCCCAGCATCACAGAAACACTCAGGTTGGAAAAGATCCTCAGGATCACCAAGTCCAACCCAGAGCCCTACTCTACAAGGTTCACCTCCAAACCATAGCTCCAAGCGCCACATTCAAATCACCTTTAAACACATCCAGGCTTGGGGACTCCACCACCTCCCTGGGCAGCACATTCCAGTCCCTGACCACTCTGGCTGGGAAAAAATGTTTCCTCATGTCCAGTTTAAACCTACCCAGCTGCAGCTTGAGGCCATTCCCTCTTGTTCTATCACTAATTACCTGTGAGAAGAGACGAGCACCAACCTCTCCACAACCTCTTTTCAGGTAGTTGTAGAGAGCCATGAGGTCTCCCCTCAGCCTCCTCTGTTTCACACTAACCATCCCCAGCTCCTTCAATTGCTCCCTATCAGATTTATTCTCCAGGCCCTTCACAGCTTCCTTGCCCTCCTCTGCCCTGGCTCCAGCACCTCCACATCTCTCTTGGATTGAGTTGCCCAGAACTGAAGCCAGCACTCGAGGTGTGGCCTCCCCAGAGCTGAGTCCCAAGGCACAATCCCCTCCCTGCTCCTGCTGGACACAGTATTGCTGATCCCAGCCAGGATGCCTTTGGCTTTCTTGGCCCCCTGGGCACACTGCTGGCTCCTATTCAGCTGCTTGTCCATTAGCACCCCTAGGTCCCTTTCTACCAGGCAGCTTTCAGCCACACTGCCCCAAGCCTGTAGCATTGCTTGGGGTTGTTGTGCCCCAGGTGCAGGACCTGGCCTGGTTGAAGCTCCCACAGACAAGACCAAATGTGTTTTCTTCAGGGTAAGAAAAGTTGAATGATTACTGAATTCAGCACAAGGGTCACAAAAGACAAGAAAGACATTGTGCTTTCTTCAGTAACATACTGAATAAGACCTTCAGATGGTGGCAAATTGGGTGGAAGTGTTGATCAGCTTTGAAGGTAAGGGATATGGACAGGCTGGGTCAATGGGCCAAGGCCAGTTGTGTGAGATCCAGCAAGACAAGTGCCAGGTTCTGCACTTGGGGCAAAACAACCCCATAAAGGCTTGGGGGAAAGTGGCTGGAAACTGCCTGGCAGGGAAAGCCCTGGGGTTGCTGGTTGTCAGTCATCTGAACATGTGTCTAGGTGGCCAGCAAGATCACCAGCAACCTGGCCTGGTTCAGCGATGATGTGACCAGCAGGACCCTGTATCCAGTGCTAGGGAGGCCACACCTTCAGTACTGGGTTCAGTTTTGGGGTCCTCACTCCAAGAAAGAGACTGAAGTGCTGGACTGTGTCCCGAGAAGGGCAACCAAGCTGGGAATGGCTCTGGAGAACAGGGCTGGTGAGGAGCAGCTAAGGGAACTAGGGATGGTTAGTCTGAAGCACAGGAGGCTGAGGGGCAAACTTGCTTTCTACAGCTCCCTGAAAAGAGGTTGGAGCCTGGTGGGGTTTGGTCTCTTCTCCCTAGTATCAGATGGTAGAATGAGAGGAAATGGCCAGGAAAGATTTCTTCCCAGCAAGGGTTCTGAGGCATGGGAACAGGCTGCCCAGGGAGGTGATACTGTCCTTTCCCTGGAGGTGTTCAAGAAACCTGTGGCCATGGCACTTTGGGACATGGTTTAACAGCCATGGTGGTGGTGTGTCAATGGTTGGACTCAGTGATCTTAAATATCTCTTAAGAAGAGAAGAAGTGAAGCGATTCTATGATTCATGAGACACGGAGAAAAAGAAGATTTCAATATTCCTAGCATAAGAAGTCAAGAAACAGATTAGGACCAGACATGGAATAGCTGATTTTAGAATAGAATAGAATAAACCATGTTGGAAAAGACCTTTGAGATCACCAAGTCCAACCTAGCACCCAACACTATCTGATCAACTAAACTATGGCACCAAGTGCCTCATCCAAGCTCTTCCTAAACGCCTCCAGTGATGGTGACTCCACCATCTCCCTGGGCAGCACATTCCAAAGGCCAATCTCTCTTTCTGGGAAGAACTTCTTCCTAACATCCAGCCTGAACCTCCCCTGGCACAACTTGAGACTGTGTCCTCTTGTTCTGGTGCTGCTTGCCTGGGAGAAGAGACCAACCCCCACCTGGGGTAGACAGCAATAAGGTCTCCCCTGAGCCTCCTCTTCTCCAGGCTAAGCAACCCCAGCTCCCTCAGCCTATCCTCACAGGGCTGTGCTCCAGACCCCTCCCCAGCTTTGTTGCCCTTCTCTGGACTCGTTCCAGCAAGTCAACCTCCTTCCTAAACTGAGGAGCCCAGAACTGGACACAAGACTCAAGGTGTGGCCTAGCCAGTGCTGAGCACAGGGCACAATTTCTCTGCTCCTGCTGGCCACACTGTTCCTGATACAGGCCAGGAAGGGTTTTCTGGTTTAGTCTTAGCTGCCCCTGTAAGCTATCACTGAACCACAAAAGTAGGTGAGAGAGCCACATGCTTGAACTGTTTCCTCTCTACATATTTAAGTTAATGTTTGTTTGAGTGGGAGAAAAACCCTGAGTCTGCAGCTCTCAGGGTCGAGCAGGATTGGGTTGATGCCTCTCTTCTTTGTGCTAGCAAGTGACCTCAATTCACATATTCTATTTATTTTAGCAAATTGCATTACTTACTGCACTGAGCCAGGAGAGTTTTGATGGTTTTTTTGGGGGGGTTGTTTTTAATACTTACAGAGGAAGCCTTTCTATACATACCACTGATGTTTATCCTTGGGCTGCTGCCAGGGAAGGAGCAGTGTGTGGCTTCCACCATCAGCTGGGATGATGCAGTATTTATGGCTTTCCTGTTTTATCTCTTTCACACAAGAGACAGAAGCTTTCATCTGGTGGGAAGTACAATACTGTTTTCTCCACATGATAGCATTACTAGATCTTTATTTCCCCCTCCCCAACCCACTCTGTCACTCTTGGGTTTGACTCTTCCTTTATGCATCTACACATCTCTCTCTTTTTTTGTTGTTTTGTTAATAGAACACAAATATTTTTACCACTTGCTTGACATCCCATGTTCTGCTAATATCTTAAGACTGTCACACTCCATTTAAGTGTCAGGAGGAAGACATCTCCTGTAATCTCTTCTTCCTGTAAGTGCTTCTGACTTCTTCTTTTGTCTGCCTAATTCTGTCTTGCAAGGAGGCTTTTGCACACTAATGTTCTTAAGAACACTGCAGATGAGAACAGCTCACCTATGGCATTATCAAGAAAGGAAACTGGCAGTGGGTGAAGAGCTGGGGAGGAAGATATTAGAAAGAAAAAGAAGCAATCTGGCTCCAGTCAAGGAACCTAAAAGCTTACAGCTGAAGTGTAGGATAATGAATTAAAAATGCAAGATACGGATTTTGTCTAAGGGAGCTAAATTTTGGTAAGAGCTACCAGGCTGACACTTCTTCTGAGAAGTTGTCCATAGAAAGGATGGGAAGAGCAGAAAAGTGCAAGATTTTCTCCATCAGCCTGGTCAAGGGCAAAGTAGGCAGCTAGTTGTCTGTGTGCATTCAGTCTTTCTCTCAGCAATTCATTCAACAAGTCCAAGTGCCGAGTGCTGCACTTTGGCTATGGCAATCCCATGCAGAGCTATAGGCTGGGGTCGGAGTGGCTGGAGAGCTCCCAAACAGAGAGGGACCTGGGTGTGCTGATCGACAGCCACCTGAATATGAGCCAGCAGTGTGCCCAGGTGGCCAGGAGGGCCAATGGCATCCTGGCCTGCATTAGGAATAGTGTGGCCAGCAGGAGCAGGGAGGTCATAGTGCCCCTGTACACTGCTTTGGTTAGGCCGCACCTTGAGTACTGTGTCCAGTTCTGGGCCCCTCAATTTAAGAAGGACATCGAAACACTTGAGCGTGTCCAGAGAAGGGCAACAAGGCTGGTGAGAGGCCTTGAACACAAGCCCTATGAGGAGAGGCTGAGGGAGCTGGGATTGTTTAGCCTGGAGAAGAGGAGGCTCAGGGGTGACCTCATTGCCCTCTACAGCTACCTGAAGGGTGGTTGTAGCCAGGAGGGGGTTGGCCTCTTCTCCCAGGCAGCCAGCACCAGAACGAGGGGACACAGTCTCAAGCTGCGCCAGGGGAAGTTCAGACTCGAGGTGAGGAGAAAGTTCTTCACCGAGCGAGTCATTCGGCATTGGAACGGGTTGCCCAGGGAGGTGGTTGAGTCATCGGCCCTGGAGGCGTTCAAGGGGAGACTGGACGTGGCACTTGGTGCCATGGTCTAGGCATGGGGTCTGTGTTGATAGGTTGGACTCGATGATCCCCGAGGTCCTTTCCAACCTAAGTGATACTGTGATACTGTGATACTGTGATACTGTGGCTCTATCAGAGGCAGGGATCTGCTGGAGAGAATCCAATGCAGAGCCAGGAGGATGATTAGGGGACTTGAGCAACTCCCCTATGGAGGGAGACTGAGACCCCTGGGGCTGTTTAGTCTGGAGAAGACTGAGAGGGGATCTGATCAATGTCTATCAATATCTGAGGGGTGGGTATCAATTGGAGGGGGCCAAGATCTTTTTGGTGGTGCACAGTGATAGATAAGGAACAATGAATAGAGACTGGAACAGAGAAGATTTCACCTCAACATGAGGAGAAACTTCTTTGCAGAGAGGGTGCTGGAGCCTTGGAGCAGGCTGCCCAGAGAGGTTGTGGAGTCTCCTTCTCTGGAGCCTTTCAAAACCTACCTGGATGCATAACCCATGTAACCAAGCACCCTGTCAAGTCTCCTCCTGAACACCTCCAGTGACGGCGACTCCACCACCTCCCCGGGCAGCACATTCCAATGGGCAATCACTCTCTCTGTGTAAAACTTCCTCCTGACCTCCAGCCTGAACTTCCCCTGGCGCAGCCTGAGACTGTGTCCTCTTGTTCTGGTGCTGGGTGCCTGGGAGAAGAGACCAACCTCTGCCTGTTTACAACCCCCCTTCAGGTAGTTGTAGAGAGCAATAAGGTCACCCCTGAGTCTCCTCCTCTCCAGGGTAAGTGGTGTTGGGTGATAGGTTGGACACGATGATCTTGAAGGTCTCTTCCAACCTGGTTTATTCTATTCTATTTAACCCTATGTGATCTTTCTTTGTCAGTGGGGTTGGACTGGATGATCTCTGGAGGTCCCTTCCAACCTCTAATGTGCTGTGATACTGTAATCACTGTCATAATTTCACCTTTGAGTTGCAAGTGGTGGATGTTACTCACAGCTGTGGTTGTTGCTCACAGCTGTGGTTCTGACTTGCATCCCACTTCACAAACTCCTGGCTCCCAGGTAATGCTAAACCTCTGTCACACAGATAGAGGAACAAAGTGAGTAAGAACAACAGCAATATTAATATATGACTTAGAAAGAGCTTTGGGTAACAGCTGCTCAGTCTGATGAAGCTGTGTGGAAATGATGTTAGAAAACAGCTGTTTAAAATCTATCTACAAGGTCTGAGCCAGACCAGGACTGGTTCTGCTCAGCACTGTGGCTTCTCAGCTCAGCCTCTGCTCAGTGCCTGCACTTCCTGCAGCTCAGGGCAGGTTTGCACAGCCAGAATCTACTTCTAGCTGTGAGAAGGTGATGGAAAGAGTTCCTGCCAAGGGCTGGGCTGCAAAAAGGCTCTGACTTAGTCTTTCTCCTGGGCAGACCAAAGACACTGCCACATCTCGTGTGTCACCTTGGGGTGCAGAAAGTCAGAGGTGGCACCTGCAGAGGTGACCCTAAACTGACCAACAAGGGATTGCAGGACAAAGCTGAGAGATCACCAGGGTCAACCCTCTTCTTCAATGCCTGGTGTCCAAGGAAGACTCTCTCCATTCTGCCTTCAATCCTGATCCATATATACCCAAATCAAGTTCCAGAATCTAACTCCTGGATCTGGTTCCTGTGTGGTAGTTGAGGTTTTCTGTTTCAACCCACCACATTCCTGTCTGCCACTGAGTCCAGTCTGGCACTTCCCCAGTACCTGCCCTCAGCACCAGTGGTGCTGGTGATGCAATTGCCTCAGTGAGCTGGGCTTGACATTGACTTGGCATCTGTTGGTATGGATTCCATTTTATTGGTATTACAGAATCACTGAATCACAGAAGCACCAAGGTTGTAAGAGACCTCAAAGATCATCAAGTTCAACCTGTCACCACAGACCTCATGACTAAACCATGGCACCAAGTGCCACATCCAATCCCCTCTTGAACACCTCCAGGGATGGTGACTCCACCACCTCCCTGGGTGGCGAACAGCTCACTCAGTGAAGAACTTTCTCCTCACCTCCAGCCTAAACTTCCCCTGGCACAGTTTGAGTCTGTGTCCTCTTGTTCTGGTGCTGGTTGCCAGGGAGAAGAGACCAACACCCTCCCTTCAGGTAGTTGTAGAGAGCAATGAGGTCTCCCCTGAGCCTCCTCCAGGCTAAGCAACCCCAGCTCCCTCAGCCTCTCCTCACAGGGCTGTGCTCAAGGCCCCTCCCCAGCCTTGTTGCCCTTCTCTGGACACCTTCAAGGGTCTTAAGTTCCTTCTTAAATTGAGAGACTCAGGACACAGGACTGGACACAGGACTCAAGGTATGGCCTAACCAGTGCTGAGCACAGGGCACAATGACTTCCCTGCTCCTGCTGGCCACACTATTCTTGATACAGGCCAGGATACCATTGGCCTTCTTTATTTTCATTAAAGCTGTTTAAAGCTGTTTTTTTTTTCCCCCAATCCATCAATCTCTCCTTTAGTCCCTTTCTCTTCCCTTTGGGAAGGCAGAGGGGTTCACAGAGAGCATCTGTCAGTTGTCTGGCAGCCAGCCCAGCCCTAGTCCTTGCCATCAGGCTTGTGTAAGACATTTCAAAGGAATCTTTTGATGATAACCCCTCAAGTCTTAATATCTCATCATAAAAATCTAGGAGTGCCTGATACACTAAACCAATTTTCTCTCTGTGAAAAACAGGAGTGTAGCAGTGCAGTGGCAATATACAGGATGGCATGTGAGTTTTCAGTTGAAATTGTGGCTAATTATCTCCATAAATTGCCCATCTCGTGGGCTTCATTATTTACCAAGGCAAACTTTGCCACTGTGAAAACTGCAGGCAAAAAAACTACACCCTACACATAGATTTTACAGACACTCCTGGAAAATAACTTTCAGTCCTGTCAGAATGTGTTTGTGTGTTCAGATGACCCATCAGGGCTGAAGTTGATAGAAATAACTATTTTGGGGAATCCTGTTATTCAGGCCCTTCCTTCCCAAAGAAAATGGAACAGGAGACATGAAAAGGTTGACAGAAATAAGCTGAAGGTTTGAAGGAAGATGATGAGCAGAGGAGGCTTTAAAGAGTGGAATTGAAGAGAAGTTCTGTGAGTGTGTAAAGGCTGTGCAGAGAAATCATAGAATCACAGAATGGCTCAGAGAATAGGATAGGATAGGATAGGATAGGATAGGATAGGATAGGATAGGATAGGATAGGATAGGATAGGGGATAGGGTAGGGTAGAATAGAATAGAATAGAATAGAATAGAATAGAATAGAATAGAATAGAATAGAATAGAATAGAATAGAATAGAATAGAATAAACCAGGTTGGAAGAGACCTTCAAGATCATCATGTCCAACCCATCAACCAATCCAACACCACCTAATCAACTAACCCATGGCACCAAGCACCCTATCAAATCTCCTCCTGAACACCTCCAGTGATGGTGACTCCACCACCTCCCTGGGCAGCACATTCCAATGGGCAATCACTCTCTCGGTATAGAACTTCTTCCTAACCTCCAGCCTAAACCTCCCCTGGCACAACTTGAGACTATGTCCTCTTGTTCTGGTGCTGGGTGCCTGGGAGAAGAGACCAACTCCTTCCTGGCTACAACCTCCCTTCAGGGAGTTGTAGACAGCAAGAAGGTCACCCCTGAGCCTCTTCTTCTCCAGGATAAGCAGCCCCAGCTCCCTCAGCCCCTCCTCACAGGGTTGTGTTCCAAACCCCTCACCAACTTCATTGCCCTTCTCTTGACTCGTTCCAGCAACTCAACCTCCTTCCTAAACTGAGGGGCCCAGAACTGGACACAGGACTCAAGGTGTGGCCTAACCAGTGCAGTGTACAGGGGCAGAATGACCTCCCTGCTCCTGCTGGCCACACTCTTCCTGATGCAGGCCAGGATGCCATTGGCCCTCTTGGCTGCCTCTCTACCCTGCAGCAGATCAACTCCTGCCCCCAGCTTGGTATCATCAGCAAATTTACTGATGATGGACTCAATGCCCTCATCCAGATCACCAATAAAGATGTTAAACAGCATGGGGCCCAGCACTGATCCTTGGAGCACACCACTGACATCTACTCCAACCACCCTGCCATGGCCAGGGACACCTCTCAACTAGCCCAGGTTGCTCAAGGCCTCACCCAGCCTGGATTTGAAAGTTTCCAGGGAGGAGGCATCCAGAACCTCTGTGGAAGACCTATTTTAGAGTCTCACCACCCTCAAACTGAAGAACTCCTTCCTAAGATCCAGACAACCCTTCTCTCCCTCAGCTTCAAGCCATTCCCCCTTGCCCTGTCTCTAGACACCCTCATGAGAAGTCTCTCTGCAGCCTTCCTGTAGGATCCTTTCAGCTACTGGAAGGCAGCTCTAAGGTCCCCCAGCTGTCTCAGCCTATGCTCATAGCAGAGGTGCTCCAGCCCTTGGATCATCTCTGTGGCCTCCTCTAGACTCACTCCAGCAACTCTGTGTTGTTCTGCTGGGGACACTAGAACTGAACACACTATTGGAGGTGAGATCTCATCAGAGCAGAGCCAAGGGGCAGCATCCCCTCTCTTGCCCTGTTGCCCACACTCCTCTGGCTGCAGCCCAGCACAGAGCTGCCTCCCAGGCTGCATAAGGGCACTACTGGCTCCTGGTGAGCCTCTCAGCAATCAACACCCCCAGTCATCAACCAACACCCAAATCATCAGTGAGTCCATCCCTTGAGAAAGAGGTAGGATTAGGAAATAATGAAATACTAGTAAGAATAATTAGATTTCCACAGGTACCTTAGGAATGGCTGTGGTTATTGGCACCAAAAAAAGATGCTCTCAGGGATGGGGAGAGGCAGGGCCTCTTGGCCCTCTGGGACACTGATCTTTTTCAGTGTGATGTAAACCATCATAACATTGACAATCTGAGTATGCATAGTGGAAACATTTCAGTTAGGTCAATAATTTCTTACATGAGACCTAGAAATGCACTACATTACTCCAACTCCCTGGGCCACAGCTCTCTACAATCAATTATTCTGTGGCCAAGATACAAAAGAGAGGAGCTGAAGAAACATAGATAAGGTGTCACACTTTCAGGCAACCGGACTGTCTTGGCAATATATTTACTATTGTCTTTTCTAGATCACTGTCTCATATTCATATTGATATTGAACCCACAGAGAGTTGTCCTGCTCCTTCTACCCACAGATGTCTGTTCTTTAACCTTCTGGCCCTGGGATTAGATCATACAAATGCAGAATCATAGAGTCACAGTATCACAGGATGGCTTGGGTTGGAAGGGACTTTCAAAGGCCACCCAGTCCCACCCCTCTGCAGTAAGCAGGGACATCCTCAGCTTGATCAAGTTGCTCAGAGCCCCATCAAGCCTGAATTTGAATGTGTATGACCTCCTGGGGCAACCTGTTCCAGGTTCCACCACTCTCATACTAAAGGACTTCTTCCGAATGTCCAATCTAAACCTACTCTGCTCTCCTTTAAAAGCCATTGCCCCTGGTCCAATCATTAGAATCATAGAATCAATAAGGTTGGAAAAGACCTCAGAGATCAAATCCAACCTGTCACCCAGTACCTTATGACTAACTAAACCATGGCTCCAAGTGCCACATCCAATCCTTTTTTTGAACACCTCCAGGGATGGTGACTCCACCACCTCCCTGGGCAGCACATTCCAAAGACAAATTACTCTCTCTGGGAAGAACTTTCTCCTCCCCTCCAGCCTAAACCTCCCCTGGCACAGCTTGAGACTGTGTCCTCTTGTTCTGGTGCTGGTTGCCTGGGAGAAAAGACCAACCCCCACCTGGCTACAACCTCCCTTCAGGTAGCTGTAGAGAGCAAGCCCTTCTAAACAGCTTTCTGTCTGGAAAGCTTCCAGTACCCTTCAGGTACTGTGAGGCCACTCTAAGGTCTCCCCAGAGCCTTGTCTTTTCCAGATTGAACAACTCCAGCTCTCTCAGCCTGTCTTTGCAGGAGAGGTGCTCCAGCCCTCTTTGTGTCCTCTTGTGGATGCTCTCCATCAGATCTTGTGTTGAGAGCCTCAGAGCTGGACACAGTACTGCAGGTGAGGTCTCAGTAGAGCACTGGGATTCAGCATGAACTGAGACAGAAGTCTTTTGCTTTTTTCTTTGTATTTTCACAGAATCACAGAATCACCAAATTTGGAAGAGACCTCAAAGTCCAACCTGTCACCACAGACCCCATGACTAAACCATGGCACCAAGTGCCACATCCAATCCCCTCTTGAACACCTCCAGGGATGGGGAGCACCTCCCTGGGCAGCACATTCCAGTGGTGAACAACTCTCTCTGGGAAGAACTTTCTCCTCACCTCCAGCCTAAACTTCCCCTGGTGCAGCTTGAGACTGTGTCCTTTTGTTCTGATGTTGGTTGCTTGAGAGAAGAGACTAAGCCCCACCTGGCTACAACCACTCTTCAGGGAGTTGCAGACAGCAATGAGGTCTGCCCTGAGCCTCCTCTTCCCCAGGCTAAACAGCCCCAGCTCCCTCAGCCTCTCCTCACAGGGCTGTGCTCCAGACCCCTCCCCAGCTTTGTTGCCCTTCTCTGGACATGTTCAAGTCTCTCAATGTCCTTCTTAAACTGAGGGGCCCAGAACTTATCTCCTTATCTCCTTGTGTCCTTATTCCTTATTCCTTATCTCCTCTTTCCGAAAACTGAAGACCACTACAATGATTACAAGCAGATAAGTCCCACAAAGTCCAGATAGTGTTGACTCCATGAAAGCAAAGCAATTCCAGGAGGATGCAATGAACACATGTAATAAATGGCACAGCATAGGACCAGAACCAATAACCCTGGCTAAGGCATTAGTGGGATAGTTATTCTATACAGCTGAAAGTAAATGGCTCTGTCCTTTTATTTGAATTATAAAAGCCAACAATAACCTCTCAGTGAGGAATGGCCTAGCCCTGCAGTTTGTAAATACCCATTAATGGAATGATAAGCTATTGTTCATTTTTATTTGCACTGGTTTACTCCTTCCTTCTGTTATGGTAGGAGAGGAATCAATCAGCGATGCAAATGAATCCTGCATCTCCATCAAATGATTCACCAGCATGATTTTCAAGCCTAGAATTAAATTTTCCCTGGCAGGTAGGGATTGCAGGAAGTATATTTCTGTGTGTGAAGATGTACTGTACAAGTCATGAACTACTTGATGAATCAAAATAATCAAGAGCAGCAAGTTGATGCAGCTGAAAGATTTGATACCTCCTGTCCTTCTGTGTCCTATGAAGAGAGATTGAGAGCCCTGGGGCTGTTTAGACTGAAGAAGAGAAGGCTGAGAGGGATCTGATCAATGTCTAGCAGTATCTGAGGGGTAGGTGTCAAGTGGGGGGGACCAAGGTCTTGTCAGTGGTGTGCAATAATAAGCCAAGGAACAATGAATACAAACTGGAACATAGAGGATTTCACCTCAACATGAGGAGAAACTTCTTTGCAGTGAGGGTCCTGGAGACCTGGAGCAGGCTGCCCAGAGAGGTTGTGGAGTCTCCTCCTCTGGACACATTCCAAACCTGTCTGGATGCATTCCTGTGCAAACTACCCTGTGTGTTCCTGTTTTGGCAGGGGGTTGAGCTGGGTGATCTCTGGAGGTCACTTCCAACCTCTAATGTACTGTGATACTGTGAAAGGCTGAGAGCCCTGGGGCTGTTTAGTCTGGGGAGAAGACTGAGAGGGGATCTGATCAATGTCTATCAATAGCTGAGGGCTGGGGGTCAGGAAGGAAGGGACAGGGACAGCCTCTACTCACTTGTGCCCTGGGATGGGACAAGGGGCAATGGATGGAAACTGCAGCACAGGAGGTTCCGCCTCAGCGTGAGGAAGAACTTCACTGTAAGTGTCACAGAGCTCTGGAGCAGGCTGCCCAGAGAGGCTGTGGAGTCTCCTGCTCTGGAGACTTTCCAGCCCTGTCTGGATGTGACCTGAGCCAGCCATCAGGAAGGGAGGAGTGGTAACATCCCAGCACATCCTAGGACCATAGACTTGTTTTGGTTGGAAAAGCCCTTTAAGATCATTGAGCCCAACCATTCTCTAACTCTTCCAGGGCTGGTACTAAAGCAAGTCGCTCAGTACCACATCTCTGCCTCTTTGAAACACCTCCAGGGATGGGGATTTAACCACCTCCCTGGACAGCCTGTTCCAGTCTTTGCCAACCCTGTCAGTCAAGAAGCTTCTTCAAATTTCCAGCCTAAGCCTCCCCTGGTGCAATTTAAGGCCATTTCCTCTTGGTGTGTCACTTGTTCCTAGGCAAAAGAGACCAATCCCTACCTGGCTTGTGTTCCCATGGCTCCTCCTCTGCTCCAGTTTACACTCAGCGCACCTTGTCCTGTCATTGGACATCACTGAGCGGAGTCTGGCTGCATCCTCTTCACACTGCCCTTCACTGTATCTGCTCCAAGCTCAAGAGCCACAGCTCACTTTGTCCTCACAAAGAAGATATTCCAATTCCTTCAGCATCTTTGTGGCTCTTCACCAGACTAAGCAGTTCCCTGAGGTCCTTCCTGTGCTGAGGGCCTGGAACTGGTCACAGTTTGAGCCCTTCTCTGTTTTTAGAATAGAATAGAATTAATCAGGTTGGAAAAGACCTTTGAGATCATGCAGTGCAACCTACCACCCCAAACCATCCAATCAACTAAACCATGGCTCCAAGTGCCACATCCAGTCTCCTCTTGAACAACTCCAGGGATGTTGACTCCACCACCTCCCTGGGCAGCACACCCCAATGGCCAGTCCCTCTTTCTGGGAAGAACTTTCTCCTCACCTCCAACCTAAACCTCCCCTAGCACAACTTGAGACTGTGTCCTCTTGTTCTGGTGCTGCTTGCCTGGGAGAAGAGACCAACATCCGCCTGTCTACAACCTCCCTTCAGGGAGTTGTAGAGGGCAATAAGGTCTGCCCTGAGCCTCCTCTTCTCCAGGCTAAGCAACCCCAGCTCCCTCAGCCTATCCTCACAGGGCTGTGCTCCAGACCCCTTCCCAGCTTTGTTGCCCTTCTCTGGACACCTTCCAGCAAGTCAACCTCCTTCCTAAACTGAGGAGCCCAGAACTGGACACAGGACTCAAGGTGTGGCCTAACCAGTGCTGAGCACAGGGCACAATGACTTCCCTGCTCCTGCAGGCCACACTCTTCCTGATACAGGCCAGGATGCCATTGGCCCTCTTGGCTGCCTGGGCACACTGCAGGCTCATGTTCAGCCTACCATTGACCAGCACCCCCAGGTCCCTCTCTACCTGGCTGCTCTCAGCCACTCTGACCCCAGCCTGTAGCACTGCCTGGGGTTGCTGTGGCCAATGTGCAGAACCTGGCACTTGGATGGGCTTTTCTCTTTTTTTGGGATGGTATTTATAGACTCTGAAGCCAGAACAGCTCTGCTCCTCAGCCTTTATCCAGTCATGCCTGCACTAATTCCCTAAAAACTTCTGCTTAGGCTTCTGCTAATGCCACATTAAAAGGCTTCCAATCTTGATTCCCAGGCTTTAGCTGATGGAACTGATCGTGTTCTTAGATAAACTTTTGAAATGGTTAATTAACCTCCTTCTTAAAATGTGCAACTCATTTCTTATGTAAATTTGCCTATCTTTAGGCCCCAGAGATAACATTTTGTTTGTTCAGTGCTTTCCATTGTCAGTGTAGACATTTCCCCTTCGTCCATATGGTGCAGATCCATAAAACGTGAGCGGACTGAGATGGCTTCAGTGCTTCCCTGCAGAAAATTTATGTGTGGATGAGAATCCTGCCAGCAGTGGGGGAGTTGTGAGGCTTGCTTCTTGCCTTTAAGGCAGCTTAATCTCATTTTGCACAGTTGCCTCTGCACTAATGTACTATTCACCCTGGTAGCTGAGGTTGTGGTAATTTGTGGTGATAAAATATTTGCTTTAAAATCCCCTCCTCTGCAGGCTGTCTTGTTCAGCTGATGAGCTTTCTTATCAACCATAGATAGAACTGTGTCCAGTTCTGGGCTCCTCAGTTCAGGAAAGATGTTGACTTGCTGGAATGTGTCCAGAGGAGGGCAAGAAAGCTGGGAAGGGGTCTGGAGCACAGCCCTGTGAGGAGAGGCTGAGGGAGCTGGGGTTGCTTAGCCTGAGAAGAGGAGGCTCAGGGCAGACCTTATTGCCCTCTCCAACTACCTGAAGGGAGGCTGTAGCCAGGATGTGGTTGGTCTCTTCTCCCAGGCACACAGAACCAGAACAAGAGGACACAGTCTCAAGCTGTGCCAGGGGAGGTTTAGGCAGCAGGTGAGGAGAAAGTTCTTCCCAGAAAGAGTTGTTGACCACTGGAATGTGCTGCCCAGGGAGGTGGTAGATTTACCATCCCTGGAAGTGTTCAAGTAGAGACTGGATGAGGCACTTCATGCCATGGTTTAGTTGATTAGATGGTACTCGGTGACAGGAAGAGAAGAGAAGAGAAGAGAAGAGAAGAGAAGAGAAGAGAAGAGAAGAGAAGAGAAGAGAAGAGAAGAGAAGAGAAGAGAAGAGAAGAGAAGAGAAGAGAAGAGAAGAGAAGAGAAGAGAAGAGAAGAGAAGAGAAGGGAAGGGAAGGGAAGGGAAGGGAAGGGAAGGGAAGGGAAGGGAAGGGAAGGGAAGGGAAGGGAAGGGAAGGGAAGGGAAGGGAAGGGAAGGGAAGGTTTGGGAAGGGGAAGGGAAGGGAAGGGAAGGGAAGGAAGGGAAGGGAAGGGAAGGGAAGGGAAGGGAAGGGGGGAAGGGAAGGGAAGGGAAGGGAAGGTTTGGGAAGGGAAGGGAAGGTTTGGGAAGGGAAGGGAAGGGAAGGGAAGGGAAGGGAAGGGAAGGGAAGGGAAGGGAAGGAAGGGAGGGAGAGGAGAGGAGGGAGGGAGAGGGAGAGGGAGAGGAGAGGAGAGGAGAGGAGAGGAGAGGAGGGAGAGGGAGGAGAGGAGAGGAGAGGAGAGGAGAGGAGAGAGGGAGAGGAGAGGAGAGGAGGAGAGGAGAGGGAGAGGAGAGGGAGAGGGAGGAGGGAGAGGAGGAGAGGGAGAGGAGAGGAGGGAGAGGAGGGAGAGGAGAGAGGAGAGGAGAGAGAGGAGAGACCAGGTTGGAAGAAACCTTCAAGATCATCGTGCCCAACCTATCATCCAACACCAGTTAATCAACTAACCCATGGCACCAAGTGCCCTATCAAGTCTCCTCCTGAACACCTCCAGTGACGGTGACTCCACCACCTCCTCGGGCAGCACATTCCAACGGGCAATCACTCTCTCCGTATAGAACTTCTTCCAAACATCCAGCCTAAACCTCCCCTGACACAGCTTGAGACTGTGTCCTCTTGTTCTGGTGCTGCTTGCCTGGGAGAAGAGACCAACCCCCACCTGGCTACAACCACCTTTCAGAGAGCAATGAGGTCTCCCCTGAGCCTCCTCTTCTTCAGACTAAGCAACCCCAGCTCCCTCAGCCTCTCCTCACAGGGCTGTGCTCCAGACACCACCCCTCCAGCCTCGTTGTCCTTCTCTGGACACCTTCAAGTGTCTCAATGTCCTTCTTAAATTGAGGGGCCCAGAACTGGACACAGGACTCAAGGTGTGGCCAGCAAGCTATAGAGAGCAATGAGGTCTCCCCTCTGCCTCCTCTGCTCCAGACTGAACATTTCCCAGTTTCTTCAGCTGCTTCTCACCAGATCTGCTCTCCAGACCCTTCTGAAGCTTTCTTGCCCTTCTCTGGACACAATCAAACACCTCAATGTCTTCTCTGTAGTGAGGGTGCAAATGCACTTGTACATTTCCAAGGATTCCAGAAGTCTCAGAAATTATCCCTGGTTTGTAGTTAACTGCAATTATTTACCGTGTTGAGGATTTATGCCTTGCTCTGAATCTGCATTAATCTGTCCCTAACTTCCAGCCACTCTCCCTGATTAAAGGTCCTGTAACGCTTGGCATTTGCTATTTCTGTGCTCTAATGAAGTCACCTCTCAATCTCCTTGCGAAAGAGCAAATATTTATCAGTCTCTGGCATTTCTCAAGCCTTTGAAATGTTTTATTTTTGCCTCCTGTCTGCACACTTTTTCATCTCCATAACATTCTACTGAAAAAATGAAAGCCCCAACACTGTGCACCCAGGATCCACCATTCCAGCGCGGGGCTCACAGATGCCACATGAAAGCTGCTCTTAACTTTCATTTTTAATGAACTAATCTCTGCTTTGTGCATCAGGAATCACAGCCACATCACTGCACAAAAGCCTGATGCTCCTGACTTCTCTGACTATTAATTTCTTCTCCCTCCTTTCACATTTCCAGCACACCGCCTCCCATTCTGCATGACTGGCATTCATTGTGCCACCACCTCAGATGCTTTTATTCAGCCCTGCTGACTTTCAGCTGTACTTGGGTGGAGAGATCCAAAGTTGCCAAGTAAAACAAACTTCTCTTTTCTGTTTGCTTGTGTGATTGGTGCCTCCACTTTTTATCTTCTTTACTGTAAGGGTCTCAGAGAACTTGAAGAGGCTGCCCAGAGGGTCGTGGAGTCTCCTTCCCTGGAGACCTTCCAGCCCTGTCTGCATGGAGGTGGTTGGGGCCCTGTCCCTGGAGGTGTTTAAGGCCAGGCTGGATGAGGCTGTGGCCAGGCTGATCTAGTGTGGGGTGTCCCTGCCCATGGCAGGGGGGTTGGAACTAGATGATCCTTGTGGTCCCTTCCAACCCTGACTGATACTATGATACTATGTGTTCCTGTGTGACCTGAGCTAGATTGTATGATCCTGCCAGACCATTGGACTTCATGATCTCTTTGGGTCCCTTCTAACCCCGGACATCCTGTGATCCTGTGATCTAGAGCAGCACAAAGCTTTGGGCCATCTTCAAGTCCTACCACAAGGAATTTCAGATCTAGTTCTGAGTGAATGATTTATGTATTCTCCCCAGTACAAGAGGGACAGGGGAATACTGGAGGGAGGCCAAAGGAAGCTGTGAGGATGATGAAGGGACTGGAACATATGTCTGATGAGAAGAAGCATAGAATCATAGAATCAATAAGGTTGGAAAAGACCTCAAAGATCACCAAGTCCAACCTGTCACCCAGTACCTCATAACTACTAAACCATGGCTCCAAGTGCCACATCCAATCCCCTCTTGAACAACTCCAGGAAGAGTGACTCCACCACCTCCCTGGGCAGCACATTCCAATGGCAGATTACTCTTTCTGGGAAGAACTTTCTCCTCACCTCCAGCCTAAACTTCCCCTGGTGCAGCTTGAGACTGTGTCCTCTTGTTCTGGTGTTGCTTGCCTGGGAGAAGAGACCAACTCCTTCCTGGCTACAACCTCCCATCAGGTATCTGTAGAGAGCAAGGAGGTCTCCCCTGAGCCTCCTGTTCTCCAGGCTAAGGAACCCCAGCTCCCTCAGCCTCTCCTCACAGGGCTGTGCTCCAGACCCTTCCCCAGCTTTGTTGCTGTGCTTTGGACACTTTCAAGTCTCTCAATATCCTTCTTAGACCTGGAGCAGGAGAAGAGAAGTCCGATGGGGGACTTTATTAATGAAGGGTGGGTGTCCAGAGGAAGGGGTCAGTGTATTTTCAGTGGTGTCCTGCGATAGGACAAGGGGCAATGGATACAAAACGAAACCTCACCTCAAGGTGAGGGAAAACTTCTTTAGTGTGAGGTTGAGAAAGCACTGGAGCAGGCTGCCTAGAGAGGTTGTCAAGTCTCCTCTGGAGAGATTCCCAACCTCCCTGGACATTATGATCCTGGGCAACCTGCCCCAAGTGATCCTGCTTTGGCAGGGGGGTTGGACTGTGTGATCTGCAGAGGTCATTTCCAACCCCCACCATGATAGGACATTTGATATCATATAGGAGTGTTTGCTGTAAATGCCTTCATCTCAGTGTTTCCTCTTACCTCAATCTTTTAACTGTGGATTTAACCTAGAAGACCTTCAGGACCTCCTTTTGACTCTGGCAGGACAATAACCTGAGGGGTTAAACATTTGTGGGGGCCAGCCTCTTTTCTCAGGCAACCTGTGACAGAAGGAGAGGACACAGTCTCAAGCTGCACCAGGGGAGGTTTAGGTTGGATGTGAGGATGAAATTCTACCCAGAAAGAGAGATCGGCCATTGGAATGAGCTGCCTGGAGAGGTGGTGGAGTCGCCATCCCTGGAAGTGTTTAAAAACAGACTGCATGAGGCACTTGGTGCCATGGTTTAGTTGAGCAGATGGTGTTGGGTGATAGGTTGGACTTAATGATCTTTGAGGTCTTTTCCAACCTGGTTAATTCTATTCTATTCTATTCTATTCTATTCTATTCTATTCTATTCTATTCTATTCTATTCTATTCTATTCTACTCTATTCTACTCTACGCTATTTCTATTCTATTCTAACTTCACATCTGCATTTTTGTAAAGACTGAGAAGGTTGGACTCGATGATCCTCGAGGTCTCTTCCAACCTTAGTTATACTGTGATACTGTGATAGAATATTGTCCTATACCTGTGGCCCTCATCTCACAAACCAGAACAATCAAGATCCCTCCTGGATGACTAAAGCTGGAAGGGGCCAATAAGTACAGAGGGGCAGACTGGCTTCACAACTGCAACCTTGGGAAGCACAGGAGGGCAAGCTGCCTTAGCAGCAGCAGCTGACAGCAGGTGGAATCCCCACCCAAATCTGCTGCTTCTCCACTAAATGTAGTCCCATTAAATGTAATGCAGTCACAAGGCAAATTTCAAGCCTTTGTTGTTTGTTCCTTCAGTTTATCATTTACACCTCAGCCAGCAGACTGCACAAATGACCTACCAATATGCAAGTCAGAGAGCATCTGGCAGCGTTGTGCTAAACCACCCTTCACCACATGCAGAATAATCCAGGCACACCTTAGGGCACTGCTGTTAAGCAGCAGCTGCTGCATGACTCTGTCTTGCAGGACTAGAGATTTTCCATGGATTTTTAGGTGCCTATAAAACTTGTGTTCCTGCTGAGGCAGACTGACTGCCATGAAGGGATCTTTAGATTAATCTAAAAAGAGAATAACATGGTCAGGCCAAGAACAGCAGGCTGTACCAAGCACAGACATCAGGGTGTTCTTAGATACACCATGCAGTACAGAGCCTGAGTTGTGGGGCATTCCATGGGTTCATTTTCCAGGCAGCGTGATTTAGTTTGGTTTTCTTATCAGATGTGTGTCTGTTAATGAACTGAAGCTGGAGGCAGGGAGATTCAGGCTGGAGGGGAGGAGGAAGTTCTTCCCCATGAGAGTGGTGAAGCCCTGGAATGGGTTGTCCAGGGGGGTGGTTGAGGCCCCATCCCTGGAGTTGTTTAAGGCCAGGCTGGATGAGGCTGTGGCCAGGCTGATCTAGTGTGGGGTGTCCCATGGCAGGGGGGTTGGAACTAGATGATCCTTGTGGTCCCTTCCAACCCTGACATACTATGATACTATGTACTGAAAACAGAATCATAGAATCAATAAGGTTGGAAGAGACCTCAGAGATCATCAATTCCAACCTGCCACCCAACACCTCATGACTACTAAACCATGGCACCAAGTGCCACATCCAGTCCCCTCTTGAACACCTCCAGGGATGGGGACTGATGGAGCAACTTGAAATTTGCCACAGCAGAGTGGTTCTTTTGACTGCCACGGCCCTGGTTTGTCCAGCAAAAGTAGGCACCCTAGAGCACTTGAATTTACCTGAATGTATGGAGGAGAGGCTGAGAGAGCTGGGATTGCTTAGCCTGGAGAAGAGGAGGCTCAGGGGAGACCTCATTGCTCTCTACAACTACCTGAAAGGTGGTTGTGGCCAGGAAGGAGTTGGTCTCTTCTCCCAGGCAACTAGCACCAGAACAAGAGGACACAGTCTCAAGCTGTGCCAGGGGAAGTTTAGCCTGGAGGTGAGGAGAAAGTTCTTCACCGAGAGAGTCATTTGCCTCTGGAATGTGCTGCCCAGGGAGGTGGTGGAGTCACCATCCCTGGAGGTGTTCAAGAGGGGATTGGATGTGGCACTTGGTGCCCTGGTTTAGTCATGAGATCTGTGGTGACAGGTTGGACTTAATGATCTTTAAGGTCTCTTCCAACCTTGGTGCTACTGTGATACTGTGATACTGTGAGGGGATTACAATATTGATTAGGTCTCTTATGGCTGTGAAATCAGAATCACAGAATCACAGAATTGTTTTGGTTGGAAAAGGTCATTGAGTCCAGCTGTCAGCCTATGACCCCCCTGGCCATTAAACCATGTCCCAAAGTGTCATGGACACAGGTTTCTTGAACACCTCCAGGGATGGGGACTCCACCACCTCCCTGGGCAGCCTGTTCCAATCCCTGACCACTCTTGCAGCAAAGAATTCTTTCTCAATCTCCAATCTAACCCTCCCCTGGCACAGTTTCAGGCCATTTCCTCTCATTCTATCACCTGATACAAGGGAGAATCACAGAATCTTACGGGCTGGAAGGAACCTTAAAGGATCATCTAGTCCAACCCCCCTGCCAGAGCAGGAGCACCTAGAGGAGATCACACAGGAACACATCCAGGCAGGTTTGGAATATCTCCAGAGAAAGAGACTCCACAACTTCCCTAGGCAGCTTCTTCCAGGGCTCTGTCACCCTCACAGGGAAAGCCTTTTTCCTCTTGTTTCCATGGCACTTCCTCTGCCTCAGCTTCCACCACTGCCCCTTGTGCTGGCATTGGGCATCACCCAGCCGAGCCTGGCTCCAGCCTCTGGGCATCACCCTGCACAGCTTTCTTTATAAGCACTAATAAGGTCACCCCCTCAGTCTCCTCCTCTCCAAGCTAAACAGCCCTGGCTTCCTCAGCCTCTCCTCATAAGGAAGATAAGAGTCCAACCCTCACCTCACTGCAGCCTCCTTTCAGAGCCTTGATTAGCAGAGGCCCTAAGAGCTATTCAGTCAAGGTCTCTACTGAACAAGTACTTATCCATGCCCCATTGCCCAGGATGGGAGTTTATCACAGTATCATAGTATCATAGTATCAGTCAGGGTTGGAAAGGACCACAAGGATCATCTAGTCCCAACCCCCCTGCCATGGGCAGGGACACCCCACACTACATCAGCCTGGCCACAGCCTCATCCAGACTGGCCTTAAACACCTCCAGGGACAGGGCCCCAACCACCTCCCTGCACAACCCATTCCAGGGCTTCACCACTCTCATGGGGAAGAAGTTTCATAGTTTCATAGTTTCATAGTTTCATTCAGGGTTGGAAGGGACCACAAGGATCATCCAGCTCCAACCCCCCTGCCATGGGCAGGGAAACCCCACACTAGATCAGGCTGGACAGAGCCTCATCCAGCCTGCTCTTAAACACCCCCAGGGACGGGGCCTCGACCACCTCTCTGGACAACCCATTCCAGGGTCTCACCACTCTCATGGGGAAGAACCTCCTCCTCACATCTAGCCTGAATCTCCCCACCTCCAGCTTCATTCCATTCCCCCTAGTCCTATCACTACCTGACATCCTGAGAAGTCCTTCCCCAGCCTTCCTGTAGGCCCCCTTCAGATACTGGAAGGCCACAATGAGGTCACCTGGGAGCCTTCTCTTCTGCAGACTGAACAGCCCCAACTCCTTCAGTCTGTCCTCATAGGAGAGGTGCTCCAGCCCTCTGATCATCCTCCTGGCCCTTCTCTGGACACGTTCCAGCACCTCCACATCCCTCTTGTAATAGGGACTCCAGAACTGGACACAGTACTCCAGATGGGGTCTTACCAGGGCTGAGTAGAGGGGGAGAATCACCTCCCTTGCCCTGCTGGCCACACTTCTCCTGATGCAGCCCAGGATCTGATTGGCTTTGTGGGCTGCAAGTGCACACTGAGAGCTCCTGTTGAGCTTCTCCTCCCCCAGCACCCCCAAGGCTCTCTCCTCAGGGCTACTTTCCAGCCAGTCACTGCCCAGCCTGGATTTGTGCCTGGGATTGCCTCGACCCAGATGCAGGACCCTGCCCTTGGTCTTATTGAACTTCATGAGGTTGGCTTGTGCCCACCTCTCCAGCCTGTCAAGGTCCCTCTGGATGGCCTCCCTTCCCTCCAGCGTGTCTGCTGCACCACACAGCTTGGTGTCATCAGCAAACTTGCTGAGGGTGCACTCAGTGCCACTGTCCGTGGCACCCACAAAGATGTTGAACAAGACAGGTCCCAGGACTGATCCCTGAGGGACTCTGCTTGTCCCTGGCCTCCACTGGGACATGGAGCCATTGACAGCCACTCTTTGGGTGCGGCCATCAAGCCAGTTCCTTATCCATCTAGTGCTCCACCCATCAAACCCATGTGTCACCAGCATGGAGAGCAGGATGTGGTGCGGGACAGTGTCGAAGGCTTTGCTCAGGTCTAGGTAAATGACATCACCTCCTCACCTCCAGCCTCAATCTCCCCACCTCCAGCTTCATTCCATTCCCCCTAGTCCTATCACTGCCTGAGATCCTGAGCAGTCCCTCCCCAGCCTTCTTGGAGCCCTCTTCAGATCCTGGAAGGCCACAATGAGGTCACCTGGGAGCCTTCTCTTCTCCAGACTGAACAGCCCCAACTCCTTCAGTCTGTCCTCACAGGAGAGGTGCTCCAGCCCTCTGCTCATCCTCCTGGCCCTTCTCTGGACACCTCCCAGCACCTCCACATCCCTCTTGGAATAGGGGCTCCAGAGCTGGAGGCAGTACTCCAGGTGGGGTCTCCCCAGAGCTGAGCAGAGGGGGAGAATCACCTCCCTTGCCCTGCTGGCCACACTTCTCCTGATGCAGCCCAGGATCTGATTGGCTTTGTGGGCTGCAAGTGCACACTGAGAGCTCCTGTTGAGCTTTTTGTCCACCAGCACCCCCAAGTCTCTCTCCTCAGGGCTGCTTTCCAGCCAGTCCCTGCCCAGCCTGGATTTGTGCCTGGGATTGCCTCCACCCAGCTGCAGGACCCTGCCCTTGGTCTTGTTGAACCTCCTGAGGTTGGCTTGTGCCCACCTCTCCAGCCTGTCCAGGTCCCTCTGGATGGCCTCCCTTCCCTCCAGGGTCAGTTTATTCACCAAAAGCATCCAGTGCCATTTAAGACACTCTTGGACATTCTGTGTGTCCTGCAGCCACTAGTCCAAAAGATGTGGGTTTTCCACTGGTCATGTGTCACACTTTCCAGACATGTGGGGATGCCACAGAGCTACTACTGTGTTTGAGCTGGCTCCAGATGGCTGTTTCTCAGCAACTGACTCAAGACTCTCACATACAGGCATCCACATTTAGATGTATCCGAATCGACAGGCTGACTCCCACCCTAACTGTTCATGTTTCTCCTAAACCAACAGAAGTACTAAATCATACAAGGATAAAAATAACAGAAACTTTTGGCCTAATTCTGAGTGCAGCCTGGTTGTGAAGTCAGGAAATGTTCTGGTGCTCACTTTTCCCCACTGCCTGCTTGGAATGGGGGATATTCCAAGCACAGACTGCTAGTCAAGGCTTAATCTTAATGAAGGAGCTCCCACTTCACAGTGGCTTTGTGTCTGCACATTTTGTTCTGGCTGAAGTAACTGAAGAAATAGTCAAGAGTGGATAGAAAACACAAAATATGTGCTTTCCCTAGATGAACCAACTGCCTGGAACATTTCTGAGTAAGAAGAGGAGGCTTAGGGGAGACCTTATTGCCCTCTACAACTACCTGAAGGGAGGATGTAGCCTGGAAGGGTTTGGTGTCTTCTCCCAGGCAATCAGCACCAGAACAAGAGGACACAGTCTCAAGCTGTGCCAGGGGTGGTTTAGGCTGGAGGTGAGGAGAAAGTTCTTCCCAGAAAGAGTTGTTAGCTGTTGGAAGGGAGTGCCTCATCCAGTCTCTTCTTAAACACTTCCAGAGATGGTGACTCCACCACCTCCCTGGGCAGCACATCCCAATGGCCAATCCCTCTTGCTGGGAAGAATTTCTTCCTCACATGCAGACTAAACATACTGCAAGGTGGAACAGCACCACACTTCTTTTTATATATAATCCAAGCAGAAATTGTTTTCACAGCCAGCTACAGCCTCCAGCATTTGTACAGAGATGAGTACCTGTAGAATATTGTACAAAAGAGGTAGTACTGGGTAGCTTTGTGCTTACCTTAATAGCTCTGTGCACTAGCCAGAGCATTGAGCAGGGAAGTCTTTGTGCCCCTGTACTCAGCACTGGTTAGGCCACACCTCGAGTCCTGTGTCCAGTTCTGGGCCCCTCAGTTTAAGAAGGACATTGAGACTCTTGAAGGTGTCCAGAGAAGGGCAACAAGGCTGGGAGAGGCCTGGAGCACAGCCCTGTGAGGAGAGGCTGAGGGAGCTGGGGTTGCTTAGCCTGGAGAAGAGGAGGCTCAGGGAAGACCTCATTGCTCTCTCCAACTCCCTGAAGGGAGGTTGTAGCCAGGTGGGGGTTGATCTCTTCTCCCAGACAACCATCACCAGAACAAGGGGACACAGTCTCAAGCTGTGCCAGGGAAGGTTTAGGCTGGAGGTGAGGAGAAAGTTCTTCCCAGAAAGAGGAATTGGCCATTGGAATGTGCTACCCAGGGAGGTGGTGGAGTCACCATCCTTGGAGTTGTTCAAGCGGGGATTGGATGTGGCACTTGGAGCCATGGTTTAGTAGTCAGGAGGTGTTGGGTGATAGATTGGACTTGATGATCTTTGAGGTCTTTCCCAACCTTATTGATTCTATGTTCCTAATCACAGAATCACAGAATACATCCAGTTGGAAGAGACTTCCAAGTTTGTCCAGTCCAACCTTTGACCCAGCAATGAAGGGCCAACGCTAAACCATGTCCCTAAGAGCCTGCATCACAGGGTGCTGGAACATCTCCAAGGACAGTGACTCCACCACTTCCCTTGGAAGACTATTCCAATGTTTGAGAACCTTTTCAGTGAAGAAATATTTCCTAGCACCCCACCTGAACCTCTCCTGGGGCAGCTTGGAACCATTTCCTCTGGTCCTGTTCCTTGCCACCAAGGACAAGAGGCTGCCCCCTGCTGGCTCCACCCTCCCCTCAGGTAGTTGTAGAGAGGGATGAGGACTCCCCTCAGCCTCCTCCAGACTGGATAGCCCCAAGTAGTCCCAGCCTGTTGTTGTGCCTGGTAAGAAAGCTGCAGAGAACTCTGATGTTAAAACATCAGAGCTGTGATTAGCAGTTTTATGATTAAGCCTTTTTGCTGGACCTCTGCACAACCAGGATCTTCCCCAGAAATTCTTGGTACAGATGACCTGCAAATAAAGAGATGAGAGACAAGGGAGAGCTGAAGGTACTGCATTGCTCTTCCCTACCTAAAACCATGGATCAGCAAATCAGGCTATTGGGGTCTGCAAGAAAAGTCTTCCTTCCTTCCATCCTTCCCTCCTTCCTTCCTTCCTTCCATCCTTCCCCCTCCCTCCTTCCTCCTTCCTTCCTTCCTTCCATCCTTCCCTCCCTCCTTCCTTCCTTCCTTCCTTCCTTCCTTCCTTCCTTCCTTCCTTCCTTCCTTCCTTCCTTCCTTCCTTCCTTCCTTCCTTCCTTCCTTCCTTCCTTCCTTCCCTCCCTCCCTCCCTCCCTCCAGCCTTCCTTCCTTCCCTCCTTCCTTTCTTCCCTCCCTCCCTCCAGCCTGCCTTCCTTCCTTCCCTCCCTTCCTTTCTTCCCTCCCCTCCCTCCAGCCTTCCTTCCTTCCCTCCTTCCTTTCTTCCTCCCTCCCTCCCTCCCTCCTTTCTTTCCCCCCCCCTTCTCACTTGCCCTTCTGTAAGAATCCTCCAAAACTTCACTGAAGTTAATGAAATGTCACCAAGGTAAAAGGAATCAATTTCAGGCCATTTATGCTGTCTCACATTTGATCTTCCTCTTGATGTTTTACTTGTCTTTGTCATCTTTTCTTACTTCCCAAGAGAGCAAAATAAGCAGGATCAGAGCCCAGTTCACCACAGGATTCCTAGGCCAGGATGAAGCCATTTCTTGCAGTGCTTTATGCAGGGCTGAATGGTGATTTATGACGTCTGGATGTGCACATCCACAAAGTGATGAGAGAGCAGGAGAGCAGGGCAGGTTAGGAACTGGCAGGAGGGCCAAGCCCAGAGTGTGGTGGTGAATGATGCCACATCCAGCTGGCATCCAGGCACTAGTGGTGTCCCCCAGGGATCAGTCCTGGGCCCCATCCTGTTCAATATCTTTATTGGTAGTCTGGATGAGGGGACTGAGTCCATCAAGAGAAGGTTTGCAGATGACAGCAAGCTGGGGGCAGGAGTTGATCTGTTAGAGGGTAGAAGAGCTCTGCAGAGGGACCTTGGCAGGCTGGACAGATGGGCAGAGTCCAACAGGATGGCATTCAACAAGTCCAAGTGCCAGGTTCACAACAACCCCAGGCAGTGCTAGAGGCTGGAGAACAGCCAGGCAGAAAGGGACCTGGGAGTGCTGGTTGACAGCAGCTCCACATGAGCCAGCAGTGTGCCCAGGTGGCCAAGAGGGCCAATGGCATCCTGGCCTGCATTAGGAATAGTGTGGCTAGCAGGAGCAGGGAAGTCATTGTGCCCTGTACTCAGCACTGGTTAGGCCACACCTTGAGTCCTGTGTCCAGTTCTGGGCTCCTCAGTTTAAGAAGGACATTGAGACACTTGAAGGTGTCCAGAGAAGGGCAACAAAGCTGGGGAGGGGTCTGGAGCAGAGCCCTCTGAGGAGAGGCTGAGGGAGCTGGGGTTGCTTAGCCTGGAGAAGAGGAGGCTCAGGGCAGACCTTCTTGCTGTCTACAACTCCCTGAAGGGAGGTTGTAGCCAGGTGGGGGTTGGTCTCTTCTCCCAGGCAAGCAGCCCCAGAACAAGAGGACACAGTCTCAAGCTGTGTCAGGGGAGGTTTAGGCTGGAGGTGAGGAGAAAGTTCCTCACAGTGAGAGTTGTTAGCCATTGGAATGTGCTGCCCAGGGAGGTGGTGGAGTCACCATCACTGGAGGTATTCAGGAGGAGACTTGATGGAGTGCTTGGTTGCATGGTTTAGTTGATTAGGTGGTGTTGGATGGTAGGTTGAACTTGATGATCTTTGAGGTCTTTTCCAACCTTATTGATTCTATGATTCTATGTAATGGGATTCAAGAGGGGCAAGTGGAAAGTCTTGTACCCGGGAAAGAACAACCCCATGGGTCAGCATAGTCTGGGGACTGACCTGCTGGAGAGCAGTAAAGGGGAAAAGGACCTGGGGGTCCTAGTGGATGGAATGTTGACCATGAGCCAGCAATGTGCTCTGGTGGCCAAGAAGGTCAATGGCATCCTGGGGTGCATTACAAGGAATGTGTTTAGTAGGTCCAGAGAGGTTCTCCTCCCCCTGTACTCTGCCCTGATGAGACTGCATCTGGAATATTGTAGCCAGTTCTGGAGCCCTCGGGAAAAGAAGGACCTCAGGGAACTGCTTGAGAGTGTCCAGCACAGAGCCACAAAGCTGCTGAAGGCAGTGGGACATCTTCTTTACAAGAAGAGCCTGAGGGAGCTGGGGGCTCTGTAGATTGGAGAGGAGGAGCCTGAGAGGAGACCTCATTCATGTTGATAAAGCTGAACAGGGTGAGTGCCCAGGGGCTGGAGCCAGGCTCTGCTGGGGGATGCCCAATGCCAGCACAAGGGGCAGTGGTGGAAGCTGAGGCAGAGGAAGTGCCATAGGAACAGGAGGAAACATTATTTCCCTGTGAGGGTGACAGAGGCCTGGAGCAGGCTGCCCAGGGGGGTTGTGGAGTCTCTTTCTCTGGAGATATTCCAAACCTGCCTGGATGTGTTCCTGTGTGATCTCCTCTAGGTGCTCCTGCTCTGGCAGGGGGGGTGGACTGGATGAGCTATTGAGGTCCTTTCCATCCCCTAACATTCTGTGATTCTGTGAAAAGAGAAGCAGGTTAGGGGTAAATTAATGAGCTGAGATTGGTGATGTTATTTTTCAGCTTCCAGTTTGTTAAGGATCTGAGGTTTATGAAATGGCTGAGAGCCTAAGCTATCAAATTTAAGATTTCAGAATTGAAATATAGAAAGATTTTAACTGCCAAGGAAACAGCAGATAGAGCATCAATAATTTCCATTTGGGTTACAATCTGAAATTGAATTTTTTGGTTCCATGGCAGAGTTGATAACAAAGGAAAATGAAACATTTCAGTAAATGTACATTCCATATTTCTGAGAATAAATATGATTTCCTTGATGAGCAACATGGAGATTGCCACATTTCATGTACAGAGGCATTAAAGGACTAAAATAAGCAATGACTTGCAGTCAGAGAAGCCTACCACTTCAAATTAAAATTGCAATATTAACATAGTCCATTGTATCTGCCTACTCCTTCTGGTATGGCCTCCAAAGTTCCATTTCCTTTCAGTGTTCTATATGCTGCCTTTGCTCATGTTTAGCTAATGTCAGCTGTAATTCAGCCATGTATCACAGAATCACCAAGGTTGGAAGAGACCTCAAAGATCATCAAGTCCAACTTGTCACCACAGAACTCATGACTAAACCATGGCACCAAGTCCATGTCCAATCCCCTCTGGAACACCTCCAGGGATGGGGACTCCACCACCTCCCTGGGCAGCACATTCCAATGGCTAACAACTCTCTCTGGGAAGAACTTTCTCCTCACCTCCAGCCTAAACCTCCCCTGGCACAGCTTGAGACTGTGTCCTCTTGTTCTGGTGCTGCCTGCCTGGGAGAAGAGACCAATCCCCACCTGGCTACAACCTCCCTTCAGGTAGTTGTAAAAAGCAAGAAGGTCTCCCCTGAGCCTCCTCTTCTCCAGGCTAAACAACCCCAGCTCCCTCAGCCTCTCCTCACAGGGCTGTGCTCGAGGCCTCTCCCCAGCATCGTTGCCCTTCTCTGGACATCTTCAAGTGTTTTGATGTCCTTCTTAAACTGAGGAGCCCAGAATTGGACACAGGACTCAATGTGTGGCCTAACCAGTGCTGAGTACAGGGGCACAATGACTTCCCTGCTCCTGCTGGCCACACTATTCTTGATGCAGGCCAGGATGCCATTGGCCTTCTTGGCCACCTGGGCACACCTGGGACTAAACCATGCATTTCAGACACAACCTGGTTTTGATATTCACAGGCTCACAGGATGTTAGGGGTTGGAAGGGACCACTGGAGGTCGTTGAGTCCAACTCCCTGCCAGAGCAGGACCATAGAATCCAGTGCAGGTCACACAGGAACATATCCAGACAGGTCTTGAAAGTCTCCAGAGAAGGAGACTCAACAACATCTCTGGGGAGACTTTTACTCCATATTTTTTTGACATCTGAGTTGTCAGCGAGGAGGGACTGTAAAGACTAAAAATCACACTGAGAGCATAAAACATGAAGAGGAAGAGTGATACTCAATGGCACACACATGCAGAATACAGAAGTAACCAGCTTGGAAAAGACCTCAGAGATCATCAAGTCCAACCTATCATCCAACACCATCTAATCAACTAAACCATGGCACAAAGTGCCTCATCAAATCTCTTCTTAAACACCTCCAGTGATGGAGACTCCACCACCTCCCTGGGCAGCACATCCCAATGGCCAATCCCTCTTGCTGGGAAGAATTTCTTCCTCACATGCAGACTAAACATACTGCAAGGTGGAACAGCACCACACTTCCTATTATATATAATCCAAGCAGAAATTGTTTTCACAGCCAGCTACAGCCTCCAGCATTTGTACAGAGATGAGTACCTGTAGAATATTGTACAAAAGAGGCAGAACTGGGTAGTGTTGTGCTTACCTTAATAGCTCTGTGCACTAGCCAGAGCATTGAGCAGGGAAGTCGTTGTGCCCCTGTACTCAGCACTGGTTAGGCCACACCTTGAGTCCTGTGTCCAGTTCTGGGCCCCTCAGTTTAGGAAGGACATTGAGACACTTGAACGTGTCCAGAGAAGGACAACAATGCTGGGGAGGGGTCTGGAGCACAGCCCTGTGAGGAGAGGCTGAGGGAGCTGGGGTTGCTTAGCCTGGAGAAGACTCAGTGGAGACCTCATTGCTCTCTACAACTCCCTGAAGGGAGGTTGTAGACAGGTGAGGGTTGGTCTCTTCTCCCAGGCAGGCAGCACCAGGACAAGAGGACACAGTCTCAAGCTGTGCCAGGGGGGGATGTTTAGGCTGGAGGTGAGTAGAAAGTTCCTCACAGTGAGAGTTGTTAGCCATTGGAATGTGCTGCCCAGGGAGGTGGTGGAGTCCCCATCCCTGGATGTGGCACTTGGAGACATAGTTTAGTTGTCAGGAGGTGTTAGGTATTAGGTAGTAGGTTGGACTTGATGATCTTTGAGATCTTTTCCAACCTTATTGATTCTATGAGTCTATGATTACTGGTGTCCTCTCTGGTGGTGTGCATCCCTGCCTCACCAGTGGGTTCATGATGGTTGCACCCAGCCCTACTCTGGACTTTGGGGTTGGATAGCAATCCATCCAGAACACTGGCTGGTATGCAAATGTGACTGGAAGTCAATCATTTTACCTTTCAAATAGTGGGCAGCCCAGGGGAAGCTGAGCCCTCCTGCACAGTGATAGGATGAGAAGGAATGGAATGAAGCTCAAACCAAACAAAGAAGAAAAAAGACCACCACAATACCCCCAGAACCCTACCTAAACAACCAATAAACCCCCTCAGAATATTCAGAGAAACTATATGCTGGCATCCAGTGCTCAGCTGCCATCTGAATGTCAGATGAATGGTGAACCATCTGGATGATGATGGTGAACCATTTATCATTCTACCAATAAAAAGGCTGCAGAAGGCTTCCTTGGATCCTCTCTGTTAAACTGGGGGAGACGTTTGGTTAAACATTTAAAATGTGTCAAGCAAATTTAGCCTCTTTCTTTCTTTCTTTTTCTTTCCCCCAGAGGACAAGTTGCAGTCTCCTTAATTTAATTTATTCTAGCCCCAAAGGAACTTGGTGTTTAAACATGTGCATAACTTTAAATCCATGCTTAGTCCCCTTTCAGACAATGAGATTTCTCACAGACTGCAGTACTCAACAAGACTGAGACCTATAGGGCCTAGCTCAGTTTCAAACTCTCCTTTCATTCATTTTAATGAGTGTTAGATTGGCTGCTGGAGGAATTTATTCCACTGTTGTCATGTTCCAGAGTTTCACCCTGGGGACTGAGTGCAAATGGTTGAGATTCAACAGTGTGTTGCTCATCACTGTTGATTAGCAATGGTGCCATGTTGCCTATCTTTCTGTCCTTTGAATGGATGAAGACAAAAGGACTTCCCACAGGATGCCTTCCCCGGGCCAGATTTTAATCTGCCATTGTGTAGATGCTCAGATGAGACTTGAAGAGTTTTGTTTGCTGCACAGCTTTGTGCCAGGAAAACTTTATTGTCTGGATGAGTGCAGAGAGTGAGCACAAAAGGGCTGCGTGAGTGGTTGAGATCCCTTCCTGCTTGCTGGTTTTTGCATCCTTGGCTCTGGCTGATGAACAGATGAGAACTGGCTACAGGAACCAGCCAGAGGATTTCATTCTGTCACTTGCATTTTTCAATGGACTGTTTGAAATTTCTCTAAATACCAGAGTGCTGAAAACTGTGTGAGGGCCAATATAGAATAAAAAGCTTTTGAGAAGACACCAGGGTTCAGCTCAGAGGGACAACAAATGATGCTAGTCAGTGCCTCACACAAAGGAATTTAGGAGGCTAAATGACAGCTGAAGGAAAAATGTTTGAATATGTATGAAAGTTGGGGAAGTATTAAGGCCATTTTCTGTTGGAACTCTCGCAGAGCACAGATGAGAATCGTTAAATAGCTGCCACATTCAACTTCAGCAGCTCCATTTCAGGGGTGAGAAAAGTGCTTGTGGAGTGCTCTAAGCGTGCCTGAGTTGTGTGCTGAATGATGATAGCTGATGACAAAACTTGGGAGGAAATACATTCAAAGTTTTCAGGGGGAAAAATTCTCTCTCTGAGGCAGGATGGCACCAGAGCCTTTATATTTACCTTGGTGAAGAGAAACCTGAGAGGTGACCTCATTCATGTTGATAAAGATGTGCAGGGTGAGTGCCAAAGAGGCTGGAGCCAGGCTCTGCTGGGTGATGCCGAAGGATAGCACAAGGAGCAATGGTGGAAGCTGAGGCATAGGAAGTTACATGGAAAGAAGAGGAAATGTTTTTTCCTTGTGAGGTTGACAGAACACTGGAACAGGCTGCCCAGGAGGATTGTGTGGAGTGTCCCTCTCTGGAGCAAGTGCATGGGAGGTCAATGAAGATGATGAAGGGCTTGGAGAATAAATCTGATGAGGAGGAACTGATGGAGCAGGGGATGGTTAGTTTGGAAAAGAGAAAGCTGAGGGGAGAGCTCATTACTCTCTACAGCTACCTGAAAGGAGGTTGTACAGAGTCTGCTGCTGGTCTCTTCTCACAAGAGGTGGTGGAGTCACCAAGCCTGCATGTGTTTGAAGGTGGTCTGGATGTGGTGCTTGGGGCTCTGGTTTAGAGGTGACCCTTGTAGAGCAGGGTTCTGGGTGGGATTTGGTGATCCTGAGGGTCTTTTCCAACCTGAATGTTTCTGTGATTCTGTGATACTCAAAACCCACCTGGATGTGTTCCTGTGTGATCCTGCTCTGGCAGGGTGGGGTGGACTGGATGATCTTTCAAGGTCCTTTCCAACCCCTGACATTTTATAATTCTGTGATATTTATCCCTACATGCAAACTGAATGTGTGACAGACCTCTACAGGAACAGCCAAAATAGTAAGTTCACTTTTCAGATGACCTCCCAAATCATGTGATGAAGATGTTTGTGTCAAGAAAAGAAGGAAATTCCCTTCACACTTGAATAATTAGAAGCTGGAAAGCAAGGGCACAGGTGAGGAGAACTGATGAAGATCTGGTTCCTCTGGGAATAATATCCTAAACCCTGGGTTATCAATTCCAGAGGACAGATTCCCTAACACAATGGCTGCCTCTTGAATTAACTCCTGTGAATTAACCAGCCCCAGGAAACATGGGCAGGATCTTATCAACACAATGCACAATCAAGTTGACATGATTAAAATTCCACTAAGGAAAACTTCGTGGGAGATAAGGCAGACAGGAATGGCCATTTAACATTAATCCCGATGACAACCATTTCCCCTCAGCTATTGAAATTCCCTCCTTCCTGCATTTTCATTTCCAAATACAATGCAAACAACGTGCCCCAATCAATCACACACACATCCACCGTAATTTTTACACAAGGACCTGTGTCTTAGATATATAAGGCACTGAAGATCATTTATCTTCCTTCTTGCTCGGTAGTCTCACTAAGTGAAAGGTAAAGTGAAGAAAGGTGGTACAGAGAAGCAGAAGATAAGATACAGAGGTTTAGGGTCCATAGAATCATGGAATCACAAACTGGTTTGGTTTGGAAGGCACCTTTCAAAGGGCATCTAGTTCAACCCTTCTGCAGTATTGTGAGAGACTAAAGCTTGTCTCTCCTGGTGTGACTCAACAAAGATAAAATCACTTTCCCTGCTTGCCCAGACAATAGCTGATGTGTGTTGGGCAGAGCCACTGGAGCGACTCTTGGGAAGGTGCAAAGATAACATCGATCACTGGACCACAGCTGGCCTGACAACAATGGACCAAGGAAGACAAATAATCTCTCCCCATCAGGTACCCCGGAAAGGGAGGATGGTGAGACAACGAATGGATTCATCACCTGACCCCTGATTTCCTGAGGGACAATACTTGGACACATACCTAAGAACTAAAAACTCTGTAAAAGACTAGAGCAACTACTGGCTCACCAGAAGAAAAACACAGAAGAAAAATCACAGAAGGAAAACACAGATGAAGGAAAACACAGGAGAAGGACAATGCTGCTGAGAAGGAAAACGGAGACAATACAAGGAGAGGAAAAATGACAGAGACATCATCATGGAGCCTGGAAGAAGCTGAACCCTCTCTCCATGCCCAAGTTCTGCCTGAGCCAGCAGTGTGCCCAGGTGGCCAAGAAGGCCAATGACATCCTGGCCTGCATCAAGAATGGTGTGGCCAGCAGGAGCAGGGAAGTCATTGTACCCTGTACTCAGCACTGGTTAGACCACACCTTGAGTCCTGTGTCCAGTTCTGGGCTCCTCAGTTAAAGAAGGACATTGAGACACTTGAAGGTGTCCAGAGAAGGGCAACAAGGCTGGGGAGAGACCTTGAGCACAGCCCTGTGAGGAGAGGCTGAGGGAGCTGGGGTTGTTTAGCCTGCAGAAGAGGAGGCTCAGGGGTGACCTTTTTGCTCTCTACAGCTACCTGAAGAGAGGTTGTAGCCAGGAGGGGGTTGGTCTCTTCTCTCAGGCAACAAGAGGACACAGTCTCAAGCTGTGCCCAGGGGAGGATTAGGCTGGAGGTGAGGAGAAAGTTCTTCACTGAGAGAGTCATTTGTCATTGGAATGTGCTGCCCAGGGAGGTGGTGGAGTCTCCATCCCTGGAGGTGTTCAAGAGGGGACTGGATGTAGCACTTGGTGCCATGGCTTAGTCATGAGGTGTTGGGTGACAGGTTGGACTTGATGATCTTTGAGGTCTCTTCCAACCTTGGTGATACTGTGATACTGTGCTGCAACTCATGGAGCTGAAGAGGCTGCCCAGAGGACCACATCTTTTCTACAGCCAAAGCTTCAGCACCCTTTCTCTACAGACCCAACATCTTCTGCAGCACCTTTCCTCCACAGACTCAACTGTCTTGGGGGTTGAGGAGTGTGGTAATATAATTCCTCTTCTCTCTCTCTCTTTTCTCTCTCTCCCCTTCTGATCCATCCACTTTATTTATGTATTCAATAGCCTAGCTGTTGACATTTTGGCCTCGTTTGTGCCTCTCATTTTACAACAGGGGAATATTCAGAACTAGACCATGGCACCAAATGCCATGCCCAATCCCCTCTTGAACACTTCCAGGGATGGGGACTCCACCACCTCCCTGGGCAGCACATTCCAATGGCCAATTACTCTCTCTGGGAAGAACTTTCTCCTATTCCTAATGCAGGCCAGGATGCCATTGGCCTTCTTGGCCTCCTGGGCACACTGCTGCCTCATGTTCAGGCAGCTGTCAATCAGCACCCCCAGGTCCCTCTCTGTTTGGCAGCTCTCAGCCACTCTGACCCCAGCCTGTAGCTCTGCATGGGGTTGTTGTGGCCAAAGTGCAGCACCTGGCACTTGGACGTGCTGAATGCCATTCCATTCTGAACTCTCCCACACAGATGAGGATAATAGCGGAACTGATTTCTTTTTGCCTAGAACATAATTTGATAAAAATGTGAGTTTCTTTGATGTTTTCCCCTCCTTTGTCTTCTTTTTTCCTGGAAAGGTGGGAAAAGAATAACCCCAAATCTGTAGCTCCTGCATGGAGTAATTTTCTACGTGAAGACATCATTTCCTTCCACCTCCATCAGAAGATGCAAGTCGAGATTTCAGGAGGTGAGCAGAGTAATGAGGAGGAAAGAAAACACAGGCAACATGCTCTTGGTTTTTTTTTTTTCAATCAGGATTCCCAGGGACAATAGAGAAAGATGTTATGGAAAATTTCTGTGAGAAGACTTGAAAATTAAGCCCAGGCAACAATGGCTCTGAAAGAAACAGCAACTGAGAACTACCGTGGAAATCAAGAAAGGGAAAAAGAAAGGGAGGATAAAATGCAACCCTTAGGCATGGCAAGGAGAACAAGGGTTCAATCAGCTCATGCAAATGCAAATCAAGACATTTAGCATTGTGCAGAGCAATACAATGCAGCGGGAAGAATTTGTAGACAAGAACATTTTCCAGGGGCCTGATGAATTCCACCTGAACAGCAATAACCTCAAAAGAAATATTTAGAATGAGTCATGGCTCCAGCTGACCTCTCTGCACCCAGAGCAGAACCTTGAACTTTTAAACATAGAATACCAAGGGAAAAAAAAAAAGAAAGAAACCCCTGTCAAAGGTATTTGGAGTGTTCCTCCAGGCAGCAAACCCTGCTGCTAACAAAGCACATGCAAGCATGCTCCAGGAGCTGCAGTCCCAGGAGCTTGAGGCTTACAGTCTAACAAGAGTAAAACCAGAAGCAAAAGTTGCTTTTATCATTGAATCATAGAATAGTCAGGGTTAGAAGGGACCTCAAGGATCATCCAGTTCCAACCCCCCTCATCCAAAACCTCATGACTAACTAAACCATGGCTTCAGTTGCTACATCCACTCCCTTTTTGAACACCTCCAGGGATGGTGACTCCATCACCTCCCTGGGCAGCACATTCCAATGGCAAATTACTCTTTCTGGGAAGAACTTTCTCCTCACCTCCAGCTTAAACCTCCCCTGGCACAGCTTGAGACTGTGTCCTCTTGTTCTGGTGATGGTTGCCTGGGAGAAGAGACCAACCCCCTCCTGGCTACAACCTCCCTTCAGGGAGTTGGAGAGAGCAAGAAGGCCTCCCCTGAGCCTCCTCTTCTCCAGGCTAAGCAACCCCAGCTCCCTCAGCCTCTCCTCACAGGGCTCTGCTCCAGACCCCTCCCCAGCCTCATTGCCCTTCTCTGGACACATTTAAGAGTCTCAATGTCCTTCTTAAATTGAGGAGCCCAGAACCAGACACAGGACTCAGGGTGTGGCCTAACCAGTGCTGAGCACAGGGCACAATGACCTCCATGCTCTTGAGGCCACGGTATTGCTGATGCAGGCCAGGATGCCCTTGGCCTTCTTGGCCACCTGGGCTCACTGCTGGCTCATGTTCAGATGCTGTCAAGCAGTACCCTCAGGTCCTTTTCCACCTGGCTGCTCTCAGCCACTCTGTCCCCAGCCTGTAGCACTACCTGGGGTTGCTGTGGCCAAAGTTCAGCACCTGGCACCTGGACTTGTTGAATGCCATCCTGTTGGACTCTGTCCATCTATCCAGCTTGGCAAGGTCCCTCTGGAGATATATTCATATATATTATGTGTGTGATATATTACTCATAATATGCAGTGAATTGTATGGAAATTATAGATACATTATAGATAATAAACATATTAGATATTATTATAGTATACATTATACATATTATATATTGTATATATTGCATATTACATTAACATATAGTGTATATATTATATATTACTCATACATATAAATACATTATACCAATATTATTATTATTATATCTATAAAATACAAATTATTATGTATAATCATACAGAAAATAATTATCTAGACAGTAAATATATGTAAAATATGTATTAATATATAAATAAATATAATAATTAATTAGGATCTGATAATTTGCATAATACTACCATGAGCTCTGCCAGCTGCATTTCAATACTTGTCCTTAAGCAGCCCTATCTGCCTCAGGACATGTATCCAGGAGAGATTTGAGTTCAACTTGAATGCTATTTTTGGTCTGAATTTTGTTATATTACACCATTAAAGATCTTGGTTTCAGCTCAGTGCAGAGATGACTCCTCACACCTTCCCCTGTTCTGCTGTGGAGACAGTCCTCCACAAACCTCTCCCCTGTGTATCCTTGCCACCAGCTGCAGGTCTTCATGAACTGCTCCCATGGAACAGGTTGCCCATTGAGGTTGTGGATGCCTCCTCCCTGGATGTGTTCAAGGCCAGCTTGGATGAATACTTGAGTATCCAAGGCTAGTTGAGAGGCATCCCTGTCTAGTGTTCTCCACAGCTCCCTAACTGAGGCTGGAGCCTGGTAGGGGTTGGTCTCTTCTCCCTTGTATCAGGTGACAGAACAAGAGGAAATGGCCTGAAATTGTGCCAGGGGAGGGTTAGGTTGGAGATTAGGAAATATCTCTTTGCTGCAAGAGTGATCAGGGATTGGCACAGGCTGCCCAGGGAGGTGGTGGAGTCCCCATCCCTGGAGGTGTTCATAAAATGCTTAGACATGCCCCTTCAGAATACGGTTTAGTGGGTGTGGTGGTGGTGTTGGGTTGATGGTTGGACTTGATGATCTTAGAGGTCTTTTCCAACCTTAACGATCCTCTAAGTTCGGAGTCACCACGTCTGGAGGTGTTCCAGAAGCCTGTGGCCATGGCACTTTGGGACATGATTTAGTGGCCATGGTGGGGTTGGGTTCACAGTTGGATCTTGGGAGTTTTTTTTCCAATTGAAACAATTCTATGAAAATGATTTTATGACTCCAGGTCCAGAGGTATTTATCTACCACATCAGAGTGGAAGGTAGTGAGGCTTAAAGTACAGACAGTCTGCAATCTTCATTTAAGCAGCACTAAGTAGATGCAGCTAAGTGCTGTATTTAAGCATTACAGACACTATTTTAGCTTCCAGAGTCTCCTAGGGCTAGTAAAAGGCATTTCTGCAAAATGGCTAAGAACATTCCATCAAATACAGACAGAAATACAATCTCCATCAATAGCAATTTCTTCTCCTTATTATTCAATTTTAGGAATTAAGGAGTCCCCCATGGAAAAAAAAATCAATTAAATAATGCAATCATTTTTCTCCTCAGTCCCTTGATGAATAGATCTATTCTCTCTCCCTACTCATTTCTCCCATCAAACAGATGATGCTGAAAGATATTTTCCTACTGTTTGGAAATGATACTGAAGAAAGACATTGAGACACTTGAATGTGTCCAGAGAAGGGCAACAAGGCTGGGGAGGGGTCTGGAGCACAGCCCTGTGAGGAGAGGCTGAGGGAGCTGGGGTTGCTTAGCCTGGAGAAGAGGAGGCTCAGGGGAGGCCTTCCTGCTCTCTACAACTCCCTGAAGGGAGGTTGTAGCCAGGTGGGGGTTGGTCTCTTCTCCCAGGTAGCCAGCACCAGAACAAGAGGACACAGTCTGAAGCTGTGCCAGGGGAGGTTTAAGCTGGAGGTGAAGAGAAAGTTATTGCCAGAAAGAGAGATTGCCCATTGGAATGTGCTGCCCAGGGAGGTGGTGGAGTCACCATCCCTGGAGGTGCTCAAAAAAGGCTTGGATGTGGCACTTGGAGCCATGGTTTAGTTGTCAGGAGGTGTTAGGCATTAGGGAATAGGATGGACTTGATGATCTCTGAGGTCTTTTCCAATATTATTGATTCTATGATTCTATGCCCACTAAGCCATGTCCCAAAGTGCCATGTCTGCTTGTTAAAAAACACCTCCAGGGATGGGGACTCCACCACCTCCCTGGGCAGCCTGTTCCAATCCCTGATCACTCTTGCAGCAAAGGAAGCTTTCCTAATCTCCAACCTAAACCTCCCCTGGTGCAACTGAATGCATTCCCTCTTGTTACTAGGGAGAAGAGACCAACTCCCACCTGGCTCCAACCTCCTTTTGGGGAGTTGTAGAGAGCAATCAGGTCTCCCTTCAGCCACTCTTTCTCCAGGCTGAACAACTCCGCTTCCCTCAGCAGCCACTCCTCACCTCTGAAGGCAGCAGTGTTTCACAGCCCTTGTCACAGGAATACTAAGTCTTCTCAGTTAGGTATTAGGTAATAGGTTGGATTTGATGATCTCTGAGGTCTTTTCCAACCTGGTTGATTCTATGATTCTTTGAAATCAGCCTGGATGTGGGACTGAAACAAAAACCTTGCTTCAGTTGACACTGTTCCTTATTGAGAAGCTCTCCATGGGTATTTTCCTAGGGTCATGCAGAAGGTCTGACTTGGTGAGAGAAAAACAAAACAAAAAGATGAAAACATCAAAAATATATTGTTGTGGTTAGGAGCATAGAAAGCAGCTGAGAAACCCAACCTCAGTCTTTCCTTTATTAAAAGCTGGACACATTCCTGTAGGCAAATCCTTTAAATGAGATACACTAAACGTGTTTTACATCCAACAACTGGGGACAGAATCTCCAAAGTGCCTCATAAACAGGAGGCCATAAACACATGGAAGAAAAATAAATATCCAGCCTGGAGGCCTGTTGTAACTTTGATTCCTCAAGCACAGTTCTGCATTCTTCCCCCTTGGAATCATTGGGGATTGAGGAGGCTTGGCTGACAGCAAAGTCACATCCTTTGTCCTCCCTCTCTGTAAAACTCAGATAAGGAAATGCAGTGCATGCAGCATTGTGCCTGGATGATACCATGAATGATAGAGCTTCCCAAGGTTTGTGGACTGAAGATGCCTGCAAATACTCTTAATTCAGGTACATACCCCAAACCAGCTGAATCCTCCAAGCCTTCCAGCTCTCAAGATACAGAATACAGAATTAGCCAGGTTGGAAGAGACTTTTGCAATCATCAAGCCCAACCTATCATCCAAAACAGCTAATCGACTAAACTATGGCACCAAGCACCCCATCCAATCTCTTTTTAAACACCTCCAGTGATGGTGACTCCACCACCTCCCTGGGCAGCACACCCCAATGGCCAATTACTCTTTTTATGAAGAACTTCTTCCTAACATCCAGCCTAAACCTCCCCTGGCACAGCTTGAGACTGTGTCCTCTTGTTCTGGTGTTGGCTGCATGGGAGAAGAGACCAACCCCCGCCTGGCTACAATCTCCCTTCAGGGAGCTGTAGAGAGCAATGAGGTCTCCCCTGAGCCTCCTCTTCTCCATTCTAAGCAACCCCAGCTCCCTCAGCCTCTCCTCACAGGGCTGTGCTCCAGACCCCTCCCCAGCTTTGTTGCCCTTCTCTGGACACCTTCCAGCATCTCAACATCTTTCCTAAACTGAGGGACCCAGAACTGGACACAGGACTCAAGGTGTGGCCTAACCAGTGCTGAGCACAGGGCACAATGACTTCCCTGCTCCTGCTGGCCACACTATTGCCAATGCAGGCCAGGATGCCATTGGCCTTCTTGGCCCCCTGGGCACACTGCTGGCTCATGTTCATCCAACTGTCAACCAGTACCCCCAGGTCCCTATGTTCCCTTATGCAGACTGCAATAGTTTATCAACAGCTAGAAAAGCCACCACACACCCTGCCCATACTCATGGCATCCTCTGCCTTGAATCTACTGAATCCTCTTATGCAGAACACAAGCTAATTAGATGCAAAGCAGAATTATTTATTGAATCTCCAAGTATTAATAGCCATTATAAATATTGAATAATATATTTAAACATATTTTTGTCCCCAGCTGGCATGTATCATACAATGAAATGCAAAGTCATGCATAACAAGTAATTCCTAGACATGGCTGGCAAGTCAGAGCATTATCCTAAGATGACACAGGAGCTTCTGTGTGACAAAAGACCTTCCAAATATCTTTATTTGAAAGCTCTCTGAGTCTCTTTCAAGAACTGATACCCCAAAACATCTTGGTGAGTACATTAAAGAGAAAAGGGATGGATGGTTTGATATGGGAACTGGCCAATGTGATCCCCATCCACAAGAAGGGTCAGATGGAGGAACCTGGAAACTCCAGGCTGGTCAGCCTGACCTCAGTGCCAGGGAAAGTGATGGAGCAGATTATCCTGGCAGCAATAACTGCGTACCTGAAGGATGACCAAGGGCTCAGGTCCAGCCAACATGGATTTAGGAAGGGCAGGTCCTGCCTCTCCAACCTGATCTCCTTCTATGCCCAGGTGACCCGTCTGGTGGACGTGGGGAGGCCTCTGGATGTGGTCTACCTGGACTTCAGCAAGGCCTTTGACACCATCCCCCACAGCAAACTGCTATTTAAACTGTCAGTTCGTGGCTTGGACAGCAGCACTTTAAGCTGGGTTAGGAACTGGCTGGAGGCTGAGCCCACAGAGTGGTGGTGAATGGTGCCACAGCCAGCTGACAGCCAGGCACCAGTGGTGTGCCCCAGGGATCAGTGCTGGGCCCCATCCTCTTTAATATCTTCATTGATGATCTGGATGAGGGGATTGAGTCAGTCACCAGCAAGTTTGCAGATGACACCAAGTTAGGAGCAGATGTTAGTCAGTTAGAGGGCAGAAAGGCTCTGCAGAGGGACCTTGACTGACTGGACAGATGGGCAGAGTCCAACAGGATGGCATTCAACAAGTCCAAGTGCCAGGGGCTGCACTTTGGCCACAGCAATCCCATGCAGTGCTACAGGCTGGGGTCAGAGTGGCTGAGAGCTGCCAAACAGAGAGGGACCTGGGGGTGCTGATTGACACCCTCCTAAACATGAGCCAGCAGTGTGCCCAGGTAGCCAAGAAGGCCAATGGCATCCTGGCCTGCATTAGGAATAGTGTGACCAGCAGGAGCAGGGAAGTCATTGTGCCCTGTACTCTGCACTAGTTAGGCCACACCTTGAGTCCTGTGTCCAGTTCTGGGCCCTTCAGCTTAAGAAGGACATTGAGAGACTTGAACATGTCCAGAGAAGGGCAACGAGCCTGGGGAGGGGTCTGGAGCACAGCCCTATGAGGAGAGGCTGAGGGAGCTGGGATTGTTTAGCTTGGAGAAGAGGAGGCTCAGGGGAGACCTCATTACCGTCTACAGCTACCTGAGGGGTGGTTGTGGCCGGGAAGGGGTTGGTCTCTTCTCCCAGGCAACCAGCACCAGAACAAGAGGACACGGTCTCAAGCTGCACCAGGGGAAGTTAAGGTTTGATCTCAGAAAGAAGTTCGTCACAGTGAGAGGGATTGGCCATTGGAATGTGCTGCCCAGGGAGGTGGTGGAGTCACTGTCCCTGGAGGTGCTCAAGAGGGGATTGGCTGTGGTGCTTGGAGCCATGGTTTAGTTAGTCATGAGGTGTTGGGTGATAGGTTGAACTTGATGATCTCTGAGGTCTTTTCCAACCTTATTGATTCTATGATTCTATGATTGTGTCATATTCTCCAAGCCAGCACAGCACAGTCATACGATGCTTTAAATTTGGAAAATGATTCTAATTACATTAACCTTTCACCCTTTGATCCCCAACTGGTGACACTGAGCCCCTTGATACTGTCTTCAGTGCTGGTTCCCCTTTCCCCAGCTTCACCCAGCAGTTCCCAAGGGGAGCAGGTGCACTTTAGTGGTAGAAGCATCTTCCCCCAGACTAATGTGAGCTATTACTCTGCCTGTCTCAATTATCTGACATCATCACCCTTATCTTTTTTTAGATGTAATGAACTTTAAAAGGAGGATAAACTAATACTTCAGAGGCTGCTTGTAAAGAGTCTGCAGCATGTCACACCTGTAAACCTCACAGCACACCAGGCTTATGGGCCCACATTATTTTCTTCCATGAGTAACTGACCAAATCTCTCCATGCCTATGGAACCACACTGCCTGCAAGAGCTTAGAGCTTATATTTTTAAAGGGAGAAAACCTAGTTCAGTAGGGGCCCAGGAAAAGGCATTTACTTTACTTGCAATAGAATCATGGAAAGAGAGAATTGCTTTGGTTGGAAAAGACCTTCCAGATCACTGAGTCCAGCCACTCTCTGATTCTACTTGCAGCCCACAAAGCCAATCAGATCCTGGGCTGCAGCAGGAGAAGTGTGGCCAGCAGGGCAAGGGAGGTGATTCTCCCCCTCTGCTCAGCTCTGCTGAGACCCCACCTGGAGTACTGCCTCCAGTTCTGGAGCCCCTATGACAAGAGGGATGTGGAGGTGCTGGAAGGTGTCCAGAGAAGGGCCAGGAGGATGAGCAGAGGGCTGGAGCACCTCTCCTATGAGGACAGACTGAAGGAGTTGGGGCTGTTCAGTCTGCAGAAGAGAAGGCTCCCAGGTGACCTCATTGTGGCCTTCCAGGATCTGAAGGGGGCTACAAGAAAGCTGGGGAGGGACTGCTCAGGATCTGAGGGAGTGCTAGGACTAGGGGGAATGGAATGAAGCTGGAGGTGTGGAGATTGAGGCTGGAGGTGAGGAGGAAGTTCTTCCCCATGAGAGTGGTGAAGCCCTGGAATGGGTTGTCCAGGGAGGTGGTTGGGGCCCTGTCCCTGGAGGTGTTTAAGGCCAGTCTGGATGAGGCTGTGGCCAGGCTGATCTAGTGTGGGGTGTCCCTGCCCATGGCAGGGGGGTTGGAACTGGATGATCCTTGTGGTTCCTTCCAACCCTGACTAATACTATGATACTATGATACCAAGGCTCAACCATGTCCCTCAGCACCACATCTCTGCTTCTTTGAAACACTGGAGGTGTTTCAATGGGGATTCAACCACCTCCCTGGGCAGCCTGTTCCAGTGGTTGAGAAACCTTTCAGTCAAGAAGTTTCTTCTAATGTCCAGCCTAAACCTCCCCTGGTGCAATTTGAGTTCCTCAAGGGTTGCAAGGGACCTCAAGGATCATCCAGCTCCACCCCACTGCCAAGAGCAAGGACACAGAATCACAGAATCACCAAGGCTGGAAGAGACCTCAAAGATCATCAAGTCCAACCTCACACTGCAGCAGGTTGCTCACAGCCACATCCAGCCTGGCTGCAAAAACCTCCAGGCACGAGGTTTCCACCACCTCCCTGGGCAACCTGTGCCAGGCTCTCACCACCCTCATGGGGAACTTCTTCCTCACATCCAATCTGAATCTACCCATTTCTAGTTTTTTTTCATCCCCCCTACTTTTGTCACTCCCTGACACCCTCAAAACTCCCTCCCCAGCTTTCTTGGAGCCCCCTTCAGATACCAGAAGGCCACAACTAGGTCTCCTCAGAGCCTTCTCCTCTCCAGACTGAACAGCCCCAACTCTCTCAGCCTGTCCTCACAGGAGAGGAGCTCCAGCCTTCTGCTCATCCTCGTGGCCCTTCATTAATGACAAGCACCAAAGAACTCTTTCTACCTATTTCTGCCTTCATTTTTCCTTCTGTAATACTTCACTTGAGGAGGCACAGCTCTGCCCTGACCACAAAGTGTTTTGCATGGTGCAGCAGTATAAAGCTCAGAGTGTTATTTCCAGCCTTCAGAGGGAATTCATTAGGATGCAATGTGGTTTTTGTTTGCTGGACATTGTTTCACAGCAACACAGCCATAAACCACCTCCTGTAAACCTGTGAGGAGATTACAATGCACCCAGCTATGGGCATTCAATCAAATTGCAGCAGGGTTTGTAGGGTCTTTAAGAGAGACACTGAATGAGCAATTCCCGTCAGAAAAGACTTCAGGTAGTTTGTTTCTCTGGTTGTTCTCCTTGTCTTTGCCTTTCTTTTTATTTCTAAGTTGTGAAAGTCTTAGATGTGTTTCAATGATAACACAAAAGTGGTTTGGGTGCTCTCTGATATTCCCTCTTCATTTTCCTATTCTGCACCAATTTTGTGGGCAAAAATGAATGTTCCTTGTTTCCAGCAATTGAATTTGGCTCAGCATATTTTGCTCTGCCCTAGGGACAGCACAGCCCCATTCACCATTCAGACAGAAGGAAAATTTGTTGGCCTTTATACAGCATTGTACATGAAATGTTCAGTTCCTTTCATCTGCCTGCAGAGAGCTACCCAAGCCCCATGAAATTAAAGAGAAATGTGGCTGTAAAGGAAATAATGATGGAGAAAGGCCATGGAAAAAAATCCAACCCCAAGCAAAAAAGGAAAGCCAAAGCCACAGATCTGGGCAAGGATTTATTGACCTGGTTCTAAAGCAAGTATCCTCCATTTACAATTAGATCCTAATCATAGAAGAGACCTCCAAAGCTCATCCAGTCCAAACTCCTCTGCCCTCAGCAGGGACATCCTCAACTAGATCAGGTTGCCCAGAGTTCTGTCCAGCCTCATCTTGAATATCTCCAGGGATGGGGCCTCAACCACCTCCCTGGGCAACCACTTCCAGTGTTCCACCACCCTCATGGTGCAGAACTTGTTCCTAACATCCAATCTAAATCTGCTCTTCTCTCATTTCAAACCATTGCCCCTAGTCCTGTCCCTGCAGGCCCTGCAAACAGTCCCTCTGCAGCCTTCTTGTAGCCCTCTTAAGGTACTGCCAGGATGCTATTAGGTGTCGCTGGAGCCTTCTCTTCTCCAGGCCAAACACCCTCAGCTCGCTCAGCCTGTGCTTGTAGCAGAGCTGCTCCAGCCCCCTGATCATTTTCATGGCCCTCTCTGGATCCACTTCATCAGGTCCTCAGGGAGAATGTGCCACCATGACAGAAAGTCTTCCCTTGACAGAATAACATAGAATCGTAGAATTGATAAGGTTGAAAAAGACCTCATCAAGTCCAACCTGTCACCCAACATCTCATGATTACTAAACCATGGCTTCAAGCGCCACATCCAAGCATTTTTTGAATACCTCCAGGGACAGGGACTCCCCCACCTCCCTGGGCAGCACATTCCAATGGTCAATTACTCTTTCTGGGAAGACCTTTCTCCTCACCTCCAGCCTAAACCTCCCCTGGTGCAGCTTGAGACTGTGTCCTCTTGTTCTGGGGCTGGTTGCCTGGGAGAAGAGACCAACCCCCACCTGGCTACAGAGCCTCCTGTTCTCCAGGCTAAGCAACCCCAGCTCCCTCAGCCTCTCCTCCCAGGGCTGTGCTCCAGACCCCTTCCCAGCTTTGTTGCCCTTCACTGGACACCTTCCAGCAACTCAACATCTTTCCTAAACTGAGGAGCCCAGAACTGGACACAGGACTCAAGGTGTGGCCTAACCAGTGCTGAGCACAGGGCACAATGACTTCCCTGCTCCTGCTGGCCACACTGTTCCTGATGCAGGACAGGATGTCCTTGGCCTTCTTGGCCACCTGAGCACACTGCTGGCTCCTGTTCATCCAACTGTCAACCCGTACCCCCAGGTCCCTATGTTAACTTATGCAGACTGCAATAGTTTATCAAAAGCTAGAAAAGCTACCTGGCTACAACCTCCCTTCAGGTAGCTGTAGAGAGCAAGAAGGTCTCCCCTGAGCCTCCCCTTCTCCAGGCTAAACATCCTTACTAAAGCCTTGCCAACACAAATCCATAACAGCCCTATGACACTTGTTACCACTGGAGCTAAAACTGGGACAAACAGAGAGCTTAACACAGCTCTCTGGCCGGCAAAAGCCCCAGATCTCTTTCAGGCTGCACAGTTTAACTCTTATCTCCAGTGCATAATGATATTGGCTGTGGGTAAGTGTCAAGCAGAGGAAAAAGTAATCCCCTAGGTTACACTGCTTCTAACCTCAAGTTGCTCTGGTGTTACAGGCACCAATAACTTCACTCTCCTTTCAGAGTAAACAATATTGCAACCTCTAGCCACCATTTCCCAAATATTTACAAGTTTAATCTGTCTGTCAGGGTGGGATATAGCCTACTCCGTGCTGCCACAGTTTAGTAACCACTGTGATGACAATTAAACCAGACTGAAATATATAACAGTATCACAGTATCACTTAGGTTGGAAAGGACCTCGGGGATCATCGAGTCCAACCTATCAACACAGACCCCATGACTAGACCATGGCTCCAAGTGCCACGTCCAATCTCCCCTTGAACTCCTCCAGGGTCGATGACTCAACCACCTCCCTGGGCAACCCGTTCCAATGCCGAATGACTCGCTCGGTGAAGAACTTCCTCCTCACCTCGAGTCTGAACCTCCCCTGGCGCAGCTTGAGACTGTGTCCCCTCGTTCTGGTGCTGGTTGCCTGGGAGAAGAGGCCAACCCCCTCCTGGCTTCAACCACCCTTCAGGTAGTTGTAGACGGCAATGAGGTCACCCCTGAGCCTCCTCTTCTCCAGGCTAAACAATCCCAGCTCCCTCAGCCTCTCCTCATAGGGCTTGTGTTCAAGGCCTCTCCCCAGCCTTATTGCCCTTCTCTGGGCACGCTCAAGTATTTCGATGTCCTTCTTAAACTGAGGGGCCCAGAACTGGACACAGGACACAAGGTGTGGCCTAACCAAAGCAGAGTACAGGGGCACTATGACCTCCCTGCTCCTGCTGGCCACACTATTCCTAATGCAGGCCAGGATGTCATTGGCCCTCCTGGCCACCTGGGCACACTGCTGGCTCATATTCAGGTGGCTGTCAATCAGCACCCCCAGGTCCCTCTCTGTTTGGCAGCTCTCAGCCACTCCGACCCCAGCCTATAGCTCTGCATGGGATTGCCGTAGCCAAAGTGCAGCACTCGGCACTTGGACTTGTTGAATGCCATCCCATTGGACTCTGCCCATCTGTCCAGTCGGTCGAGGTCCCTCTGCAGAGCCTTTCTACCCTCTAACTGACTAACATCTGCCCCTAACTTTGTGTCATCTGCAAACTTGCTGATGACTGACACTACCCCTTCATCCAGATCATCAATGAATATGTTGAAGAGCACAGGGCCCAGCACTGATCCCTGGGGGACACCACTGCTGACTGGCCTCCAGCTGGATGTGGCACCGTTCACTACCACTCTCTGGGCCCGGCCCTCCAGCCAGTTCCTAACCCAGCACAGAGTGTAATGGTCCAAGCCACGGGCTGACAGCTTAGTCAGCAGTTTGCTGTGGGGGACGGTGTCAAAGGCCTTGCTGAAGTCCAGGTAGACCACATCCACAGGCCTCCCCACATCCACCAGGCGGGTCACCTGATCATAGAAAGAGATCAGGTTGGAGAGGCAGGATCTGCCCTTCCTGAATCCATGTTGGCTGGACCTGAGCCCTTGGCCATCCTTCAGGTGCGCAGTTATTGCCGCCAGGATAATCTGCTCCATCACTTTCCCTGGCACTGAGGTCAGGCTGACCGGCCTGGAGTTTCCAGGTTCCTCCATCCGACCCTTCTTGTGGATGGGGACCACGTTGGCCAGTTTCCAGTCATCTGGGACCTCACCTGTGAGCCAGGACTGGAGGAAAATGATGGAGAGTGGCCTAGCTAGCACATCTGCCAGCTCTCTCAGCACCCTAGGATGGATCCCATCCGGTCCCATGGACTTGTGAATATCCAAGTGGCTCAGCAGGTCCTGAACTAACTCCTCATGGATTTCCGGGGCATTACACTGCTCACCGACCCCATCGCCCAGCTCCGGAGGCCACTCCTTGATAACCTTGATAAATAAAAGGAGACCAGCATCTCACCTGATGTATGTCCTCAATTTATGTTAAAGAAGAATCACAGAATCACCAAGGTTGGAAGAGACATCAAAGATCATCAAGTCCAACCTGTCACCACAGACCTCATGACTAAACCATGGCACCAAGTGCCACATCCAATCTCCTCTTGAACACCTCCAAGGATGGTGACTCCACCACCTCCTATGAGGACAGACTGAAGGAGCTGGGGCTGTTCAGTCTGCAGAAGAGAAGGCTCCCAGGTGACCTCATTGTGGCCTTCCAGGATCTGAAGGGGGCTCCAAGAAGGCTGGGGAGGGACTGCTCATGATCTCAGGTAGTGCTAGGACTAGGGGGAATGGAATGAAGCTGGAGGTGGGGAGATTGAGGCTGGAGGTGAGGAGGAAGTTCTTCCCCATGAGAGTGGTGAAGCCCTGGAATGGGTTGTGCAGGGAGGTAGTTGAGGCCCTGACCCTGGAAGTGTTTAAGCCCAGGCTGGCTGAGGCTCTGGCCAGGCTGATCTAGTGTGGGGTGTCCCTGGCCATGGCAGGGGGGTTGGGACTAGATGATCCATGTGGTCCCTTCCAACCCTGACTGATACTATGATACCACCCTGGGCAGCGCATTCCAATGGCTAACAAGGCCACAATAAGTTCTCCTCAGAGCCTTCTCTTCTCCAGACTGCACAACCCCAACTCTCTCAGTCTGTTCTCATACCAGAGCAGCTTCAGCCCTCTGCTTATCCTCTTGACCCTTCTCTGGACACCTTCCAGCACCTCCTTCTTGTAACAAAGGCTCCAGAGCTGGACACAGTGCTCCAGGTGGAGTCTCACCAGAGCAGTGTGGAGGTGGAGAATCCCCTCCCTCAACCTCCTGGCTTTCCTGAAAGACTCTCAACATTTCATACACTTGTTTTTGTGTCCAGAACATTGTTATTATGCCTCATTCCTTCTGTAGGGATGATGGGAAGAAAGGCAAATATTTCATCTCCCAATTATGCAGAAATTAATTGAGTGGAAGAAAGTTCTCCTGAGTCTAGCTAAAAATACCCTCCTTTCAGTTGTCAACCTCCAGTCGTATGCTTTTTAGGTTCTCATGCAAGTGCATGAGATCAGTACACAGCCCATTCAATCTGATCATGATTGCCTGCTATTTTCATTAACCTTTATTGGCACACATCAATTGCTAAGCAAAGATACCTCTGAGAAGCCCCATTAATAATAACAACACCTGGAGGCCTGTGTCCAGTTCTGGGCTCCTCAGTTTAGGAAAGATGTTGAGATGCTGGAAGGTGTCCAGAGAAGGGCAACAAAGCTGGGGAGGGGTCTGGAGCACAGCCCTGTGAGGAGAGGCTGAGGGAGCTGGGGTTGCTTAGCCTGGAGAAGAGGAGGCTCAGGGGAGACCTCCTTGCTCTCTACAGATACCTGATGGGAGGTTATAGCCAGGTGGGGGTTGGTCTCTTCTCCCAGGCAACCATCACCAGAACAAGAGGACACAGTCTCAAGCTGCACCAGGGGAAGTTTAGGCTGGAGGTGAGGAGAAAGTTCTTCCCAGAAAGAGAGATTGGCCATGGAAATGTGCTGCCCAGGGAGGTGGTGGAGTCACCATCACTGGAGGTGTTTAGGAAGAGCCTGGATGAGGTACATGGTGCCATAGTTTAGTTGATTAGTTGGTGTTGGGTGAGAGGTTGGACTGGATGACCTCTGAGGTCTTTTCCAACCTGGTTAATTCTAGTTTTCCTAACACCCTCTTATTTGCTTGGTGGTTTATTATTGGTTGTTTTTTTCAGTTTCACCTATCAATTTCTTTAGACAATTAATGACTCTGTGCAGCCCAGTGTTATTGGGAAGCTGGTTGTGTTGCTGCTTTTTGTTGGTGGTGGTTTTATAACATGTTTAAAAGTTAATTTTCTGAGAAAAAAAAGATCCTGAAAAAAATAATTTCATCCCTGTGCTGCAGAGAGGAAAACTGAAGCTGAGATTTGATGTTGGGCACAGCAGGTCTGGGCAGCACTGGGTTCTGTCTGTGGTACATCACAGAGAATTCAATTATTTTATCAAATATTCAATCAGAGAATCGTAGAGTAATTTGAGTTGGAAGGAAGTTTCAACCCCTCTGCCATGGGCAGGGGCAGCTTCCACTAGCCCAGCATGCTCAAGGCCTCATGCAAGCTGGACTTGAACACCTCCAGGAAGAGGACACCCACAGCTTTCCTTGGCAGCCTGTTCCAGTGTCTCACCACCCTCACTGTCAGGAATCTTTTCCTCATTTCCAGTCTTTATCTCCCCTCTCAAGCTTCACTCTATGCCCTCTCATTCTATCACTCCAAGCCCTTGTAAAAAGTCCCTCCCCAGCTCTCCTGTAGCCCTCTTCAAGTACTGGAAGGCTGCTCTAAAGTCTCCTCAGATCCTTCTCCAGATTGAACAGCCCTGACTCTCTGAACCTGTTTCCATAGAGGAGGTGCTCCAGCCCTCAGATCATCTTCATGGCCTCCATGAGGGCCCCAGAACTGGGTGCAGTACTCCAGCTGGGATCTCATGAGATCTAATAATCACATTCTTCCCACATTACATCCTTTCTTGTCTCATCCTGACACATTCCTACTTGATCAATGTTGTCCTGGCTGGGTGCAAGGAGATGTCCAGATCATGGGAGTTTCAACACAGTACTTTTTAGTGACTATGAGTTCCATACCCCAACAGCATCACTGAAACATTCAGGTTGGAAAAGACCCTCAGGATCACCAAGACCAATCCAGAATCCTACTCTACAAGGGTCACCTCTAAACCATATTCCCAAGCACCACATTCAAATCACCTTGAAACACATCCAGGGTTGGTGGTTCCACCACCTCCCTGGGCAGCACATTCCAATCCCTGACCATCTGGCTGGGAAATTTTTTTCCTACTGTCCAATCTAACCCTACCCACCTGCAGCTTGAGGCCATTGCCTCTTCTTCTGTCACTAATTACCTGTGAGAAGAGACCAGCACCAATCTCTCCACAACCTCCTTTCAGGTAGTTGTAGACAGCAATGAGGTCTCCCCTCAGCCTCCTCTTCTTCAAACTAACCATCCCCAGCTCCTTCAGTTGCTCTTCACCAGATTTATTCTCCAGGCCCTTCCCAGCTTCCTTGCCCTCCTCTGCCCTGGCTCCAGCACCTCCACATCTCTCTTGGATTGAGGTACCCAGAACTGGACACAATACTCAAGGTGTGGCCTCCCCAGATCTGAGTCCCAGGGGAAAATCCCCTCCCTGCTCCTGCTGGACACAGCATTACTGATCCCAGCCAGGAGGCCTTTGGCTTTCTTGGCCACCTGGGCACACTGCTGGCTCCTATTCAGCTGCTTGTCCATTAGCACCCCCAGGTCCCTTTCTACTAGGCAGATTTCCAGCCACACTGTTCCAAGCCTGTAGCATTGCTTGGGGTTGTTGTGACCCAAGTGCAGGACCTGCTAAATCCAAAGGCTATCTGTCCATGAAAGCACCTTTTGGAGCTTCTGAGGCACTGGTGCTTTCACCAGAATGCATGTACTTTTATGCTCACCCAGAAGCATGATACAACTTGCTATAGCCTTTGGAACACCATGGTGGCAATGGAACAGTTCCTTCCTTCCATAGTGTCTGTACAGCTAATCACTGACCTGAAGACTTGTCACCAGGAAAAAGATAAGGTTGAAATGAACCTCAGGTGGTTAGTGACTCCTTCATTCTGACCCTGTGCCTACCTCTGTTTTCTAGCCCACAAATTAAGTTCCTGAAAACTGCATTTTGGGTCACTTCCAAGCTCTTCAAGAAATCAGAATTCTTCTTTGCTGCTATTTTTCTTCATTGGCAGTAGACTCCAGCTCCATATGTTACTTCCTTCTACTATCCACTTATTAAGGAAAGCTCAGCAGAGCTCCCTCCACTCTTAGTTGGATCCCTTCCACTTCTATTGAGAAGACAGGGCACTTCAGATGATGTGTGGCTGATTAGCTGCTCTCAGTGGAGCTTGAATGAACCATCTTGACTGTTGCCTTGCTCTTTATAAGCACAGACACCACAGCAAGAGTAGTGCCTGTTGCTCTACATCCACCATAGGTTGAACACTTGAAAGGATTGGCTTGGTTTGATTTGGTTTTCCTTCACTGGGCCCAGTAAAATGCATGTGCTGAAGTGGGGATTTCCATTTGCTGCTATTTGCATAGTTTAGTTGGTTGGGTGGTGTTGGATGATAGGTTGGACACAATGGTCTTGAAGGTCTCTTCCAACCTGGTCTATTCTATTCTATTCTATTCTATTCTATTCTATTCTATTCTATTCTATTCTATTCTATTCTATTCTATTCTATAACCACAACCCCCCCTGCAAGTACGAATCACAGCTCTGGCCTTAGGGGCTGCTCCTGAAAGAGCCTTGTGAATGAGAAATCACAGCACATCATCAGTCCTAGCCAATACTGAAACACATGTGGGGATTACAAGGTCAGAAGGAGCCCTGGTTGTTCTCAGTGATGCTGTCACATTTATGGCTGCTCACCCCTTGACAGACATGGAAAATCAAAGAGTCATAGAAGTGGTCTGCATGGAAAAGACCTTTCAGATCACTGAGGAGGCCAGCAGTTGCCTAACTCTGCCAAGGCTGGTGCTAACCTATGGCTCTCAGCACCACATCACTGCCTCTTTGAAACACCTCCAGGGGTGGGGATTCAACCACCTCCCAGAGGATCCTACTCCAGTCTTTGAGAACCTTTTCAGTCAAGAAGTTTCTTCTCATGTCCAACCTAAACCTCCCCTGCTGCAACCTGAGGACATTTCCTCTTGTCCTATCACTTATTACTAGGGAGAAGAGACCAAGACCCACAAGGCTACAACCTCCTTTCAGTGATCTGTAGAGAATAATGAGGTCTGCCCTCCTCCTCTCCTTTTCTCCAGGCTTTACAAGTCCCTCAGCTTCTCCTCAACAGCTCTGTTCTGCAGACCCTTCACTAGCTTTGTTGCCCTTCTCTGGACACACTCCAGCCCCTCACTGTTGCTCCTGTAGTGAGAGCCTCAAAAGTGAACCCAGTACTCAAGGTGTGGCCTCATCAGTGCTGAGTCCAAAGGGACAATCCCTGTCCTGGTCCTGCTGGCCACACTATTGCTGATCCAGGCCAGGATGCTGGTGGCCTTCTTGGCCACCTGGGCACACCCTGGCTCCTGTCCAGCTGGCTGTTGAATATTTCATATTTCATAAAATAGAATCATAGAATCAATAAGGTTGGAAAATACCTCAAAGATCATCAAGTCCAGCCTGTCACCCAACACCTCAGGACTACTAAACCATGGTTCCAAGTGCCACGTTCAATGCCTTTTTGAACACCTCCAGGGATGGGGACTCCACCACCTCCCTGGGCAGCACATTCCAGTGGTCAATTACTCTTTCTGGGAAGAACTTTCTCCTCACCTCCAGCCTAAACCTCCCCTGGTGCAGCTTGAGACTGTGTCCTCTTGTTCTGGTGCTGGTTGCCTGGGAGAAGAGACCAACCCCCACCTGGCTACAACCTCCCTTCAGGTAGTTGTAGATGGCAATAAGGCCTCCCCTGAGCCTCCTCTATTGCATCCTGTAAGGTTTCATAGTATCATAGTATCAGTCAGGGTTGGAAGGGACCATAAGGATCATCTAGTTCCAACCGCCCTGCCATGGGCAGGGACACCCCACACTACATCAGCCTGGCCAGAGCCTCATCCAGCCTGGCCTTAAACACCTCCAGGGATGGGGCCTCGACCACCTATTTCACCCATGATCTGCCCAATACAGATTAACTTTCCTGTGTCTGGTGATGACTTCCAGATAAAAGCAGTTGCAGAAAAGCTTGCTCCCAAGGCACAGTGTCCTACCTCATGAATAATTATTGGCCTCACAGCAGCAGTCTCATATATAGTAGCCTGAAGAACTTCCTCTTAGTCTATTCTTGTAATGGCTTTAACAAAGATTTACTGAAGGATTGGTTTACTTCTGTGCAGCCATATCTCTAATTTATTGTTTAAGTGGCTGAACAGAGAAAAGGTCTGAGCAATCCATTGCTTCAGCAATTATAACTGGAAGAAAAAAGGGCAGCTACAAGCTACAGGGAATAATTTCCCTTGTACTAAACAAACACACACAAATACCCTCATTTAATCAACATTTAGTAACATTAGACAAACTGGGAAGCAGATTAATCACAAATTCAGGTTGATTTTCTTCCTTGTTCCTGGCACCTCACAGTTTCCTCCCATAAAAGGAAGGGAAGAAGATCTTCCTTAGGAGGCAGTTTTTCACCAGCAGTCAAGCCCAGAGAAGTTACTGAAGGGAAGTACAAGGCTGGCAGGGACATTGTGAACTCCTTACCCAAGGTCTTTCCTCAGAAGAAAAGAAATAAATGTGCCTATGCATATACATAAAAAGAACCAACACAAACCAGCCAGGAGTAATTCCAGCAGAGATTAGATGAGATCTCAACAGCTAAGCAGGGCCAGCTCCCACAAATAATTGCACTGAGCTCCAAATTGAAGTTGTGTAGCCTTGGGCAAGGCACAATTACAGGATCACACAATCAGTCAGGTTGGAAGAGACCTGCAAGATGGAATGGAATGGAATGGAATGGAATGGAATGGAATGGAATGGAATGGAATGGAATGGAATGGAATGGAATGGAATGGAATGGAATGGAATGGAAGAATAGAATAGAATAGAATAGAATAGAATAAACCAGGTTGGAAGAGACCTTCAAGATCATCGTGTCCAACCCATCAACCAATCCGACACCACCTAAACAACTAACCCATGGCACCAAGCACCCCAACTCCTCCTGAACACCTCCAATGATGGTGACTCCACCACCTCCCTAGGCAGCCCATTCCAATGGGCAATCACTCTCTCTGTATAGAACTTTTTCCTAACATCCAACCTAAACCTCCTCTGGTGCAATATGAAACAGTGTCCTCTTGTTCTGGTACTGGCTGCCTGGGAGAATCATCAAGTCCAACTGATCACCCAACCAGATCATGGCACTAAGTGCCTAGTGCAGGCTTTTCACAAACACCTTCAGGGACATCAGCCCACCACCTCCCTGGGCAGCACATTCCAATGGCCAATCTCTCTCTGTCAAGAACTTAATTCTAAGTTTCCCCTGGCACAGCTTGAGACTGTGTCCTCTTGTTCTATTGCTGCTTGTCTGGGAGAAGAGACCAACCCCCACCTGGCTACAACCTCCCTTCAGGTAATTGTAGAGAGCAATGAGGTCTCCCCTGAGCCTCCTCTTCTCCAGGCTAAACAATCCCAGCTCCCTCAGCTGCTCCTCACAGGGCTTTTCCAGCCAAAACAGGTCTATGATTGTGCACAGAAACAGAGACCAACCTTCAGTGGATGAGAATTACAATGACAGCTGAATGACTCCTGATCACAGCAAGCAGGACAAGCAATTCTGTGTCCAGTTCTGGGCCCCTCAGTTAAAGAAGGACATTGAGACACTGAACGTGTCCAGAAAAGGGCAACAAGGCTGGGGAGGGGTCTGGAGCACAGCCCTGTGAGGAGAGGCTGAGGGAGCTGGGGTTGATTAGCCTGGAGAGAGGAGGCTCAGGGGAGACCTTCTTGCTCTCTACAATTACCTGAATGGAGGTTGTAGCCAGGTGGGGGTTGGTCTCTTCTCCCAGGCAACCAGCACCAGAACAAGAGGACACAGTCTGAAGCTGTACCAGGGGAGGTTTAGGCTGGAGGGGAGCAGGAAGTTCTTCGCTGAGAGTGTTGTTAGCCACCGGAACGTGCTGCCCAGGGAGGTGGTGGAGTCCCCATCCCTGGAGGTGTTCAAGAAGGGATTGGATGTGGCACTTGGTGCCATGGTCTAGTCAAGAGGTCTGTGGTGGCCGGTTGGATTTGATGATCCTTGAGGTCTCTTCCAACCTTGGAGATTCTGTGATTCTGTGATTCCTTTGGCTAGGAGGATGAAACTCCAGCCTAGTATTTCAAAACAAGACTACTGTTACTTGGAAGCAGATGCCAGAATCAGATAGGTTTTAATGGCAAACCCTCTCCCAGTGGGAATTAGTCTCCTGCCCAGCCCTAAGAAGTGCTTGAGATTTGGATCCCAGGTATAAAGTGAAGCTCCCTGTACACTGCAGCTATGACAGCAGGGGTTCCTTGCCCTCTGCCTGAAGATGATTGAGGGAGCTGGGGTTGCTTAGCCTGGAGAAGAGGAGACTCAGGGGAGACCTTATTGCTGTCTACAACAGCAGGATTAGTCTGGATGTTAGGAAGAAGTTCTATAGAGAGAGTGATTGGCCATTGGAATGTGCTGCCTAAGGAGGTGGTGGAGTCACCATCACTGGAGGTGTTCAGGAGGAGACTTGATGGGGTGCTTGGTGCCATGGGTTAGTTGTTTTGGTGGGTTGGATTGGTTGATGGGTTGGATGCAATGATCTTGAAGGTCTCTTCCAACCTGGTCTGGTCTATTCTATTCTATTCTATTCTATTCTATTCTATTCTATTCTATTCTCTATGATGGAGATAAATTAATGAAACCAACAGCAAATCCATATGGAATTAGGTCTTATCAAATGCTGGGCAGTTCTTTCAAACTCCCAAAGCAATGCAGGTTCAGAAAAGGTTGTAGGAATGCAAAAATGTCACACAATCATGGAATGGTCTGGGTTGGAAGGGACCTCCAAGGCTCATCCTGTCCAACCCCCATGCACTCAGCAGGGACATCCTCCACTAGGTCAGGTTGCTCAGAGCCCTGTCAAGCCTCACCTTGAATAGCTCCAGGTATGAGGCTCCAACCACCTCCCCAGGCAATCTGTTCCAGTGTTCCACAACCGTCATGGTAGACAACTTGTTCCTAACTGAGGGAGTTGGGACTGTTCAGTCTGCAGAAAAGAGGGCTCCAAGGAGACCTTATTGTGGCTTTCCAGTACCTGGAGGGGGCTACAGGAAACTGGGGAGGGAGTTTTGACGGTGTCTGGGAGTGATAGGATGGGGGATGGAAAGAAATAGAATAGAAATAGATTTAGATTGGATGTTAGGAAGTTGTTCCCCATGAGGGTGGTGAGAGACTGGCCCAGGTTGCCCAGGGAGGTGGTGGAAGCCTCCTGCCTGGAGGTGTTTGCAGCCAGGCTGGAGGTGGCTGTGAGCAACCTGCTGTAGTGTGAGGTGTCCCTGCCCATGGCAGGGGGTTGGAACTGGCTGATCCTTGAGGTCCCTTCTATGATTCTAACATCCAGTGATTTCTTTTTCCCCAAAAGAGCACAGAGGATTTATGCAAGGCTACAGAGGATTGTATGAGTGGAACTTTCCAGCCCTTCTCATGTTGACCTTTCCCTGTGCTTGAAGCTGAAGAGGTTGGCTCCATTTCACCTGGCTGTGAAATAATTTAGCACTTAATCCCAGTTGCTTTCTAGTAGTGCTGAGTCTGGATCTGGCAGTGTACCAAGGTACAAGGATGGGACAAGGAAACAAATGATAACCTGAAGGGACTCAGGACATAAAAAAGCTCTATTCTGTGTCACTTGTTTTTGTCGTTACAGTCAGTGTCTGTGGTTGTTACAGTTAGTGTTTGTGGTTATCACAGTGCCTGACAATCCAAGGCCCAGGCTATGATCACACCCCACTAAGTACCACTGCTTATAAGGCCAAAAAGACAACAAAACTTTATTCCTATAATTGCTTTTATTAATAAAGGTAAGCCAGGATGGAGAGGAAGACAGAGGAGAGGTCTGGGGAGGGGAGGTTTGGGGAGGTTCAGAGAGGGGAGGGGAGGGAAGGGGAGGGAGGGGGGGGGGGGAGGAGGGAGGGGGAAGGGAGGGAAGGGGGAAGGGGGAAGGGGGAAGGGAAGGGAAGGGAAGGGAAGGGAAGGGGGAAGGGAAGGGAAGGGAAGGGAAGGGAAGGGAAGGGAAGGGAAGGGAAGGGAAGGGAAGGGAAGGGGGAAGGGGGAAGGGAAGGGAAGGGAAGGGAAGGAAGGAAGGGAAGGGAAGGGAAGGAAGGGAAGGGAAGGGAAGGGAAGGGAAGGGAAGGGAAGGGAAGGGAAAGGGAAGGGGGAAGGGAAGGGAAGGGAAGGGAAGGGAAGGGAAGGGAAAGGAGAACTCTGTTGAGATGTCATCGATAGAGAAAATCTTTTTGATTTGTTTTGCTCAAAAGGTTATGAGGAATCAAAACAATTCTGTTTAATTACTGCTGTAATTTTGCTTGCTTCGTGCAGAAAAAAACCCAATTTATCAAGTTGAGAGGGAAGGAATTAATAAACCTCAGTGCTGTAGTTGGAATTAAGCATGTAGTACTTCACAATTAAACAAAAGGAAAAGTTCTGAATGTTTAAAGTGGTGCAACAGCTCGGAATATAATGGGAAATAATTAATTGTTCCTAGATGCCAATAATGATGCCTCACCCTTCCCATGCTAACAAACCCTGAAAGCATGCAATTAATGCTAGCTGGCTTTGCAAATCACTGACAGGGACAGAATCACAGAATCACACAATGGTAGGGGTTGGAAGGGACCTCTGGAGATGATCGTGTCCAACCCCCTACTAACACAGGGACATCCAGATCAGCTCACACAGGAATGGAATGGAATGGAATGGAATGGAATGGAATGGAATGGAATGGAATGGAATGGAATGGAATGGAATAGAATAGAATAGAATAGAATAGAATAGAATAGAATAGAATAGAATAGAATAGAATAGAATTCAACACACCACAATACAATACAATACAATTAACCAACACCACCTGATCAACTAAACCATGGCACCAAGTGCCTCATCCAGCTTCTTCCTAAACACCCCCAGGGATGGTGACTCCACCACCTCCCTGGGCAACACATTCCAATGGGCAATCTCTCTTTCTGGGTAGAATTTCTTCCTAACATCCAGCCTGAACCTCCCCTGGAGCAGCTTGAGACTGTGTCCTCTTGTTCTGGTGCTGGTTGCCTGGGAGAAGAGACCAACTCCCACCTGGCTACAACCTCCCTTCAGGGAGTTGTAGACAGCAAGAAGGTCTCCCCTGAGCCTCCTCTTCTCCAGGCTAAGCAACCCCAGCTCCCTCAGCCTCTCCTCACAGAGCTGTGTTCCAGACCCCTCCCCAGCCTTGTTGCCCTTCTTTGGACTCAAGGTGTGGCCTAAGCAGTGCTGAGCACAGGGCACAATGACTTCCCTGCTCCTGCTGGCCACACTCTTCCTGATGCAGGCCAGGATGCCATTGACCTTCTTGGCCACCTGGGCACACTGCATCCAAGATGGTCTTGAAAGTGTCCAGGGACTGCTCAACCTCTCTGGGTAGCCTGTTCCAGGGCTCCAACACCCTCTCAATAAAGAAATTTCTCCTTAAGTTCAAGTGACACCTCCTGGGTTCTAGTTTGGACCCATGCATAAAAAATCCACAGGGAAGAGGTTTGAGGGACACTGCCTCCAACTGCTCCTCCTACACAGGGTTCTTTCATCTCACTTTCAACAAGATGAACATGGATCATGCCAGCTCTGGAAACATCTGCCTGGAAATGGGAAAGGTCTGACACACTTCATAGAATCACAGAACACTTTGGGTTGGAATGGACATTTACAGGTCTTCAAGTCCAGCCTTCAACCTAAAATCACCATGGCCTTTTAACCATGTCCCCAGGTGCCATGGCCACATCTTTCCTGAACACCTACAGGGATGGGGACTCCACCACCTCCCTGGGCAGCCTGTCCCAGTTCCTGACCATTCTTGCAGTGGAGAAATTTTTCCTAATCTCCAACCTACACCTCCCCTGGCACAATTCCAGGCCATTTCCTCTCCTTCTATCACCTGATAGGAGGGAGAAGAGACCAACCCCCACCTCACTGCAACCTCCTTTCAGGGAGTTGTAGAGAGCAATGAGGTCTTCCCTCAGCCTCCTTTTCTGCAGAGCAAACAACCCCAGGTTCATTCAGCTGCTCCCCACCTGCTCTCCAGGCCCTTCCCCAACTTCATTGCCCTTCTCTGGAAAAGCAGAGAAACCTTTTCACTCTCACACAGATATTTCAGCAAGACACCAAAGCTTCAACAGAGCTGATACTCCCCCAGAGATGGCACCAATGGAGATATGCAACAGGTCTGTCAGCTCAGTGCATCAGCACAGAAGGAAACCAACATCTGTCAGGTGAAATGGGCTGTCCCAAACTGACCCAGTAGGACATGAAACACAGATCAGATAATGTATTTATGCCACCTCAAAAATGTTTTACAGCCTGTTGGTAGGGAATGATTGACTGAAGAGGGAGGTAAGAAATACCCTGGTTAATCAGAACCCTCATTAGCTGCAAACTGAAGTAGACTTGTGAAGGAAATCAATACTAACCTCAGCATCAGGATAATGACAGTGAGCATTCAGCTGCAAGTCTTCACTCACAGCCACTGAGGTTTCTCATGCAGTTGGGCACTATTCAAGTGAAAGGGACTAAGATCAGAGTAAAGATTTATAGGGTGAGATCCACAATGGAGTTCTGGTTCTGGTGGTGCCCAGAATGAAGAGTATTGAATCTCAAGCAATCATTAAACCAAATGGAGCAGGTTATACCATGAGGACAGATCATTTTCCTTTATTAAAAGGAAAGCATGGGATATGAAAAGGACCAAAAGATTTAAGGAACAAGGCTGATCAATCAGTAGATAGGATCTTGCCTGGACAGGGCTAAATGAGAAGCAGTAACACAGAATCATAGAATCAACCAGGTTGGAAAAGACCTCAAAGATCATCAAGTCCAACCTAATACCTAGCACCTCCTGACAACTAAACAATGGCTCCAAGTGCCACATCCAAGCCTTTTGTGAACACCTCCAGTGATGGGGACTCCACCACCTCCCTGGGCAGCACATTCCAATGGCCAATCTCTCTTGCTGGGGAGTTGGACTTAATGATCTTTGAGGTCTTTTCCAACATTATTGATTCTATGATTCTAAACTTCCCTTGGCACAGCTTGAGACTGTGTCCTCTTGTGCTGGTGCTGGTTGCCTGGGAGAAGAGACCAACCCCCACCTGGCTACAACCTCCCTTCAGGGAGTTGTAGAGAGCAAGAAGGTCTCAGGAGAGGAGAGGAGAGGAGAGGGGAGGAGGGAGAGGAGAGGAGAGAGGGAGAGGAGAGGAGAGAGGGAGAGGAGAGAGGAGAGGAGAGGAGAGGGGGAGAGGAGGGAGAGGAGAGGGAGAGGAGAGGAGAGGAGAGGAGAGGAGAGGAGAGGAGAGGTTCTAGTGCTGGTTGCCTGGGAGAAGAGACCAACCCCCACCCGACTACAACCTCCCTTCAGGGAGTTGTAGAGAGCAAGAAGGTCTCCCCAGAAGAAAAGACAGAGAAATGAAAAGATAGAGAAATTTTCATGGAGCTATCTTGCCCTGCTGGAGGGTAACAAATGGGATTTCCGAAGACTGATAAGTGTAAAACTGTCAGGGACAAACCCACCTCAGTACTGCAGAAGAAATGCTTCACTTTGGTGCTAGAGGAGTCTGATGCATAACTGATCTCTTTCTGCTTGAACTATCAACAGTGAAGCACATCTAAAATTAATTGATTATTCTAGACCCTGTGGTAGGTGGAGAGAGGAACTGTAGGCATCGTGCTTTGCCTTGAGGGCTGTGCATGTTGGAAGCTTTGAGAGCCAGCAGAACATGAGCCAGCAGTGTGCCCAGGTGGCCAAGAAGGCCAATGGCATCCTGGCCTGCATCAGCAATAGTGTGGCCAGCAGGAGCAGGGAAGTCATTGTGCCCTGTGCTCAGCACTGGTTAGGCCACACCTTGAGTCCTGTGTCCAGTTCTGGGCTTCTCAATTTAAGAAGGACATTGAGAGACTTAAAGGTGTCCAGAGAAGGGCAACAAAGCTGGGGAGGGGTCTGGAGCAGAGCCCTGTGAGGAGAGGCTGAGGGAGCTGGGGTTGCTTAGCCTGGAGAAGAGGAGGCTCAGGGGAGACCTTCTTGCTGTCTACAACTCCCTGAAGGGAGGTTGTAGCCAGGTGGGGCTTGCAGGCTACTACCAACCAGCACCAGAGCAAGAGGACACAGTCTCCAGTTGCACCAGGGGTAGTTTAGGCTGGAGGTGAGGAGAAAGTTCTTCACAGAGAGAGTAATTGGTCTTTGGAATGTGCTGCCCAGGGAGGTGGTGGAGTCACCATTACTGGAGGTATTCAAGAGGGGATTGGACGTGGCACTTGGAGCCATGGTTCAGTAGTCATGAGGTGTTGGGTGACAGGTTGAACTTGATGATCTCTGAGGTCTTTTCCAACCTTATTGATTCTGTGATTCTGTGATTCTATACTATATTTTATATTACATATTATACATTAGAATATATATTACTGTATTACTGTATATTACATATTGTGTATTATATCTATAAGCTGTGTTGATTATAGAATCTCAGAATGGTCCAGGCCAGAAGGGAGCTCCAAAGGTCATCCAGTCCCCCACACTCAGCAGGGACATCCTCCACTAGATCAGGTTGCCCAGAGCCCTGTCCAGCCTCACCTGGAATATCTCCAGTGAATTTTGTGTTGCCACTTCCTTCAGTTTCTACCTTTAAGAAAGAGCCCTGAACTAGAAAAGAAGACTTGTGTCAGACATTGCTGCCAGCCCTAATCATGCTGCTTTGATGCACAGGGAGCTCTTCACTAGAACTTGCATTACATTCTGAGCCTCTGTATGGAAAGGGACAGAACAGCCCAAATTTATTTTGACTTCTCACTGACCCACAGTGAGTAAGAATCAGAATGACAGAATTAGAAGATAACTGAGGTAACATCTGTCTGGAATGTCTTGTACTGCAGAGACCAGGGCTTCACCTTACTGTGTTTATATTCAGGGTTAGAGGATCTACTGGTTGCATTAGTTACCATTGGAGTCCACAGATGGGCCACAAAGATGACCCAAGAGCTGGGGGTGTTCAGCCTGGAGAAGAGAAGACTCTGGGAGGACCTTAGAGCTGCCTTCCAGTTCCTAAAGAGCATTCCTGGAGAGCAACCAGGCAGAGAGGGACCTGGGGGTGCTGGTCGATGGTAGGCTGAACATGAGCCTTCAGTGTGCCCAGGCAGCCAGGAGGACCAATGGCATCCTGGCCTGCATCAGAAAGAGTGTGGCCAGCAGGAGCAGGGAGGTCATTCTGCCCTGTGCTCAGCACTGGTCAGGCCACAGCTTGAGTCCTGTGTCCAGTTCTGGGCTCCTCAGTTTAGGAAGGAGTTTGACTTGCTGGAACATGTCCAGAGAAGGGCAACAAAGTGTATAGAACTTCTTCCTAACATCCAGCCTAACCCTCCCATAGCACAGCCTAAGACTGTGTCCTAGGAGGAAGTTTTACACAGCAAGAGTGATTGCCCATTGGAATGTGCTGCCCAGGGAGGTGGTGGAGTCACCATCACTGGAGGTGTTCAGGAGGAGACTTGATAGGGTGCTTGGTGCCATGGTTTAGTTGATTAGGTGGTGTGGGATGATAGGTTGGACACAATGATCTTGAAGGTCTCTTCCAACCTGGTCTGGTCTATTCTATTCTATTCTATTCTATTCTATTCTATTCTATTCTATTCTATTCTCTATTCCATTCCATTCCATTCCATTCCATTCCATTCCATTCCATTCCATTCCATTCCATTCTAAAGAGATCTTGCAGGAACGCTGCAGAGGGACTTTTCACATGGTGTCTAGAGACAGCACAAGTGGAAATGGTTTGAAGGTGAGGGAGAGTAGATTTAGCCTGGGGCTTAGGAAGAAGTTACTAAAAGCATGGTGGGACTCTGGAATAGGCCGCCCAGGGATGTTGTGGATGTCTCCTCAGTGGGGATGTTCAAGGACAGGTTGGATGAGGCCTTGGGCAGCCAAGTCTAGTTAAAAGGCATCCCTGGCTGGGACAATGGAGTAGATGAACTTTGAGGTCCAAGGTCTTTTCAGTAGTGCACAGTAATAAGCCAAGGAACAGCAGGTACAAACTTGAACAGAGAAGGTTTCACCTCAGTATGAGGATAAACTTCTTTGCAGTGAGGATTATGGAGCCCTGGAGCAGGCTACCCAGAGAGGTTGTGGAGTCTCCTGCTCTGGAGACTTTCCAAACCCACCTGGATGAATTCCTGTGCAGACTACCCTGGGTGATGCTGCTCTGGCAGGGGGGAGTTGGACTGGATGATCTCTGGAGGTCCCTTCCAACCTCTACCATTCTGTGATTCTGTGAAGTTTAGTTTCCATATGAAACTTTTCTTTTTTCCCTTTTTTTTTTTTTTCCAGAAAAGAAGAAAAAATCTGCAAGATGAAGATAATATTTTCTTAATTTAGACACACTCAAACATCTGCAGATCAAATGATTTGACAAGAAACCTTGCAAGGAAAGCAGTTATGACTTTAAGTATATAGATATTATATAAAATGAAAGCCCCTTGTCTCAGATGATTTTCACTGTAATAGATGGAATTTAAAATGTCTAGAGCCAAAAAGATCTGTGTGTGCTCAAGTTTGGGCCAAAGTTGGTCTCAAATTTTCAAGTGGATTATATTTATCCAGGCAGATTTCAGGACTCAGACTGTGGGCACAAAACACACGGAGCCAGCTTTCTCCAGTGCCTTGTCTGGACCTGCCTTGTTCTTATCTACCTCAGCAGTTATTCCAATTGATTTTGGCCACTTTATCCATGAGGAAGATCAAAACAGAAGTCTGCCATTCACTCTAGAAAGATGTTTGGGAGATGCTGGAAAGGGAAGGGAAGGGAGGCCATCCAGAGGGAGCTGGACAGGCTGGAGAGGTGGGCACAAGCCAACCTCAGGAGGTTCAACAAGACCAAGGGCAGGGTCCTGCAGCTGGGTGGAGGCAATCCCAGGCACAAATCCAGGCTGGGCAGGGACTGACTGGAAAGCAGCCCTGAGGAGAGAGACTTGGGGGTGCTGGGGGAGGAGAAGCTCAACAGGAGCTCTCAGTGTGCACTTGCAGCCCACAAAGCCAATCAGATCCTGGGCTGCATCAGGAGAAGTGTGGCCAGCAGGGCAAGGGAGGTGATTCTCCCCCTCTGCTCAGCTCTGCTGAGACCCCTCCTGGAGTCCTGCCTCCAGTTCTGGAGCCCCTATTGCAAGAGGGATGTGGAGGTGCTGGAAGGTGTCCAGAGAAGGGCCAGGAGGATGAGCAGAGGGTTGGAGCACCTCTCCTGTGAGGACAGACTGAAGGTGTTGGGGCTGTTCAGTCTGGAGAAGAGAAGGCTCCCAGGTGACCTCATTGTGGCCTTCCAGGAACTGAAGGGGGCTACAGGAAGGCTGGGGAGGGACTGCTCAGGATCTCAGGGAGTGATAGGACTAGGGGGAATGGAATGAAGCTGGAGTGGGGAGATTGAGGCTGAATGTGAGGAGGAAGTTCTTCCCCATGAGAGTGGTGAGACCCTGGAATGGGTTGTCCAGGGAGGTGGTTGAGGCCCCATCCCTGGAGGTGTTTAAGTCCAGGCTGGATGAGGCTCTGGCCAGGCTGATCTAGTGTGGGGAGGTCTCTTCCTGTGGCAGCGGGTTTGGAACTATAACTACTTTTTGATGCTGCTTGATAATCAAATCAATCACAGAATGGTAAGGGCTGGAAAGGAGCTTTGGAGGTCATGGGGTCCAACACTTCTGTCAAGGCAGGTTCACCTAAAGATGGTGAACACACACAGGAAAGCATCCAGGTAAGTTTGGAGTGCCTCCAGAAATAGAGACTCCAACCACTCTCCAGTGCCCCTAAACCTTTAAGTTAAAGAAGTTCCTCCTCATGTTTAGGAAGAACTTCCTATGTTGAAGTTGTTACCCCTGCTACCCCTTGTCCTGTCTCTGGGCACCCCCAGAAAAGCACTAGTCCCAAAACAAAAGGCTCCCCTGACTCATGCCTACAAAAAAAAACAAAACATGTGAACTAGGTGATCTTTAAGGTCCTATCCAACCCAAACCATTCTCTGATCTGTTTTCCCATGAGATGCTGAAGACTCAGTTGAGATCTGTAGGTCACAACCATGCTCTCAAACCCAGAAAGGTGTTTTTGTGTGTACTGATTACAGGAAGACATATCCACCTTCAGCTCCTGTGCTAAGTCTCTTTCTATAGAGGCCCATGCTGGCATGGGTTAGGGGATGCTGTGTTCTGTGGGAGAGAGACCTATCCTTTTCCTGACCATACAAGTCCCCACTTGTGACCAACATACAGCCATTTTGGATGAAATCAGTGAACATTTCCCTCCAGCATCAAAATTACACAGCACAAGAGTTTATGAAGACATGGGTAGGAGATATTCAGGACTGCTTAGGCCACACCTTGAGTCCTGTGTCCAGATCTGGGCCCCTCAGTTTAGGAAAGATGTTGAGATGCTGGAAGGTGTCCAGAGAAGGGCAACAAAGCTGGGGAGGGGTCTGGAGCACAGCCCTGTGAGGAGAGGCTGAGGGAGCTGGGGTTGCTTAGCCTGGAGAAGAGGAGAATCAGGGGAGACCTTCTTGCTCTCTCCAACTCCCTGAAGGGAGGTTGTAGCCAGGTGGGGGTTGGTCTCTTCTCCCAGGCAACCAGCACCAGAATAAGAGGACACAGTCTCAAGATGCACCAGGGGAGGTTTGGGCTGAAATGTGAGGAAGAAGTTCTTCCCATCAAGAAAGATTGGCCATTGGAATGTGCTGCCCAGGGAGGTGGTGGAGTCACCATCACTGGAGGTGTTTAGGAAGAGACTAGATGGGGTGCTTGGTTAATTCTATTCTATTCTATTCTATTCTATTCTATTCTATTCTATTCTATTCTATTCTATTCTATTCTATTCTATTCTATTCTATTCTATTCTTATTCTATTCTATTCCATTCCATTCTATTCCATTCCATTCCATTCCATTCCATTCCATTCCATTCCATTCCATTCCATTCCATTCTAAATATGGTGGGGAGTGGGCAGAAGAAAATTAGGAGAATTAGGAATGCTTCATCTGATTATCCTAAGATGAAATTGAAACCTTCTCCTTTTCCCTCTTGGTGTCTATCTGATGTATTTCCAATGTTTGCTCTACTCCCATGGCCAGCCACATCTTCCCTTGCCCCTTATGTGTGCTCAGGTTGCTACAACATGAAGCAGGCTTTCCTCAGCAAACTCTGCTAGTTTTTATGTTCAGTCCTTTTCTTCACTCTCCCTGGGGTTCCACTTAGATTAAAGTCCTCCTTCCTCCCACCAAACATTATTGATTCCTAATTTATTTAGGAGGCAGTTTCAGCACTCCTTCTTCCAGATATTGACTGCCCTTACTGCCTTGGAAATGATAATAGCTCTTCAGAAAAAATAGGTGTTATCTCTTGCACTTGAGTAGGCATTAGAAAAATATTAACATCCCTCCCCCCCACACCTTGGACAGACAATGAGTAAATCTCTTTGTGAAGCTGCTTCTCTGCACTGAGCCTTATATTTCATATTGACATGGAAACTCCTAATCATGCATCAATGGAGGTGATGCTTGCAGATCAGTAGTGAGAATTGCTTGAGACAGAAGCGGAAGGTGATGAAAGTAGACCTTAGTAAGCTTGACTAAACAGTTTTCTTAAGAGAAAACCAAACCAGCTTTTTACATCAGGACCTCTACAAGACCTGTGTGTGACTGCAACATTAGTCTGAGCCATCATCTGACCAGGCTCTCAAGTGGCAAGGCACAAGACAACTGGAGAAGAGGAGGCTCAGGGGAGAACTTATTGCTCTCTACAGCTACCTGAAGGGAGGTTGTAGCCAGGAAGGGGTTGGGCTCTTCTCCCACGCAAACAGCACCAGAACAAGAGGACACAGTCTTAAGCTGTGCCAGGGGAGGTTTAGGCTGGAGGTGAGGACAAAGTTCTTCCCAGAAATCTCTGTGAGGAGAGGCTGAGGGTGCTGGGGTTGCTTAGCCTGGAAAAGAGGAGGCTCAGGGGAGACCTTCTTGCTCTCACCAACTCCCTGAAGGGAGATTGTAGCCAGGTGGGGGTTAGTCTCTTGTTGAAGGCAACCAGCACCAGAACAAGAGGACACAGTCTCAAGCTGTGCCAGGGAAGGTTTAGGCTGGAGATGAAGAGAAAGTTCTTCCCAGAAAGAGGAATTGGCCATTGGAATGGGCTGGCCAGGGAGGTGGTGGAATCCCTGTCCCTTGAGGCATTCCAATAGGGATTGGATGTGGCCCTTGGAGCCATGGTTTAGTTGTCAGGAGGTGTTAGGTATTAGGGAATAGGTTGGGCTTGATGACCTCTGAGGTCTTTTCCAACCTGGTTCATTCTATGATTCTCAAAGGAAAAAAAAGTCCATGAGTGAACTGCAACACCTGCAGGCTTTGCACGTCCTGGCAGAGATCATAATTACACCCTTCCAGGGTTGTGGAAGACTCTCTCTCACATATCACCTGGTAGGATGCCAGTCACCTGTTTAATAGCACCTCTGAACCCAGAAATAGTTCTTAAAACACCTTCAATGAATGCTCAGGAAACTTCTGATGCATCACAGGCTGTTGTGGTAGTTTTATGCTGAGGCCCAGGAAGTTTTCCACAGATCTCGAGTGCAAGTGGTAGAATGTAGATAAATTACCATTGCATGCAAAGGGAGAATAATGATAAGGTCCAACTAAATCCATTGGTCTGATAACTAACATAAAGTTAGTTCTATAACATAAAGTTAGCTGTGTAACATAAAACTAGGGATCAGTGTTTAGTATCTTTATTGCTGATCTGGAGGAGGGGATAGAGTCCACCATTAGTAAGTTTGCAGACACCAAGTTAGGAGCAGATGCGGATCTGTTAGAGGGTAGGAAGGCTCTGCAGAGGGACCTTGACAGGCTGGACAGATGTACAGAGTCCAGCAGGATGGTATTCAACAAGTCCAAGTGCAGGGAATTGGAGAGACCAAGAAGGTCTCCCCTAAGCCTCCTCTTCTCCAGGCTAAACAACCCCAGCTCCCTCAGCCTCTCCTCACAGGGCTCTGCTCCAGACCCCTCCCCAGCTTTGTTGCCCTTCTCTGGACACCTTTAAGTCTCTCAATGTTCTTCTTAAACTGAGGAGCCCAGAACTGGACACAGGACTCAAGGTGTGGCCTAACCAGTGCTGAGCACAGGGTAGAATGACTTCCCTGCTCCTGCTGGCCACGCTATTGCTGATGCAGACCAGGATGCCATTGGCCTTCTTGGCTACCTGGGCACACTGGAGGCTCATGTTCAGCCTACCATCAACCAGTACTCCCAGGTCCCTCCCTGCCTGGCTGCTCTCCAGCCACTCTGACCTCAGCCTGTAGCACTGCCTGGGGTTGCTGTGGACAAGGATTTAATATGCAGCCTAGCCTACTGCTAAATAAAGATGTGGACTTCCACACATAAAAGCAGTATGGATAGACTCTCAGGCACTAAACCTCATCATGACATTCATAGGTACCATGCCCCATTACTTTTAATGGATTTGATTAATAAGAATTATTGCAGCCCCTTCAGAATAGTTTTGTGAAAGTGATAAATGTCCTAATATTTGGCTTGCAAAACCAAAGCCTTCATTTCTGAGTGTTGCTGTTGCCTGATCAAGTACTTGGCAGAAACATCTGTCCCCTGTTAACCCACACCCTCTTTGACTGCAATCCAGGGAATAGCTACATCAGGCTGCCACCTTCCTGAGTCAACTACCTTGTCACTGGCCCTGCATGAAAGGAAAAGGGGCCTGGGTGCCTGAGGAATAGAAAATTGAAAGGCTCAAGTCTCCCAAACTTCTGTGCTTCTGACTCCAGCTCTATTCACCCCATGAACAGCCCCAAACAAAGATGTTGAGTTGCTGGAAGGTGTCCAGAGAAGGGCAACAAAGCTGGGGAGGGGTCTGGAACACAGCCCTGTGAGGAGAGGCTGAGGGAGCTGGGGTTGTTTAGCCTGGAGAAGAGAAGGCTCAGGGCAGACCTTCTTGCTCTCTCCAACTCCCTGAAGGGAGGTTGTAGCCAGGTGGAGGTTGGTCTCTTCTCCTAGGCAGCCAGCACCAGAACAAGAGGACACAGTCTCAAGTTGTGCCAGGGAAAGTTTAGGCTGGATGTTAGGAGAAAGTTCTTCCCAGAGAGAGTTGTTAACCATTGGAATGTGCTGCCCAGGGAGGTGGTGGAGTCACCATCACTGGAGGTGTTCAAAAAGAACCTGAATGAGGCACTTGGTGCCATGGTTTAGTTGATCAGATGGTGTTGGGTGATAGGTTGGACTCGATGATCTCTGAGGTCTTTTCCAACCTGGTCTATTCTAGTCTAGTCTAGTCTAGTCTAGTCTAGTCTACTCTACTCTACTCCTTTGTTATCCCTATGGTGACACTTTCTCCTCTATGTATATATGAAGAATCATAGAATTGTTTTGATTGGAAAAGATCTCTAAGATCATCAAGTCCAAACACCAAACTAAGAACACCATGACCACTAAACCATGGCCCCAAGTGCCATGGCCACAGGTTTCTTGAGCACCTCCAGGGATGGTGACTCCACCACCTCCCTGGGCAGCCTGTTCCAGTTCCTGACCTTTCTTGCAGTAAAGAAATGTTTCCTAACCTCCAAACTAACCCTCCCTTGGCACAATTTCAGGCCATTTCCTCTCCTTCTATCACCTGATACTAGGCAAAAAGAGACCAACCTCCACCTCACTCCAACCTCATTTCAAGTTGGAGGAGCAATGAGGTCTCCCCTCAGCCTCCTCTTCTCCAGACTAAACAACCTCAGTTCCCTCAGCTGCTCCTAACAGGACTTGTTCTCCAGACCCTGCACATTTTAGGGTTATTTCAGTGGAGCTTTGGTAGTCCATAAGCCTTTCACTGTGAACTCTCTTCCATGCTGTGCTTTTTAATCATCAGATGTGCCATTCCTCCCTCTTTCCCCCCACGTTTGTTGCCTGAATTTGACATTTTGCTTGAACTTTGTTTTTCTGGTTTTTTTTTTTCCCTCCTGTCCAATGCTTCCTACCAATAAATTACTTCAGAACATTTTCAATGTTATTATTATTCCCTGTATGCCAGATGCTACATTAACTCCAGCTCCTGGCACCGTCCTGCTTTTACAGAGGCCTTTCTGTCACCTATCTAACACTGCAGTTTAATTGGTTTCCAGCTCACTGCACAGCTCTCTCTGGCTCACACACACCCAGGTGCTGACACATGCACAGCACTTCCCTCCCTGCTCAGGATGCAAGGAATCAAAAGCTGCAGCAAGGCTGAGCCTGTTAGAACCAGCAGGCCTGGCACTGATGGCTGCATTGATTTTTCTCCAGCTTCCAGGGAGGAAACAACAAACATTTGATCATTGACTGCACTGTGGGTTCTTCTCAAGTCACTTCTGCACACTGCAGTCTGGATAGGCTCTTTGCTCAGCGTGGTGCTGCACGCTGGGCTTCCAGTTTCAAAATGCAGTACCCTACCTGGAGTCTGAAGAATAGTGTCTGCTGCTGCTGGAAATACAAGAGAGAATCTGCAGAATGCATTTTGCGCAGAATCACACAATCTTAGGGGCTGGAAGGGACCTTGGAAGCCCATCCAGTCCAAACCCCCTGCCAGAGCATGATCACCTAGAGCAGATCACACAGGAAGGCATCCAGGCAGGCTTTGAGTACAGATCCTACTTGGAATCATCATTGATGATCTGGATGAGGGGGTCGAGTCAGTCACCAGCAAGTTTGCAGATGACACCAAGTTAGGAGCAGATGTTAGTCAGTTAGAGGGTGGAAAGGCTCTGCAGAGGGACCTCGACCGACTGGACAGATGGGCAGAGTCCAATGGGATGGCATTCAACAAGTCCAAGTGCCGAGTGCTGCACTTTGGCTACGGCAATCCCATGCAGAGCTACAGGCTGGGGTCAGAGTGGCTGAGAGCTCCAAACAGAGAGGGACCTGGGGTGCTGATCGACAGCCACCTGAATATGAGCCAGCAGTGTGCCCAGGTGGCCAAGAGGACAATGGCATCCTGGCCTGCATTAGGAATAGTGTGGCCAGCAGGAGCAGGGAAGTCATTGTGCCCTGTGCTCTGCTTTGGTTAGGCCACACCTTGAGTCCTGTGTCCAGTTCTGGGCCCCTCAGTTTAGGAAGAACATTGAGACACTTGAAGGTGTCCAGAGAAGGGCAACAAGCACCAGAACAAGGGGACACAGTCTCAAGCTGTGCCAGGGGAGGTTTAGACTCGAGGTGAGGAGAAAGTTCTTCACCGAGCGAGTCATTTGTCATTGGAATGTGCTGCCCGGGGAGGTGGTGGAGTCACCATCCCTGGAGGTGTTCAGGAGGAGACTTGATGGGGTGCTTGGTGCCATGGGTTAGTTGTTTTAGGTGGTGTTGGATTAGTTGATAGGTTGGACGCAATAATCTTGAAGGTCTCTTCCAACCTGGTCTATTCTCCTATCCTATCCTATCCTATCCTATCCTATCCTATTCTTCTCCCAAGTGACTAAAGACAGGACAAACAGAAATGTCCCCAAGCTGTGCCAGGGAGGTTTAAGTTGGATATTAGGAACAATTTCTTTGCTGCAAGAGGGGTCAGGCATTGGAACAGGCTGCCCAGGGAGGTGGTGGAGTTTCCATCCCTGCAGGTGTTCAAAACATGAGGAGACATGGGACACTTTGGGACATGGTCTAGTGGTCAGGCAGCTCTTGGGTAGAAGGTTGGACCTGATCTTAGAGGTTTTTTCCAACCTTACTGGTTTTATGATCCTGTGATTCAAAGCCTGCAGCTCTCTGCTTAAAGCTTTAGCTAACAATTCCTATTTCAAGTTTTCTGCCTTGACAGCCTCTTACAGCTGCACTTCTACAGAACAGATGATTTCTAAAAGTGATACCTTAAAACCATCTGTCATTACACACCAAGGTTTCTCACATATTTGGGGTCCTCACCCTGTTATTGATGAAATGCTGCTCAATGGCAGAAGTAAGATACCTGAGAGCAGAGGCTAAGGGAAAGCTGCTTTGTTCCTCTGTAGTCACTTTGCCCAAGTCCCTGAAGCATTTGTCTCCCTTTCTCATTCTCCTGCCCTGTGTAATCAACTCTGGAGTTTGCAGAGCCTGGCATTTCCCTCCCTCCTTGCTCAACTTATCTTACATTGGTGTCCTGGGGCTCAGGTGGTGACTAATCATTCCAGAGTGAGATCCATGCACTATTCTGCAGGCCCTGGGCACTGCTCTGTCACACCTTCACACATGCTGCTGGCTTTGTGATGCCATGGCTGGGGACATTCACAGGTGACTTAGAGGATTTTAAGGCTCTGGATGTGGCTCTGAGCAACCTGATCTAGTGCGAGGTGTCCCTGCCCATGGGGGGTTGGAACTGTGTGATCCTTGAGGTCCCTTCCAGCCCTAACAATTCTATGATTCTATGACTTCCAGCCTGATCTGAGTATGGCAGAAGCTTGCAGGAGCTTGTCCTCACTCCTTTCTTTCAGAGTAATGACTTTTCCCTTTCTTAATCAATTTACAACATCTGGAGCATTTTGATCTTCCTAAGTGCTGTTTCTGGCCTGGAACAGACATAGTGTGGCCAGCAGGAGCAGGGAAGTGATTGCGCCCCTGTACTCAGCACTGGGGAGACTGCACCTCGAATAGTGGGTTCAGTTTTGGGGTCCTCACTACAAGAAGGACTTTGAGGTGTGGGATTTGGCCCAGAGGAGGGCAACAAAGCTGGTGAAGAGTCTGGAGAACAGGTCTGGTGAAGAGCAGTGGAGGGAACTGGGGTTGTTCAGTTTGGAGAAAAGGAGGCTGAGGGGAGACCCTCTCACTCACAACTCCCTGGAAGACGGTAGGAGCCAGGTGGGGTCAGTCTCTTCTCCTTACTAACAAGTGACAGGATGAGAGGAAATGGCCTCAACTTGCACCAGGAGAGGTTCAGGTTGGAGATTAGAAGAAACTTCTTCACTGTAAGAATTATTGCACACTGTACAGGGAATGAAGGGAGCTCTAACTAAAACAGTTGGAGATTGCTATTTCAATACAGCCAGACTAAGCAGCACTGTTCTGAATGTTTGACTGAAGAATAGTTAGGAATAGGTAAGTCATTAATTAGCATTCTGCCTTGAGCAGCACAGACATTTGCAGTAGGTTGACACTGGTCACTTTGAAATACAGAATTAACCAGGTTGGAAAAAGACCTTCAAGATCATCCAGTCCAGCCCGTCACCCAACACCATCTACTCAACTAAACCATAGCACAAAGTGACTCATCCAGTCTCCTCCTAAACACCTCCAGGGATGGTGACTCCACCACCTCCCTGGGCAGCCATTCCAATGGCCAATTACTCTTTTTGGGAAGAACTGCTTCCTGCCAGCCTGAACCTCCCCTGGCACAGCTTGAGACTGTGTCCTCTTGTTCTGGTGATGGTTGCATGGGAGAAGAGACCAACTCCCTCCTGGCTACAACCTCCCTTCAGGGAGTTGGAGACAGCAAGAAGATCTCCCCTGAGCCTCCTCTTCTCCAGGCTAAGCAACCCCAGCTCCCTCAGCCTCTCTTCACAGGGCTGTGCTCCAGACCCCTCCCCAGCTTTGTTGCCCTTCTCTGGACACCTTCCAGCAGCTCAACATCTTTCTTAAACAAGGATGGGTAGCAAATAAAACCTGATTGCTCTACACCTCCAGTTTTACCTGTTGCTGGCTCATCATTTCCAACACAACTGCACTGCCAAAGAAATAAAGGCTGAACAAGCTCAAAGATAATGGCACAACCAGGTGAAACTGTGCACAATATTGAAGCTTCCCCCTGCCCCCCTTTCAGTTTCTTTCATAAACATCAACAGACATTTCCAGTGTTTTTAGAAGCTTGCTTGCTTGCTTTCTTCCTCCTTCTAATGAGTGTGTTACAGCTCCTGTGTTCACAGAGCTGACAGCAGCAGTGCTTGAAGCCAGTTTGAAATCAAAGCTCCCCTGATTTTTATTGGTTCTCTTCTAGCATTGATACCTGTCACCTGCTGCGCAAAGTAAATCACCAGCACTGAAATCAAACAGAGGCAAAATAAACATCCCTCAAACCCAGAGGCTTTCTAATGAGCCTCTGATCTGTATCCTTCTGGCATTAGCAAAATGAGGATGAGTTGTCCAAGTTTAAATGTGGAGCACTCACAATCGATACAGGTGCTTCAAATCCCTGCCCGCATGAGAGCAGCATTGCGTTATTGGATGGCTTCAGCAGATGCACAGCCCTAAGGATCAGCCATCTCCATGGCTTTGGAGGTGCTTTGGCTGGGCCAGCCTCAGCACAAGGCTGAACAGGAGCAATTAAAGGTGGCAGCAGCAGGCAGTAACTGTGAAACAGCTTCAGAGGTTCTTGCCTTTTCAGCATATCTCAGCAATAATGCTCCCGTTGGGATGCCCATTTAGAGATCCTAAAAAGACAGATCTTTAAAAGCATAAATGATCCCATTTCACTCCTGCAGGCCTGCAAGCTGAATAGCCAACTGTCATGTCCCTTTGAATCTCTCAGCCTTAATGGACAAATATAGGAAGCCTTAAAAAGCAAACCCCAAGCCATTCCTTCTCATCATAATAGAGGTCCAGTTGGTAGCTCACCATTCAGCAGCAGCTATCCCATTCTGCACCTCTCAGCAAGAAAGATGGACACAATGGAATTTCACCAAAATTGATTATAATGGTGGGATAATTGGAATAACTCTACCAGAACACCTGAAGGGACTGATGGAGCATAAATACCCCTTCCATTAGGAAGGAGAGACGAGTCAAGCTCACCTGCTAGCCAAACAGCTCTCACATCTGCCTAGGGTTTAGCTATGCTTGGTGTCTCCTGTTTGATTTTTTCTGACAGTCAGTATGATTTCTCCTTGCATGACATGCAGGCTTTCTTTTGCTTCTCTTTTCTTTTCCTCCTAAATGAGTATGGAGGCTACTATTTATGCATGGTAGGGAATAATGCAGCCTTCCTCTGGAAGGTAATTCACAATTCATGCCATGTGCCTGGTCATTACTTCCATGTGGTTCATACAGGCTCCTGTAACCAGCTGTCAAAACGCTGCTCCTTCATCAGCCTCATTTTGCATAGGGACCAACACAGGGAAATAATTCAGCAGGGCTCCCTTTTTGCTGTAAAAGGTTTTCAATGCAGTTTTCCTTTCCCCTCTCTTCCACCCAAATAGCTAATTGAATAAAACACCACAGAGCACAAGAGAACAGAATGGGGGAGAGTTCGTTCTGAAAGGAAGTCTCTTTTGAGATCCTTCCAGTGCTGAGGCACTGTAAAGATCCAACCCACAAAAGCTGTTTAAATGTTGTCTGGATAGTTCAATACAAACCCCAGGGCCTCAAGACCCAGTTGATGACTGACAGCTTCTCCAGAGTGAAAACCAAACCAAAACAAACAGGAAAGGAGAGCTATTGCAGTCTGTTGTCAAAACATCAGTCAGGAAATCCGAGAGGACTGAGAGAAATCTTCAATCTTCTCTAGGTCCCTGCGCTCCTGGACCTCCCCCTGTCCTGAAGGGAATAAAAATAACCCTGAATTCTGTATGCCCAGATAGCTCAGAATACATTTAGGTGCATTGTGACCATTTTCCCAGGCACCTCAGAGCACACCAGCAGCCTGTCTGCTGCACTGCTGCTTTGACAGGATATAGGCCATGGGATAGAGGGCTGAAACCCAGGAGAAAATGTCTTTAATGACATCTCCCCAGCAAGAAGTTAATTTGAGATCTGCCTGTTATAAAAGTCATTAATCCATCTCATGTTCTTTGTTCCTTCTATGTAAGGAAAGTTTCTTCTATTCAAATGTCAGACAGTCATACGTCAAATACCTCAGAGAAAACCAAAGTTTCTCTCTCACCAAGAGACCTTTTCAGCTAGACCTGAAATTCTGTCAAATAAAGCAGAGTCTTGTTTTACAGAAACTTCTTTCCTTGAAGCTATGCTGACAACACCCTCATGGCTTTTTTTTCCTTCCAGCTCTTTGTTGCTGGAGTTTGTTTCCTTATCTTGCCAGCTATGTTACTTCACCTGGAATAAATCAGCTGGCTGCTTTCATCTGTTTCCCCACTTCATTGTCTTTAGCCCAGTTCCATACTGAAATTAACAAGTTTCCAAACTTAGAATCACAGAATCATTGAAGTTGGAAAAGACCTCTAAGATCATCAAGTCCAACCATCAACCCAACACCACTACCACATCCACCAAACCATATTCTGAAGGGGCATGTCTAAGCATTTTATGAACACCTCCAGGGATGGGGACTCCACCACCTCCCTGGGCAGCCTGTGCCAATCCCTGACCACTCTTGCAGCAAAGAGATATTTCCTCATCTCCAACCTCCACTTCCTCTGGCACAACTTAAGGCCATTTCCTCTCATGATGCTAGGGAGAGACCAACCCCCACCTCACTGCAACCTCCTTTCAGGGAGCTGCAGAGAGCAATGAGGTCTCCTCTCAGCCTCCTCTTCTCCAGACTAAACAACTTCAGTTCCCTCAGCTTCTCCTCCCCAGCCCTGTTCTTCAGACCCTTCCCCAGCTTTGTTTCCCTTCTCTGGACCTACTCCAGTACCTCAATGTCCTTCTTGGAGGGAGGGGCCCAAAACTGAACCCAATATTTGATATAAAGCCTCACCAGTGCTGAGTAGAGGAGCACAATCACTTCCCCGGTCCTGCTGGCCACACTATTCCTGATATAAGCCAGAATGCTTGGCCACTTGAGCAGACTGCTGGCTCATGTTCAGCCAGCCATCAACCAGCACCCCCAGGTCCTTTTCTGCCAGGCAGCTTTCCAGCCACTCTGTCCCAAGCCTGCAGCACTGCATGCAGTTGTTGTGACCCAAGTGTAGGAGTTTGGATCTGGCTTTGTTTAAAGCTTTCTTGACCATGAAAGGATTCAGGTGGAGGCCACCACTACTCTTGTCCCCATATCTGCCAGTGCGTGGTGCCATTTCCGTGGCTCATTTCGGCGTCACCCCTCTCCTTCCCTCCCTGTGCTGCAGGATAGTAGGTTTTCTAGGAAATTCATGGACAGCCTGGATATTTTTAACTTTTGTCTTTCTACCCAAATCATTCAAGCTTTCCAGGCTCCAGAGAACAGCGCCAGATGCTGTGTCACTGAGTCCAATACAGATGGAGCCAAAGGTAGCCTCAGCTCTCAGTCCCACAGTCTCGCTGATTGCTGTTTGCCTTCATTTCCCAAAGTGAACAAATTGACTTGATATCCTCCCAGCATTGCACCAAATCCTGTCCACTTCTCAGTGACAGCTCTGCCAGTTCTGGATGCCCTGTTAGTCATGTCTGTACTTTACTCTGGTCTGAGTTAGGCTGTTTTGCCTACACCAACCGTTACAGACCTGTCTGCCAAGAGCACTCTCTGCATATCCTTCATTAACACAACTGTGCCTTTGGAGGGGGAAACAGGCTGTGACTCACTTCAGCATCTGCTGACACCAGAAGGAGATCTGAAAGGGTGGGTGGGTGGATAGATGGACAGAGCTTTCCAAATCCACCTGCCAAACAGACAGAGGAGTCTTTCAGTTCCAGTCACAACTTCTGAACATGCCATCTCCCAGCTTTCATCTCCTCTGTTGGAAGCTGACCCATCAGTATGTCACATTCACACTGAAGTTTGAAGACAGAAAAAGAACAAGATTGTGGGGCTTCTGGCATTCACAATTCTTCTGCTTCCAACATCTTCCTGGCACTGCTCAATGGGAAGTTAAAAGAAATTAGATTCCTTGTTCTCAGATCTTCTCTTCCTTACCTTGCCACCTCAGTGTGGACCACTTGACATGCAGGACACAAAAAGAGGGGAAGGTGGTACAAAGCATATCCATTTCCCCCATTTCAAAAAGGGACTACTGATTAACTATTAAAGGGGATAATGAAGAGTGTGGTAGGTATCAGTCACTTGAAAGATAAAGTGCAGATCCAATCAGCACAGAGCATCACATTGCAGAACACTGCTGAGGAAAAAAACCCCAAAGCCAACACTTCCAGGTCACAAGGGAAAACTTGGGCATCAGTAAGGTCATGAAAACTCTGTAGAGCTGCTAAGCTCTGGATGGTTATTAGGAACCATTCTTCACTTTCAGTACAGACTTGAATATTAGAGATTAGCAGAGGACATCATGTAAATAACAGATGATCACACTTCTGTTAATGGACATTTTTGTCCCTTTTTCTGGGCTTTCTGGAACTATCATAGAATCACAGAATCAACCAGGTTGGACAAAAAAACCTCAGAGATCACCAAATTCAACCTGTTACCTAACACATAGTACCTAACACCTCCTGACAACTAAACCATGGCTCCAAGTGCCACATCCAAGCCTTTCTTGAACACCTCCAGTGATGGTGACTCCACCACCTCCCTGGCCAGCCCATTCCAATGGCCAATTCCTCTTTCTGGGAAGAACTTTCTCCACACCTCCAGCCTAAACCTTCCCTGGCACAGCTTGAGACTGTGTCCTCTTGTTCTGGTGCTGCCTGCCTGGCAGAAGAGACCAACCCCCACCTGGCTACAACCTCCCTTCAGGGAGTTGGAGAGAGCAAGAAGGTCTCCCCTGAGCCTCCTCTTCTCCAGGCTAAGCAACCCCAGCTCCCTCAGCCTCTCCTCATAGGGCTTGTGTTCAAGGCCTCTCCCCAGCTTTGTTGCCCTTCTCTGGACGCATTCAAGTCTCTCAATGTCCTTCTTAAATTGAGGAGCCACCTATGCACTGCAGGACACTGGATTCTGTACTGCTCATCTCATTCCCTAGATAACTTGATAGTAAATATCATCCCAACTGCTTAAGGAACAGCACTGACAGGCTTTAAAAGGGAATTTCTCTGTAGAAGAAAAGGAAATTCCTATAAAAGGGAATTTCTCTATACATTGTACCTAGAAGATGCTGCCTTTGGGAGAGCAGGATTCAAACCAAGAAAAGTAGGGGTCAAATCACATTATTTTTTACCAGATCACAGGAGCTCTGTAAAAGTTGCCAGATGTAGAAGTGGGAAGCAACAGGAAAAGTTTAGAGATGAGAAGGGAAAATTTCTCAAAGGTTAGTAAGTTTTAACTGCTACAGAAAGGCTTCTCAAAGTTATTTACAGCCCTTCAGTGAACTGAGATGGTTGTATCACAACTGTCACAGCAAGAGTTGCAGAGGACTCAGCTAAGACCTTTGCACTCCTCAAAATTCCCCTTAACCTGAGCCAGTCATCCCTGCAAGTGTAATAATGGTGAGCTCCCCATTACAGTCCTGAAGACTGAGGCAGAGAGGAAGAATTATTTTGCCAAGAACTGCATGTGAAATGTATTCCACCCTGCTTTCTTGAAGGCCTTTCTTTATATAACCATACCACCACTATTCCTACTGCTTCACCTGGTTCCCATCAAATTCCACAGCCTCACAGGATGTTAGGGGTTGGAAGAGACCTCTGGAGATCTTCATGTCCAATCCCCCCTGCCAGAGCAGCACCATAGAATCCTATGAGCGTGGAATAATCACTCTTTTAAGTATAATTCCTTGAGAAATTCTCTAAGAAAGCAGCAGTGACCTAAATGAGCAACAATAATTGTATTTTCCACACCCTAACTGTTGGTGCTTATTCCTGCAAAACCTTGGTGACAACTGGATGATTGACATCAACAATGGTAGAATAAAAGCCTAGAATCCATGTCCAAAGACCCAGGGCTTTTAGTTTAGCTGGACTGTACAGCTAGGATGGTGAAAATCAGAGATAAACAGGCCCTGTACCTTCAACTACAGTTCAAATCAGCCAGCAAGTTGCATCTTTTCTTAGTGAATTTGGAAAAGCTTCTTGTTGTACTGTGTCCAGTTCTGGGCTCCTCAGGTTAGAAAGATGTTGACTTGCTGGAAGGTGTCCAGAGAAGGGCAACAAAGCTGGGGAGGGGTCTGAAGCACAGCCCTGTGAGGAGAGGCTGAGGAAACTTGGGTTGCTCAGCCTGGAGAAGAGGAGGCTCAGGGGAGACCTTCTTGCTCTCTACAACCACATGAAGGAGGTTATAGCCAGGTGGGGGTTGGTCTCTTCTCCCAGGCAGGCAGCACCAGAACAAGAGGACACAGTCTCAAGCTGTGCCAGGGGAGGTTTAAGTTGGATGTTAGGAAGAAGTTCTTCATAGAAAGAGAGATTGGCCATTGGAATGTGCTGCCCAAGGAGGTGGTGGAGTCATCGTCACTGGAGGTGTTTAGGAAGAGCCTGGATGAGGCACTTAGTGCCATGGTTTAGTCGATTAGATAGTGTTGGGTGATAGGTTGGACTTGATCTCAAAGGTCTTTTCCAATGTGGTTAATTCTATCCTATCCTATCCTATCCTATCCTATCCTATCCTATCCTATCCTATCCTATCCTATCCTATCCTATTCAGAATTGAACGCCTTGAAACCCTCCAGGGAGGGGTCATCCACAACTTCTCTGGGCAACCTGTTCCAGTGCTGAGGAAGTGAGGGGAAAATGAAGAGAGACAGCATCATCCTCTAAGTTTTCTCATCCCAACCATTTCTCTTCAAGTCATTTTATGCAGTTCAGAAAGAGTTAGACTAGACTAGACTAGACCAGACTAGAATAGACCAGGTTGGAAGAGACCTTCAAGATTGTTGCATCCAACCCTAACAGTTCACATTCTTCCCTAACAGTTAGTGGAGATGGAGAGTCTGAATCTATCTGGAATAGGTTGCCCAGCAAGGCTGTGGATGCCTCCTCCTTGGAGGTGTTCAAGGCCAGGTTGAGTGAGACCTTGAGCAATCTGGGCTAGCATGAGGTGTCCCTGCCCATGGGTGAGGAGGTGGAACTGGATGATCGTTAAGGCCCCTTCCAACCCAAACCATTCTCTGACTCTACACAAACTGGACATTAATTTTAACCCAAACAAGAGCAACTATTTCCATTTCTGTTAACAATTTGGCCTCCCACACTCCTTTCCTCTGCTGAAGGGCCATGTTTTTGATGTCAAAGAACTGCTTGGTCAGAGCTGAATTTCATTTCCCTCACCTTTAGGCTGCAGGAAGCCTGTCATGGGCTCTGCTGAAAGCTTCAGACATTATTTGCAGATTTTTTTTTTTCCCCCTCTTTTTCTTTTTATGAAATCCACAACCACCACAGGAAGTGAAAGAAATAATGTTGGGTGGAAAACATTTTGAAACTTCTGCATTTTTGAGCAGCCAAATGGGGGGGAAAAAAAAATATGTCTTCAGCAGCTGAGATACTGGGCACAAAATTCAAACTGTCCCTCATTACAGACCTAAATTTATCTCCCATCCCACATAGATTTCTACTCTATCACACTTTTTCTGCTCAAAAATTATTCACATCAGAAATGTAGGCTCCCGAAATGCAGGGTAGCAAAAGTGTTATTTATGCTAAAGAAACCAATCCCACTTCTTATTTCAGCTTTCTGGCTGTGGGTTTATTGTGTCCTCCCTCTCGGGGCTAAGTCCCATATGGTATCTCACATTTGCACCCAAGCAGATGGAGAAAATGGTGCCTTTGCCTCTCAGAGCTTGAATTAGTATCCTGGCACTCAGTCATGAAGCACTATAAAGAGCTAGAGGCTCTATTGACTTTAAGCTCTCTGGATGCATTTTTGCTGTGTGAATTATTTAAAGTCCTTTGCAAGCTTCCCTGGGGCCTTTAGAAAAGAAACTCACAATCGCCTTCAAATGTGCTGTGGCCAGCCCTCCCTTACAGAAATCAGCTTTCTCTAAACACCCAAAATTCTGGCAGCAGCCAACCACCTCTGAGAGGGAAGTGCAGCCCAACAGCAAAAGAACTTTCATACTGTAGTGGAGTCAGAAGTAATTTGCCCTAAATGACTGGGCAAAAATTCTGCTAATAATCATAGCTCATAGAATCATAGAATGGCTTAGGATGGAAGGAACCTCACAGATCACCTTGACAGGCTGTACAGATGGACAGAGTCCAACAGGATGGCATTCAACAAGTCCAAGTGCCAGCAGTGTGCCCAGGTGGCCAAGAAGGCCAATGGCATCCTGGCCTGCATCAGCAATAGTGTGGCCAGCAGGAGCAGGGAAGTCATTGTGCCCTATGCTCAGCACTGCTTAGGCCACACCTTGAGTCCTGCCTCCAGTTCTGGGCCCCTCAGTTTAAGAAGGACATCGAGAGACTTGAAGGTGTCCAGAGAAGGGCAACAAAGTTGGTGAGGGGTTTGGAACACAGCCCTGTGAGGAGAGGCTGAGGGAGCTGAGGTTGCTTAGCCTGGAGAAGAGGAGACTCAGGGGTGACCTTATTGCTGTCTACAACTACCTAAAGGGGGGTTGTAGCCAGGAAGGGGTTGGTCTCTTCTCCCAGACAACTAGCACCAGAACAAGAGGACACAGTCACAGGCTGTGCCAGGGGAGGTTCAGGCTGGAGGTCAGGAGGAAGTTTTACACAGAGAGAGTGATTGCCCATTGGAATGTGCTGCCCAGGGAGGTGGTGGAGTTGCCATCACTGGAGGTGTTCAGGTGGAGACTTGACAGGGTGCTTGGTGCCATGGGTTAGTTGATTAGGTGGTGTTGGATGATAGGTTGGACACGATGATCTTGAAGGTCTCTTCCAACCTGGTCTGGTCTATTCTGTTCTATTCTATTCTATTCTATTCTATTCTATTCTATTCTATTCTATTCTATTCTCCCTCAGCCTATTCTCATAGCAGAGGTGCTCCAGCCCTGTAGTTGTTCTGATGACCTCTCTTAATTCCATACCCAAAGTTTACCTTCACAAGGGAGATGACAAGCTATGTTCTTTGAAAACTGCACATACCTGGCATGACAGAGTCAGAGAATCCTAACAGTGTCGAGGTGGGAAAAGACCTCTGAGGTCATCAAGTCCAACCACCAAGCCCACACCACCCTCCCCACTAAACCACATCCTATAGTGCAGGTGTACAAGCTCAAAAAGGATTTGGTTTAGTTAATTTCCATTAGATCTACCTACTAAAGTCACCACCACTCAAAAGTGATGTCAGAATACTAACAAGATTTGCATTTAAACAGTTGCTTGGGTGGTTGTTGGTGGTTTTTTTCCCCAAGAATACTTTCTCCATGAAAATCCACTACAAATTGCATGGGGCACAGGAATTCATTACACAGGAGCTCTGATAACAGACTCTGATGATTACCCCAAACAATGCTGCTGGGGAGCTGTGTTCCCAAAAAGCTTCAGCTGATCAATCCCAGAGTTTGCTCTGAATATTATCTGTAGGAAATACAGCAATAAAAAAAAAAACAGAGCTAATTCACCACCACCATGCAGATGAATTCTGACTCTAATTCTTTTTGCCATTAGACACCCCTGGAAGCATAGAAATTTTTTTCTCTTCCTATAAACCACAGCAGCTTTTTCTTCAAAAAAAGTCTTATTTATTCTATTTATTCATAACTAATGAGGAAATCAAGATGTAACACAAAAGCCAGGACAGAGAAGAAGGATCACCGCCATGGTTTATCAGCTTTGTCAGCAATGTGCTCTTGTGGCCAACAAGGCCAATGGCATCCTGGGGTAGATGTTGACTTGCTGGAAGGTGTCCAGAGAAGGGCAACAATACTGGGGAGGGGTCTGGAGCACAGCCCTGTGAGGAGAGGCTGAGGGAGCTGGGGTTGCTTAGCCTGGAGAAGAGGAGGCTCAGGGGAGACCTTCTTGCTGTCTACAACTACCTGAAGGGAGTTTCTAGCCAGGTGGGGGTTGGTCTCTTTTCCCAGGCAACCAGCACCAGAACAAGAGGACACAGTCTCAAGCTGCACCAGGGGAGGCTTAGGCTGAATGTTAGAAAGAAAGAGAGATTGGCCATTGGAATGTGCTGCCCAGGGAGGTGGTGGAGTTGCCATCACTGGAGGTATCACAGTATCACAGTATCACTTAGGTTGGAAAGGACCTCGGGGATCATCGAGTCCAATCTATCAACGCAGACCCCATGCCTAGACCATGGCACCAAGTGCCACGTCCAATCTCCCCTTGAACGCCTCCAGGGTCGATGACTCAACCACCTCCCTGGGCAACCCGTTCCAATGCCGAATGACTCGCTCAGTGAAGAACTTCCTCCTCACCTCGAGTCTGAACCTCCCCTGGCGCAGCTTGAGACTGTGTCCCCTCATTCTGGTGCTGGTTGCCTGGGAGAAGAGACCAACCCCCTCCTGGCTACAACCACCCTTCAGGTAGTTGTAGAGGGCAATGAGGTCTCCCCTGAGCCTCCTCTTCTCCAGGCTAAACAATCCCAGCTCCCTCAGCCTCTCCTCATAGGGGTCATAGGTGTTTAGGAAGAGCCTGGATGGGGTGCTTGGTGCCATGGTTTAGTTGATTGTGTGGTGCTGGGTGATAGGTTGGACTCGATGATCTCAAAGGTCTCTTCTAATCTGGTTAATTCTATTCTATTCTATCTATATTGGAAGCACTGTGGTTGGTAGGTCAAGAAAGATTCTCCCCCCACTCTGCCCTGCTCAGGCCACAACTGGAATGTTGTGCGCAGTTCTGGGCCACTCAATTCAAGAAGGGCCTCAGGGAACTGTTTTAAAGAGTCCAGTGCAGGGACACAAAAATCAGAAAAGAAGTGGAACATCTCCCTGCTGAGGAAAGGATGAGGGAGCTGGAGAGAAGGAGCCTGAGGGGTACCCTCATTCCTGTTGATAAAGATGTGCAGGGCAGTGCCAGGATGATGGAGCCAGGCTCAGCTCAGTGATGTCCAATGACAGAACAGGGGGCAATGGGGACAAGCTGGAGCAGAAGAGGTTCTATGTGAACGTAAGGAAGAGCTTTTTCACTGTGAGGGTGCCAGAGCCCTGAAGCAGACTGTCCAGAGAGGTTGTGGAGCCTCCTCCTCTGGAGACATTCAAAAACTGCCTGGATGCTTTCCTGTGTGACCTGGGTGATCCTACTCTGGCAGGGGGGTTGGACTGGATGATCTTTTGAGGTCCCTTCCAACCCCTAACATTCTGGGATTCTGTGATCTTTTCTCTTCATCACCTGTCATGACATCCACCACCATTCAGGCTCAGATAGAGCTTTTTCACCTGTCTATGTATGTTAGCTGGTCTCATAAAAAACAATTTTATCAACTGTCCCTGCCCAACCCTTTTTCATTTTCTTTTCTCTCTGCATTTCTGGCTGAGGCAGGTGGGGTTTTAGAGACCTTAGAATAGAATAAACCAAACCAGGTTGGAAGAGACCTTCAAGATCATCGTGTCCAACCCATCTTCCAACACCACCTAATCAACTAAACCATGGCACCAAGCACCACATCAAGTCTCCTCCTGAACACCTCCAGTGACGGCGACTCCACCACCTCCCTGGGCAGCCCATTCCAATGGTCAATCATTCTCTCTGTGTAGAACTTCTTCCTTATCTCCAGCCTAAACCTCCCCTGGTGCAGCCTGAGACTGTGTCCTCTTGTTCTGGTGCTGGCTGCCTGGGAGAGGAGACCAACCCCCACCTGGCTACAACCTCCCTTCAGGTAGTAGTAGAGAGCAATAAGGTCACCCCTGAGCCTCCTCTTCTCCAGGCTAAGCAACCCCAGCTGCCTCAGCCTCTCTTCATAGGGCTTGTGTTCCAAACCCCTCACCAACTTTGTTGCCCTTCTCTGGACACCTTCCAGCAAGTCAACCTCCTTCCTAAACTGAGGGGCCCAGAACTGGACACAGGATTCGAGGTGCGACCTAACCAGTGTATGTGTGTGTGCTTTAGGTTTTATTTGATGAGTTCATCCAGTTTTTCCCAGGGAAAACCTGCCTTGACTTCCATTTGTTACACACCACTGGCACTGACAGTCTCAATAAATAGTAAGTATTGATAAGTAGAGCACCACCATAACCCAGCACTTTGCCGGAGCTGACAACTGTGACACAAGCTGCTAACAACACGAGAAACCACTTTAGTCACCAAACAGTCTTGACATTAACTTCTCCAACAATAAATAATGGCCTAAATTATTTGTAAAATTGTCAAGCAGCAGCCTGCACTTTCCTGTGCAGCCTCCCCACTTACATGATCAAATTTCCATTTGCAGCACATTACAATATTTATATTGAAGTGCTTTGGATGCTTAGAAGATGCTACTGTTGCCCTGAAGCAACGTCCTTACCTGACACAAGATTTCTTTCTCCTCTGCAGTTAATACCAGAGAGCACTGGATGAGGTTCCAGCCTTCAGTTTTAGCAGGGCTCAGAACCAACATAATGAGAAATGTGTCACAAGCAATGGATTTCTTTCTGCTCTACAGGGAATTTTTGGTACAGAAAATTACGCTACCTCAAGCTTAACCAGAGGGTGATGATAATTTAATCTCAGGAGGAAGGTGGATTTTTGAGATTCCTGGGTTTAATGCAGTTCTATTCAAGGGCTAATGGTAAATGTCAAGGTTATAATCAGAAGATTATACCAAAGGAAGATCCCATTTCTTCCTATATTAAGAGAAGGACACACTCTCAAGCCACACCAGGGGAAGTTTAGGTTAGAGGTGAGGAGAAAGTTCTTCACTGAGAGTCATTGGTCATTGGAATGTGCTGCCCAGGGAGGTGGTGGAGTCACCATCCCTGGAGGTGTTCAAGAAGGGATTGGACATGGCACTTGGTGCCATGGTTTGGTCATGAGGTCCGTGGTGACAGGTTGGACTTAAGGATCTTTGAGGTCTCTCTCGGTGATTCTGTGAAGCTGATACAGATGCTTCCAAAGAAGGAATCCAATGAAAGCTATCATGAGGAATTTACTGTCTGCTATAGAGTTGTAGTTAATTATTTACTCTTCTCTTGATTCAGGAAAATAGAGAAGTCTGATTCTTCACAGAATATTAAGGGCTGGAAGGGACCTTGAAAGCTCATGAAGTGCAACCCTCTGCCAGAGCAGGGTCACCCAGAGCTGGGAACACAGGAACGCATCCAGACAGGTTTTGAATATCGAGAGAGAGAGACTCCACAAGCCCCCTGGGTAGCCTGTGCCAGGGCTCTGTCACCCTCAGGGAAACTGGTGAAATTCTTCCTTTAATGTTGGAATGTTCATCTTTAAAAACTGTTCAAAATGCCTCCTTATGTTGCAGGTTTATATCTACTTCAAAAATGTCATAGAATGTTAGACTGCCTTAGGGTGGAAGAGGCCTCAGAGATCATAGTATCGTAGTATCATAGTATCAGTCAGGGTCGGAAGGGACCACAAGGATCATCTAGTTCCAAGCCCCCTGCCATGGACAGGGACACCCCACACTAGATCAGCCTGGCCAGAGCCTCATCCAGCCTGGTCTTAAACACCTCCAGAGATGAGGCCTCAACCACCTCCCTGGACAACCCATTCCAGGGCTTCACCACTCTCATGGGGAAGAACTTCCTCCTCCCCTCCAGCCTCAATCTCCCCACCTCCAGCTTCATTCCATTCCCCCTAGTCCTATCACTACCTGAGATCCTGAGAAGTCCCTCCCCAGCCTTTCTGTAGGCCCCTTTCAGATACTGGAAGGCCACAACTAGGTCACCTGGGAGCCTTCTCTTCTCCAGACTGAATAGCTAAAGGAAAGCCTCCTGTTGCCCACTGCAGGATTCGAACCCATGATCTCAACACGCAACTCTCATGCCCTACCATCTGAGCCACAGGCAGCTGACAGATCATCTATTCCAACCCCCCTGCCACGGTGAGAGATTTTTCTCAACAAGACTGTCACCAAGACTGTCACCTATGGATTATCAAAATAGTCCTGAAGATGTACAAATAATGTCAAACCAGGCTTTGCAGAGGTCTAACAATCATTTTAAACAATGTAAAGGGTGAATGCCAAGAGGCTGGAGCCAGGCTCTGCTGGGTGCTGCCCAATGCCAGCACAAGGGGCAGTGGTGGAAGCTGAGGCATAGCAAGACCAAAAAAATCCCCCAACAAACAGTGACCAGAAATGAAGAATCCTGATAAAGCTAAGGCCTGGATCTCTTAGTAGGAATTCACTCTCCAATCACACTGACTATAGCTAGTGAACATCAGATATTCTCATTAACTTAGAGTGAAAATTACACACAACTCTTACTCTCTAAAAGTACAATGTAGAATAAATCCTACTGGCATACCAGAGCATGGCCCCAGCAGCTGGGATAATCTACTTACCCTCTGAGAAGCAACATTTCCACTTGAAATGACAATTAACAAAAGGAAAAGAAAAACAAAATAAGAAGAAGGAGAAGAAGAAGAAGGAAAAGGAGAAAGAGAAGAAGGAGAAGGAGAAGGAGAAGGAGAAGGAGAAGGAGAAGGAGAAGGAGAAGGAGAAGGAGAAGGAGAAGGAGAAGGAGAAGGAGAAGGAGAAGGAGAAGGAGAAGGAGAAGGAGAAGGAGAAGGAGAAGGAGAAGGAGAAGGAGAAGGAGAAGGAGAAGGAGAAGGAGAAGGAGAAGGAGAAGGAGAAGGAGAAGGAGAAGGAGAAGGAGAAGGAGGAGAAGGAGAAGGAGGAGGAGAAGGAGAAGGAGGAGAAGGAGAAGGAGGAGGAGGAGAAGGAGAAGGAGGAGAAGGAGAAGGAGGAGGAGAAGGAGGAGGAGGAGGAGAAGGAGAAGGAGAAGGAGAAGGAGAAGGAGAAGGAGAAGGAGAAGGAGAAGGAGAAGGAGAAGGAGAAGGAGAAGGAGAAGGAGAAGGAGAAGGAGAAGGAGAAGGAGAAGGAGAAGGAGAAGGAGAAGGAGAAGGAGAAGGAGAAGGAGAAGGAGAAGGAGAAGGAGAAGGAGGAGGAGGAGGAGGAGAAGGGGAAGGGGAAGGAGAAGGAGAAGGGGAAGGGGAAGGGGAAGGGGAAGGGGAAGGGGAAGGGGAAGGGAAGGGGAAGGAAAGGAGAAGGAGAAGGAGAAGGAGAAGGAGAAGGAGAAGGAGAAGGAGAAGGAGAAGGAGAAGGAGAAGAAGAAGAAGAAGAAGAAGAAGAAGAAGAAGAAGAAGAAGAAGAAGAAGAAGAAGAAGAAGAAGAAGAAGAAGAAGGAAGAAAAAAAAAGAACAAAAAAAAAAAGAGAAAGCTTTAAATACACTGACCTCTAATACATTCAAAATGTTGCAATACATCAAGTGGCAAAATTAATAATGAACTCCTTGCTAATGTGCTCTCCTGAAAGAAAGTAATTCCTTGTGCTTAAAGCTCTCCCTAATTTGAAGCTCTCTCTAATAGTCTGTTCTTCATATTATTCATGCTGCCAATTTCCAGGGTAAACTTTTGTTAAGCATTTGCATGAGGGAATAAAGGTCAAATTCAGAGTGTAGTTGTAGCTCCAGTAGCATGATTTTAAAGTGTTAATTAATGATTTTCCATATTCCCCACAGCAGATAAACAGTATCTGTCATTTACCTTGCAACAGAAACAAAAGCTGGAAGTGTTATAGCAAGAGATCTCATTTTCATAGAATCACAGAACTGTCAGGGTTGGAAGGGACCTCAAGGATCAGCCAGTTCCAGCCCCCCCTGCCATGGGCAGGGACACCTCACACTACAGCAGCTTGCTCACAGCCACCTCCAGCCTGGCTGTAAACACCTCCAGGCATGAGGCTTCCATCACCTCCCTGGGCAACCTCTGCCAGTCTCTCACCACTCATGGGGAAGAACTTCTTCCTAATGCCTAATCTATATCACTCCACCACTAGCTTGGATCCATTCCCCCTAATCCCATGACTACCCAACATCCTGAAAAGTCCTTCCCCTGCTTTCTTGTAGCCCCTTTCAGATACTGGAAGGTGACAAGAAGGTCTCCTTGGAGCCTTCTCTTCTCCAGACTGAACCACCCCAACTCTCTCAGTCTATCCTCATAGGAGAGGTGCTCCAGCCCTCTGAACATACTTGTGGCCCTTCTCTGGACACATTCCCCTCATCCTGTTGCTACCCACTTGGCAGAAGAATCTTGCAGAGATTTCTGCCCAATACAGTAACCCTACACACTTAGCAGCAGGAAATGAGAATAGAGGGGTTGGTCTCCCCAGCGCCAGAACAAGAGGACACAGTCTCAAGCTGCACCAGGGGAGGTTTAGGCTGGAGGTTAGGAAGAAGTTCTACACAGAGAGAGTAATTGCCCATTGGAATGTGCTGCCCAGGGAGGTGGTGGAGTCACCATCATTGGAGGTGTCCAGGAGGAGACTTGATGGGGTGCTTGGTGCCATAAGTTAGTCGATTGAGTGGTGTTGGATGATAGGTTGGATGCAATGATCTCAAAGGTCTCTTCCAACCTGGTCTGTCCTATCCTATCCTATCCTATCCTATCCTATCCTATCCTATCCTATCCTATCCTATCCTATCCTATCCCATCCTATCTTATTCTATCCTATCCTATCCTATCCTATCCTATCCTATCCTATCCTATCCTATCCCTATCCTATCCTATCCCATTCCATTCTATTCCTTTGGTGCTCTGAGTAGGTGGCTAACCTATGTTAAAGATGACCCCTAGGAACTCCTTCTGGAGTAGGAAAACACTCTGTGCTTTCAAAAGCTGTGAGTTCTTGGAGTTTCTGGAAAATAAATGTTGTCCCCAAAAGGCTTTTTGCACTATGCATGGTCATGGTCGGTCCCCAGTTGCTTGTTCATGCGCAGCACCATGTCCCAACACATCTCTTTGCAGCCAGACATGAATTCCCAGGGCCATGCTGAGAATGTCTGCTCCTAATTAAAATAAATCTCTCTCTCTCTCTAGCAGAGAGAGTCTTTAGCTTTTGCCTCCCTGCTGTCTCTGAGGAGTGATAGATAAACTTGACTTTGATTCGATACTAATCACAACTTCCTAGAAATTTCATTTAAATTCTTTTCTTTGTCATCTTCTTTTTTTCTTTTTCCTTCCTTTTTTTTTTTTTTCCTTTTTTTGTGATGTTTTATAGGATTTCATTTCCATTGCTAAAGCCTGCCACCTCCAAAGACTGCAGAGGTGAGAGGGGGTACTCACAAAGGCAGTAATTTCAGGTGATTTCACATTCATTTGCCCTACTTCAACTTAAAAGCTACCCAGAGCTGAATGCAGACACAAGTTTGTAGGAATTGTTACCAATGTGACAGTGATTTGCGTTGAAAGATGTAATTTCAGGGTGTCCTAAGACCAAGGTTAGAGAGGAGCTTGTTTTGAGAACAAACGGTAAACTGCACATTTGAATTGAGGCTGGTTTGGTTGTTTGCCTAATAACTAGACACAGCACCAGTAGCAGTTTTCTCAGGGCTGTGGAATGTGTTTACCTCAGATAAGGGAACCTCAACAACTGCATCTGTGTGAAAAGATGGGGTGACTCAGAAGACACACGACACGTTGCACACAGACCTTTGTGTCCTACCTGCCTCTTGAAACCTTTCACTTCTTCCTGCTACTTGGCCTAAATCTGTTGTGATTTAACCCCAGACAGCAACTAAGCACCACGCAGCTGCTCACTCACTCCCCATCGGTGTGGTGATGATCATAGAATCATAGAATCAATAAGGTTGGAAAAGACCTCAAAGATCATCAAGTCCAACCTGTCACCACAGACCTCATGGCTACTAAACCATGGCACCAAGTGCCACATCCAATCCCCTCTTGAACACCTCCAGGGATGGGGACTCCACCACCTCCCTGGGCAGCACATTCCAATGGCTAACAACTCTCTCTGGGAAGAGCTTTGTCCTCACCTCCAGCCTAAACTTCCCCTGGCACAGCTTGAGACTGTGTCCTCTTGTTCTGGTGCTGCTTGCCTGGGAGAAGAGACCAACCCCCACCTGGCTACAACCTCCCTTCAGGTACTTGTAGAGAGCAAGAAGGTCTGCCCTGAGCCTCCTCTTCTCCAGGCTAAGCAACCCCAGCTCCCTCAGCTTCTCATCACAGGGCTGTGCTCCAGACCCCTCCCCAGTCTCATTGCCCTTCTCTGGACATGTTCAAGAGTCTTAATGTCCAGAACCAAAAGGGTACAAGGTCAGTTACAGCAGCTATTGTCAGTTGAAAGGGTTACAACACAGAGAATCAGAGACCTTTCAGATTGAGCACAAACCATTAATTCAACATTGACATGTCCCCACTAAACCATACCCTCAGTGCCACATCTTCACAGCTTAACAATCCTTCCAAGGATGGAGATTCCATCACTGCCCTAGGAAGCCTGTTACAGGGATTGGGATTGACAACCCTTTTAGAGAAGATGTTTGTCCTAATATCCAAAGCAAATCACTCCTGGTACAACCTGAGGCTATGTCTGCTTGTTCTGTGGCTTTTCACTTGGAGGAAGAGACCAACTCTCACCTGGCTCCAGCCTCCTTTCAGGGAATGGCAGAGAGCCAGAAGGTCTCCCCTCAGCCTCCTCTCCAGACTAAACACCCCACATTCCCTCAGCTGCTCCTCACCAGCCCTGTTCTCCAGACCCTACACAAGCTTCAGTGCTCCTCTTTGGACCTGCTCCAGCACCTCAATGTCCTTCTTGTAGTGAGGACCCCAAAACTAAATCCAGTATTTGGGATGAAGCCTCACCAATGCCAAGAGTACAAGAGGAAAATCACTTCCCTCCTCCTGCTGGCCACACTATTGCTGATCCAGGCCAGGATGCTGGTGGCCTTCTTAGCCACCTGGGCACACACTGGCTCATGTTCAACCAGCTGTCAGCTGCCACCCCCAGGACATTTTTCTGTGAAAACAGATGAATTCTCCAACAGCTATGAGCAATGTCTAAAAATTATTTCAGATGAGATTCCTCCAAAGCACTGCAGATGCTCTTTGTATAATCAGTGGGAGGAATCTTTGTCATGCAGGTCCCAAAAGAGCCCAGGCAGAGAGCTGCCAAGAAGGGGCATGAGGAGAAGATAACTTAGTAATGAAGAATGTTAGCTGCATTTCAGTAACTCAGTGAAAACATCAACTATATTGAAGGCAGGAGCAAGTGCAAGAAACATAAAACAAGAGCTAATACTCCATGGAGGATATGGCAGAGTCTCTAGATTAAATTAGCAATCCTTGCTATTGATATATCTGTTAAAAATGGCTCATGAGCCACAGCAGAGTTGAAGGCAAGAGAAGACATCTTCTGTTTCTTACATTTTTTTGACAAGTGACAGGTCCAGGATGCAAGAACAGGAGACCCAAGGCTCCCTTACAACAAAACAAAGTCTCCTAACTCTCCTATGAAGAAACATTATAAAAGATTTTTTTTTCTTTATGCTTGAAAAGAACTTTCAGATCATCAAGGCCAAAGGTTAACCCAGCACAGTCCAGTCTGCCACTAAACCGTGCCCCTCAGCACCGCGGGTACACAGCTTGCAAATCCCTCCAGGGGTGCTGGCCCCATTGCTGCCCTGGGCAGGCTGTTCCAGGGTTGGACAATCCTTCTGGAGAAGAGATCTTTTTTCCTGAATGAGGGACTTGGGCACCAGTGGCAAACAGTATCACAGTATCACCAAGGTTGGAAGAGACCTCAAAGATCATCAAGTCCAACCTGTCACCACAGACCTCATGACAAGACCATGGCACCAAGTGCCACATCCAATCCCCTCTTGAACCCCTCCAGGGATGGGGACTCCACCACCCCCTTGGGCAGCACATTCCAATGATGAATGACTCTCTCTGGGAAGAACTTTCTCCTCACCTCCAGCCTAAACTTCCCCTGGTGCAGCTTGAGTCTGTGTCCTCTCGTTCTGATGCTGGTTACCTGGGAGAAGAGACCAACCCCGTCCTGGCTACAACCACCTTTCAGATAGTTGTAGAGAGCAATGAGCCTCCTCTTCTCCAGGCTAAACAATCCCAGCTCCCTCAGCCTCTCCTCACAGGGCTGTGCTCCAGACCCCTCCCCAGCCTTGTTGCCCTTCTCTGGACACTTTCAAGAGTCTCAATGTCGCTCTTAAATTGAGGGGCCCAGAACTGGACACAGGACTCAAGGTGTGGCCTAACCAATGCAGAGTACAGGGGCACAATGACTTCCCTGCTCCTGCTGGCCACACTATTCCTAGTGCAGGCCAGGATGCCATTGGCCTTCTTGGCCAGCTGGGCACATTGGTGGCTCATGTTCAGGCAGCTGTCAATCAGCACCCCCAGGTCCCTCTCTGTTTGGCAGCTCCCAGCCACTCTGTCCCCAGTCTGTAGCTCTGCATGGGGTTGCTGTGGCCAAAGTGCAGCACCTGGTACTTGGACTTGTTGAATGCCATCCTGTTGGTCTCCGTGAAACACCTGAGTCCAAATTCCAGGGGAAAAACTCTCTCAGAGAGGAGCTGCAATGATGAGCTTAAGAATGAAGTGAAATTTGTTTGCCTTGGTTTGCTGGTATTGGGCACAGTTCAAAGAGAAAACCACTGGAACTTCTGTGATACACAGTGTGTCTCCAGGAACCAGCTGCTATCTGTGTAGACTCACATAGAATTGTTTTGGTTGGGAAAGACCTCTAAGATCATCAAGTCCAACTGTCAACCTAACAACATCATGGCCACTAAACCCCATTTCAAGTGCCACAACCACAGGTTTCTTGAACACCTCTGGGGACAGTGACTCCACCATCTCCTTGGGCAGCCTATTCCAATGCCTTTTCAGTAAAGAAATTTTTCCTGATCTCCAATCTAACCCTCCCCTGGCACACTTTTAGGCCATTTCCTCTTGTTCTGTCCCCTGATGCTAGGGACATCACTGCAACCTGCTCTCAGGGAGCTGTGGGGAACAATGAGGTCCTTATTGCTCTCTACAGCTACCTGAAGGGAGGCTGTAGCCAGGTGGGGGGTTGGTCTCTTCTCCCAGGCACCCAGCACCAGAACAAGAGGACACAGTCTCAAGTTGCACCAGGGGAAGTTTAAGCGGGATGTTAAGAAGAAGTTCTTCCCAGAAAGAGAGATTGGCCATTGGAATGTGCTGCCCAGGGAGGTGGTGGAGTCACCATCACTGGAGGTGTTTAGGAAGAGCCTGGATGAGGCACTTGGTGCCATGGTTTGGTTGATTAGATAGTGTTGGGTGATAGGTTGGACTTGATGATCTCAAAGGTCTTTTCCAACCTGATCTCGTCTCGTCTCGTCTCGTCTCTCTCGTCTCTTCTCTTCTCTTCTCTTCTCTTCTCTTCTCTTCTCTTCTCTTCTCTTCTCTTCTCTTCTCTTCTCTTCTCTTCTCTTCTCTTCTCTTTCTCTTTCTCTTTCTCTTTCCCTTTCCCTTTCCCTTTCCCTTTCCCTTTCCCTTTCCCTTTCCCTTTCCCTTTCTCTTTCCCAGACCAAATCATGCCAGTTCCCTCAGCTGTTCCTCACCAGACCTATTCTCCAGACCCTTCCCCAGCTTTGCTACCCTTCTCTGGACCTGCTCCAGCACCTCAGTGTCCTTCTTGCCTTGCACAGACAACACCCTGTCAGGAGCACTCTTCTGTTTTAGATGCTGTAGCTCAGTGGAACAATGCAGATCAGCCATGAGCTCGATGGCTCTGTTGTTGCTGTTTTTTTACCATCACAGTAAAACAGCTGGAGAGCACTGATGAATCTAGCCCTCTCTGTACATATTTTATAACCACCATTTAGTCCATCTGTTTTCACTGACAGATATATATATATATATATATAGAGAGAGAGAGAGAGAGATATCAGATACTTTCTATGTGTTTATTTGAATGTTAGGCTGCTTTCAAAGTCCAACAAGTATCCAGCCCAGGATATCTTTATTTCCCCCCACTCCCCCTTCACTGCAATATATATTCCAATGTGTTTGCATTTGTCATTTGCTAAATGCATTATGGCACACCATGCATTCTATTCCCTAAAGAATTCCTGCTATGATACAGTGATTTGGAAAGCAGCTGATGAGGCCACTGGGCTTATTAAGTTGCTAGTATATAGCTAAACCCATAGGCTTCAGGAAGGTAGCAGCAGCTGTTGAAATGTGTTATTGCCACTGGATAAGTACACTTTGCAAAAATAATTTCCAGTAACAGGCTTCCAGTTTTCAATTGCCAGCACATTTCCTGTGGTTATAAAACACTGAGAGAAGGCTTGGTGGAAATGTGCCGGGGAAGTCTGCAGCCGTTCCGCGGCACTTTGATCACTGTGCTACCAGCAGGATGAATTTCTGCTTGGCCCAACTGCCAGCCCCTCGTGAGACTATCTGAAGAATAATGAGGCATATCTTCATCTTAAATGAAGCTGGGTTTAAATGAGGAGAGACCAGTGGGAACAATTCTTCTCCGTGACCTAATTTCACTTGCCCATTCATAACTCGTAGGCTGAAGCCTACAACTATTGGCAAGGAGATTCTGCTAGCGAGTTTGACTCCAGGGTGTACCCAAAGTGACTCCAAGAGTACTACACAACTACTGCAAAACACTCCATGGCTTGAAGGATGAAGCCCCAGCTACAGACAAAGATATATGTACCAATTATTATATAGTATATAGCACAAATATATCACAGACTCACACAATTACACAACGTTAGGGGTTAGAGAAAACCCTTAGCGATCATCCACTCCAACCCCCTGGCTGCAGCAGGATCAGCTAGAGCAGGTCACACAGGAATGCAGCCAGATGGATTTAGAAAGTATCCAGAGAAGGAGACTACACAACCTCTCTGGGCAGCCTGCTTCAGGGCTCCAGCACCCTCACAGTGAAAAAGCTTTTCAATTGTGTTCTCATGGATCCTCCTCTTCTCCAGCTTGCCCCCATTGCCCCTTGTCCTGTCATTGGACATCCCTCAGCAGAGCTTGGCTCTGTCCTCCTGACACTGCCCTGCACATCTTTATCAACAGCAATGAGGTCACCCCTCAGGCTCCTCTGCTCCAAGCTCAAGAGCCCCAGCTCCCTCAGCCTGTCCTCACAGGGAGATGTTCCACTGCCTTCAGCATCTTTGTGGCTCTGTGCTGGACTCGTTCAAGCAGTTCCCTGAGGTTCTTCTTGAACTGAGGGGCCCAGCACTGCACACAATATTCCAGATGTGTCCTCAGCAGGGCAGTGTGGAGGTGGGGGCAGAATCTCTCTTGACCTACTAACCACAGGCCTTTTAACACACCCCAGGATGGCACTGGGCTTCTTGGCCTGAAGGGCACATTGTTGGCTTATGGTCATCTTTCTGTGCACCAGGACCCCTCGGGCCCTCTCCTCTGTGTTGCTCATAAGTGTGTATACACATACACACACACACACACACACATACACAAAGAATACAGAATTAACCAAGTTGGAAAAGATCTTCAATATCATCAAGTCCAACCTATCACCCAGCACCATCTAATCAACGAAACCATGTCACTAAGTGCCTCACCCAGTCTCTTCTTAAACACCTCCAGTAATGGTGACTCCACCACCTCCCTGGGCAGCACATTCCAATAACCATTTGGGTTTTGACTACCAACATCTAGTAGTGAAGGTAGAGAAAGCCACAGAGTAAAGGAGGGCTCACATATATATACACACATATACATATATAAATATAAAAACACATAATATATATGTTTATAATATAAATATGCATACAATGTATAAATATATTATTTTATATATATATATATAAATATACCAAATATTAGACCTCTGTGGTGGTTTAATCCTTAACTGGGAGTTAAGAGCTCAGATAGGGGCAAGGCTGAGAATCTCTCCCCTGCTCCCCCCTCCTCCCTCCCAACAGAGAGGGAAAAAAAAAGGAAAGGGAAGGAGCAAATCCACCAAGCAATAATTTGGAGTCGGCTTGGAAGTAGAGAGGTAAAGAGTTTTGTTTAAACAATATATATATAACAATAACAGGTAAGGTTCACAAGGGCAAGGAACAAAGATGGATAGGAAAACAAACACCAAGAATACAAAACCAGTCTCTCTCTGAAGAGGCACAGAGGCAGCAGGGAGAAGGATCAAGCCTGACAGTATCACAATATCACAGTATAACTAAGGTTGGAAGTGACCTCGAGGATCATCAACTCCAACCTATAAAAACAGACCCCATGACTAAACCATGGCACCAAGTGCCACGTCCAATCCCCTCTTGAACACCTCCAGGGATGGGGACTCCACCACCTCCCTGGGCAGCACATTCCAATGACAAACGACTCGCTTGGTGAAGAACTTTCTCCTCACCTCGAGTCTAAACCTCCCCTGGCACAGCTTGAGACTGCGTCCTCTTTTTCTGGTGCTGCTTGCGTGGGAGAAGAGACCAATCCCCTCCCGGCTACAATCACCTTTCAGGTAGTTGTAGAGGGCAATGAGGTCACCCCTGAGCCTCCTCTTCTCTTGACCACGTGGCAGAGGAGCAGGAAGGCAGCTGCAGTATCTCTCATCCAGGAGAGGCAGGAGCCAAAAGCAGGCCTAATGACTGCAATGTCCTGCTTTTAATACCCCAGCTGGGCAGGGAGGGGGGAGTGGAACAGACTCAGTGTCTCAGGGGGGAAAATGCCCTGCATGGAGGGCAAAGCACCTGCAAGCCCTCCACCCTGCTTTATTTCTTTTCAGAATGGGTGTTAACCCATCACAACCTCTCATCCTTCCTCACCAGTAACTCAATCCTAAAGACTACAGGACAGAGTACAATCGTTTAGCAATGGCTACAAATTAGCAAGGCTGTAATTAAGAGAGATACTTCAAACATCGTGCATCACCCCAGGGGGCAGTGTGTCCTTGTGTTTTTTCTTGATATTCATAGGTCAGAACCTGCTTCCTTCTCTTTTCATCTTCATTTTCTTCTCTAATTATTAATTTATTAGGCACTCTTAGTTGTAACTGTGGAACAGAGGCACTTTCAAATGCACCTTTGTCAAACTTGATTTCTCAGGTTTTGTGTTATTCACTGTCACATCATCCACTCTTCTTTTTCTTTCCTCCCCCCCCCCTCCCCCAGGATTGTTTTGGGAGTTTTGTTTGCTCATTTGGTTTTCTCAGTTTCCAAAAAAGAATAGTCAGGCTACAGAAAAAAGGTCACAGAATCACCAAGGCTGGAAGAGACCTCAAAGATCATCAAGATCATCAACCTGTCACCACAGACCTCATGACCAAACCATGGCACCAAGTGCCACATCCAATCCTCTCTTGAACACCTCCAGGGATGGGGACTCCACCACCTCCCTGGACAGCACATTCCAATGGCAAACGACTCTCTCAGTGAAGAATTTCTTCCTAACATCCAGCCTAAACTTCTGCTGGCACAGCTTGAGACTGTGTCCTCTTGTTCTGGTGCTGGTTGCCTGGGAGAAGAGACCAACCCCCACCTGGCTGCAGCCTCACTACAGGGAGTTGGAGAGAGCAAGAAGGTCTCCCCTGAGCCTCCTCTTCTCCAGGCTAAGCAACCCCAGCTCCCTCAGCCTCTCCTCATATGGCTCGTGTTCAAGGCCTCTCCCCAGCCTTGTTGCCCTTCTCTGGACACCTTCAAGTGTCTCAATGTCCTTCTTAAACTGAGGGGCCCAGAACTGGACACAGAACTCAAGGTGTGGCCTAACCAGGGCTGAGTACAGGAGCTACAAGTTATGCTCTAGAAGGTAAGTTGGACTAGATGTTCTTCAGAGGTCCCAGCTGGGGAGGGACTTTTTAGGGTGATAGGACTGGGGGGAATGGAAAAAAACTAGAGATGGGTGGATTCAGATTGGATGTTAGGAAGAAGTTGTTCCCCATGGTGAGACACTGGCACAGGTTGCCCAGGGTGGTGCCTCATCCCTGGAGGATTTTAAGGCCAGGCTGGATGTGGCTGTGAGCAACCTGATCTAGTATGAGGTGTCCCTGCCTATGGCATGGTGGTTGGAACTGGATGATCCTTGAGGTCCCTTCCAACTCTAATAATTCTATGACTGATATTATTACAGTGCATGCTTTTCTGCCCAGTTCTTTGCCTGCCACCTCTGACTGGGTTATTTTAGTTCCTGCACTCCAGCCAGGACTTACATATTCAAAAAGATGACTTTTGTATCTCTAGGCACTAGGAACACAAACCATACAGTAAAGGAAGGCCTTTGTGCTCTCTCTGTCAATATTGCACCAGCAGCCACACCTTTCCTCTAAGGCAAGAAAAGGAAGGAAAGGGTGACGAAAACCCCATTGAAATAAAAGCCTCCAGAGTAGCTTGGAGTGGTTGTATAAGGAATGGGGAGACTTCCCATGCCTCTTATTGAAGCTATTCCACTCCTCATGGAATAAGTGAAGTTTGAACTTTCCGTCTCAGTCTGCTAAACTATTCAGCTGTGGAGCTAAGTTATCCACCCACTCTGCTCCAGAGAAACTAAAGCTCTCCACTCAAAGTGATGGATGGCATCCTGGGGTGTATTAGGAGTGGTGTGGTTACTAAATCAAGAGAGATTCTGCTCTCCCCTCCCCCTCCACCCTGGCCTCCCCACCTCCACTCTGCCCTGCTGAGGCCACATCTGGAATATTGTGTCCAGATCTGATCCCCTCAGTTCAAGAACCTCAGGGAACTGCTTGAAAGAGTCCAGCACAGAGCCACAAAGCTGCTGAAGGCAGTGGAATGTCTCCCTGTGAGGACAGGCTGTGCAAGCTGGAGCAGAGAAGGTTCCACATGAACATAAGGAAAAGCTTTGTCACTGTGAATGTGACAATACACTGGAGCAGGCTGCCCAGAGAAGTTGTGGAGTCTCCTTGCCTAGAGACATTCAAAATCCACCTACACATGTTCCTATGTGCCCTGCTCTAGGTGATCCTGCTCTGGCAGGGCAGTTGGTCTGGATGATATTTCAAGGTCCTTTCCAACCCCTCACTGGCTGTGATTCTGTGAATGCATGCTGTCTCTGCTGGCCACTGACTCAGCCAGTGGGGACATAAAGGAACACCTCATTTGTAGTTCCTGAGAAGAATTAATTACACCCTAAGGAGTGAGATTCTCAACAGAAACACTAAGGGTGAGAAAGAAGAGGGTATCAGGTGGAGGCTTAGAAAAGAGAAACTGTATTCTTTGCAGGCAGCATTGAAATGGATTCATGACCAGCAACCCAGTGTGTCCCTTTAAGCCACACTTCAACACAAAAGGTACAGCAATGCCAGCAGCAGTGTTTTCTAAATGAGGACAGTATCCCAGAGGTGTGATGCATGCATTTATGCTGTTGATGACATGAGGGCTTTGGGAGTGTGGTCATTCCACGAAGCAGAACTTCAGGTGGTTGGGCAAATAGCACTGAGAACTAGAGTTTAGGAGCATCTGGGGTAAAGTGACAGCTGAATGGAAGAGGTTTAAGGATTGCAGTTTTGGTTTCAGACAGCCAAAACTGGAGGTGGGTTGGAGCTTATGAATGAAGGGAAAATAGCAGGAGGGGGAAAAAAAAATATATACTATTTATATATGCCTGTGACATTTAATAATTGCAAGAAATATAGTAGCTGAATCCCATCCATCTGTCCAACAAACCACTACCAGTCAGAAGACTTCTTTAAGTCTCATTTCAGAAGAGGGTGTTGCGGCTTTCTCTCTGCAATCTTTTTTCCATTCTCCCTGATGGATCACACTGGTAAATCATTATTTTTCCAACTATGCTTAATTCTGTTCCAAAGGGGCACTTCATGCTTTTTAATTCCAGTTACAATTATCTTTTAAGTAAGAGGCTTCATTCCATGTGATTCATTGTACACTGCAATTAAAAACTGGCAAAAGTCAATTACTTAACCCTTCCCTTCTTGCCTTTTTTCCTACCCTGAAATACAAAATGGAAGGTGCAAAGGGACAAAGGCAAACTGCATTTGTCTTGCAGTATGAATTGGGTGCCAGCCTTACAATGTCTTAATGTACAAACTGACTGGGGCTTGAGGAAGCAATAGGTTAAAATACTCAATTAATTGTTGCTAGGTGTTAGGAAGAAGTTCTTCGAAGAAGTTCTTCATAGAAGTTCTTCATAGAGATTGGCCATTGGAATGTGCTGCCCAGGGAGGTGGTGGAGTCACCATCACTGGAGGTGTTTAGGAAGAGACTTGATGGGGTGCTTGGTGCCATGGTTTAGTTGATTAGATGGTGTTGGGTGATAGGTTGGGCTTGATCTCAAAGGTCTCTTCCAACCTGATTAATTCTATTCTATTCTATTCTATTCTATTCTATTCTATTCTATTCTATTCTATTCTATTCTGTTCTGTTCTGTTCTGTTGTTCTGTTCTGTTCTGTTCTGTTCTGTTCCGTTCCATCTTACAGGATCACAGAATGTTAGGGGTTGGAAGGCACCTTGAAAGATCATCCAGCGCAACTCCCCTGCCAGAGCAGGACCACCTAGGGCAGGTCATACAGGAACACATCCAGGTGGGGTTTGAATGTCTTCAGAGAAGGAGACTCCACAACCCCCCTGGGCAGCCTGTTCCAGGCCTCTGTCACCCTCACAGGGAAAACATTTTTCCTTGCATTCCCATGGCACTTCCTCTGCCTCAGCTTCCACCACTGCCCCTTGTGCTGTCCTTGGGCATCACCCAGCAGAGCCTGGCTCCAGCCTCAGGGCACTCACTCTGCACAGCTTTCTTTATAAGCATTACTGCTCCAGGGCTCTGGCACCCTCACAACGACAAAGCTTTCCCTTATGTTAACACAGAACTTCCTCTACATCAGCTTGCACCCACAGTGCTCCTTGTCCTATCATTGGACATCACTGAGCAGAGCCTGGCTCTGTCCTCCCAACAGTGCCCTGCACAGCTTTATCAACGTGAATGAAGGCACCTCTCAGGCTCCTCTTCTCCAAGCTAAAGAGACCTGCACACCTGCTTCTAATGCACCCCAGGATGCCACTGGCCTTCTTGGCCACAAGGGCACATTGCTGGCTCATGGGCATCCTGCTGTCCACCAAGACCCCCAGGTCCTTTTCCCCAGAGGTGCTCTCCAACAGGTCATTCCCCAACCTATCCTGACCCATGTGGTTATTCTCTCCCAGATGCAAGACTTGAATTTCATTACATTTCTCCCTGCCTAAGTCTCTGGCCTGGCCAGGTCTCACTGAATGCAGCACAACCCTCCTGTGTCAACCACTCCTCCCAGTTTTGTGTCATCACCAAACTGGCTGACGGTGCCTCTGTGCCCTTGTCCATGTTGCTGATGAATATATTGAATGGTACTGATCCCAGACTGACCCCTGAAGGACACCACTAGATACAGGTCTCCAGTTAGACTCTGTCCCATTGACCACAACTCTCTGTCTTCTCTCCTTGAAGCAGTTCCCATCCACCTCACTACCTGATTGTCCAGATCACACTTTCTCAGTTTAGCTGCAAGGACAAGGTGAGGAGAAAGTTCTTCCCAGAAAGAGTAATTGGCCATTGGAATGTGCTGCCCAGGGAGGTGGTGGAGTCCCTGTCTCTGGAGATGTTCAAAAAAGGATTGGATGTGGCACTTGGAGCCATGGTTTAGTTGTCAGGAGGTGTTAGGTAATAGGTTGGACTTGATGATATAGAATAGGAATAGAATAGAATAGAATAGAATAGAATAGAATAGAATAGACCAGACCAGGTTGGAAGAGACCTTCAAGATCATCGTGTCCAACCTATCAACCAATCCAACCCACTAACTAATCCAACGAAACCATGGCACCAAGCACCCCATCAAGTCTCCTCCTGAACACCCTCTGAGGTCTTTTCCAACCTGGCTGATTCTGTGATGCTGTGGGAGACTGTCAAATGCTTCTCTGAGATCCAGATAAACCACATTCATTGCACTGCCATCATCTCTCTATCTGGTTATGTCCTCATCAAAGGCTATCAGGTTGGTTAAACCTGATTTCCCTTGGTAAAACCCTCCTGACTGCTCCCAAGGTCCTTCTTCCCCTTTCTATGCCTATAGAGAGCACCGAGAATTGCTCCATCCCCTTTCCAAGGCTGGAAGTGATCCTGACAGGTCCACAGTTACCCAGGTCCTCCTTCTTGCCCTTTTAGAAGACTGGAGTGATGTTTGCTTTCCTCCAGTCCTAAGGGACCTCTCCTGTTCCCCACAGCTTACTAAAGATGATGGAGAGTGATGAAGTGATGACTTCCACCAGCTCCCTCAGCACCTGAGAGCGTATGGCTAATAACCAAAGTGACACCTTGCTAATACATGGCTAATAACCACAGTCATGAATGGCTCATGACCAAAGCCATGCATTGTTAATAATCAGTCATACCTTGCTAATAATCAAAGCCACACCTTTCTAATAATCAAAGCCATACCTTGCTAATACATTGCTAATAACCAGTCATACCTTGCTAATAACCAGTCACACCTTGCTAATACATTGCTAATAACCAAAATCACACCTTGTTAATAATCAGTCACACCTTGCTAATAACCAGAGTCATACCTTGCTAATACATTGCTAATAACCAGTCATACCTTGCTAATAACCAAAACCATACCTTTCTAATAACCAGAGTCATACCTTGCTAATACATTCCTAATAATCAAAGTCATACATGGCTAATGCATTGCTAATAACCAGTCATACCTTACTAATAACCAAAGTCACACATGGTTAATCCATTGCTAATAACCAGTCATATCTTGCTAATTACCAAAACCACACCTTTCTAATAATCAAAGGCATACTTTGCTAATACATTTCTAATAACCAGTCATATCTTGCTAATTACCAAAACCACACCTTTCTAATAATCAAAGGCATACTTTGCTAATACATTGCTAATAACCAGTCACACCTTGCTAATAACTAAAACCACACCTTGTTAATAATCAGTCATACATTCCTAATAATCAAAGTCATACATGGCTAATGCATTGCTAATAACAAAGTCACACCTTTCTAATAACCAAAGTCATACATGGCTAATGCATTGCTAATAATCAAAGTCACACCTTTCTAATAACCAAAGTCATACATGGCTAATGCATTGCTAATAATCAAAGTCACACCTTTCTAATAACCAAAGTCATACATGGCTAATGCATTGCTAATAATCAAAGTCACACCTTTCTAATAACCAAAGTCATACATGGCTAATACATTGCTAATAACCAGTCATACCTTACTAATAACCAAAGTCATACAAGGCTAATGCATTGCTAGTAACCAAAACCACACCTTTCTAATAATCAAAGGCATACATGGCTAATGCATTGCTAATAACCAGTCATACCTTGCTAATAACTAAAACCACACCTTGTTAATAATCAGTCATACATTCCTAATAATCAAAGTCGCACATGGCTAATGCATTGCTAATAACCAAAGTCACACCTTTCTAATAACCAAAGTCATACATGGCTAATGCATTGCTAATAAGCAGTAATACCTTACTAATAACCAAGTCACACATGGCTAATGCATTGCTAATGATCACTGGTGGTCAATGTATATAAGCACATGTAAATAGCAAAGATATTAGCCTTAGCAAGTCTCTCCCTCTCCTGTTTTCAGCCCCAAAGCCAGAACTATGCACGATTATTTCCTCTGCATGCAACTCCAGGTCTGTTAAGTGGGTAAATCACTGCTTAGCTTCTGTCCCCAATTAACTTCAAACTGAAATCCTAAATGGCTCTTCTATCATTTAGGCTTTCTTTTTTAATTCCCCAGCATTCAGAAGATGGACATTTTGATTACAAAATAATTGAAAATAAACCCCTCAGGAATTAAAAAAACAACCAAGGAAGGGGAAGGGCTTGGTAATAAGTCAAATCTTCTCTAGTTCCCCTCAGGAAAGCAAGGGAGGGATAGCTCTTGGTAATAAGTCAAACCTTCTCTAGTTCCCCTCAGGAAAACAAGGGAGGGATAGCTCTTGGTAATAAGTCAAATCTTATCCAGTCCTTCAAACACTAGTAAATGCCTGGGTTTGTCATGTGTGGAAGCAGGCAGAGGAGATCTTCTGACTATTTCACCAATCAAAGTATCTTCTCATCTCCTTTTATCTGTGAATTATTACAGTTTAGTCACTTCATTAACTCAATGTTTTGAATATTTCACCAGACATTTTCTGCAAGCTCTTGCCACAGCGAAATTAAAACCTTGCACTTGACCTGGAATGGCTTTGAGAAAGTCATTAATTGCTGAATTCAAAGGAGATAAATGATTGAGTTGTTGTTGTAATGACTAATGATACTAATTGTGGAGATCCTGCATTTTACAGCTTTTTACACTTTCTCTTCTGTTTTTCGTTTCTAGTGGGCTAAAGGTTCTCCTCCCCCTCTACTCTGCCCTGGTGAGGCTGCATCTGGAGTATTGTGTCCAGTTCTGGGTCCCTCACTTCAAGAATGACCTCAGGAAACTACTTGGAAGAGTCCAGTGCAGAGCCACAAAAAATGATTAGGGGAGTGGAACATCTTCCTTATGAGGAGAGCCTGAAGGAGCTGAGGGCTCTGGAGCTTGGAGAGGAGGAGCCTGAGAGGTGACCTCATTGCTGGTGCTAAAGCTGTGCAGGGGGAGTGCCCAGAGGCTGGAGCCAGGCTCTGCTGGGGGATGCCCAAGGGGCAGTGGTGGAAGCTGAGCCAGAGGAAGTTCCGTGGACTTTTTTCACAGTGAAGTTGACAGAGGCCTGGAGCAGGCTGCCCAGGGAGATTGTGGAGTCTCCCTCTCTGGAGATATTCAAGACCTGCCTGAATGTGTTCCTGTGTGATCTGCTCTAGGTGATCCTGTCTGATAGGGGAGTTGGAATGGATGAGCTTTCAAGATCCCTTCCAGCCCCTAACACTCTGTGATTCTCTAAATAGAATAGCATAGCACAGCATAGCATAGCATAGTGTAGCATAGCATAGCATAGCGTAGCGTAGCGTAGCAGAGCATAGCATAGCATAGCATAGCATAGACCAGGTTGGAAGAGACTTTCAAGATCATCGTGTCCAACCTATCATCCAACACCACCTAATCAACTAAACCATGACACCAAGCACCCTGTCAAGTCTCCAAAAGGACACTGCTGCCTGTCCACTGCAGGCTTGAACCCACGACCCTGAGATTAAGAGTCTCATGCTCCACTGACTGAGCTGACTGTGCTCCCTAATAGAATGGTTTGAGTTAAGTGCCCTTTACTTTCAGAAGCCTGCTCTCCATGTGGGTGAGTGTACACAGAACATTAGTAGATCCTCAGCCTTTATTTGCTAAGTTAAACACTTGAATGTTTTATGTCTTTATTAATTTATCAGTCTCAGGCTGATTCTCCAGAAGAGCTGCAGGTTTGTATTATTTTTTCTTTTTCTTTTTCTGAACATTTGGAATCCAGCAATGCCCATAGAATCATCACAACATGGTCCAGCTTGAAAGGGACCTTAGAGATCAGCTACTCCAAACTCTCTCACTCAGATCCATACTGCGGGAATGGAGCAAAACTAGAAATGGGGAGATTCAGATTGGATGTTAGGAAGAAGCTGTTCCCCATAAGGGTGGTGAGAGACTGGCACAGGTTGCCCAGGGAGGTGGTAGAAGCCTCCTGCCTGGAGGTTTTGAAGGCCAGGCTGGATGTGGCTGTGAGCAACCTTCTGTAGTGTGAGGTGTCCCTGCCCATGGCAAGGGTTTGGTACTGGATGATCCTTGAGGTCTCTGCCAACCCTGACAATTCTATGATTCTATGATCTAGATTCAAACACTGCTGCCATGGGCAGGGACATCTTCCACTAGCCCAGGTTGCTCAAGGGCTTATCCAGCCTGGCTTAAACAGGGAGGAGGCATCCACAACCTCGCTGGGAAACATGTTCTAGAGTTCCTCCATCCTTGTACTGAAGAACTTCTTCCTGAGCTCCAGTCTGACCCTACTCTCCCTCAGTTTAAAACCATTCCCCCTTGTCCTGTTGCTAGACACCCTTGTGGAGAGTCCCTCTGCAGCCTTCCTGTAGACTCCCTTCAGGTATTGGCAGAACATGCAAACACTGCAAAGCAGAGTACTCACAAATCTTCAGGTAGATGGATCAGACACAAACGTTGTGGGGTTACCCTCTCAAGCAGGCTCCTTGTGCTCACTGGACTGTGAATACCTGGACACAAAAATTGAGACAATGCCTCTGAATCCTCCTGCCATTCCAAATTAAACTGATGCCAATACCCAGAGACAGAACTCTTAGAGCATAACTTTGGGGGGGGGGAAAGAACATTTTCCAGGTTAGCAGACATATTTTTCCTTCTGCCTGGGGTGATTCTTTAACACTTTCCCACAGTTGTTACCATGGAACCAGGAAAGACAAGGAGGAACTTTCTGCCTCGAGGCAGCATTGCCATGTTCAAAAAGAGAACCTCTGCTTTGTCATGAAAAAAAAAAACCAAACCAAACCAACCCAACCACCAGGGCTGAGTAGAGGGGAGAATCACCTCCCTCAACCTGCTAGCCACACTTCTCCTGATGCAGCCCAGGATCTGATTGGCTTTGCGGGCTGCAAGTGCACATTGAGAGCTCATGTTGAGCTTTTTGTCCACCAGCACCCCCAAGTCTCTCTCCTCAGGGCTACTTTCCAGCCAGTCACTGCCCAGCCTGTATTTGCGCCTGGGATTGCCTCGACCCAGATATAGAATAAACCAGGTTGGAAGAGACCTTCAAGATCATTGTGTCCAACCCATCAACCAATCCAACCCACCTAAACAACTAAACCATGGCACCAAGCACCCCATCAAGTCTCCTCCTGAACATCTCCAGTGATGGCAACTCCACCACCTCCCTGGGCAGCACATTCCAATGGGCAATCACTCTCTCTGTATAGAACTTCCTAACATCCAGCCTAAACGTCCCCTGGCACAGCTTGAGACTGTGTTCTCTTGTTCTGGTGCTGGTTGCCTGAGAGAAGAGACCAACCTCTGCCTGTCTACAACCTCCCTTCAGGTAGTAGTAGAGAGCAATAAGGTCACCCCTGAGCCTCCTCTTCTCCAGGCTAAGCAACCCCAGCTCCCTCAATCTCTCCTCATGGGGCTTGTAGGGCTCCCTACACTGGACAGTTTTACGACTAGGCTTGCCAGGGTGCTTGGCCATCTCAATTCAACTGCACCATCACCTAGAAAGGTTGGAGCAGATGATCTTTGGGGGCCCTTCCAGCCTGGCGTTTGTGATTGCGTGATTCCTAAGGCTACAGAGGTTAGGCAGAAGTAAATGGAGTGATCTGAGTGATCTCTGTCACAAACGCAAGTAAAGGCCTCCCCGTTCTGTGTCCTGGCTGCCTGCAGGCACTAGAGGAGCAGCTCCTCAGCACCTCGTTTGCATACAATCAGGTCTGCAGCGCATTTGAATTCCGAACCGCTTCAGAACCTAGGCAAAGAAATTGACATTCAGCTTCCAACATCTACAGCTTGAACTTATCTCCTGTGAGCAGCTCTGGACTAGGAGACAAGAGTCTTTGCTCTTGAACTTATTAACAGCATTCAGTTCCCAGCTGCTCACGCCTTTCCCCCTTCTCCTTCGTCACAGAAGGGTTCTGCTTATACACACACACAAAATTATTTCTGTGCACAATCAATAGACAGAAAGGGAAGCACAGAGGCACTTGGCAGTGACTGGAGTGGGGATTTTAGTTGCTGTGAGCTGCTGTACACAAAGCAGGCAGGGAACTGGCTAAGCTAAGCTACACAGCAGTCAGAGAAACAAACGTCAGCAGCGAGGCACACTTGAACTCCACACATTCGTTCCTTTTCACTTTATCACACACTTCAGCCAAGGATCTCAAAGCTCCTAAAAATATTTGTGAAGTCCTCCAACACTCCTGAGAGGCAAATTATCACGAGCTGCCACTTTAAAGTGTGGGGCACTGAAATTAAAAGCCAGATCAGCACCGGAGCTAGGGGAAGAAATTCACACATCTAACACCTTCCCTTCAGTTCTGAATAAAAATGTCTCCGTGGCAAGTGCTCAGAGACACCCTGGTAGCTCTGAGAACACATATTTATGCTGTCTATTAAATTACCAAAATAGGTGGTTTGCACCAATTGCTTTTCTTCCTTGCTACCCCTTCTCTGTTCTGAAGAGTCAGTTCATTGTTACGCTTCTCAGAACTGGACAGCTATGTACCCTAGCCCACCGGAAAACTCAGGTAGGAGTGTTCAACACAGGAACAATGGATGAGTCACACCATCATTTGGGTTGCAAAAAGACCTTTAAGATCACCCAGTCCACCATTCTCTAACTCTACCAAGGCTGGTGCTAAACCCTGGCCCTCAGCACCGCATCTCTGCCTCCTTGAAACACCTCCAGGGATAGGGATTCCACCACCTCCCTGCAGAGCCTGTTTCAGGGCTTGACAACCCTTGCAGGGAAGAAATTGCTCCTAATGTCCAACCTAAGCCTCTCTGGTGCAACCTGAGGCTATTTCCTCTCAACCTGTTACTTGCTGCTTGGAGGAAAAGATTGATCCCCCCACCTGGCTCCAACCTCTTTTCACAGAACTGAGGAGTGAGAAGGTCTCCCCTCAGCCTCTTTTTCTCCAAGCTGAACAACCCCAGTTTCCTCAGCTGCCCCTCACAGAACCTGTGCTCTACATGAGACCAGTAAAACCTGAGCTCTGGGAAAGCCACTATCTAAAGGCCCTCCCTTTCCTCCTGTGTACACAGGGGATGATTTGCAAAGGCCATTACAAAGGTTTGTAATATGTTTGCAGAGTGCTTGTAGAGGTGTTGAGCAGCCTGCTCTAGCAGAAGGTGTCCCCAGCCAGGGCAGAGAGGTTGGAGCTAGATCACTGCCTCGGTCCAGAGAGGGAAAGAACCTCAGTTCTTTTGAATATTCCCCTGTTATGAAACTAGAGGCACAAATGAGGCCAAAATATCAACAGCCCTTGAGGCTATTGATTAACAGAATAAAGTGGATGGATCAGAAGGGGAGAGAGAGAAAATAGAGAGTGAGAGAGAGAAGAAGGAGAGAGAAGAGGAAAGGAATTATATTCCCACACCCCCCCCAAGACAGTTTGAGTCTGTGGAGGAAAGGGGCTGCAGCTTTGGCATGGAGGAGAGGTCATCCTTGTTGGCTGTGCTGTCCTCTGAGCAGCCTCTTCAGCTCCATGAGTTGCAGCAGGCAGAACTTAGGACACAGAGAGAGGTTTCCTCCTGGTCTGCTTCTTCCAGGCTCCATGGGGATGTCTCTGTCATTTTTCTCTCTGTTTTTTTCAGAGCAGCATTGTCCTCCAGGTCTTTTTCTTCTCTTGTGTTTTCCTTCTCCTGAGCCAGTAGTTTTAGCCTGGAGAAGAGGAGGCTCAGGGGAGACCTCATCGCTCTCTACAACTACCTGAATGGAGGATGTAGCCAGGAGGGGATTGGCCTCTTCTCTCTAGCAACCAGCACCAGAACAAGAGGACACAGTCTCAAGCTGTGCCAGGGGAAGTTTAGGCTGGAGGGGAGGAGAAAGTTCTTCACTGAGAGGGTTGTTAGCCATTGGAATGTGCTGCCCAGGGAGGTGGTGGAGTCCCCATCCCTGGAGGGGTTCAAGAGGGGATTGGATGTGGCACTTGGTGCCATGGTTTAGTCATGAGTTCTGTGGTGACAGGTTGGACTTGATGATCTTTGAGGTCTCTTCCAAGCTTGGTGATACCGTGATACAGTGAGTGGTTGCTCAGATCTTTTATACAGCTTTCAGGTATGAGTCCAGGTGGTGACTATGTATGTTCCAGAGAGTATGGAGAGCAGTGGCCTCTGCCCATTATTTCCAGGGCAGCTGCATTCTTGTGAGCAATATTTATCTATGCACCTTCCAGGGAGTTGTTAAAGTGGCTCTGCCCAACACACATCAGCAATTGTCTGGGCATGGAGCAAAGGTGATTTTATCTTTGTTGAGTCCCATCAAGAGAGGAAAGATTGAGTCTCTCACAATCACTTTAAGGCCCACTCCCACCCAACCCATTCTATGATGATATGTGTGTTTTACAGATACAGAGCCCTGATCCTACATCTGTAAGTGGAGCTGTAACATTAACCTCCAGACTCCTGGTGAAAACACTGCAAACATTTCCAAGCATGCAATACACAGAGTCCCCAAAGGGAATTTCTCATCTACTTGGCAATGGCAGAGTGGTTTTGGTGGTTAGCTTTTTTATCCTCCACCACCACAAGCTATTCCTTGGACAGATAGATTAATTCCACAAACAATATATATTCATGAAGTGAACCAATGTGAAGAAAAATGGGGATGTTTTGATCTAGTGCTTCTTGCTCCTTTGTGCTATTTTAGGTGTGAACAGTGCATAACTCAGAAGTGGCCATAAATTATATGGTTGTGCTTTAATCTATTCCTCAGCTTCAGGAAGAAGAGAGAGAAAATGAGGGATGGGTTTCCTGAGAAGTAAATACTTTTGGGGAGCTTGTTTTGTCTTGTTTTGTTAGTCATTTGAGGGTAGTTTTCTCCCTTTTCCCAAACGAGATCCACCCTTCCTTACTGGGTGTCAGAAATGCACCCACTCTCTCATGCTTTAGCATGCACTGGCAGTCAATGGGATGTGTCAAACGGCTGGACACAGCACAAGCCCTATCAGGAGAGGCTGAGGGAGCTGGGGAGGTTTAGCCTGGAGGAGGCTCAGGGGAGACCTTCTTACTCTCTACAGCTCCCTGAAAGGAGGTTGTAGCCAGGAGGGGGCTGGTCTCTTCTCCCAGGCAACCAGCACCAGAACAAGAGGACACAGTCTCAAGCTGTGCCAGGGGAGGTTCAGGCTGGATGTTAGGAAGAAGTTCTTCCCAGAAAGAGAGATTGGCCTTTGGAATGTGCTGCCCAGGGAGATGGTGGAGTCACCATCCCTGGAGGTGTTTAGGAAGAGCCTGGATGAGGCACTTGGAGCCATGGTTTAGTTGATTAAATGGTGTTGGGCGAGAGGTTGGACTGGGTGACCTCAAAGGTCTTTTCCAACCTGGTTAATTCTGTTCTATTCTACTCATTATGCAGCTCTCTGATTTAAGTCATAGTGCAAGGTGAGATCTGAAGGCAAAGTTATGAAGGGACTGTAGAATATAATTTCTTTTTCTTTTTCTCTCTCTCTCTCTTTTTTTTTTTTTTTTTAAATAATATGTGTCCCTGTACCTCTCATTTAATACTCAGCAAGGGAATTCTGTCTCTGTTTTGATAGATGCACCTCATGAACACAATTATGCATTCTGTCCTTGAAGATGAGAGCAGTCCTCAAAGAGTTGTCCCTGCCACTGAGAGGGGAAAAATGAAATGGATGACGGTGATGGTCCAGGGTGTTGGAGCAGCTCTGCTATGAGGACAGGCTGAGGGAGCTGGGGGTTTTCAGCCTGGAGAAGAGAAGGCTCTGGGGATACCTAATAAAGACCTTCCAGTACCTGAAGGGAGCTACAAGAAGGCTGTAGAGAGACTGTTTGCATTGGTCTGTACTGACAGAACCAGGGGCAATGGCTTCAAACTAGAGAAGAGCAGATTTAGGTTGGATGTGAGGAACAAGTTCTGCGCCATGAGGGTGGTGGAACACTGGAACAGGCTGCCCAGGGAGGTGGTTGAGGCTCCATCCCTGGAGATATTCAAGATGAGGCTGGACAGGGCTCTGGGCAACCTGATGTAGTTGAGTATGTCCCTGCTGACTGCAGAGGGATTTGGACTGGATGAGCTTTGCAGGTCTCTTCCAACCCAGACCATTCTGTGAAATCCTTAGGGAGTGCAAGTTGTTACAGTTTAGCAGTGTTGAGGCCAAGTGTCCAGTGAGCTGCTGCCAACCCTAGTCAGTTCTTAAGAAACCAGAGCATGTCTTGAAACAAACAAAAGAAATCAATCATTGTTCAGATTGTTTCAGTTCTGAAAGACACAACATTTAATGCTTTAGACTCCTCTGTATTCCTCCCTGTCTGCATCGAGGCTCAGTCTACAATCACAACTGCAGACCTGCAAATATTTTCTCCTTTGAACCACAAGGTACCAAATTGGTTTGGAGCTCTGCTGCTTCTAGGATATGCCTTCTACTGGTCTGATTTAATTGGGTTCAAAACCTAAACAACGTCAGCACCTCTTAGTACAGACCCACAGATAGCATTGGGTTGGAAGGCACCCTCCAAGGTCATCTCCCCCACAGTCAGCAGGGATGGCTCCAACTAGATCAGGCTGCCCATGGCCACATCAAGTCTGGTCCTGAATGCCTTCAGGGATGGGGCCTCAGCCACATTCCTGCACAACCTGTTCCAGTGTCTTGCTATCCTCATAGTAAAGAGCTTCCTCCTGATGTCCAATCTAAATCTCCCCTGCTGCAGTTTCAAACCATTGGCCCTCATCCTAACCCCACAGGCCCTTCTAAAGAGTCCCTCCCCATCATTCCTGTAGGTCCCCCTACATTCCATTAATCTCCTCTCTCCAATTGCTGGCCACACTGTTTTTGATGCAGCCCAGGCTGCCATTGCCCTTCTTGGCTGCCAGTGCCCATTGCTGGCTCTTGTCCAGCTTCTCATCCACCAGCACCTCCAAGTCCTTAGACAAAAGACTTCCAGCTACTTAACTCATCTACACAAGTTGCCTACAATACAATTCTTTTAACAGTTATTTTAGTTCTGAGGTAAGGGATTCCTCTGGCAAGAGCTGTACCAGAGTAAATGCTCTTCTTAATTGCTCTTTATCATCCATTCTTCTCCTGCTCTTTCTCAGTTTGTGCCATAAAGACTAGGATGCCACACACTCCCTGCTGGCTGAACCTCCTGCCCTTGGAGAAAGAGATGAGGTGGCTTTCCTCAGTTGCTTTGATAAAATGTAGACTGCTCAAGTGACTCCAGAGCTCCCTAACCTGTCACAAAGCTACAATCATTCATTGCTAACCCTCCTTCCCACGGCTGCCAAACACATCTCCTCACATGCTGACCCACGCTCCATGGATCTGTTCATTCCCTTCTCTCCAACCTTTTC